>OY986437.1:90199212-91399212 GCA_963920525.1 Dichetophora obliterata
GCGATTCCGAGATGTACTCTCCTACTGGGAGTATAGATTAACATACTTGCAAATCACATATTTGTACATTTTAACAAGAAAAGCCAGAACAGCTAGTAAAATCCTGCTACCCATAATAGCCTACACTGAATCATCCATCTTCGCCTGCCAAAGTGACCATTTGAATGCTTTGTCCTCTCTCTCTCTTTGATAAATTGCTGCAGTTGCTTGACCAGCTAACAAATGTTTCAACTGCTCCGTAGCAAGCATGCGGCTTTTGTCCTGTTTGGTTCGTTTCAATCATTTGGTTTAAATTTGTACCAAATGGACAGATGGTCAGGATCGTACTATGATGGCTTCAAAGCCCACTCGGAATTCATTTTTTCTCTTTCTCCCATCACTGCCTTCATTTGATTTGTTGCATCAAATAGAGGTGTAAGCTTATAACCACTTATCTCGGGTTACTGGTTGTTAAATGACTATTGACACGTAAAATTCTGTAAGGAACTGATTTTATAATGTAGTCTTAGCTATTTATACAAACTGTGCAGTGGACAAGAGAATTTAAATCTAAAATAAATACCGCTTAAGATAATAAACTCATGATATTATTGCATGATCAGTTGTCACGACCGTCAACAACATTGATGCATGCTAATCGTCTCGTCTTTACAAGTGATAAGCAGCAACTGTCTACAGAAATTCTATGACGGTCAATATTTTATTAACAACAAAGCCCATGTTGATGCTTGAACAGTGGTTGTACTTATAATTGATTAGGATCCTTTCTGTCAGCATCACGAATTCGCCATCATATAAATAATATTCATATCAAAGTTAGAGTTACTAAGCATTATTTTTCTGTGTCTCTTCTAATACAGTGGCTCACAGCGAAAGTCGGGCAGGCATTTCTTAGCACTTTCGCATAGGTTTCAGAAATGAAAATGTTAGAAGAAACTTGAAGTAAATATTTTTTTCAAAACGTTCTTTATTGGTGAGCAAAAGTAAACAGAAACATAGTTAAAAAATTAGAACAAAACGGTAAAACAAAATTAAATCAAACTAAAGCTTTGAAAACGAGCTCACATTGAAAGTCGGGCAGATAAGGAATTCAATGCTAAAACTAAGAATTTAATATTTTTTTGCCAATCCTTTTTTTTTTGTTTGACTGCCTGCAGCCTTTTTGAAATGGGTGCAACCAAATTTTTAAAAACTTCAGCTTCATTCTGATTCCACTCTTCACTTAAGATACTTTTTTTTAGGATTGGATCTCTGATACTGCACTCAGGGTTCAATATAACATTTTAGTCTGGGCCTTATGAGGTTGTTTTTATGACATTTGGACAAATATTAAGTACACAATTCTTTACCAAGAGCGTCGTATGTTTCAGGTCATTGTCTTGGTAAGACTAAAAATTATCTGCAATTCCTTATTTACCTGCACTTTCTTTTACTTGCGCCATGAGAATGTCAAGGAACATATTTTTGTCCATTATACAACATTTACACACACAACATCTAACATCAGATGCAGCCCCAAACCATGACTGATCCTCTACCATGCTTAATCGTATGTTTAGAATTTTGTTGCAGAATTCTTCATTCGGCTTTCGCTTTCCATTTGAACCATAAAAATTAAATAAACTCTCATCGGTAAACAAAACCTGTACTAAAAGTTTATTGTTTAAAAGTGCTAAGGATCCTTATGTTTTCTGTGTTATTAACCCTGCTCCAGAATAGAAAGTCTTTGGTCATCTACTTATGCATAAAATTGGGGCGTTCTATTACATTTTTCTTTCTAATACAGTGCTTTTTTCGTGCTACTCCTCAATTTTAACATTTTTTTATCAAAACTCTTTAAATTGTTTTTGAGTGTACACTCTTTTTCAAATTGAGTTTTAGCATGACCTCTAGTTTTAGTGCAAATAAAAATGGGTCTTTTATTATTTCTCTTAAAAAATACCTTTCATCTTTGGAGCTAAGTTTATTTTTAGCTACTGTACGATCTTAATTGCATATTCTCTTATTTTGTATATAATGCTTGATTATATCGTGCTCTGTTGATTTACTTTTTAAGGCGTTTTGTTAAATTTGTCGCTCGGATTTTCCTTTCAAATAATAATCTATCACGATCTGCCTTTCTGCCGGTGTTAATTGATTTACTTTTCGAGAAATGTTTATTTTTTTAAGTTTTGCATTTGATTGAAGTCAACAGTATTAAAAAGTTGTAAGCAGGAATAACGTTTTAAGGACCACAATTTGCATTTTTTCTTTACTTGCTCGACAGATTTTCAATGTGTGCTCGTTTGTATAGGTTTATTTCGATTTAAATTTGTTTCACCGTTATGTTCTAATTTTTTAATTATGTTTCTGTTTAATTTTGTTCACCAAAAAATAACGTTTTGAAAAAAATATATATTGCAATATTCTTCATAAATTTTCATTTATGAAATCAATGCGAAAGTGCTAAAAATGCCTGCCCGAATTTCGTTGTGAGCCACTGTATATAGAATATTTTTATATTCTAAGTAGTGTTAATATCTTCAGGAAGCTTTCCCCTTTCAAATAGTACAAACACAAGTTTCTAAGGAACTTAGTAAGCTTTTCTGTGAACTTTTTTTGTGATTGTATGGCATTGTTTTCTCCATAAATTCCCATATTGGAGTATATCATGTTCCTACTTAAATTCTTTATATAGCTTTTATCGATAACCCAAGTGTAAATTTTAATAATTTTTCATTCAAGAACCATTGACATTTTTCAGAAGCTTCCTTGGAATTTTTACATTATAATGATAAAAAGTTTCCAAGGAATTTTTGATATTTCAAGCATATCATGAAAATTCAAAAAACTGCTTCAACAGAAAAGTTATTTTCATACTTTTCTCTCAATGTTTTTCAATGAGTTTATTTTGCTCCAAATGTGTTTAATTCCCACCTTTTCCGTTTATTATGTTTGTTAAAACCTCCCTCTCCCACAACATTTCCTGTTTGCTTATACTCAAAATACAATTTTAAATCCCGCTTTAAGCCACAAACAGCACAAAAAAGTTCGCCATAACAAAACTATAGAATAAAGAATAGACTAAGTTTTAATACAAAAGCAAAGAGCGGTTTAGAATGTTGTCGACCGGACAAGGAAAAATAAAATAAAATAACAAAGCATATATGTAAAACACAAACGAGAAAACATAAAAAAGAGTTAGCTAAGGATTACTTTGTACGATAAGCGAGAGTCACGTGCTGCTAAAATGAACGAGCAGCTTGAATCACGTTTTTTAACTGCTGCATGTTGTAGCAAAAGAACGCGTTACGAAGAGATGAGTAGCTGGCAATTATCTGCTCTTAGCCCTTGAAGCTGTGCTTTTGTTTTTGTGGAAGTCATGGTTTTGAAGCAACAACTACAACAATACTTATATCAAAGTGTAGGTTATAGTTTAAAATGCCAATTAATATGACCAGTCAAGAGAAAAGCGAAGATTTACTGGGTAGAGTTTTTATGCGAATTATTTTAACGAAATGGTTAAAATAACGTTTTATCTAACAAGTCGACTAAATGTTGGTTTTGTCATTCATAGTAAAAAATCGTATTGTTTAAGCCAAGTACTTACAGCTGTGTGCAAAATAATAGCAGTGTTTTCATACTTTTAATAATGATTACAAATTTTTATGTAGTGTTTTTATAAATCTTAATTTTTTTAAATTTATTTGGCACTTGTTAGTATTTGAAAAGATAGGCATATTTTATTTAAAATATTATAGAAAGATTATATATATATATATAAAAATGTATGTTTTTCAAATATTTGCTGGGCGAAAAATAGTAGTTATAACAAAAATCATCCTGTAAATGGAAAAAAATATATATTAGAAAAAAAAACAAGTGCTTCTTCAAAAGTAGTCGAATATCCAGGGAGTGAAAATAACAGTTATATTTAAAATTTCTATTTAAATCTGACTTTTTAAATAGAAAGAGTAAGTCTATTCGATGGTTGAATATAGCAATGTGATGCTTGTTAGCTAAGGAATCGTAAGTAACCTTTAATGATTTTAATTTTTCTGATTTTTTGAAATAAGTTAATAAATAATTGTTATATTTTGACCAATTTTGTTTCTATCAAAAATTAAAGTTAAAATTTGACTTTTATTTTTTCGATCAAAAGTAAAAGTTTTATATTAATTCCTATATCATCTGCCTGCAGTCGCTGTTCCTGTCGTTTGTGAAATCAATGAAAACAGAATGTGCAATGATAAGCAACTAAGCGATGCAATTCAACGATATGAAAATCGATAACAATTTTTTTTTTCGCTCTGCAAAAATGTTACGAATATAGGTGTAAAAGAATAAAAAATGTATTCTATTGGGGGTTGGAATTAGTTTTAAAGATTTTCTAATGCCGTGGTTATGCTAGCCAAACATGTTCGGTGTTCATTTTTGTTAATTTCTTCTCTTCGCTGAAATGTTTGTTTGGTGGTTATGCTATGATTGGTGGCACAGTTGCATTATATGTAATAGTATGTCAAAACACAAAAAAGCACAACCCTAATTTGCATTTTTGTACTTAAAATTAACGAATTAAAATATACGAACTGATATTACTTACTCCGAATTTTTATTATAATATCTTAAACAATATGGTTTGCGTATATCTTACATGCTAGCTAGCTGTTTATATTAAGGGTTGCTTGAAGGCACAGTCAACTTCACTTTTTAATACTTTTACCTACTTTTTTGATGCTATTATACAAAATGACTACAGCCAACACTGGAAAGTTCGGCATGTTTGGCGTTTCAATCAGCAATCAAAATGTTCGGTCCGAGAGCGAGAAAATGAATATGAGAAAAAGTTCATTTTTTCATTTTATACGTGAAACAATAACAACAAAAAATGTTCGGCAATCATGTTTGGCTAGCATAACCACGGCATAAGAGATGGCGTAACTATCAATAGATCGCATCGGGCACACCTGTGTTTATATTCATTTCAAAGCACATTGTCTAAGCTTCATTTTTCAGTATGTGTCATTCCACTGAAGTGTAAACAACATATATTTTTTCTCTGTGAACATGTCGACTTTCGTTCCAACAAAACGCAATTTGCGGGAAGGTTTACTTTTGTGCTTCCATTTGAAGAAAAAAGCGGTTGAAGCAAAACGCACGCTTACTGAGGCTTACGGGGACTATGCTCCATTGATTTCTACTTGTGAGTACTGGTTCCGTCGGTTTAAAAGTGGTGATTTTGATACGGAAGACAAAGAGCGTCCGGGCCACCCGAAAAAGTTTGAAGATGAGGAATTGGAGGCTTTGCTCGATGAAGACCCGTGTCAAACCCTTCAAGAATTGTCAGAATCATTGGGAGTCAACTTATCAACGGTCGGCAAACGCTTGAAGGCCATGGGAATGATTCAAAAGCAAGGAAATTGGGTGCCGTACCAGTTGAAGCCGAGAGACGTTGAACGGCGATTTTGCATGTGCGTACAACTGCTTCAACGGCATAAAAGGAAGAGTTTTTTGCATCGTATTGTCACTGGCGATGAAAAGTGGATCCATTACGATAATCCTAAGCGAAAAAAATTGTGGGGACCACCCGGCCATGCATCAACGTCGAGGGCCAAGCCGAATATTCATGGCGCCAAGCTTACGCTGTGTATTTGGTGGGATCAGAAGGGTGTCGTGTACTATGAGATACTAAAACCTAACGAAACCATCACTGGGGAACGCTACCAACAACAATTGATGCAATTGAGCCGAGCATTAAAGGTTAAACGGCCGGAATATGCCAAAAGACACGACAAAGTGGTTTTTCAACATGACAACACACGGTCACATGTTGCAAGAACCGTCAAGGAAACGTTGGAGGCGCCGAATTGGGATGTGCTACCCCACCCGCCTTATAGCCCAGACATAGCCCCTTCCGACTACCACCTATTCAGATCGATGACGCATGGCTTGGCTGAGCAGCGCTTCACTTCTTACGAGGATACCAAAAAATGGGTCGATTCGTGGATTGCCTCAAAAGACGAATCGTTCTTCCGGCGCGGAATCCATATGCTGCCAGAAAGATGGGAAAATGTTGTAGCTAACGATGGACAATACTTTGAATAATATACATTGTACCGTTGTTTCTAAATAAATGCTCAAAAACCGAAAAAAAACCTTTAAAATTAATTCCAACCCCCAATATTAATTGTTTTGAAAATTGAAACTTCATAACAGTTAACAAGAAATAGATCTGTCAAATTTTAAATCTCTATTTCGTAAAAATAAAAGTAAATTTTAATTGTTATTTTTAATCGAAAATTAAGTAAAATTTTAACTTTTATTTTTGATCAAAAAAGTTAAAATCAAAATTTAACTTATATCTCTGATCAAAAAAGAAAAGTCATATTACTTTTGATAAAAAAAAAATAAAAGTCAAATTTTAACTTATATTTTTGATCGAAATCAAATCATTAAAAAAAACGATTATTTGTTGAATTTCCAAAAAAAAAACAGATGCGTCGTTGGACACACGAGAGAATTCTTTAAAATGAATAAAAGTTACCTTTTATGTTATGTTTTTAAGTTTTAGTTATAGTTACACTATCGGTGTTTGCAAATTTATATATTAATTTCAATTTAAAACTAACAGCCAATAAAATTACTCAATTAAAGTCATTAATAGTTTTTTACAAATTTTTTGTATATTTGAATTATTTATAAAATTTGCATTTAACTTATGAAAGTTACAAACAACGTAAAACATAACTAAAAGTAATAGTTGTTAACTATTTTTACTACTTAACTTTTTATTTAAAAATAGCAACTATTGCTTTTAGTTATGTTAATAATTAAATCTGCTACTTTAACTAAAACTTAAAAACATAACATAAATCGTAACTTCATTTTAACGTATTCATTTTAAAGGAAAATTAGATTTTTTAAATCTGTAATTATTATAAGTGCAATAACATTGGAATACATTTTACAGGCACTTTAAGTTTGTTTTAACCCATTACTGACAACGTATGATATGTTATACGCGATGAAAGCATTTTTCAAAAATTCGCAGCCACTGTAAAGCATTTGCTTTCAACAGTGTGAAAAAGCTAAAAAAAATGTGCTTTTTCTTTTACCTTTAAAGCCTTTTTGTTTATTTATTTTTTTCAGCCAATTTTAAGTGCAGTACTTCAAAGAAAAGCGAAAAATTCCGCTCAGGTGAGTAACTTTTTTTATAAACATCAAGAAGAAAGACAATATAATTTAAAAAATGCGTTAGGTAAAATGCATTGAACGGCTGCGCTACGAAATGAAAAATTTTTAATTTCTAATGTTTTATAATTTTTCAAGTTTTTTTTATTTCTTAAGTAAAAGACTCCTTATTTTTTGATGATCTTATATGCTTACACACTTCGCCGCACTCAAATCCTTTGAATTTTTTCTTAAACTTCAGAGTTTTGCGTCTTAGATTTATACAAATAATGCCGAAAATTTCTAAAAATAAACTCAACGAGCTCTGGTGGTGAGCATTAATGGGTTAAGCTGTATACACTCGCCTCAAATGAGGCTGCCCACTGACTCACTTCGAAACTTAATTCCTTAAAACAGTTTTTGACGTAGAATTACGTCTTACAGCGCGGTTTGTATGGGGGTCATTTTCACAAATTTTTTCAAAGTGATATTTGACACTTTGGTGTATACCTACAGCCTTTAATATTCATCGTACAAAGAAAAAAAAAATGCCAAAATATCAGTTTTAGTGGGAATAAAACGAATATCTAATAAAATAGCAAAATCTAAGAAGATGAAAAATTTATATATTCGTATGAGAAATGCACAAGCTACTTAGCTGCAGTAGCTGCTTATGCTGTTTTTAAGGTTGTTGTTGTTGTGTGTGTTCGTTTGGTTTATAATCACGTCGTTCCTTGTTGTGCTGCTTTTGTTGTTGTTGTTGTTGTTGTTGTTGTTGTTGTTTTTTATTAATACCCAGTAGTTCGCGGCATCATTGACGAACTTTTCGTGATGATTTCTTAAAGGAAGTTTCTGCATGAGCTTAAAAAAATGACTTAAAAAAAAATCATACAAAATATAATGCAAAGTAGCGTTTGTGAGCGCCTAACTTTTTCCACTCTATTACAACAACTTCAAGATATTCATGATTGTTGTAATTCGCCGAATCTTTCAGAGGCTAAATTGTAGAGTTCGCAAACTATCGATGACACTATCGATACTATCTATAATTTCACACTTTCGTGACTATCGATAGTTTTGGACTGACGATGGTTTTCGATAATATTTAAATATTCATTGACACCACGTCATTGCCATTGCTGTCGAATTCTTGTGGTTTTGACAATTAAGTATTATTTTTTTCTGTTTTGCAGAGTGAAAGCTCAGGTAATGTTTCTTATAAATGTATGAGCATTGTGTTGATTTGGAAGATGGGTGATAGTTAGTTAGAGGTTGAAAACGTGGAGTAGTTTCGGTGCAGATTTGTTTTAAATTTGACGGGAAACACGCTCGTAGGGAGATTATTCCACAACTTTACCGTACGACTAAAGAACGAATTATCACTATAGCGTGAGGTCCTGTGTGGCATCAAGGCAATGGTAAAGGAGTGGGCTTGAACAGCTGCCCAAGTGGACCTGGAAAATATACGGTGTGGTGGCGTCAGGCCACGACGTTGAATTCGGTCCAGAAGCACGTTTCGATTTTAATTCCTTGACGAATTTTCTTTATATTTGTGTCTACTTTTCGTTAACGAGATTTCCTCAATATTTTGATATTGGTTCGTGCATGATAAATCCCGACGTTTCTGCATTGCGTCTTGCACGAATTTGGAACATTTATATGAAATTTTCGTCAATGAAATGTATGGCCAAATCAGCATGTTTTTTGACAAATGAACAAAAACTACAAATTCATCACCAAAAATATCAAACGAAAGCTTTTTATAAAACAAAACAAATTTTTACATGAATTTAATTGTGAGCTTTTTAGATCAGGTAAGTTTGAAGAAGGACAACAACAACAAGTTTGTTTTTGAATAATTTTTATTTAGAAGATGAAATACTTTAAAATAGTTTTGAAAAATATAAATAAAAAAAACTGGAATTTTTCTCAGTTACTGTATAAAAAGAAATTCTACGTCTATACTTACGATACTATCGAAACTGTTTCTTTTTTATTTGCAAGTGTTGATAAGCGCAAAGTTCTAACCAATTCTGTAAATAAATTTTTTAGTGATAACTACATTTTTTTTGCCATTCCAAAATTTTTGACACAAAATTTGGTGAAAAAAAAACGAAGTATACAAAAATTATGTGTGATATTCTTAAAAATCCGTAGATTTACCTTATTTTGCCACTGTTGTCCGTTTATCTGTGCAAGGCTTAAATATCCGTAGAAATCCGTAATTTCCGTGTATTAAATTGATATACCCAATATCAAAGTGATACTGGAATGATTTCTTACAGTTGAAAAAAGATTTCTAGACCATTGATCTGAAAATTTTTTAATTTTTAAAAATTTATACAAAAATTTAAAATACCGCCTTTATTGCAAAAAGGTCAAAATTAATTTCATTTCAATTTTGATCAGTTAAAAATCTATTCAATAGCTTAAAATAAAATCTAGGCATGTTTAATTTGGCGTTTTAACGCCGCACGGGTTTACTAGTAATAAAATAAGTTTTAAATACAAAAATTTTAAATAACATAAAGTGAATTATACGTTTTTAAAAGGGAAAACGTGAATTAAAAGTGAATTAACGTTTTAATCACACCAGAAATTTTTTTGCATTGCTTTGTTATTTTATTTTATAACATGTTACATTCATTTTGAATTATTTTTGTAAATGTGTTCGATTATTATTGTTATGAAATTTTATTGATGAAATTATGGGTTTATGATTACTGAAATAGCAAACGTATGTTATAGATGTTACGTAGTTAATTGTGTTGTACATATATTTGAATCGCTTATTATTTGTATATTAAATTTATTAAAAAAGGAATTCTTTAAGTGCCTGTGAACATTCATGTTTTAAATCGAAATTACAATTTTCACCCAAATCAATTGGCATTTAGTGATAATTTTCACCCATTTCAATGAAACCTTGCTACTTTTGCTGTATGGATAGTAGGGCGTATCAAATTACAATTTTTTTCGAATTTCACATTTAAGAGGTCTCAAAAGTAGCATGGGGTGGTCGAAATCTCTAAAAAAAAATTTTAGAAAAAAATATGGAAGTCTTCCTCTTCCGCAAGGAAAAAAATGTTTTTTGAGAAAAAGAGTAAAATATCACGATTGGTTTAATGGTTTAATTTTTGTAAGAAAACTACATACATCTTAAGGCAAAAGTAAATATAGACTTAAACTAACAATATTTCGGCAAACACGATTTCACTCTTGGTTTTTACTCACAGTGTCCTGTGTGAAGGATATTCAAATCTAAATGTACGCTCGAGATAGCACAAAATTTTTAATTATTATCTAATTGTCTAAATTGTGGTGATATTGATTACAGTGTTAACGTTTTCCTTAAATTTGGCGAAATGATAATTTGAATATTTTTCACATAAGCATTTTCCTGGTTTGGAGAAATGCAAACTTGAAAGCAATTTTCTAACTTTTTCGAAAAAATGAATATAAGGTTTTATATCTTGAGCACCAGAAGTGGTACCGAAGATAATTTTCTCAATTCGGATTTTGCAAATGTTTTTGAATGAAACCCTGAATATCTATTCTAAAACAACAGGAAAAAGCCACGATTTCTTTTCCTATTTTGATATTTAAAAAAAAATTACACCAAGCATGAAATGTAACAATTATGTTCATATCTCCTTTATGGTTATTGTTTCATTAAAGCATTTCTTTACAACGATTGTTAAGTCAATTGAGACCCATCGAATGGCAAGCTCAGAAACTTAACATTTTAATATAACATTTTTGTCAATGCTCGGTTGAGGTATTTTAACCTAATAATAAAATTCATGCTAGGAAGGACCATTTTTTTAAAAAATCAAAATAGAAAAAAAAATCGTGGTTTTAAGCTGGTGTTGTAAATTGATACTTTTGGACAGGATGTTGTTCAAAAATATTTGAAGAATTGAAATTAAGGGAATTGTCTCCGGCACCACTTCTGGTGCCTGAGCTATAAATCCTTATATTAATTTTTTAAAAAGTTAAAAAATTACATTCAAGTATATATTTCTTAAAAAAAAGAAAAAGCATGTGCAAATATATGCAAATTATTAGTTCGCCAAGCTTAAGGAAATCGTCAACACTTTTAGTTCGCCAAGCTTAAGGAAAACGTCAACACTATAATCAAAAATACAAAAATGCAAAAATTTAGACAGTCAGATAGCAATCAAAAATTCTGTGCTACCTCTAGCTTACCTTTAGATTCGAATATCCTTCACACAGGACCTTTTAGGTAAAAATCGAGAATGGCATGGTGTTTGACGGGATATTGTATAGTTAAAGCCCTTATTTACTTTTACTTTAAGAAATATTTAGTTTTTCTTACAAATATCAAAGCAATTTGAGATCGTGATTTCTTACTGTTTTTCTTAAAAAACAACTTTGTCCTGGCGGAAGAGGAAGACATCCTTATTTTTTTCTAAAATATTTGTTGTGAGATATTGACCACCCTATTCAACTTTTGAGACCTCTTATAATACGATCTAAATTTTTCGATACGCCCTAATGGATAGCTAATGCACAAACCTTTTGATCAATTATTAAGGCCAAATCGCAAAGGCGCGTTAGGTCGGTAGCGCATTGATCGTGCTCTGATCGAGCTTAGGTCAACTGTGAAAACGCCCAACCTAATAATTTTTAAATCGTGATGTCGCATTAGCAGTCAGACCAAAAAAAAACCCACAGAGTGTGAAATTTCCAAATCACAATGTTTATGGTGAAAGTACATGATGGCTGTATTTCTTTATTCATTTTGGCTATCCATATTTTAATAGCCCTCGCTATTAATAAATAAAGTATATGCTATATTACTAATATTTTAATAGCCCTCGCTATCAATAAATAAAGTATATACTATATTACTAATATAAGCAATAAACTACTTTGCTATATTGCTAACATTACTATTAAATACAAAATTTAATTAAGGAAATATAAGGATTTTTTATTTTTTGTTTTTTTTTTTATTTCAGTGAACTTATCAGCTGTATAAATAATATCAGCTATATTAAAAATAAATAATTACAAATTCTAATGTTTAATAAATAAATGTTTTTGCATATCTAACCAGCGTAGTAGCTATAATATTATTTATATAATAAATAAACATCTGTATTAATTTTTATGTTACATTGCTAAAGATTAACAAAAACAATAACACACAGAAAAAACGAAAGCAACTGATATCTATTTATATACATACAAATTTACATACATATAAGCAACAAAAGCATCAACAACAACACAAACAGCTACTGAAAACTATTTGCTTCAAACAGTGGCGTAGATAGCTTTTGGTTGTGGGTGGGGTCCGTAAAAAAGTATACTTTTGAATACCTGATTACGTGACTGTTTTGTGTAGCCGAATGTCATGTTTCACAGCCTTACTTTGCTGAAACGTCGAAAAACAGTACACGGACATAATTATTTTGCTTGAATCAAGCAAATCAGCAAAACTTTCCTCAATCACGTTGTGATTTTAGAAAAAGATTGCTAAATTGTAATCACTCATGTATTTAGGAAAAATTTTGATTTAATTCAAGCAAAATTCTGCTAAATTATTATAAACTGCAAAAGCCAATATCTACTTAATTCAAGCAAATGTTTGCTAAGTTATTATAAGCTCATATAGCAAATTTTTACTTAACCCATTCAAATATTTGCTAAGTTATTATAAACTCAAATAGAAAATTTTTACTAAAGTCAAGCAAATTTCTTCTAAACACATGAGCACACGTTTAATCTTAATGAAAAAAACAAGGCGACGATTTGTTAACAACTGTTAACAACTGCCACTTACACTCAAGCGGTTAAGGTTCAAATATCCAAATGGTGGTAATTTTTCAATTTAATTTAATGTTAATATTTATTTCACTTCAAAAATATGCTAGATTTCAGCAAAAACTAATCAAAATTTGCTATTCCAATATATACTAACTTAGCAAATATTTGCTTGAATTAAGTAGAAATTTGCTTTTACAGTTTATAATAACTTAGAAAAGTTTTGCTGTAATTTAATGAAAAATTTGCTTAGTTATTATAAACTGGAATAGCAAATTTTGATTAGTTTTTGCTGAAACCTAGCATAATCTTGAAGTGGTTGAGATTCAAGATCAAGTTTTGCTTAACCACAATACAAATTTAGCAAACAGTTTGCTCCATATAGGTAGGTAAAAAATGATGGGCTTGTTGAATTGACTCTAAACGACACCGAATTTCTGGAAATTATAAAGCGTGTCCCAACAAGAGCGCAATTTTTAAATTTTAAATAAAACACAGATATTTAAAAAAAAATCGTGAAACTTTATTATATCGTAAAGTAGACAGAATGAGGTTATGTATGGAACAATATATCGTGCAGATGGCCACCGCGGCTTTGCTGGCATACACGCGATCTTTTAATGAAATTTTCAATGACCGTTTTGCATAAATGCTGCGGTATTTCATTAATGCAGCGTCCAATTTCCTTTTTTAAGGCTTCAGTCGTCGTCGTCTTATTCGCGTAAACCATCGACTTCAAAAAACCCCAAAGAAAAAATCTAATGGTGTTAAATCGCACGATCTAGGCGGCCAATTCTGATCTCCAAAACGCGAAATAACACGACCGGGACATGACTGATGCAGCAATTGAATTGTTTCTCTGGCTGTATGACATGTGGCGCCGTCTTGTTGGAACCACATGCCCTCCACATTCATTTCTTCAATTCTAGGCAAGAAAAAACTGGTTATCATTTCACGATACCGAACACCGATACCTAGGCGCTTGACTTGCCTCATTTTCATAAAAAAAGGTCCAATGATTCCTCCAGCCCAAAAACCACACCACACAGTGACACATTGAGGATGCATTTGCTTCTCGTGAATCACTCGAGGATTTTCCTTACCCCAAATGCGACAATTCTGCCTATTGACGAAGCCATCAAGATGGAAATGGGCCTCGTCACTGAAGATGATTTTAGCGGCAAAATCAGCATTTTCATGTTGTCTCTCCAATACCCAATTAACGATCTCCCTTCGCTGTCCATGGTCAGCTGGCTTCAGTTCCTGAGTCAATTGAACTTTGTATGCATGAAGATGCAAATCTTTCGTCAAAATTCGCTGCATAGTGGATTTGGAGACACCAATTTGCTGAGCTCGGTGTCGAATTGAGGTGGATGGAGTTTGAGCGACATCATCACGTACAGCTGCGACATTTTCGGTCGATCGACCTGGTCGAAGGCGCGTTGTTGTCTTTACATCACTAACAGACCCAGTTTTGGCAAATTTATCCATTAATCTCTTTACAGTTGACTCTTTTGGAGCATTATTGTGACCCCAAATTGATCGCAATTTGCGAACTGTAGCCGCAAAACTTTCACCATTTTGGTAAAACAATTTCACAATGAGAATGCGTTTTTCATTCGTGTAGCGCTCCAATTTTACTAACTTCATACCTTCTACTAGCAAACAATAACAATTGTTCAAATGTCAACACTTAGAATGGCGCCAAATTTAAAAATTGCGTTCTTGTTGGGACACCCTTTACATGTCACTATATCTCAAGTGATAAGAATAAAATTGAATAATTATATATATTTTATAAGTGAATTGAATAAAATTTGCTAACTTTCTTGAGAAAAAGAAGAATTTTTGGCAATATATATACATTTGGATTCGTTCTAATCTCAATATTAGAATCATTTCGCAATAACGTGAGATATTTGGTAATGTTTTCATGGCTCTGGGTGGGGTCCAGACCCGCGGATCCCCCCATATCTACGCCGCTGGCTTCAAACAAAGCAGCAACCATAATATAAGCAGCTACTGATGTTATGCATGATTTATCTTGTAAAAAAGTCAAAATTAAATCACATTCAATATAAACTATTTTGATAAAATAATAAACCCAATGCAAACACGTCTTTATTACTGCAACTCAACAATGCTCATAAATTTAGCTAGCTCACTAAAAATACAACCCTGCGCTATCAGCAAATGTCAAAAGCACGACAGAGTACACTGTAAAAAGTAAATCTTATTATAAGGTGAAAAAACTATCTTAAAGTAAGCTGCAACAGCTTTAAGACAACTTTCGCTGAAATTACACTGGTCTTTACTTGCTGCAAATCAGCAGCCAATACTGTCTTATTTTAAGGCAGTTAAATTATAAAAACAGCAGTAGCTTCACTGAATTGAAGCCCTCATTATTAGTGAAAAAGCAGCACATACGTCAAATTAATGTAAGCCCTGCTGAAAATAAGAGTAAGACTGCATGATTTTCAACAGTCACGTTTGAAATTTTGAATTTCAACTTCCTACTGTCTGAAATTAAGGTTGCATAAACTTAACCCTCTAAGACTACTTTTTAAAATAATGGGAGAAAATAAGTCGCATAATTTTTTCTAAGGTAAATTATAGCTCCTGAATGCAAAAATAAACTCAGAAAGGGTGTAGAAGCTTTCGTTTACCTGTAAGGTGAGAAAATGTGAATAAGTGACTCAAGGCACTCTTGGAGCTTTGAACGGAAAAAAGTCTGTTGCGAATTCGGTTGTCTTACAGAGTATAATTTACAGAGTATAAATATACCTTTGACGAAAAAAATTATGGGTTTGATTAATTTGTTCAATTTCTTTTTTATTATCACAGCAAAACACAATGTGCACCAGTCATAATTGTATGCACAAAAAACATATGGCTCTTGCAAATCACAATAAAAGTATCATTAAAACTTCTGAGAGCTTTTGGATCTTTTGCATTTGGATTGGTGTGTTTCTTGGGAACAGCCAAAAAATATTCACATGATATTAAAGCTTTTAATTTTGTTGTTATTGCGAATAATATGAAAAGTGCCTGGAGACACTCTTACGTGTTAGAGGGTTAATATAAAGACGACAATGAAATTAAGGCTATTGATGATTTAAAGGCAGTGTTTAAAATAAGACTTAGTTTTTACAGTGTAGAACATTTCTCAACTTTTTTCAGCATGTCGCGCTTTGATCGTGCTTTACCCCTTCTTACAAGAATCGACAATATTTACGATACAAATCACGATCAAAGCTTGAGGTCAAATTATGAATTCTTTCATAACAACTTGTTGTTTCTACCTTATATTAAAATCTGCTGTATCATAGCTTCACGCATTCACTATAGAGAAAAATCAACTATATAGAGAAAAATTTAATAACATTTTTATTGTCTTTAGTCTAAATATCCTCTCATTGGGCGGATTGCCCCCATTTTTAGGTTTTTATCCTAAATGAATAGTAATTCAACAATCCGAAAATTATTTTTTCATTTTCGTCTTTTTACTTGTAATTTCTTCCCTAACTACGTCATTTTTCTACTTACGGCTATGTTACCCTCCCTTTATTATGGGAAAAGTAGAATCTTTATGAATCACAAAGATATTTTATAGCAAGGGGCTTTCTTTCTTGCTAACTTTTAGTTCCTTCCTTTCTGTAACAGGACTCCTTATATTGAGACTATTCATTATAATGCTTTAAAGCTTTAAGTTAAATAAACTTATAGCCTTCAAAGTTATGAATATAAGGATAGTCTCTTAAGCTTTAGTAATATTACTCCTTTGAATTGCAGTCTAATGTCATTAGTGACTTAAAAGCTATTGATTAAAGAGATTTCTATTCTCATAAAAACATTTACAGTCTTTCGCCTTGTTTCAGCCATTTAATCGAAACGATGGCTATTCTCAACAAACCATAAAGATATTGGCACCCTTTACTTTATTTTTGGAGCTTGAGCTGGAATAGTTGGCACTTCCTTGAGAATTTTGATTCGAGCTGAATTAGGTCACCCAGGTTCTCTTATTGGAGACGACCAAATTTACAATGTAATTGTGACTGTTCATGCTTTTGTAATGATTTTTTTTATAGTAATGCCTATTATAATCGGTGGGTTTGGAAATTGGCTGGTTCCCTTAATATAAGGAGCTCCTGATATTTTATTCTCTCGGATAAATAATATGAGATTTGGATTTCTTCCTCCATCCTTATCACTTTTGCTTGTAAGCAGTTTAGTTGAAGCCGGAGCTGGCACAGGATGAACGGTTTACCCTCCCCTTTCTTCAGTTTTAGCTCATGGTGGTGCTTCCGTAGACCTAGCAATTTTTAGACTTCATTTAGCTGGAATTTCTTCAATTTTAGGAGCAGTAAATTTTATTACCACTGTTTTTAATATACGAGCTTCCGGAATTTCTTTTGATCGAATACCCCTATTTGTCTGGTCTGTTGCTATTACAGCACTAATTCTTCTCCTTTCTCTTCCTGTTTTAGCTGGAGCAATTACTATACTCCTCACAGATCGAAACTTAAATACCTCTTTTTTCGATCCAGCTGGAGGAGGTGATCCTATTTTATACCAACATATGTTTTGATTTTTTGGGCACCCAGAACTTTACATTCTTATTCTCCCCGGATTTGGAATAATTTCTCATATTATTAGCCAAGAATCAGGAAAAAAGGAGACCTTTGGTTCCTTAGGAATGATTTATGCAATATTAGCAATTGGGCTATTAGGATTTATTGTATGAGCTCATCATATATTTACGGTAGGAATAGACGTCGATACTCGAGCTTATTTTACTTCAGCAACTATAATTATTGCTGTTCCCACTGGAATTAAATTTTTTAGATAACTTGCCACTCTCTATGGAACACATCTTTCGTTTTCTCCAACAATTTTATGGGCATTAGGATTTGTATTTCTTTTTGCAATTGGAGGATTAACAGAGGTCGTTTTATCTGCTGCATCATAGCTTCACGCATTCAATAGAATATGTAGGATAGTTAATGCAGAATCCTTTTAATATATTCTTGTCGTATACTGCAACATAGCTTCAAATACCTAATATTGAATGAGCTACTTATCTTAAAGACGGTGTTTGGATTTGATGGTAGCGTGCTAAACTATCAATCGAAAGGGTGCAGGTTCGATTCTCACTGATGTCATAAAAATATTTTTAATTTTATATTCTCTTGTTGCAATTGACGCAAGTAAAAAGAGCAACAACAATTCTAGGAAAAAGGTGTATGGAAAAAAGTGTCGTTTTTGAGATTTCAATCCAAGCAAATTACAATTAGAGTGCAATATTTTCATTGTTTATCTGTGATGACTAGGGCTAGGAATCTCATGCTATTGCATGTTTTTTTCTATCAAATGGAATTTGTGCATTTATCTTTACGAATCATGAAATTTACTTTAAAATGGCATTCAATCGTTAATGCATATCTTTGCATATTTTGCATTAAATGCATGATTTTGCATATTTTACAAAAAATGTTTTTGCATATTTATTGCGCATATTTTTGTATATTTTACAATAAATCCAAGCAGTTTTTGCTTTTTTTGACTTGCAACTATTTACACAGAGAAAACAACATTTTCAAAAGTGGCAGAAACGAGCTACTTTTAAAAACGTTTAACCCAGATTTTGCACTTCTAACGTTTATTTATGTACCTCAAATTAGCCCTCCAAAACTGGGAAATACAAGTCTTATCTTCTCAGATCAAGCAAAATACCTGGGCCTTATACTAGATAGGAAACTAAACTGGAAGCCCAATCTGCTCGAAAGAGCCAAAAAAGCGAACATTGCCCTATACTCTTGCAAAAAGGCGGTGGGTAGCAAATGGGGTTTACAGCCAAGTGTTACTCACTGGCTTTATACAGCAGTTGTAAGGCCAATATTGCTATATGGTGCTATTGTCTGGTGGCATGCACTCGAAAAACAGACTCACCATAACCTTCTCCGTAAAGTTCAAAGATCAGCTGAACTGTGCATTAGCGGAGCCCTAAGAACCACTCCGACAGACGCATTAGACACAATGCTCCATCTTACACCACTTGATATCCTAGCTAAACAGATGGCCGCTAATACAGCCATTCGCCTAGTAGCCACCTCCCAGTGGAAAGAAGGTACACTAGGACATTCTTGTATCAGAAAATTTCTCCCTCCTTTACCTAGGTCCATTGACTACATCACACAAAAACTACTCTTTGAGAGGAAGTTCGATGTATCCATTCCCTCTCGAGAAGAGTGGGAACAAGAAAACCGTTCACCTCACAATGTCATTGAGATCTTTACGGATGGATCAAAACTAGATGGCAAAGTAGGTGGAGGAGTCTACTCAGAAACATTAAGCATCAATATAGCCTTCAGGCTCCCTGACCATTGCAGTGTATTTCAAGCTGAAATCGCTGCTATACATGAAGCGTTAACTTGGCTTCAGAAAAATGATATATCTTCCATGGATATATGCATACTTTCTGACAGTCAAGCCGCTCTGAAAGCCCTAGGAACTGTTGAAATAACATCTGAAACAGTTTTCAACTGCCGCAGATCTCTAAACGAGATGGCAGAGCAGCTCAAAATTATCCTATGCTGGATTCCTGGACATAGGGATTTTCTAGGTAACTGCAGAGCAGATGAACTCGCTCGCACAGGTACTACCAAACAACTATCTTCAGACAAGACAAACCTTGGTATTCCTCTCACCACATGTAAACTCCTTACACATGAGTTATCCTGTATCAACACCAACAAAAGATGGTCAGCAGGTAACACTTGTAATATAACACGGCAAATCTGGCCCAAACTCAATCTGAAGCGTTCAAAATAACTCATATCTCTTAGTAGAGATCACATTGGCACCATGATAGGGATCCTGACAGGGCACTGCCTTATTGGCAGGCACGCTCAAAGATTAAACATACCCCACAACGACTTCTGCAGAAGCTGTAGAGATGAGGAGGAGGTGGAATCTACAGAACACCTTCTCTGCACCTGCCCAGCGCTGGCTCCAAAACGTTTTCTTCACCTAAACAACTGGTTTTTCAGAGACCTCGAAGAACTCTCGGAAATATCGATATACCGAATCCTAAGCTTTGTGAACAGCTCAAGCTGGTTTGAATAGAGAAGGGAGATCAACCCCTGTGGTACCACAATGGGCCTTATTGGCCTAAGTGCGTCTCAATTTGAGGCAGCCACTTTAACCTAACCTAACCTAACGTTTATTTAAATTTTAAAAACGAACATTTTAAAATCAAATAGTAAAACTTTAATTTTCATTTTAAAAACTTACATTTTAAATTAGATTCTAAAATGTTAATTTGATTTTTAACAATGAATATTTTAAAATGCTGTACTGAAACGTTTATTTTCCTTTTAAAAACGAAAATTTTAAAATGAGATTCCAAAATGTTCGTTTGATTTTTAATAATAAATATTTTCAAATGTAAAATATTTATTTTCATTTTAAAAACGAAAATTTTAAAATTAGATTCTAAAATGTTCGTTTGATTTATAACAATATACATTTTAAAATGCAATGGTGCAACAATTATTTATATTTTAAAAACGAAAATGTTCATTATTTCCCACTAAATCAAAAAATTTACAGAAATCCGCATTTCCTCTATTAATTAAAAAAAGCTTTATTGGTTTTCAAGACTACAGTTTTATATTAGTTTTTTTATCATCAGCTAAATTTTTTAGATAATGATACTGTATACCAGCGTCTATAAAAAAATAGAATTTTGTCAGATATTATTAATTTTATTTAAATTACTTACTTTTTAGTTGTGGCAGCAAATGCTCCAACTCAAATTCGATAATGAAAAATATATTATTTTCTGAACAAATATCAAATACATAAGTCAATGAAACATATATAACAAACAATTCGTTATTAACAAGTGTTTTGAAACAAAGTATGTGAATTTTACTATGTCATGGTAAAACGTTCGTAGTTGTTTTAAAAACGTTTCGTTTCACTTTTTTATTTAAAAATGTGCGTTTTCATTTTTGTATAGCGTAAAATGTTTTTAAAAATATTAATTTTAACCTACTTTATCATAGTAAAATATTCGTAGTTGTTTTAAAAACGTTTCGTTTTACTTTTCTATTTAAAAATGTGCGTTTTCATTTTTGTATGGAGTAAAATATTTTTAAAAATATTAATTTTACTAAACGTTTTTAAAATATGCGTTTTTGGTTTTTTGTCTTCTCAGTGTAAGTTTAATGCAACATATTTTGGGAAAAGATAACTTGGAATCATTACTGTTATGTTCACTTTGTTGTTTTTGATAAATTACTTTAAAATGTATTTAAAAATAAATTGTTTTTCTTTTTTTGTTGAATTACTTGCAATATTTTTTTAAGGCGTTAGTCAAATATAAGAAAAATCTTTTGAATTGCCTGTCTGACCTGTTTTTAGCGCATGTTTTCGATTTTATTAGTGCATAATATTCCTAGCCCTAGTGATGACTCTTGAAAATTGCCAATTTTTAAGGACATTATTCAATCGTTTTTACAATTATCGACTTCTTTTCGACTATTCTTAAACAATTTAAGGAAAAAATTCATCAAAAGAGTTCATAGATTTTTTTTATTCATTTCTACATCTAAGCCATTGACAGAACAAATTCGACAGGGCAAAAAAAACCAGATTTATGGAAAAAAAAACAAATAGAGTTGTTTTTCACGATAACACACGCTCTTACAAGCCTATCAATGTGAGCAAATTTCTGGCCAAAAACTCAACAAATACCATCGAACAACCTGATATGGATCTGGCAGACCTTTTTCTCTTTCCATGACTCAAATTACCACGTCGACTGAGGCAACTGTTTTTTTTCAATAAAAGACATAGAAAAAATCCAAGACAAGAACTTAAGTTGATTTAAAAAATGCAGGTTAGAAAAACGTTTGACAACTAGGCTATTCGTTTGCATAAGTGTATTATTTTAGAAGAGTCCTCTTTTGAAATAGATACTTTGAATTTGGATGAATAATAAATATTTTGTTTTTATTGACTGATTCCCATTTCTTTTCTGAGAGAATCTAAGATATTAGAGACTAAAAAGCTATGTTTAAAATAAAAAAAATACATAAAACAAGAATTTTTTAAATAAAGCCTTATCTTGCTTTTCGTATCCATAATTTTTTTTCTTCCACCTCCAACCTAATTTTGTTGTGCATTAAATTAAAGCATCATTATTTTAAGTAGCAGATTAACTTTATAAGAATTAGAGGAATAAAGAAACAAACTTTGGAATCCTCTTTACGGTCAGCTTGCATATTTGCACGTAACTACCTTAAGCATAGCTTGGCTTAAAAAATATTTCCATTTTTTTTTTAATTTTTTGTGTTTATCCAAAAACATATAAAAAAAGAAAAGGCACTTGGACAAAGCAAACAAGTGCAGTAGAGAAAAGCACACAAGTGATAAAGGATAATCCGATAAAACGAAAAGGAAAGAAATGACGAAAAAAACAAACAAGCATGGCACCAAATATTTAAAGTACAAAAACAATTTTGTAAAAATGAAAATGAGCAAAGTAGGGACACGTAACAAAATCACAAAATAAACAAGAAGCAACGAATGAAGATAAGAAGCGGTAAAAGCAGCAGCGTAGCCATTTTAGAACTACGTTGACACTAATTGGTCACGCGAATCCCGAGCAAAACCGCACTCAAGCCACGAGCTCAAGCTGCTCTGTTGCTGCTACTTAACACACTAAAAACACACTTCAAATAAAAGTTGCTTAAATCGTTAAAGAATAGTGAAGGAAAAAATTTAAGAAAATCATTTTATGAGCAAACTTTTAGTATCTAAGCAAAGAAAAGAAGAAAAAAACCAAAAAACAACACACAAAAATAATGTCTAACGACATAGCGTAAAGCTTCAAGTGTCGAATAATTCCACTAGGAGTAGCAACAAATAAAACAACAACAACAACACTACTAACAAAAAAAAATAGCAACACTACTAAAAATAACACTGACACTTGTGCCAGCAGCAAGGATACAAACACAAGCGTCAACAAGGACGAAACTTTGTCTTCTCCTCAAAGGTGATGGCAACACGGAAGCTTACTTTTGTGGCAATATAAAAAATTTACAAAAAAAAAAAAACTAATGAAAAAAAAACACAAAATACAGCTACAACAACTTTTTGACGACTTTTTGACAAATATTCTAACTAGTGCAAGAAGCAGCAACAAACAGGGTGCCACCAGCGGCGGCAACAGCAGCAGGTACAGATTAGCAAGCAAAAAAGTTTCAACACTATAGTTGTAGTTGCTGCAGACGTTTGTGAGAGAGGAAGATGCAGACGCAGCGCAAGTTTCTTTACAAAAGTTCCATTTGATAAAGCAGCTTAATGCAAAAAGTAGGTTTTTGTTGCCATGTAAACGAGACATCAACTTGAATCTTGGCAACGACTTTTTAAATCCTTTTGTCAGGCTTCAGCATCACCATCATAGTCATCATCATTGTCAACCATCAGCATCTTAAGCTATTGCAACTGGGCTTTCTTCTTCTTCATTACTTCTTCTTTATCACAACTTTTATCTCCGCTGCTTCTCGCCAACTGTTCTGTTCCGCCGGCCAAAACGGAAGGAAATACAGGAAATAGTGCATTAGTATGCAGGAAAGAATGCGCCATCGTCCCGGATTCATGCAACTGAGGTTTGTTTTCATTTTGTTGAAGCCTGCTTCTGCAATGGAATAACATAAAAGAGACTCGTTTTCAAACGTGACGAATTAAGAGCATTAGTTGAGTTGGACTTTTGTTAGAGTTTGAAATCGAGTTTGGCATTTTTTAAGACATTTCACTGGGATTTGCCTAAAGAAGGTTATTTTAATTAAGTAAAAGGCGCAGAGTGTTGCAGAGGACTCCTAGTGAAGTACCTTGTGGGATTATTTGGAGAGAACAACCAAATTTGCCACAAGTCTGTGAGATAGTCTAGAAGTGTTATTCAAAAATTCATACCCTTAACTATTATGTCAAAAAAATTATTAGAAATTTGTTAAATATGTAGCCCTTTTGTTAGTTTGGATGACACTTTAAAACACTTGCACTTAACAGAGTACTTACAAAGGGGGTTTTCGGGATTCAGCCCCTCCTCCCCCATGGAGTGTGAAAGTACTAACAATACTAATGACGTTCATTACCAATTACTTATTAAGACACATTAATACATTGTATGGTTAAAAAATAAATCTAATAGAATTAGCTGACTCCAAGGTTGTCAAGGAAAAAAAATTGATACTTTGTCGCATATTCAGTATATTTCCATGATTCTCCCTCTTTCTCTCTCTCTCTCTCTCTCTCTCTCTCTCTCTCTCTCTCTCTCTCTCTCTCTCTCTCTCTATCCGTCTACTTCAATAATCGAAATTGCTACCAATTTAGTATTAATGAATAACACTCAACAAAAATCACAAAAACTAATATTTGCAAATTACAAACAATTAAAACGATACAAGCAATAAAATAACAACAACAACAGCAACACAAACAACTACAAAAGCCATAAATAACAACTGCAATAATAATAGTAATAAAAATAAAAATAATAACACTAACACAATCAGCACCAATAAATGTCAGCAATCACCAACACAAATACAATCGATGAGAACGAGAGACGAGAGACCGACAAAGTTTACAAATTTTAATCAAAAATACATAACAATTGAAAAAACAAAAGAAGCAAAAAAAATAAAATGAAACAAGGACAACTTTGTTGTAGCTGCTGCTGTTGTAATGTGTTTCAGTATTTTATTTGGTTTAAAAGGAATGATATGATCAAATACTAAGTGATAGGACAAAACAAAAATAACTTAATTTGAAAATTTCTGAATTTACTAGAAAGAGAGAAACAACCCACTTAACCGCAAGCAAAGTTTTAAAGAAATGTTGAAGTTTTTCAAAAGATTGCTAGTCGGTTTAATTACTTTTATGAATTTTTCGTTATCTTTATTTGTAGTCTCCTTGCGTTTTGCAACAAATATTCATGAAATTTTTTCAAAATCAAAATCAGAATCGAATATTTGGCTAAAAATCAATCTTTTTATTTAGTTGACTACCTATATTAACCTTTACCCTTCAAAATGTTTTTTGAAGCGAAGCTTTTTACGCATCGTTTTGTGATTTGCTTGAGTGAAATCGCAAAAACGACACTTTTTTCCATACACCTTTTCTTAGAACTGTTGTTGCTTTTTGATTACGTCTGTTACACCAAGAGAATACAAAATTAAAAATATTTCTAAGTTAGTAGTGAGAATCGAACTCACAACCCTTCGATTGAAAGTCCTATACACTACAAACTGATCCAATATTCTTTGTTTCTTTGGTTGGTTTATTTAATATTAAGTATTTACTTAATACATAAGAGGCAAGCTGCAGCTCCACACACAGTATTTCTCAAATTGTAATTATTTTTTGACAGTAAAGTAATTTACAAGACACACTGTTCTCAAAAATTTTCAGCCCAAAACTATGCACAGAAAATATATTAGATACTTATCATTAGGGATCGGATTTTTATGCAAAACGTATAAAAAGCTAGTGCCACAAATCTAAACTATGCATATTTTAGTCAAAATTTTAGCACATTTAGATCAGTTATGTGTATTTAGTTAGTATTTTAAAAATAAAAAATTCACATTGCTATCCTACCTTTACACAGGATTTGATTTAAAAATGATTTAGCATAAAAATCCGATTCCTACTTATCAGTGACAATATTGGGTTTTTACAATAGTACGTTTTTTATTTTTTATTTTTTCGTTTTTTTTCATCCTTTTATAAAAAAGTTATGACGAATTAAATGAAATTTCTTGATTCGATTTGAGTCGATTGTACCAAAAAATATAATTGTATCAGCCGCAAAACGACACCTGAATTGCTACGTATTTAAGGTTGCAAGGCCAGTTTGTAAAGTTGTGTATGTATATGATTGTTACCAATATCGAATTTTTGCACTTTTACACTTGAACTAATTTTTCAACACTGCTTCAATACTTAAAGTGTTAATTAAAGTGGTACATTTGTATTTTGCAAAAATCAAGTGTATAAAAAAATCATGCTTTAAAAAGAGAAAAAAGTGCTTTCGGCAAAAGGCTCCAAAAGGAAGTGTGAAAAAAATGATATTGTTTTGTTATTCTTATTCCTTTATGCACTTTTAAATTGCTGTAAAGTCTATAGTAATAAAACTCATTTTCTTTTTGTTTGTTTGTTTGGCCTTTATGCAAATCTAAACAGCTCATCGGATTATGCTCAAACTAAGTATACATATTAAATTCATCCCAACTTAAAATATTACACACTTAGTTATTGCCACGCTCCTTCCTAAATTTTTCAACTAACAGTAATTTTGTTAATTTAATACTCTTTATCATAGGAGGTTTTTGTGTATTTAATTTTAAAAAATTTCTGTTGTTTTGACTGAAAAAACATTCACATATCTTCAAAATTGGAGAAATTTTCAGTACAACGACTTTTTCATAAAACATCGTTACCTAAGAATGAGAAAAAAACGACATGAAAATCAAAGTTTGGTCTTTCGATGCAAATATCTCCGCTGTCCACTTATATATTTCATTTAAATTTTTTTTTTTTTTTGTTCAAAAGTTCAATAAAATCACTTTACAAAAATAGGTTAAACTGTACCGTTAAGTTAGTGTAACTATGTTTTATAATTATGTCAAAAAAGGTCCAAAATCTTGACTTTTTACTCAAAAAATGACTCAAAAATTTTTTTTATTGTAAAAATTAAATTAATTAAAAATTGCGCATCTGGCTACCTTTCATATGACATAGCATTTGTTTGCAAAAATTCTCCCAGCTAAGCGGAAAAATTATTTTACTGTTTTTGTCATCAAAACAACAAATTGATTTGATTTTTTTCGCGAAATTTATTTTTTCCAAAAGGTTTTTTTATAGTTTTTACAAAAAAGTCAAGTCTCAAGAAAAAATTACCCCAATATCTCTTTCCAATCAAACGTTATGGCTAAAAATCTATTTTTTCATACCAGACTATTAATAAAACTGAGTTTTGTTTTAAAATTCTCTAAATAATTTGAACGTCCCCATTTATCTCAAAGAATGCAGTTGTGTGTCTAGGAGTAATTACGACCTTTTTGGTTTATATAAAATCTTCCTTATATTAATCTTCTTGGTATTTTTTGCCTCCCCACCCTCTTCCTGTTAACTTGTTTTGTTGTAATGGCTCTATTTTTTCTTGCTATTGTGTCACCGTTGTCACTCAGTTCTTTTTCAATGGTACTTTAAATGTTATATATATATCACCAATTCATCGCAAAGATGACTGTGAATAAGAAAGAAAAAGTTTATGTTTTCATGTAATCAGTTTGAGCTACATGGCGATATAATAAAACATATGCGCATATGGTTAGCCCAATTATTTCATTGGTTTTGATCTGTGCTTTAAATTCACAGATATATGGCGCCACATTTGTAAGTACTGTTGGTACAAACTATACACTTTGCGGTGAATAGCCGAATGATGTCTACTAAAAGTTTCTTCAAATTTAACCCCACACGTTTGGGATTACAGAAAGGTAGCGCTATTTTCTGCTCACAGAAGAATATCTGATGTTCTAATGTAGATAGCAGATAAGTTTTGCGAAATTTTTTTTGCGAAAATGCTATTGCTACCAAACTTTTAAAATGTCAAATAATGCAGTACTGCCAGTTTTTTCAGTCTCAGCGTCATCTAGCCGGTAATTAAGGCTAAGTGTTGTCTACTTTTACAGTTGCGCACAGAATTGGATCAATTTAAATGTCCAGCTCACTTGCTGGATTATTTGTTGTTTTTAATTTGCTTGCAAATGCGATGATATGATCCTGATCTCCCATGAAAAAAACGCAGCTAGTATAAATTTTAGTAAAATCATTTTTAGTGCAACGAATTTTTCATGAAATATTGATAGCTAAGAATGAGAACAAAAATTATATGAAAATCAAAGTTTTTACTTTTAATGCCAATCTCTCCGCTGATTTTAAGATATTTCATAAAAAATTTTTTTGTTAAAAAGTTCAATACATCTTTTAATAAAAATCTTTGTTTAGATGTTAAAATGTCCATATCTCAAGGACGAATTGAGTCCCACCATAATTTTTATATTGTTGAAAAGGTAATTTTGCTAGCTTTAAGATAAGGTAAACATAAAAATTATTTTTATTTTTTAAAACATGTTTTTCGTACCCCTTCTTTGAATTCAATTAGCTCACCGCAAGAGATGGAACCACCAACAACAAAAATTTTTCAAAATGTTTTTGAATTAAAGTTCGTTCAATTACATTTCTAACGGTAGCTTAAAAATAAAATTCAACATGTTTTTCATTATTCCATAATTTAAAAAGCATCGAGAAGTGTGTATTCCAATGTTTATATAAATGATTCTCGAGTAACACCGGGTATATCAGCTAGTCACTTAATAAATTAAATTAAGCTAGAAGCTTTTTACGCCTTGTTTCGTGACTTGCTTGAGTGAAATGTCAAAAACGACACTTTTTCCAATCAACATTTTTCTTAGAATTGTTGCTTTTTGCTTGCGTCTGTTATACCAAGAAAATATAAAATTAAAATATTTCTTTGAATGCCATGAGAATCGATTTCGTAACCCTCCGATTGCTAGTTTTATACACTACCATCTGATCAAGTATTCTTTGTTCAGCCTAAAAGTATGCACATCTTAATACATAAAAAGTCATTGCCATTCATACAGTGCTTTTACAACATGTCCTCCAAAATGTTCAGCCTGAAGTTATGCATATACTTAGAGATTATTTTATGCTTTACACGAGCTGGCTCCATTGAACTCAGCGAAACTTATCACAAGGTACTAATTCTTTGTATGTTTACGAGGCACTTAAACAATGCCTTTTTGATAAATATAATTTACGAAAGATAAGCGATCCAAATATTTTTACAAAACAATTCAGGACAACAATGATATGTAATATATGTTTGCTATTTTAGATATCAAAACCAACAATTCCATTAATAAATTTCCATAATAGTAATTCAAAACATTTACAAAAATAATTCAAAATTATGTAACATGTAATCAAATAAAATAATAATTAAAGTTTTTTCCTAAATGACCTCTATATTTATTATGTTGACTTTATATGATTTTTAAATACAAATTCTAAATGTTTGATAGTTGAAATCATACTTGATTATAAAAACAAATTCTAGTTGTTAAAATCGTTTATTGAGCTTAAGGTCAAAGTTAGAACAATTAATTTGTTCTAACGAATCTTTCCAAAGAAACAGCAACAACAAACAGCTGAAAACAAAATCAGCAAAATTCTAAAAATAACTTCAGTAAACATGATTTTTTTCCTTTTCATATTGAAAAAACTTTGCTGTTGTTGCTGTTTCTTTGGAAAGATTCGTTAGAACAAATTAATTGTTCTAACTTTGACCTTAAGCTCAATAAACCATTTTAAACTATCAAACAACTAGAATTTGTATTTAAAATCAAGTATGATTTAAACTATCAAATATTTAGAATTTGTATTTAAAAATCATATAAAGTCAACATAATAAAATAATAATGTAATGTAATAAAATGTAAGCTTTTTGATATTTAAAATTTTTGAATTTAAAAATAATTTTTTTAAAAAAAGCTTAAACTAACAAATTTATTAAAATGCGAAAAAGCTTCACTTCACTCGTGTGTCCAACGACGCATGTTTTTTTTTTTTTTGTTACCTTCATTGTAACGAGTGACCACTTCGTGTCTTACCAGAGCCGTAGCCAGAGTTGAATTTAAGATAGGGCAGTGCAGTAGCGTAAGTATATTTTATGCGCCCGCTCGCAGTTTTCTAAAAGCGCCCTGCTTTTTACTTTTAGAGTAAAACTATGTTGGGCTACTAGAAGCGTAGGAGAAAATAAGAGAACTCTTAACAAAAAAAAAGAGAACAAGAAGATACTTTTTTAATTCAATAGTCAGCATTAGAGAGTATAAAAATAAGCACGATAAAACTTGATTTTTGCTCATTAAAAAGCACGAAAAATCGAAAATATGCTCGATGAATTTAAAAATATGCTCGATAAAAATATTTTAAGAGAAAAATTAAACAAAATTGTACATATTTTGGAACGGAATATATATTTCCAATCTTATAAATGTTTTTAATAGCATTTGCTTTAAGCGTTTTAATATGTTGAATTTCTTCCGTATATCTATATATAGTAAAAAAACCCTTTTTTAAATAAACGTAAAAACTTAAAAATAATATTAACTTGCACTGAGCAACTTCGTTTTCAGTCTTTTTGTTACTATTGAATTAACTTAAAACAAAACAATATAAAATGCAGTTAAACATTTTTCAAATTTTAGAATGGTTATAAACTACCAAGTGTTGCTTTAAATTCTCCATTGAAAAATTTCTCCGTTTTTCAGTTAAAAACGATGAATATGCAGAGAATCTACATTCAACATCGCAAGATGTTGCCGGGAAATATCTAAGGTTTGATAATTCTTCGGGCGAAAGTTTGCTCGCATACTCACTAAAAACTCGTTTGTTTTTAAACAAAATTTTTCGAAGACTTTATGTCCTTAAATCCTACATTACGATGCAATATGCAAATGCATATTTTTATCCTCTCCAGTCATCATTTATTACAACAGTTATATATTACAAATATCTTATTTTATAAATAAATTTATATATTATTTTTAAATTCTATTTAAAAATTCATTCTGTTAAAAAAAAAGCAATAACGTAAAAACATTTTTTATAATATCAAATATAATACAATTTATAATAAATATTATAAGATTTGATCGCAAATTAGGTAAAAAGAAAACATATATCAACTATTTAAAAATGTTAAACTAACTTAAAGTTTGAAAAATGAGATCAATAATTTTTTTATTGGTGAAATGATAATTTTAAGATGTTAAGTTTAAGGTACTATTACAGTGTGTAGCTATGAAAAACACCTTTTTTTACCTAGTATTATTAACTTTAATGATTCAAATTTTAACAAATGAACATGATGAAGAATTATTCAAGAGGAAATAAAAAAAAATGTTTTGTCTTTAAAGTTGTTGTTAATTTCCTACAGGGCGTTGAAGTTAGCGTGTTTAAAGAATTGTTGCACATAACAACATTGGTTTTCTGGTCTCCAGTATTTACAAGCGTCTGAAAGAAGAAAATCAAAGTGCATTCTTGAGTTAAGGGTTGTAGTTGAGCACTCAACCACCGCAAATAAAAAAAAAATAAATAAAAAATGGCATGCGTTGAAAAAAAAATTTACCAAAAAACTCTCTTTTTTGCCGAAACTTTCAGCCATACAAAAACAATAAAAGTTTTTTGGCTTTTTATAGGTCTAGTGCTTAACAGAGTCTTTAAAAATCACAATAAATCAAGATTCATTGAAATCGATCAAGTAGAGAGAAGAACGCGATTTAATATTTAAAGGTTCTTGAATATTACGCGACATGCGAATATAATATACTAGCAGGTCACTGTTGTCCGCGGCTTCGCCACGGACGTTTTTTTATCAATCTCCTTAACTCCTTAAAGACGGGACAATTTTTTCACACATGTGCTAATTTTTACCTAATTTTGGTTTTGACTAATTTTTATGAGCTACGGTTAGTTTTGCGACATCCGACTTAGTGATGCGATATGGCATATTCGGTTGACAATACATATCAAAGAAAACAAAAATGTTTTTTTTTTCTTTTGTTTTGGAGCGCCGCTCTGCATTTATATGTATCTCACTTTATGCCTTGTTCGAGGCTCATCATTTTTTTTTGTTGCGCTGTGCTAGCTGAGCACGAAGAGAAAGAGAAAAATAGAGAGCAATATGGAGTTTATTGAAACTCTCGCAACACAAACGCGTCAAGAACCAACGAATAAGCAATGCGTCGCAGCTGGGATGATTTCATAAAAAACTTAATACCTTAATTAAATACACTTAATATTAAAATTTCGAAAGAAAAATACCCCTATCTAAATCTGTAGCACAAATATGATATTTTAAAAAATTTTTCATTAAAATCGGACCAGTACTTTTGGAGTAAAGTCGTAACTTTAAATGTTCACTTCAATTTTATATAATAGTATAGATGTTATGATATGTTATGGATTTTAAATTTTTTAAACACTGTAATAGTACCTTAAATGTTTTGTATTTGACGTTACCTGTTAACTAAAGAATTTAACTAACGTCACAAAATATGACCAACTGAATGATTAAAATAACATCAAAATATGAAAGCTAACGGGTAAATCGACTTCGACCATAATCAAGTTTTGCAAAGCAAAGGTGACTTTTGCTCAAAAAAATCGCCTTTTTTCACGTCGATTATTGCACCGTGAGAGATCGTCTGTACATGGCTTATATTTTATTTAAGCACATATTATTAAATTATTTTTCATTTATTGTTGTTAATTTTAAACAATTATAATTTATGAAGGAAATAAATATTTTTGTATATCTTAATTTTTTTTGGAAACAAACGTCGCACAGTCTAACGTCCCCATTCTTGGCCAAAAAGAAAAGGAGTGATCGTAGAGCTATGAGAACTGGCACAAAAATCTTTCTTGGCAAAGTTAAGTAATTTTGAAAAAGTTATACAAATCCGCCCTCTGCCACACCCACCTCCCATATAAACGAAACCCATTTTTGCCTGAAACTTCATTAAGTCTTCTTTTAAAACAGCGAAATTTGCTACATCAATATCTGTTGTGATTATAGATAAATGGAAAATGTTATAGGCGAATGCCACTCCCATTTATCATATTTTAGTAACTCAGCCTTGAAAAATACTACCAACACAAGTTAACTACGTTTTTGTTTAAATTTGTAAGCTTTTTTGATTACAGCAAGAAAATTTTAGAAATTGAGTTATTTTGTGTTTGTATATCTTCCGTTTTAGTAAGTATTAGCTAGAAATTTTGGTGTTAGACTTGGTGTAACGTAGTTCTAATAATTTTTTCCGTGAAAAAATATAGTCAATCTTTCTCAAAATTATTTTTTAAACATTTTTAAAAATTTGTATCCCACTATTAGTGTTTACTTTTATGATAAGATTCAAACCATATGTTAAAAATGTAAACAAACACAGTCATTTGCCAGATTTGCCACAAACAGAGTTATTTGGCAAATGTCCAGCCGGTCGTTTGCGGACGACAGCAGCATTTGTCATTCATATTCATTCAAAAAACGCCCAAGCTCTATGGAGATTGAGAGAAAAAGGCAAACTATGAATGACACACTCCTAAATGATCTACAAAAAATCTCCGAGTGGGGTCTTGCTAATAGAGTAGAGTTCAATGCAAGCAAGACCCAGTGCTGCCTGTTAACCCACAAACGGATGGATTGCTCATTAGCTCCCCTCTATATAAATGGTGTGGATCTTGTGGAATCAGCCGCTCTTGACGTTCTGGGCATATCGATCCAATGCGATCTTCGTTGGAATGATCATATTTTCGATGTGTCGAAAGAAGCGGCCAAGTGCCTAGGTTTTTTAAAACGGTGCAAAAAATATTTCACTTCAGCTGATCTTCGCATGATCTACACCTCATATATTAGAGCGAAAATGGAGTACAATTCGCACATTTGGGCAGGGGCTTCAAGATCTTATTTGGAGCTTCTGGATCGAATTCAACGTCGTGCGATGTATTTGATAGGGGATGAAAGTATTTCATCCACTCTCAACTCTCTTGGGCATCGACGCAATGTTGGTTGCCTAAGCCTTCTGTACAGGTACTACCATGGGAAGTGTTCAAGGGAGATACATGGCCTCACTCCACCAGCTCGTGTGTTTCCCAGGTCCACTCGGGCAGCTGTTCAAGCCCACCCCTTTACCATTGCCTCGATGTCCAACAGAACCTCGCATTACCGAGAGAATTCGTTTTTTAGTCGCACGGTAAGGTTGTGGAATAGTCTCCCTGCGAGCGTATTTCCCGGCAGTTTTGAGCTGTGCAAATTAAAAAGAAATCTTCACCGATACTACTCCATCTATCCACCCTTCAACTAACTATTACCTATCTTTCGAATCAACACAATAATTATGCATTTATAGGGGGCATCCCCTGAGCGTTGGTTCAGTCTAAAAAAAAAATATAAGAAATTTAAACTTTATTTTGATATACAAAAAAAAATAGGTTAAATAATATGTGAATAACAAGAAAAATTTAATTTTTAAAAATTGTAACTTTGACGGCTTGTCATAACGAAACTATTAAAAAAATTCATTTTGATTTTTTCACCCAGGATATTTTCTATTGAAAGCTATAAAAAATTGGAAAAATTAAAACATCGATATACCATATTTTCGGCCGCATATTTTACACTGTGTGTCGTTCTCCACTTCATTTATATTTTCATCAAGGGACTTGAGGGCGCCCCTGGCTTAGTTGCGCCCGCCCGCAATGCGGGCTCTGCGGGCCCGCATTTTACGCCACTGGGGCAGTGGTAACTACAGGAAGTAACTGCAGCATCAATAGCTTTTCATTTATTAAGATTTACATTAAGCACCAAAAAAATTTAAATTACAGAATCAAAACATAATTAATAATTATAACAAGTACTTCCTTAAAACAATCGATTTTTCGATTCGTCATATCATTAAAAATTAGGGAAGCACCGCGTTCAGAATTAACGAAGTCTTGTCGCCGATTTGATGGAAGCTTTTAACCAACTCAGTGTTCGAATGTCGTTTAGATGACTAAAATCCGTTATCTTTGGGTTAAATGGCAGCAATTTGTATGCTGCGAACGCATATAAGGTAATTCGGCCATTTTCGATTTAAAAAACACCTTAAAACTGCGGCCATATTTCCAATTTACAACTGATTTCAGTTATCTTCGATTTCCTGAAAGGTTATTTTATAGTTCTAACGATTCCTGTAGAAACAGTCAAGTAGTTTTATTGGTTACTATTTTTAACAAAACAAAGGACCACTAACATTTGTGCAAAATTTATGAAAACTTGATTTCTCCATTGCGATAAACACACTTTGTATATTTTTTCTCGATATAATCGCGAGCTGACCCTCTTGGAATTTCTAAGAATTTTGGCTGAAATTTTGAGGCGGTCACACTGTGTTATTGTTATGGCGTCTTTCAATCCTGCACTTCGGGCTTGTAAGGCAGGTTGAAGCATGGATAAGATTTTTCTGGCCACGACCATGGCCATTCGAAATTCTAAATTTAGCATGAATTTTTTAATACCGACACTCTTAGCAGCGTCTTCACCGTTAAATTTGTCATATTTAATTTCTTCTAAAGTCGTCAAAATCGAAGAGTAATTACAACTTTTGTGACCGCCAAGTGTCCTGACTCCAGATAGTCCGAAAATAAAAACCAAAAATGTATTCGAAAAAATACCCTTGACTGCACATCTTTTACAAAAATGGAATGAAAACAAGGAAAATTATGAAGCGTGGAAAAATGTCGAGAAATTTTTGACCATTTTGTTACAGGTAAAAACTAGACAAATTTCCTAAAAACGCTTATTTTGATAAAGGATGAGTAAAATTACAATGCAATCAGATAAAAAAAAACATTTTAAATCAGTCGATTAGTATGTTTGCAGTAGTTTTGACCGTTTTAAAAAAAGTAAGTTTCAAGAAAAACGCGATTTTAGTTACTCTTGTTAGTTAAAGTTACTCTGGCGCACCGAGTTTTAATCTCTGTAGAATCTGTATCACAAGCGGGATTTAATTGAAAATTTTTTTGAATATTATTAAATTAAATTTTGAAAAATATTATATATTCAAAAAACCTACCTTAAGGTAGGGCAAAGGTATTTGATGGTAGGGCATTGCCCAATAATGCCCCCTAGCAACAGCCCTGTGTCTTGCCCCTATTTTACCTGGTTGAATCGCTCCATGGTCCAAAATTTGTGCGTGATGATTGGTGTTTCAACTCGACGATTAATAGGTTTATTTACTAACTAATTAATTATAAAAAATTTCTGCAATAAAAATGATCAAAAAACGATTTTTTTTCAAAAAGCTGCCATTTTAAGAAATATAATAAAGTAAATAGGACCAAAGTGAAAATAAGATTAAATACTTTCTTTTTAAGGAAAAAAAGTTTAAAAAGGAAATAAGATGCTTAATTTTTAACCTTAAAATCGGCTATTTTTAAGGTAGGAAAAATTCGGTATTTTAGGGTTTAACCCATTGTCCGCGGTTGAGTATTTTTTACCTATGAAAATGCTTCTGTAGAATTGATCATTTCTCAGGATTGGCTAGGTTAGGTTAGGTAACGGTGGCTGAGCCGATAGACGACTCGTACACTTAGGCCAGTGCAGGCCCGTTGTGATACCACATGATCTCTTTAAAAACCTAATAGAGATTTCCCTCCTCAAACCAGTTCGAGCGGATAATGAAATTGAGTATATGCTTGATTTCCAGGCATGAGACTTCGGCAAGTCCGTTTAAAAAGGGAAGGCCCAGAGTTGCCATTCTCCTTTTAGCTAGAGCCGGACATTCGCAGAGGAGGTGCTGAACGCTTTCTACCTCCTCGTCACATCTGCAGCTTCTGCAGAAATCGTTCGATGCAACTCCCAACCGAAGGGCATGCGCTCCGATCAGGCAGTGACCCGTTAGGATTCGTACTATTTTTGACAGGTTTACCCTGCTTAACTCAAGCAGTGAGTTGGTGCGTTTTAAATCGTAGGTAGGCCATGTTAGCTTAGTTATCCTACATGTATCAAGGCGTTCCCAGCGTTCTTGTGCAAGCCGTAGGGATCTGTTCTTGCACTGGAGTTTATAGGAGGAAATTGGTATACCAATAAAGTCCTCATTTAAGAGGGTGTTAGAGGTCGTACCCTTCCTTGCCAATTCGTCGGCCAAATTGTTGCCCTCGATATCCCTGTGTCCGGGTACCCATATGAGGTGAATCCTGAGTAGCCTTGCCATCTCGTTAAGAGATTTGCGGCACTCAGTGAGAGTTTTAGAGTTGTCAATATTTGAGTTCAGTGCTTTCAGTGCAGCTTGGCTATCTGAAAAGATGGAAATACTTTTTCCTTCAAGGTCTTTTTGACCTAGAATCCTAGTGGTTTCATGAATAGCCATCATTTCCGCTTGGTAGACACTACAATAGTTAGGAAGTCTAAAGGACGCTTCGATTTCGAGATCCTGGGAGTAGATACCTCCCCCTACTTGATCTCGAAGTTTGGATCCATCTGTGAAGATTTTTATGGCGGAGGTTTTAAGGGGGATTTTGTTTGCCCAGTCTAGCCGTGAAGGGATGAAAACTGCATAGTTCTTTTCAAGATTTAAGCACGGCACACAGTAGTCTGTTTTGTCGGGTGCAGACGAGTTCAGAATAATTGTGTGGCCGCAGTTGTTACCTATCCAATTACCAGATTCTCTAAGTCTCAGGTCTGCTGTGTTGGCACATTCCCTGGCAAAGATATCGAGAGGAGGAAGGTGAAGCATGACATTGAGGGCGCTAGTTGGTGTTGAGGACAGTGCCCCCGTAATACAAAGACCTGCGCTTCTTTGCACCTTTGCAAACTTCTGAAGTGCGGTTGCCTTGTCAAGGGCCCTCCACCATACCAGTGAGCCATACATTATTATGGGGCGGACAATTGCTGTATAAATCCAGCGTACTATTTTGGGGGAAAAACCCCAATTTTTACCTATAGCTTTTTTACAGGCAAATAGTGCTATGTTTGCCTTTTTAACACGTTCCGTAATGTTAATATTCCAGATAAGCTTCTTATCCAGGATAACTCCTAGGTATTTCGTGCTATCGCTAAAGAGCAACCTCGTGCCGTTCAGACGCGGAGGTTCTAAGTTGGGGGTTTTATATTTCCTAGTGAAAAGAATGAGATCTGTTTTCTCGGGGTTTACACTTAAACCACACGTAGATGCCCATCTCGAGAGAATTAAGAGTGCTCTCTCCATGAGTTGACAGAGAGTCTGGGGAAACTTTCCGTTAAAAATTATTGCAATATCGTCTGCATAAGCAACAACCCTGTAGCCTTCCCCTTCCATGATGCGCAACAGCTGGTCAACCGTCACGGACCACAGAAGTGGAGACAAAACTCCTCCCTGCGGAGTGCCTCTGCTTACAAACCTACGAGTGGAGGATCCTCCCAGTTCTGAGTTCACCACCCTGCCCAAGAGCATCTGGTGTATGAAACTCACGAGAAAATCCTCCACCCCCAGTTCCGACAAGGCCGAGGTGACTGCACATGGAAGGACGTTATTGAATGCCCCTGCTATATCTAGAAAAGCAGCAAGTGCGTATTCTTTGTTTTTAAGTGATTTTTCGATGGTAGACACAAGAGAGTGCAGAGCTGTCTCTGTAGATTTGTCTTTAATGTAGGCATGTTGGGATTTTAGAAGCCTGTCAAGTTTCGGCTTGAGAAGAAGCCCAATAAGTCTCTCTAAAATTTTAACCAAAAAGGAAGAGAGGCTTATGGGTCTGAAGTCATTCGATTTAGTGTGAGAGGACTTACCCGCTTTCGGTATAAAGATAACTTTTGTCTCTCTCCAAGCTGTTGGAATATAGTTAAGGCGTAGGCAACCATAGTAGATCGTCTGAAGCCAGGGTACTATTGCATTGAAGCTATAGTGGAGTTGAGCTGGTATAATGCCATCGGGACCTGGAGATTTATAAGGTTGGAATGAATAGATCGCCCATTTTAACTTCTCCTTGCTGGTCAGTTGCTCAATCTGTTGAGGCATAAGGTCGCAGGGAAGTGTTTGAAAGCTGGAAATGTCAGAGTAAACATTACCAGGAAAATGCGCATCCATGAGTATATCTAGGGTTTCGATGCATGAATCCGTCCAGGTGCCATCTTCCTTTTCAAGAAAGCTTGGTACTGTCGGGGATTTCGATAGTATTTTCCTGAGCCTTGAAGCCTCGGAAGTACCCTCTATTTCTGTGCAGAAGGAGGACCAAGAGGCCCTCTTTGCTTTTCTGATTGCAGTTTTGTAAATGCCTAGTTTAGACTTATAGCTATTCCATGAGTCCTCACTATTGCTACGCCTTGCGTAGTTAAAGTCTCTATGACAGTCCTTTCTGAGAATTTCAATCTCCCGAGACCACCATACGGGTTTATGGGATTTTTTGAAAACTTTTTTCGGACATGCTCTGTTTAGTGCATCCGAGCATTTTTTTGTGAAGTCTAGAACCAGAAGGTCCAACTCTTCTTTGTTAGCAACGGGGGAAGAAGTGACTGAATTCAGTGATGTTTTAATTAGTTTATTATACCATCTCCAATTTGTTTTACGGAGATTTCTTATTTTTAGAGGCATGGATTGATTGGTTATCTTCCAGCCGAATTCTATATACCTATGGTCCGAGAACGAGTGTTCTTTTAAGACCTTCCAAGAATGAATTTCTTCCGAGAAGTTTTCTGATACTAGGGTGATATCCAGAACTTCTTCTCGATTTTTGATAATAAAAGTTGGCTCATTGCCCTTGTTCATTATATTTAATTTAGTGTTTAGTAGGAAGTTAAAAAGTGACTCACCTCTGTCGTTGTTGTTAGTGCTGTTCCATTGTGAGTGGTGTGCATTTGTATCTCCACCCAGAATGATGTGCGTGGCTGGATGAGTTCCCTGCAGGAGTTCCCGGAAAGATTGCGTGGGTATGGGCTCATCATAGGGAAAATAAAAGGAAGCAATCCTTAGTTTATTGGGCCCCAGCTCCAGGCTGACCACAGAGAGGTCCCCATGACTAAACTGAGGGAGAATAAAGCAATTCAAGTTAACTTTCGCTAAAATACAAGTTCGAGTTTTACCTTTGTTGGATACATAGTAAATTTTGTAGTTTGGTGTATTCAGGCCAAGGATTTTGTTGTTGTTCATCCAAGGTTCCTGAATCAGCACCAAGTCGACATCGCCCGTTGCCAGGTGACGCTGGAGAGCAGCCGAAGCTGCTTTGCAGTGATGCAAGTTAATTTGGAGTACCCGGAACATCCTTTGGTACTCCAACAATCGTGGTGTCAGCCTCTTCGTCGCTGAAGGGCTCCTCTGACGGAGCCTGCTCCTTAAGGAGATTTGTCATCGCCGTCGCTAGTTCGGAAGCGGATGATAGCTCATCCTCGCTTCCAATCAACTCGTCGATGTCGCTGGGATTCTCAATCGTGGCACTACAGACCGCACGATTTACGAGAGACACCGTGTCCGTTTTATAGATTCTTGGGTGAATCTTGCTGAACCCATAGTTTAGGGTACATTTATCTCTGTTGAGTTGCTCAATGCATTCGTTGTTGAGGATCAACAAAACCTCCATCTTGGATTTCTTGGGATCGGTTTTGGCATCCTCAGCTTTAGGCTCCAACTTCACCACCTTCCAGTTTTGGGTGGATATGGCTGGGTTGAAGACCTTCAGCATTTCCAAAATTTCCTCAGGTTCAGATGGGGTGACTGGAACCCGGACTCTGGCTCTTGGTCTAGACGGAATTTCGTCCAAATCTACCGCTTTTAGACGAGCGCCTGGGTAGACCTCACCAACTTTCCCAATCGCCGCTTTAAATAGCTCAGCGGATCGTTCATTTTCACAGGCCATCAGCTTGACATTGCCCTGAAACCATCCCGCATCCGTGCATGCTGGAGGTGGCCCAGGGTTGTCCTTCAGGACCTGCAAGGTGACCTTAGCGAGCGAAGCCTCTATCCAGCTCCATTGGTGCTTGGGTATCTTACCATCCTCGCTATTTTGGTCTATCACCCCTACAATTGTGCTATTCTTAGCAACCTCTGCGAAGGATCTTGCTCCTATACCATGGGCTTTAGCCCTCTTGGCGGTCGGGTTCTGGGTAGGTTCCTCCACAGATCGATTTCTTTTAGCGGCAATTTGCCGGGGAGGCTCTAGCGTGAAGTCCGGTAAGACCTTTTTCGCCCACTCAATATCCTCCTTAATTTTTAGAATGTCACTCTTCGAGACCTGTCCCTCCTTAATAGGGTCAGTGGCCAGACGTCGAAGAATTCGGGATGCCTTTTTGCGGTCTGCGTAACCTGCTTTGACAGGATCCCTTCTTTCATGATCGGCCGCCCTAGCACTGACCATTGGGATTACCTTAGCCCCCGATCTACTAGACGAACCCGCGTTTCCGCGTCGATTACCACCAGTGTTCGAGGAACTTGAGGGTCCAATGCCCGATGCACAGGCTTTCGATGTGCTTGCTGTTGTTGAGAGGGGTCGATGATTTGATGGTATCACTATCATCGACTGACTCTTATTTGTGATTGAGGAGCCTGGTGGTACCACAGCTCTTTCATCGGAACATAAAGTCCCTACCGGGTTTTTTGTTAGGGTTCCGGATCCCCTTTTCGGTGTTGAAGTTTTTGTTGTTGTTTGTAAATTTGATTCCATATTAAATCCCACGAGTGGCAGAGAGAGGAAGGTCGACCCAGGCAGAGATCCGCAGTACCTGGGTAGGGCTGATTAGAACCGGAGGACGCCAGGTATCCGGAGCACACCGTTCAAGACCGGGCAATTATTTTAAACTGGGTCCCCGGCCAGGCTGATCCTCGGCACGGTACGTGTGACACCTTGATCCGACCCAGGGGGAAGAGAAGGGATACTAGGGGAAAAGGAGGCAGTCTTGGTTGTTCTCACAGAATTTGTAGGGTAACACAACCCTGTGAAGAACGTAAGCCCCCACACCCAGCGATCGGATGGACCACTTACGTCAAGGTGCTGCCGGAGTCGTGGGGGCAGGATTGGCTAAAGCTAAGAGTTAAATTTTTGGTTTGTTGCTTTAAAAAAACATAGAGCTATAAATTGTTTTTGGAGTTTGTCAAGAAATTTTTACGTTATTACTACATTTTCAAAGTCAAAAGTGACTCTTATCATATGTAAAAAATTTTATATTTTGAATAAATATAAAAGCTTTCTTAGCTAATTTAGCAACTATACCTGCTATTGATAGAAAATTCCTGACATAAAAATGTGCTGTCGTTGCAGAAGAAATGTGTGCCCATTTAGAACACATTAACGATGGTTGGGTACTTTTATTCCCAACTCATATCTCTACTACGTTGAAAGATACAAAACTGAAAATTGATGTAGTAGTTCCTGTGATCAGTATAAGAAAGCACATGAAATTTTAAAAAAATCGTGCTAAGCTTAAGTTCAAATTGGGATGGTGATGGTTCTAACTATATTAAAAGTATATATATATTTGTATCTTATATTCCACCTTGCTCTTCAAGTGAAGTTTTTCTATGCACTTTATTAATATTTTGAACGTAATTGATAGGCTCAAAGATAATGAATACCCGATTGTATTGGTTGATTTCAACTTAAGTAGTGTAAATTGGACTTATTCTAAGGATCTTTTAAGTATGATTCCAAACTCGATGTGCAACAATTTGGAAATCGATTTTTTAGACTCTATATATTCCTTGGGTCTGATTCAAAAAAAATCTGTCACAAATAGCTTGAACAAAATCTTAGATCTTATTTTTATTGATAATGAGCTTAATGCCAATTGTGTTGAATCGGATTTACTTCTTTCAAATAATAGTTTTCATCATAAATCACTTTTAATTTAAGAAATTATTTATTAGAAATTCTTATTAATGATACATCTGCCATAGAAGTAGATACTTTTGTTTTTGCATTTAAAAAAGCTGATTACACAGCGATATCTACATTTTTATCGAGTGTGGACTGGCGTCTGGGTTTTGTTGATATCTTGTCAGATAATTATGACTTTTTTATCGAAATTATAAATCAAGCATTTACTTGCTTTGTTTCTATTAAAAAGATAAGGAAAAGTTCTAAGCCGGAGTGGTTCAATAAAAGTCTTTCAAAATTAAAAAACCGTATGAACAAATTGTTCAAAAAAAGTAAAATAAATATATCTTTTCGTCAAAACTATTTACAGCCGCGTAGTGAATACGCATCTCTTAAAGAATCGCTCTACAAATCTCACCTTAATAAGCTGGAGTCTGATATTAGAGAAAATCCGAAGAACTTTTGGAATTTTTTGAATAAAAAAAGGAACACGAAGGGTTTCCCTAAAAATATGTTTTTTAACGAAAAAACTGCAAGTAGCACTTCAGACGTCACAAATCTTTTTGCTGATTATTTTCAATCGAATTTTTTATTAGACGACGGAGATGACGTGAACTGCCCTTTTTATTATAATGACAACCCTATTATTGATATGGGTTCATTAGTTATTTCTGATGATGATGTCTTACAAGATTTGCTCACTCTAGACATTAATAAAGGAACTGGTCCTGATAATATTCCCCCAATATTTCTAAAAAACTAGCCCAGCCATTAGCGCTTTTATTTAATTTATCTTTAAAGACAGGGCAGCTTTTGAATATTTGGAAAGAATCCATTATAGTCCCTATCCCTAAGTCTGGCTCTAGGCAAAATATAGCGAACTATCGACCGATATCAAAATTGCCCTTGATCCCTAAATTATTTGAGTCAATTGTCAAAAAACACATTTATGCTGGAATTAAAAACTCTATCTCTGAATTCCAACACGGTTCTGTTAGTGGTAAATCTACTTCTACAAACCTAACACTGTTCTCTCACTTCATTAAAACTGAAATGGAAAAAGGCAATCAAATTGACGTAATTTTTACTGATTTCGCCAAAGCCTTTGATAGAGTTCAGCACTCCATTATGGTTAAAAAACTTTACCTAATGGGGTTTCATTCCTCTTTGTTATCCTGGCTGGGGAATTACCTTTCTGATAGATATCAAGTTGTCCGTATTGGTAACTGCTATTCAAAATCTATTACCAGCCATTCTGGTGTGCCCCAAGGAAGCCACCTTGGACCTCTATTGTTTGTCTTGTTCATCAACGATCTCCCAAACTTTTTACAGCATACTAACTGTTTGATGTATGCTGATGTTAAACTGTTTAATTCGGTTTCTTCACCTTCCGACCATCGGCTTCTTCAAATTGATTTAAATAATATGATTAAATGGTGTTCAGTTAATAGACTTTATTTAAATGTGGCCAAATGCAACATTATGTCTTTTTATATGAAAAAAGAACCAAATTTTTTTAATTACTCAATCGCAAATGGTGGTCTTTCACGTGTCGAGTCTACATCTGATCTGGGAATTCTATTTGATAGAAAAATTTCTTTTTCCAACCATTACGATTGCATAATTACTAAGGCTAATTTAAGGATCCATATACCTTTAGAACGTTATTTTTATCTTTAGTAAGGTCTATCTTGGAATATGGATGTGTGATCTGGGATCCAGCCAAATATTACGAGGTAGATTCTTTGCGATTGGAAAGAATACAAAAACGTTTTACTCGTTACATAATGTTTAAATTAAATTGGAATTTTATGCCAACTTACGTATCCAGGTGTGCTCTTCTAGGTCTTAATACCTTAGCCTCTAGGCGTAAATTTTTTCTTGTTATTTTTGTTCGCGATATAATTATGTCACATATAGACTGCGCGCCTGAAAGATATTTTAGGCAAAGAGATTTTTTTTTACATTCCGTATCATTGGACAAACTATGGCCGTAATGATCCTATTAATAATATGTGCTTAGCGTTCAATTCCATAAGTGCTCAAATAGATCTCACTCTGAATAGACAAACTTTTAAGCAAAATTTATTAAGAATTGTTTAAAATGAATTTATAAAAGTGTAACATTCTTTAATATAATTATGTTTACATTTTTTTAGTTTTATATCATATTGTTTTTATAATTTTTATGTTATTACTCAAACTGTTAAACGATTGTTGATAGTTAAAATAGAAATAAATAAATAAATAAATTCTAAAAATTATTTTTCACTAAATAGGAGAAAAAACTTTTGTATACTTGTATATCATGAAAACTAATCGAAGCAAATTTTTTTGCATCCTTAGTTTTTTCTACAACATAACTTTTACTATGCCCGAGAGTTTTTTTATTTTGCCAGAGTGATTTTGTAGTTAACCTAAAATAGGAAAATTTATGTCCCATTTGTTTTTTACGCAATCCTTTGAGTTTTAAACTTTTTCAATTTCTGCAATTTCATATACAAATTTTAAAATGTGTGTAAAAACATGCACTGCAGAATCGTCTATATGTTACAGAAGAAAATTGTTGCAAACTAAATTTTTGAAATATGTTAAGAAAGCATTGTTTTAAAATATTAATGAATAAAGTAAATGAAAAAATTTGTTTTACTTTTTTTTAAGAATCTTTAATTTTTATTTTATAGTTTATAGGGCTTTTTTTGATATAGAAAATTTTGTTTCTACTTAACGATTTTAGTAAAAAAGTTAAATATGTGTTAAAATTTTTTTGCATATTCATAATACTAAAATTTATATACTGTTTTAATATTTAGGATACTAAACTTATTTCAAAAATTTTTCAAGTAAAATTTTGGATGCGTTGCTATCCACAAATAATAAGATATTGCTAAGTTCTTTAAAATTCGAAATAATTGAATTCTTGGCTATGATTCTGTATACTTAGTTTTCTAAATTTGTATCCAAAAATATTTTTAACTTATGTCCGCACCCGCGACACTGCGGCGTCTTAGGAAAGAACAAAAAATTGTGGCTGCGTCAACAAATATTGTTGCTGCTTTTCTACAGAATTTTTTATTTTGAAGTCGTAGAAGCAGCAATGATAATCGGTGAAGCGGGGCTTATTTGTTACTGTTTCAGTTTTTGTTTACGATGCGAGGAGAAATCCGAACAAAGCAAATAATTTTTGAACTCTTTTAACAACAACGCTACCATAATGTTTCGGTCTCTCTCTTCGGCCTGTTAGGAGTTGTGCTTATGTTTATGTTTAAAAGCTATATGCAAATAAAGCAAAATAAAGATTGCGTAGTGTTTGCTTTTGTAGCGCTACGTGTAAGGACCGGTTTTTTTCATTCCTTGATATAAACCCTAACAAACGACTCCATTATCTTTTTCTTATAAATATTTGTTACTTTGCAATGGTTTTTTAACAAATTGTGAGTATTAACCCTCTCATGGATTATGTCGACTGGCCAGATGAACTGGTATTTCTTTATTGAATAACTTTGTTTCTATGTGCTCGATTGGCAAACCCTCTCGGTATTTTACGAGCATGTTTTTGCACTTTATGACAAGTATATAATCAAGAAGTTCTGTAAATGTTCGTAGTGATAAATTTTGTCACAAAGTCAAATTCTTCATATATGGGCAACACTCCCTGCAGTGTAATCAACTAGATTTATACCAGTCAACAACTAGTTGGAAATATCCAACAACTAGTTCGATTTATGTCCTATTCTCATAGAACCGACTGGTATTTTTTACGTGGTGATGTCATTGGAAAAGACAATTGTCTTACTATAGATAAGGTTTTAACTAGTTAACAACTCATTTTTTATGTAAAGTAAAATTCTAGTTGGGTTGTGACTAGTTTTTAACCAATATAGTAATTATCGAATTAAAACTAGTTCATAGGTTCATATTTTTTCAATAGTTCATAGGTTCAAAGAACATATATATTTTCAACAAAATATTAGCTAAAGGCTAAAGTTAAAGCTATTTGATGAAATACCATGTTTATGGTATATATATACTAAGTTCTAATCTACTACAAAGTTGCAATAAAAACATTTAAAAATGAGAGTATATGTCGCATTAATATAATTCAAGATAGTTTATCAACTACATGTTTTTAAATTAGTTTTTATATGTTTTAATTTGTTTATTATTAGTTTGTTCCAATGGGGTACCCAGCTCCAACTGGTTTTGGAACTGGTTGATTTTGATAATATGTAGTATAGTTTGATTTTGACTAGTTTTACAACTGGTTAAATGTCACTTGACAAAAACTAGTTGGGTTTAAACTACTTTTGCTACTAGTAAATCGTGACAAAATATAAACTAGTTTGTTTTGACTAGTATAAACACTACTCATGTTTTAATGCTGACTAGTCTTACTCTGCAGGGCTGTAAAAAGTAAATCTTATTACTAGGTGAAAAAAACTGTGTTAAAGTAAGCTGCAACAGCTTTAAGACAGCTGTCACTGAAATTACACTCGCCTTTATTTGCTGCAAACCAGCACCCAATACTGTCTTATTTTAAGGTAGTTAAATAGTAAAGCAGCAGTAGGTTCGCTAAATTCCAGCCCTTCCTGTAATGAACTATTGGAATAAACCGCATATAAATTTAATTTATATTGATTTTTGCGAAAAAATTTTCGATTGATAATTCTTTCGACATCTCAGAGCTACGAAGCCTTTTAGGACCCATCAATGAAGCTAGCAAAACAGTGGTATATGTGGGGAGGTTCGTTGGCTAAGTAGTTCCGACGAATGTTCATAGTCCAAAATTTTTATTTCAGAGTCCTATTACCCTTTAAAACATTATCGCGAAACAATAAAAAAATAACAAAATCTCAAAAGAAAAAGTTGTAAGCAAAAGAACTGGGACAAATCGGATCAACTAAAAAAATTATAGTTTATCGAACTCTGGGATGTTGCAGGTCTGTAGTAACCAAAAACTCCTAAAATATCTCGAGATGAAGTTAAGATATTGGTCCTTACCCACCCTCCTTGATCGTTATTTAAATTGTTGCTAACGATCCCTTTTCATCTTAACTGTTAGTTTGCCTTACCACAAGGAAAATTCGAATTTTAATTATTCATTTTTTTATGTAATTTTATTATCTCACGTAAAATACAGCAACAAGACAAGCAACATGATGCTTGAGTTATTTTTATCAAAATGTACGAATATAAAAATATATATAAATGTTAAAGAGGAAAAAAATTATTTATGAAAGAACATTTAATTAACTTGTACAACGCTTATCACTTAAACATCAGTACTGTTTAATTTAATATTGATATCAAGGATGTTTTAAGTATGCCTTCTTAAGTAGTCTTTATATATTAAACCATAAGTAATTAAAATATTATGTTAAGTAAAAAGAGGAGCACAAATTTATTTAATTACAAAAACTTTATATCGAGGCTTTACTGTAATATTTTTTTATTTATATGATCAAGTGTATTTTGTTTTGTTTTGTATTCCTTTATGTTTTTTTTTTGTTTTTTTTTTAACTTTTTAACACTTGCAACTAAAAAAACAAACCAAAAGAATAATTTATAAAAAAAAAACTCTTCTACTCAGCTGTTTGTAATATTTTTTTCCTATTCCAATAAACTTACAGAAAAAAAACAAAAAGAATTACAAAACCAAACAATTTCTAATGAAGAATTTAAGAGAGCCCGCGATCTGGCACAGCTTAAGCAGCTCGGCTCTCATAAACAAGCAAACAAAAATCAATGATTTTTAAACATTTCCCATAACAAACAAAAACAACTAAAAGTCTCCAAATTTTAAGTTCCGTAAAACTTTGTTGGTAATTTTTTTTTATATTATATTTTATTTTCTTTGTTGACGTTTGTGTAATTGTTGTAATGGGTTTATATGTTGTTTTCTTTTGTTACGTTGGTGTAATTTTTGTAAATTAGTTTTTTAAGGCATGGAACTAAAACAAACTTTTTATGAATGTAATTTAGTAGTAATACAAATAGATAATATAAATATATGTAAAAAAATTTTTAAACTCACGGTATTAGCTGGAGCGATGCTGGAGCCGCTGCTTTGATCGTGTACCTGTTAGGTTTAAAAAGTTTAAAATTGGGGGTTTATTTAATTAAGAAGTATTAAGTTATCCCCACTTTTAAGAAGCAAATAAAAATAAAAAAATTACAACACAAGCTCCTTAGAGATTTACCTTTCTCATTCTTTTTTTTTGACTTGTCACTCTTAGATTCGAGAAAATTTTGTTTTTGTAATTAATTTAATATTTTTTTTGTATACGTTGTTCTTTTTTTTTCTTTTCTTTTTCTTTAGCTTCTTATTATGTTTTTCTTTCTTATGAATATTTCTTTCTTTTTGTTCTTATTTTTTTTTTTATAATTACTTTTATAAGAAATCTATATATATATTAGGGCGGGTCAATTTGTATGGACGAATTTTTTGGAGGTCTGGCTCAGCGAAATTCGTAAAATACATGTAATTTCAAGACTTTTTCTCCACTACAGCATATACAAATTCTGAAAAAAAGCTGTGCGGACTTTCGTAAATAGATTTTTTTCTCAATTATAAAATATGAATGTATGAAATTTGAAAGAAGTGTATAAAATGTGTATAAAAAAGATTATTTGTGCTGTCATTTCTAAGGTAAATTTGGGCGCTGAATCTGAATCTGGCATTAAAAATACATTAAATCCAACTATCAATAGAAAAAATCGTGATTTTTTATCAAAATATCGTGATTTTTGGTCAAAAAATAAAAAAAATGTTGGAAAATTTGGCGCTGAATTCAAATCTCCCATTTAAATTACTCCAATTCTCGTTTACTATTTAGTACTATTTAGTACCAATTCTAGTACTCCAAGTCTCGTTTGCTCTCAGTTTTGGGCCTTTTTTCTCTCGATTCCATCGATGTCGCAATAAAACCACTTTTGTGTTTTTCAGCAACGTGTTTGGATGCTCTAGTCATCTCTTGGACATTTCGTTCGGTGCTTTGAATGTGGCATGGTATTTCGACGTTAATCATAACCTCATCAGAATCATAATAATCTTCAGTCAAATGTTGCAATGGAATGTCTCTTGTGTATGGCGGCTCGTGTAGAATATCATCATCATTCAAATCTATCATGTTGGAAAAGTGGGTGCAGTCAAAATTGATTTTCGGTTTTTTGTATTCTCTCAATGTTGTCCGATCGAGATCACTTCGGATATTTTTTATTTTGTCGATTGCCATTTGACGTATAGGTTTCACATTGTGACAAACCATTGCTAGCAAAACATTTTCAGAGCTAGCAAAGTAGCAATTGGCTGACATTACACTATGAACAACGGAAAGTAAATTCGGTGGCAGATAATTCGTCCATTGTATAAATTTGAAGAACAAAACACTTCCGTATGCCATTGAATTGTAATATTTAACGTTGAAATACATTGGAATGTACACTTTCATCACGTATGTGGCCAAAATTCGCAAGTTTTTTGACGGTTTGTCCGTAGTTATGTACGTACGTAAAATTCGAGCAGCTTTTGTTAACCACCTAGCATGATGTATTGGTCCCAACTTGATGTTTGCTAAATCAATTGATACTGAGCGAGTTGAAATCGCGTTTGCTAATTTGAGAAGATTTCTTGCATCTGTTGAGAAAGAACGTTCATCAAAATCTGGTGATGATGGTGGCATATTTTGGAGTGAAATTATCTCAAAATTATTGACAACCTGAAAAGCAGAATTTTTTTTTAATTCGTTAAATTATATAATTTATTTACTCAAAATAATCGTATTTTACTTGTATCGTATCGCAAATGCCTAAAACCGCTGCTAATCGTCCTGTTGACGTAGTTGGCCCTTTCGTGAAACTTTTTTCTAGTGTATTGTATAAATGACGAAACGGTAACTCATTGAAATACAGCAAACATACACTCCAATGTAATGGCCTTTGTAAATGTTGTTCGAAAAGTCTTATTATACCACTTCTAATTCCAGTGTTAACAGGTTCACCGTCAGAACAGATAGCTACCAAATTATCTAATGACAAGCCGTTTTTATCAAAAAATTCAATAAATTTATGCGTTTTTGCTTCTGCGGTTTCTTCTTCCACAATAATATGGCCCAAAAATCTGGAATCTGGCTCTCTTACAACAACTATATGCGGTTCTTTAATTTTGCGTGTATGAATTTTATTGTTGATAAATTCGGTAACTAATGTTTCGTCTGTTCTGCCATCGAAAGCAAATGCCAATAACGTGGAAGTGTCTAATCGTTTTTTCAAGACCTCATTCCTACAACGATTGCGTTCTCTTTGAACTTTATTTTTATCGATAATTAACGTTTGATCATTTTTATCTTTTACGCTTAAATCTTTCAAAAGTGCAGATGCGAGTGCAGCCGCAGCTCTATTTGATATACCGTATCTATCGCATTCCATAGCAAAGTTTGATAAGGTTACGTTTTGCATATACGGCCCTCGAACAGCACCTGGAGCTGCCACTCCTTCTTCAAATTCAAAATCCACACTACTTGCACCCATTGATAATTCAGGTTGCCAAATCACCTCTGATCTAGTCACTTCTGTAGTTGTTACTGTTGTTAAACTTGGTTGTGGTAGCGTTTGAAGAAATTCAGTAATAGTGACATTTCTATCTGTCATCTGGTCCACAAAAAATGTTTTCATGAATAGTGGTAGTGGTGTATTTTGACATCTGCAATCCGTTGTTAATAAATTGCAATTACATGTTGAAACCCAAAACAAATTTCCTAGCAAACCACGAAAATCAACAAGAACATCGGGTGATTTGGATTTGTTTTTTGATGCTTCTCTATATTGAGCCATGAATCGGTCTAATTTGTTGCAAATGGATTTTCTCTGAATAATTGGCGTTGGAAGATTATTCCAAATTTCAACAATTTTATCCGCCACATGACGAGTAATTGATTGGAATGAAATGTGTGGGTTGTCTTCGAAATAGTGCTCTTGCATGAAAAAATAATGTAACAAAATATCGCCATACGTCGGTAGACGTTCAACGTTCAATTCTTTCGCTTCCCCAAATAAAGTTTTATCATGCTGCAATATTGAAGTTATTTTACGGTCCAGCTCGGGTTGTGATGATGACGGTGAGGTTTCCATGATATAGCTTGTATTCTGAAATGTAATATTAAAAATAAAATATTAAAAATAAAATATAAGGAATTTAAATTTCAAAGATTTTTATCAAAGATATTTTGATAAAAAATCACGCTTTTTTCTATTGATAGTTGGATTTAATGTATTTTTAATGCCAGATTCAGATTCAGCGCCCAAATTTACCTTAGAAATGACAGCACAAATAATCTTTTTTATACACATTTTATACACTTCTTTCAAATTTCATACATTCATATTTTATAATTGAGAAAAAAATCTATTTACGAAAGTCCGCACAGCTTTTTTTCAGAATTTGTATATGCTGTAGTGGAGAAAAAGTCTTGAAATTACATGTATTTTACGAATTTCGCTGAGCCAGACCACCAAAAAATTCGTCCATACAAATTGACCCGCCCTAATATATATATATATATATATATATTTGGTTTGTTATTTTTTTTTTTTAATTATGATAACTTTAGTTCAACTTTAATGAATCAATAGAACTTTTCTTTTAGGTCTTTAACATTAAGTTTTACCGAATAGAAAGACTAGAATTTATTTACAATCAAAACGCAATTAGTTCCTTTTTCTTTTTTGTCTTCATCGCGTTATGCTATGCATTTGGCATTCACGAGGCACAACTTTTAACTAAACTGGTTGTTAGAGCTTTGTGTTTTTTCCGCTGATATTTTGGTTTTTTCTTGACTATTTTCTTGTATCCCTCTTGTCTATCTACTCCTCTCTATATTATGCTGAGCGAATAATTACAGGTGATCTTCGATGGAAATTCTGATGCAGCCAGAAATCACACTGGTAGGATGGGCATTTCTTTTTAGGGATTTTTGTAGGACCCTATGTCAAAATGTCTCCTTTTAGCCAAACTTATACATTTCTGAACGGTATATTTTATTATATTTTTTCTAATCTGTACTTACTTTGAATAGATATAAAGTTTTGAAGCTTCAGTAAGGTTCTTAGAAAAACGTTGGGTATGTTTCGTTCGGTATCTCCGCCTTATTAATGGATTCTGTCCCACGCAAGTTGAGAGAGCTAAAGTAACATGAGCACATGTCAATTTGTGAATGGACACAATCTTTTTTTGGTTTTTTTTTTCTTTGCTTTTCATAAATTTACTTATACAACTAAACGCATATTTTTAATTTTTATTTTCATGTTTTAATTGAATAATGATTTTAGTTTTATTTGTGGAAATTTAAAGAATCTAAAAAAACTCGTAATTTTGCAAACCAAATTCATGAAAGACAAGATTTTTTATTTTATTTATATTTATTTACCTGTTACTATTAATTTTCTTAGTAAGAATGAGCTTTTAATCTTTTACTTTATATAAACTTTTAAGATTATTTAGCAAAAAAATCTCATCGCCCCGATGGTGCAGTGCGTCAACGCGCTTGCACGGGCAATCACAAAGATTTCTGATGACGCTTTTAGCAGAGCAGAAATTGTACAATAAAATCAATTGCTAGTGGTTTTTTTTTCCTTTCATATTGAAAAAAACTTTGTTGTTGTTGTTGTTTCTTTAGAAAAATTCGTTAGAACAATTAATTGTTCTAACTTTGACCTTAAGCTCGATAAACGATTTTAAACTGTCAAACAACTAGAATTTGTATTTAAAATCAAGTATGATTTAAACTATCAAACATTTAGAATTTGTATTTAAATCATATAAAGTCAACATAATTATTTAGCAATTTAAAGATTTATCTCTTAAACTATATGTAATAGGTGTCGGCTGCAAGAGAGTTGAACAGAAAAGGAAAGTAAAATTTTTTCCGGAAATCAATAAGCGTTTAGGTAAATGTCAAACAAAATATGGGTTGGTTCAAAAATTTTGACAACCGAGTTGTTCTTTCCATTAAACCACTGTACCACGTACATTTTTAAGTTGCTTAAACCAACATTTTTCTTTAGTTCATAATATGCATATGATTAGTATAATCATAATTAAAACTAATAATGCATATGCCTATGCAATCAATTGTAGAAATAAAGCTACAAAGTTTTGTATTTTGTACAAAATTTTCAATTTGGTTTTACAAAATTCTTTAACTTGAAATTTTTTAAGTTAACTTTAAATATTTTTTTCTTTATTAGAAAAAAATCGAATGTGTTTTTTTTTTTTGTGAATCGTTGGCGTGTGTAAACATAACTATAAACAGAGGTAAAATTTGTCTTAGCAGATTTCTGATAAAATTTTACATGCACATGTCGAACGTTACATTCCAGCCTTTATGAGCCCTTGTAAGCCCTGCAGAAAATGAGAGTAAGACTGCATGATTTTTACAGTTACGCTTTAAAATGTTAAATTTTAACTTCCAACTAAGAAATTAAGACTGCATAAACTTAATATAAGGACGACGATGAAATTAAGGCTATTGACGATTTTAAGGCAGTGTTTAAAATAATACATAATTTTTGCAGTGTATTTTGACTGACCAGACAAAACTAATTTCCGAGAGATAAGAGCGTGATTTTTAGTTTAGTTTCGTATTATTAACAAGATAAATATTGCTCAGACATACATACATACATACATACATACATACATACATACATACATACATACATACATACATTAGAGCAGTTCAAAGCTAATTTCACGTCTGTATGGATCACTAAAAAGAGGTTCAACCGTTGAAAATGTAAAAGTCGACTAATCGACTTTCTGAACCTTAAGAAGTCGACTTTTCAACTTTTTTCGACTTTTTTAAAATATTTTTGTACCACTTTTGTAGTGCAGTTAAGAAGCAAATGATTCAATATGAAAAATGTGTTTTATTGTTCAAAAATAAACAAAAAAAATGGTACTTTATTGTTGATGGAAGTAAATAAATAAACACAAAAAAACAAAATATTGCAATTTTAGTTCTTATGTAGATAATTATCTATATATAACTATCTGATTATAATCAGACTTTTTATAAATAATTTTTTCCGGGTAATCGAAAAAGGAAGAGTTAATTTTAAAGATAAAGTTTAAGAACATTTTGGAAATTTTTAATGCAAATTTCTACATCAACCGTCAATATTTATGAAAGTAAAAAAAAATTTGACGTCTCTATCTGCTATCTTAAAAATGAAAACTCCCTTTTCCGATTCCCCATGAAAAATTATTCATAATTGGGCTGAATATCAAGCCCTAACCGCCTAATTAGCGTAAGCGTTATAAACCAAATTTTACAAGAGAAGCATTTTCCTTGTTGTTTTTTTCTTTTTTGCATAAGCGGTACATGGTTAATTTTATTTTTGTGTTAGATATAACTTTAGAACAGTTTAACGTAAAGATGTGAAATTTTTGGAGTTTGCCATTTAAAAATTAATTTCGAAAAAGTGGCGCTTACGTTAATTCGGCGGTAAGGGCTCGATATATCTGTGCACAAGTGAATGCACAGTTAAAGGAACCACATGTCTTCACCAACTGAATGTAGAAAAACCAACATGTTGAGATGTTCTGGCGAAAGCCTGTTTCGCTATGGTTGGTTCGCTATGAGACCAGCATAAGAAAATAACCTTTCGGATGGCACCGAAGTTGCAACAATTAATAAATATTTTTTTTGCAACGCCCCAAACAAAAGGAAACTCCGTTTTCATGCATTTCCAGACAATAAGCGGATTTTTACTTAGTTTTCGATCAACAGCTGGGCGAGCCAGATAAAGGCGCAGCTGAGTGGGCACCCCTTCAATTTCATCAGTTGTAGAGTCCATGTTTGTTTTAACCAATTCATCCAAAAAACATAATATTTCACTGTTATCGGATTCTGGATTATTATAGATGTCGATGCCACTATCACAACTTTTTCATTTGAGATTTTTTCTTGTCTCATCTCGGCATTCACAAGATCACCTAAATGGAGGGGGTTATTTTGCAGTAATTATTTATGTACTGCAGCTTACCAAGGTGAAAGATTGCTTGAAAACACTTAAGGATATTTTGAAATGCGTGCTTCTTGCACCTTGTATCTAGAAGTGTTAAAGAAGCGTATGGTTTTACACATTCAATATTTAGGGTATACACTTCACTTCGTAATTTTCTGAAATCGCAAATTTACGACGAGTTGAAGTGAGCGACTGCTTTTACATTTTTTTTTTTCAAATTATTTGTCAAACTGACAACGCGCAAACTGTTAATTTATTGAAACATTTGTTGTTGCCGTTGAATTGTGGAAAATTAAGAAAATAAGTGAAAAACCAAATTATATGAAATATTTTTGAAGAAGACCTTTCAGGATGTTGTTTTTTTCTCATAAAACACAGTTGCTTGTGCGCATTGAACACATCTTTTCTTCGCAAATTTCCGACGATTATTTTTCATCAACTCAATAGATGTTTAAAATTAAGCAATCTTCGGAAAACCAGAACAACAAAAATTGCACTGAAATTTTCGTAAATTTGCGATTTTGAAAAATTACGAAGTGAAGTGTATACCCTAATTGCAAATTTTTTGTGATTTCAATGGCAAGCACTCGTTTTAAATTCTTGCCAATTTGACTTAAAGCACAACATTCCTTTGGTTTTCTATAACAAAAAATTAATTCATTTGAGCGTAGTTTGAATATTATGAATATATATTTGTATTTACAGCACTATTCTGGCAAAATAACAATTGTTACCCAGTATTTTTGATATTTCTATGTTTTTGTTGTAATGTTTTTTTTTTTCAAAACAAAATTTGAAGTTCAAAAATAATAAGCTTTTGTTAAAAATTGTCACCTGCTTTTCAAATAGTGACAATTTCATTAAAACATTTTCTTACACGTGTAACGTAATCAGATGATACGCAATTGCTTTGTCAAATTTCCACTTGCAATCTCTTTTTTAATTTTGACGACCACTATTTTACATTTATCGAATCAAGAGTTGCCAATGCAGCTTTATTTGTTGTTAAACAGCGGTTTCGTTTATTAGTTTAAAGAAGACAGTTCTCAGATAAGCGTTAAGGTTTTTGTTTCGCATAAATTGAAAAAAGTCGAAAGTAAAAGTCGAAATTAAAAGTCGACTTTCGACTTTTTTCAATATGAGAAAGTCGATTGCCAAAAGTCGAAAATCATCAAGCAAAAGTCGACTTTCGACTTATTTCGACTTCGACTTGCACATCCCTAGTTCAAGACTGCAGCATCATGTTCATATTAATAAAAAAAATAATTCCTGAAAAAAAGTTATTTGTTTTCATTAATGAATCATAAATGATACTACAATAGCAAATTTTTTTACTACAAAGTTAAAAGAATTCCAGCAAATATTTTTGGAAAATAGTTATATTCGTAGTATGTTTAATTAAAAAAGTTTAAAGATAATTTTTTGCAAAATTATCATTTATGAATCGTTTGCAAACAAAAAGGTTTAATTTTTATAGGATTTTTTCCTATTTTCACCCTAAAATATACGGAAGTATAATTTTTTTAATGCCTTGACGATAACGTAAACGAACAAAAATGGGTTATTTTTTAACAGTGCGATGAATAGTTCACAACGTATTCAACTAAGAGTTTCAGAAACGAATAATTTTCATAAATACTATCAAAAGCTGCTATTGATCCACTCGAAAGCAAAATAATTAGAATCAAAGATACGTTGTTTTGACATCAAAAGGTTTTTGTGTAAAAAACTTTATTTACGCTACGTCCAGCTTTATGAAAAAAATGTTTTCAATTTAAATATTAATGAAAAAAATCGCACATTCATTTTGTGCATAAATAAGCCAAGCGCAGTTCTGTTGTTACCATGTCAAGTGCTTCGATAAGCTGAAAACTTTAAAGCCTGACATAAAATTGCTGAAAAAATACAGCTTACTCAAATCGGTCACTTGGCTCCCAGTGAAAGAGGGCCACACTCACAGGCACAAGCCACATTTGCCCGCTCACTTGTCCCACGACCACCGCAATTGTTCAAGCTTTACAAACTTTTACAAACAAACATTTTCAATAGGTCCCAAAGCGGTTGCCTCTCTATCTTCCGCCATCACGATATTCGTTATTTCGATATGGAAGCGAATTCATTGTTGATTGGGTCTAACGCTGGGTTCAGACTCATTGTTCATTGCCTGAAGTTATGCTGCCAACACATGTAGGAGTGGGCGTATATGTGTGTGTTTTTGTGTGTACGGATTGGCGCTCATTTGTTCAACTCGTGTCCCCGCAACACATTCATTAGAGCATTTCCAAAAAAAAACGTGACCGAGAGTTTACGCAGCAAGTTCGATTTTATTGCCAAAGGATAAAAATGAAAATAAAAACAAACCATTCTGCTAAAAATTTCGTTTCTCCGTAACAATTTTCGATAAGAAAAAGTGAAGCAAAAAAAACTAAACGAAAAAGGGTTTAAGTCCCGCTTAGCTGGGATTTGTAAGTTTTTCTCTTTGCTTCTAGCACTCACTTCAAAGTTTCGCCTGCTGTTTGCGCAACAATGTCTAAGTTTTTACTGCTCGAAATACAAATAAAAAAATAGTCAAATAGAAAAAATGTCCTTTTCATTGTTTGATTTTCAATCATTGCACGTTGTCTGCAACGATTGCTAGTTTTATGTTTTTTTTCCTACTATTTATGATTTAGGTTTAAATTGAAGAATTACACAAGAGAAAAGAATAAATATTGTGTTTTTTTCTGTGTGTGTGTATGTGTGTTCTTTGTTGGCTGTCATTTTTTATTATTGCAGTCCTTTTGGTTGATGAATGTTGTTTCTCTTTTTACTGAAATTACTTTTTGCCCAGCCCTCTGTTCTGGCTATCAGATTAAGTTGATCACCATGACATTTTTATTTAATGACACACACATGTATTCTTTTGTGAGTTTTGACTCATAAAGTGCGTTTTTTCATGTTGTACGAGCTTAGCTTCTAAGACATCTCTGGAGTGCTGAGAAGCAGATACTTAACAACAAAAAATTTTATCACTTTCATTTATGAAACTCTAACATTTTTTCCAGTTTTAATAATAAAAATCTTTTCTTACTTTTGTTTGCCTAACAATGCCAATGCTACTCAATTCATTTTGTAACATTTTACCCAGAAGATGGTTGTTCAATAAAAGTTATGTTATAAATAATCAAATAAATAGAAATTCCATTTGAAATTCAGAAAATATATTTGATATTAAGCATTGATTATTTGAAATTCAGATCAATTAAAATTAAGAAATTCCACTTTAATTTCAGAACAGATAAATTTAAATATGGGCATTTCCACAGAAAAGTCTACCGTAACCACAAAATTAAAACTTATTAAAAAGCAGGGTGCGGAAAAATTCGTTCGCAATTGATTAAAATACAATCTTATCGTTCGTTTTTTGCTGTGTGTGAGAATTTTTCAAACGAAAAATTTAAAAGCAGAAGAACGTTCGTAATCGGAAAAGGAACGCTCTGTTTGCGTCGTTTTTTTTATCACTGATAAATTTGTGAGCTTTGTATTTTTTCGAATGAATTTTTCACACAACAACAAAAAGCAACAAACGTTCGTTTGGAATTGTTCATTCAAAATGAGCGTTTGAAGAAAAAATTCACGAACGTTCGTTTGTACGTAGTTATTAGACAAAATATAAGTTTGTTGTATTTTTGTACACTTGCTGACGTGAAAAGATGAAACCAAAATACAGATGTAGACTGCACATATGCATATGAGAAAAAATAATGTTTTAATAAGGTAAATAAACTTGATATGCCCAATCAAATGAAAAAATATGGTTTGTTATGATTGTTATATGATTAGATTGTATGATAACTTCTTGATGATCTTGATGATGAAGCATCGTCAAAATTATGTTTGTGCACACTCTCGTAATGCCTTTTGATATTCCCTAGTACACATCCCATAATATTGGTTTTTCGCATAAGAGACATTTGGAAATGTTACTTATTTTGTCATGGATGACCAAAGATTTTTTGTCTATTTTCGATACTCTACCCATCACTGAAAATCAGGAAGTGAAGAACGTTTTAATACGTATGTTTTCAATAACACTGGTCTGCAAAAGTATAAAGGCACTATTACGATAACTGGGGCGACGCGATTAGAAAGTGTTGTTCTTTTCATAACAAAAAAACATGTTTGTTCGAACAAAAAATCGATACCTCAACTAGTTATCTATGTTAAACATTTTGTTACTTGGTACAAGATCTGTTCAATAAAATATCTATATCGTTACCATTATCTCATAGATTTAAAAGGTTGATCTATTGATTGAAATCGATATTGATTGATTGAAAGATTAAATGATAATCAAATTAAAAAATTGATAGCTCGAAAACAAATCGATGCATCGATTTTTCTTTCGGCCATTCCTATTTTTATTAAAAGTACTTCACAAATCTATTGTCAAATCGCGGCGCACCAGTTATCGTGTTCCCCCCCCCGTATAACTGATAAATTGGCAGTTTCGCGATCGGCACTTTTATCATATAAAGGTTTCTTTCTTTGGAGACTTTCTTATTCAGCTACCATGAATAATTTTTCGACCGGAATCAAAAAAGGGTGTTTTCATTTTTAATATAGCAGATAAAGACATCATATTTTTTTTACACTCGTGAATATTGACGTTTGATGAACAAATTTGCATTAAAAATTTCCAAAATGTTCTTGAGATTTAACTTTGAGACTCCTTTTGATTTCGGGTGAATAATTGTTCATGATAGGGCTGAATACAAACGCGTCCGAAGGAATTCAGTCAATAAGATACCTTTATATGATGAAAGTACCGATCGCGAATCTTCCAAATTATCAGTTATACTGAGGAGATTAAGGACGACAAATTATTCATGATAGGGACAGTGTCACAAGATGGAATTACCACCAAAATTGCCTTTTTCACGCATTTAATTCTCAAGATTACCACACTCCCAAAATACCTCAAATTACCAAAAAATATCTCAAAATTAACACAAAATCCCATAATACCTCAAAAAAGTAAAAAGAAAATAGATACACACAAACCACCACAAACAAGTGCATAAACATACAAAAAATCAAGGTGGCAACCCTATCCACCATCTTGAATTTTAAAATTCTGACTTCAGATAAATTATTACACAGATAAATTATGTTTAAATTCTTAAAAATACATATTATTAGGTGGCAACTTTATTATTTCAAAATTTTATAATGTTGAAATTCTGACCACGTATTCGGATTCAGCGACCCATTTTTGGAGTACCATTTTTTTTTGCCAGCCCCGAATTTATAAAAATACAAAAAATTAAGGTGGCAACCCTAACCACCATCTTGAATTTTAAAATCCTGACTTCAGATTCTAAATCAGCGACCCCCTAAAACTCTTAAATGATGTTTAAAACTTTTAAAAATACATAATATTAGGTGGCAGCCCTATTATGAAAAAAATACATAATTTTTAAATTCTGACAACGGATTCGGATTCAGCGACCCATTTTTACCTAATGTTCGCACCAGCATCGCATATGTAAAAATAAAAAATAGGTGGCAGCCCTATTACCCATTTTTATTTTTAAAATTCTGACTTCATATTCGAATTCAGCAACCTTCTAGCACTGTTAAATAATGATGCGTGACCCATTTTTACCTAGTGTTCGCACCAGCACCGTATTCGTTGTCTGATATAAATCATCTATTGCCAGTCAACAAGCTTTCGCTGCATTGACTGCTGTGAGCTCTCTGACAACGATATCTTAGATAAACAATATCTATGATCTGTTTTTTATTGCTCTATCATGTTTTGTTCGTCTTCGCTGCAATCACACACATGATTTCTTTGCAGCAAGCAAGACAGTGAAGTGTAGTGTGAAATGAACAAATGTTTTGAAGCCGGTTTTAAGTGCACCTACGCAGGGCTCTAATACATACCAAACTGAAAAGAATCCTCGCTAGACGATGTGGATGCTGACAGTCGGAACATAACTTTTTTTAGGAAACGAACGTTCCTGAATTTATCTTTGAACGATTAATTTTTATGAAAAATTGAAAACGAACGTTCGTTGCTTATTATTTTTTTGTGAAAAATTCGATCGAATAAATTTGAAAGTGACAAATTTTTCAGAGATAAAAAATACGACGCCAGCAGAGAGTTCCCCATTCGTTCGTGATAACTTGCGAGAACAATTTTATATGAGGAGAACGATAATTGAGAACAATCGTATTTCAAACGTTCTCCGCACCCTGTTAAAAAGGCACAGTTCCGATAGTATCGTAAGTATAGACGTAGAATTCCTTTTTATATAGTAATAGAGAACAATTCTGTTTTTTTTTTCATTTATATTTTTCAAAACTATTTAAAAACATTTCATCTTCTAAATAAAAATTATGCAAAAACAAATTTGTTGTTGTTGCCTTCTTTAAACTTACTTGATCTAAAAAGCTCACAATTAAATTCATGTAAAAATTTGTTTTGTTTTATAAAAAGTTTTCGTTTGATATTTTTAGTGATGAATTTGTTGTTAATTTTTTATGTTGGTTACAACTAAATTTAATTCAAAGTTACGTTTAATAAATGGAAATAAATATCGGAAAAATTTGAATTATTTATTTTTCCTGTAGTAAAGAGCATTAAGATATATAATATATATATATCAAACGAAAAGTTTTTATAAAACAAAACAAATTTTAACGTGAATTTAATTGTGAGCTTTTTAGATCAAGTAAGTTTGAAGAAGGCAACAACAACAACAAATTCGTATTTGAATAATTTTTATTTAGAAGATGAAATGTTTTAAAATAGTTCTGAAAAATATAGATAAAAAAACCAGAACTTTTCTCTTTTACTGTATAAAAAGGAATTCTACGTCTGTACTTACGATATTATCAAAACTGTGTCTTTTTTTTGTAGCCACATACTGGCTCCTACATGCATCTGTATTCCTTATTGTATTACAACCCAACAAGCCATGAATATGACTGTTCCAGCTAAACGGTACTTAAAACGGCAGCGTCTGATTTGGTGGTATGAAAACGACATGTTTTTGTACCTTTAAAGTCTTTTTTTATATATATCAAGATTCGAATTTAAATTTATGTCATATTCGCTTGATGCGTCGTTTGTTCTTGTCTTTTTCCCCTCTCTTTTTCACCCGTTCGCCAAAAAACTCTGAAATATGCATTGAACCAGTTGAATTGCCGTTTATCGTTAAATTTATTGTTGCAACTTAATAAAAACTATTTTAAGAAAAGGTTACAATTGTTTAACAACAAATAAAATTAATATACAACTTAAAGTTTTCTATATGACCTTGTTATGTATTATGTTGATTTTCTCTGATTTAAATACAAATTCTAAATGTTTGATAGTTTAAATCATTCTTGTTTTTAATTACAATTTCTAGTTGTTTGATAGTTTAAAATCGTTTATTGAGCTTTAGGTCAGGTAAGAACAATTAACTGCTCTAACTGTTTAATCAAACAGATAACTAATTAATCAGCTAGTGATGTTTTCCTTTTCATATTTGAAATGTTGTTGTTTCTTTGGAAAAAATTCGTTAGAGCAATTAATTGTTCTAACCTGACCTAAAGCTCAATTTTATTTGCAATTTCAACGATTTTAAAGTATCAAACAACTAGCATTTGTATCTAAAACCAAGAATGATTTAAACTATTAAACATTTAGAATTTGTATTAAATCATAGAAAATCAACATTAATATACAACTTAATAATGGTACGCTTATATGAAACACACATTGCATAGTTTGCTGACAACGAAACCGTCCGCTTCAGTGCTTTTAAAAGTGCACACCGTTTTCAACAGAGCCGATTGGCTATCTGGAAAAAAAATGAAAGCAACTGATGAGTATTTATATATGTATGTTTTACATACATATTAATAAAAAACAACAACAACAACAATAAAAGCAGCACAACAACGAACGACGTGATTACGAACCAAACAAGCAAACACAACAACAACAACAACCTTAAAAACAGCATAAGCAGCTAAGGGGTCGTCCATAAACTACGTTACCAATTTAGGGGGGGAGGGATTTTGAAATGCACTACGATTAGTAACGGTAGGGGGGGAGGTGTTCAAAAATTTTTAACCTTACATGTTTATGTTTGATCGTCTAAATTGATGGTTAACTTTTGTTTTAACGATTTCTTCCACCACCTTTTCCCTCGACACAGGAACCTTTTGTTATTCCTTCACCATCTCAGCCCACGTCTGAAAAATTTGGGTCTTTGCTTTTGCGACAGGCTTTGACGTTAAGGCCTGAATGTTCTTGATCAAAGGAGATACTGTATGACATGTACTGTCCTTCTCAGAAAGAAGAAATCGGTTCAAGGTCGTGTCCTACCTGCGGCTTGTATTTCGTTTTTAAAACATCTATGAATTGCCAAATCGGAATCAAAAGTATTATTTAAATAAATCAATTTTCCGAAAGCATTTACACAAAAACACAGAACTTGGTGCAGCTCGGGTGCAGCCTTTAATGGTACTCTGTCAAAGACCAGGTGAATTTCTTTCCGTTAGAAATGAGGATTCACCTGAATGGGTCGACATAGAATCCGATGAAAAATTCTATTTTGAAGAATCCTCAACAAAGCTAACAGCTTTTTCTTCCCAGTGATTGAAAGCATCGAATCTTGGATCGCAGATGGAATAGCTTTTACAGATGATATTAATTATTGATTTTTTCCAATTATTCCTTTAATGTATCTAGTCATACTAGTCACTAATACTAGTGAAAATTGTCAGAGCTAGTCAAAATATATAATCATTCGAATGAATTAATTTCATATGTCACGTTACTTTAAGAGGGGGGGAGGGGAGGGGTTTTGTAAAGCACTACGAAAAGTAACGCAGGGGGAGGGGGGTAAAAAAACCGGAAAATCAGTAACGTAGTTTATGGACGACCCCTAAGCAGCTTGTGCATTTCTCATACGAATATATGAATTTTTCATCTTCTTAGATTTTGCTATTTTATTAGATATTCGTTTTATTCACACTAAAACTGATATTTTGGCATTTTTTTTTTCTTTGTACGATAACTATTAAAGGCTGTAGGTATACCCCAAAGTGTTAATTATCACTTCGAAAAAATTCGTGAAAATGACCCCCATACAAACCGCGCTGTAAGACGTAATTCTACGTCAAAAAATTCGAACAATGAAATACTTATTAAGTAAAAGTAAGTCATTTAAAAACAAGAACTTCTAAAATTGGTGAAGGAATATTCATTCTAATTCAGTCCATGGGGACTCATGTGCTGTGTCGAGAGTGACTACGGGAACCACCATGTCCATGTGATTTTCAGTAAAATCATCTGCTCCTTCAACCTCGCTCTGATTTAGCCACTCTTAACCGTTATCGCTTGCACACAGAAGCTCATTAGCTCGACGTGTGATAATCCGTGAAGGTCGCACTTTGTGCGCTGCTGCACGGTGGACTGCGCGCCGATGCTTAATACCGCATGTATTGTAGCATCTTTTTTCTAGATAACCACGCACACTGGGGCTATAGAGGTCATAGGGCAAGTCCATGAAGTCATGTAAATGATGAATCGGTAAGTAGTGGCGAATCAAAAAGGGAGCAAATAGCTTTCCGTCATGCTCACCAGGATCTGGGATAGTCAGATGCCCATCAATCTGCGTGATAGGGTGTGGAGGTGGCCCCAGATCCTGGGGCTGGAATCCTGGGGCTAGCCATCCGTGAGCTGGAATGATTTGAAATAACCTCTGAAAATCAAGTTATTTTGTAGCCATATTGGCTGGTGTAATTGACCCCAAAGTGTCAATTATCACTTCGAAAAAATTCGTGAAAATGACCCCCATACAAACCGCGCTGTAAGATGTAATTCTACGTCAAAACTTTTTATGTTATGATATTATCTAAGAGAAACATTTTCATTTCATTAATTATTTATTCATTATTACTAATTATTTATTAATTATTTATATAGAAATAAAGAAATAAAGAAAATTAATTAACCATGGGCTAAAATTGATGATAGGGGTGGGTAAACCGTTCATCCTGTACCAGCCCCGGTTACGACTATTCTACTTACAAGCAAAAGCGACAGTGATGGCGGGAGCAATCAGAATCTCATGTTATTCATCTGGGGAAATGCCTTTTATCTGGGGCTCCCATCCTTTGTAGTCTAAAGGAGAGTGCGCTACACTATCAACCCAGAGGTCCCTGGCTCGAATCCGGGCTCTCGGGCATGGTTCTTTTCACTTTCTTTGTTCTTTCCTACATTTAAGAATTATGGAAAAACTAAAAATCCACAACTAAATTCTGGAAAATGCGAAATTAAAGGACAGGAACAACTAAGGGCTGAAAATTCTTACCGAGGTTAAGGCATAACACTAGCCTAGGTTAAAAGCGATTCAAATTGTCTTTCACGGTTGTTTCACCTTACCAATAATTCACGTATGGTTCCATCAATTCCTCTAAATAAATCTATCCCTTTGCTTTCAGGTTTGTGTAAGGCGCATGCCTTGGTTGTTTGATCTTATAAAAAAAATGATCAAATCGTCTGCTTTGTTTCATAAATGTAGTTTCTTTTTTCGTAAATGTTTAGTAAATATTTCGTAAACTTTTTGTTTTAGTAAAAATGGAAGGCATTGGCTAAAGATAATAGAAAAATAGTTGAGGCAAGAAAAGGACAATATATTAAGTTTGTTTGTTAATTTTTAAATTATACAATTACTTTACTACCTAATTACTTAATTAAAAAAAAAATAAACTGGTCATTTCAGCTCTTGGATGGACTTTGACCTAGCTTCTATAGATTAATTGTGTTGTGCGTGTTATTAAATGTTTGATCCCAAATGACCGAGAACTGGACCTACGTGTTTAATGTCGACTCCGAACGGCTTACATTCTCAAGGAGCTTTACAATTAATATACCAATTTACTTAATTACCCAATTTAAATTTAAGGAAATTTTGTAGCGTGGGCTATGTCGCGTGAGTGATGGCAAATATTTTTTTGGAAACTCGATAAATTTTTAAATAAGCAAAGTTCAAACGTAAAGTGGGTTTTTTATGAAACTGCACTGTTTTTCCATTACCTAAAAATTGAAAACAGGAACAAATTATGTGGGAAAATTCACAGAGTTTTTACAATCTAAACTTGCTTGTTAAACACACTTACTTTTTTTGTCGCGTGAGTTACGCCCATATTTACCACTGCCATTCTCAATTAGTTACAGAAATGTAGTTACTATTTCTTGTAAGACATATGTACTCAAGAAATTTTTTACTTTTATAGCATAAACTTCCAAGAAAATGAAGCTTTAAGCCGTACGCACACGCAGATAAAAGTCATGGTTGAGAAATGTTTACGGAAATTATTGTACTATTCCTGCACACATAAATTTTTGCCTTAATAAAATCATTATTTACGAATTGTGGTACAAAAAATAACATTATGGTTCAAATCATACTATCGTCAACATATTATAATTGACTCAACAAAAATGTTGTGTTTCTGTCAATCATGACAAATGTGAATATTATGATGGAGACAAACATACTAGAATTTTGAATGTTTGTCTTAACTACTTTTTGATCGTAGGTAAACGATGCAGCACATAGTCAAAAATCGAAAGAACTTATTTCAGTTATTAACAGAACTTATTAACAGATTGCAGGAAACCTTTCACTTTATTCAGAGACAATAAGTTTTATCGATTCCTCGTTATATGCCGTTTCGTTTGTCAACTCTTTAATTACTACGTTTCGTTTTAAATCACCTTATCCTAAAGACTGTACATAGAAAAATTACATTTTCGACTTTGATTGTAGCAAACATATTTCCATTTACTGCAAAGATTGCTATTTTTGTGGCAATGCACTCAATGTACCATGTATATGAATGACTTTAGTCAGGCGACCGGTAGTAGCAGCTGTGGTCTACTGGTAGTCTGCGTGGCTCGTAAGCGAAAGAGCCGCGGTTCAAACCCCAGCTAGGACAGAAAGTTTTTTCAATTAAATTTATATTTCTGTTCGGCAGCAGACAAAATGGCAAACCTCTAGGGATATCTTAATTAATAGCTGTGGAAATTGGTGTGCATTAAAATAAAAAAATTATTGTTTCAATAATATTCTGGTTCCTAAAAAGAAATGCATAATAAATTTGTTGCAATCATTTCATTTTCGTCCCAATTAGAGAATAATGGTTGTTACGATAATATTTTGATTCCTACGAAAAAATTCCTTCTCTATATATAGTTGATTTAATCATTTTACCATGATCATAGAAACCATTATATGTTTAAGAACATGGTATCAACAATCATAATCCGAATCATTCTATGATCCTTTTGAAACATGGTTGTTGCAACTATGTTTTTTTCTTTGCGTGTAAAAGTAATGGTAATGCTAATGGTAGTGGATACATTAATGGTAATGCTAATGGCAATGATAATGGTGATGGAAATGGTAATAACAATGGTATTGGTAATGGAAGTTTGTACTAGGAATGGTAATAAAAATTATTATGGAAATGAAAGTAGTAATGATAATGGTAGTGATTATGGTAGTAGTAATGGTAATACTAGATATTCCCGGTGCGCATTGCTAGCGTTACCTACCTATACTATCTATGCTATTATAAAAAAAGGAAGTGAAATTTTTTTGTCCCAAGTAAACTCCAAAAGTACTGGACCAATTTTTATAAAAAAAAAAATTTGAAAATCATATATGTGATAGGCACTTTTTTGGAGTATTTTCCCAGTAGCGGATGGAATATATTCCGAATATATGAAGCAGCAATTACCTTGTAATGACCACTACTTCCGACTATATTACCTTACTATGCATAAAAGGCCTTACATTTAACATTGAATGAGACAGGAGGTAAGTGATCGCCTCCCTTCAGCATTACCTAGAAGTTATGGAGAAACGTACTACTTGTATTAAGTTATAAAAATCACTGCATTACTTTTCCTTGTATGCTACATTACAGGTAATGAGGTATGAGTTAATTACTTCTGCTATATGCAGACGCACTACTTTTTGAAAAAAGTAATGCTTTCTTACCTGGTAATTTATTCTGTATTAGTTCTATGGTAGCCACTGGCAAATCCGCTGCTGGGTTCATTTTAAAATTTTAATAATGAATGTATAAATTTAAAGTGTTAAGTTTTTAAGAAATCATTGTAGATGCCAAGTAGGGTGGCCCTTAACTGTTTGCGAAATTTTTTTTATTAATTGAATATGTGCGGTGCCCTCGTTTATTTCTTATCATGTCAAAAGTATATTTTGAAAATTTCCGGAAAATATATTAATATATAAACGTGCCGCTTGCGACCTTAAGTTAAAAATCTGATTTATATGGGGAAAAAGTGCTCTTTTTTCTAAAAAATCCCAATAACTTTTTTTATATGTACATATTTTTAAAAAAATGGTACGCGTCTCATTTTTTAATTTAATTTTTCTTCAAAATATTATCTCAAACATTATTTTTGGACAAAAACTCACAGAGTTGTGATATTTTAATTTTCGAAAAAAATTCTAATTTTTTTCGTTATTGTATTAAAAAAATCGTAAAAATCCAAATTGAAAAAAATTTGATTGAAATTTTGAGAAAATATTTTCTTTAACTATATTTAAAACATATATAAAAAATTGTGAGATTACTTTAAATAGCCTGGTTTTTATGAAATTTTTTAGTTGAAGTGTACCTTTTTGAAAATTTCGAGTTTGGTTATTTTTACGAAAAAAATACCCAAAAATTTAAAAATGCACATTTTGAAAAAAAATTACCGAGAACTGGATAAGGGATAGTTGTGAGCAATTTTGTGTAAAAAATTAAAAGAACCAAAATTCAGATACCAAAGTTATAGCTTCTGAAACTTGATTTTTTTTTTAAATTCCCACAGTGTCTGTTTCTGGCATTTCAAACACAAAAAAGTCATACAAAAATCTAAAAAGCTATGTTTCTCATAATAAATGACTTCAATTATTTTAAAAAATATAAAAGGTTTTAGTTAGAAAAAATTTTTGAATTCCAGGGATGCCAACATATCATACCCTGGTTTTAGGGTAAAAATATTCAAAAAAAATCCAAAACCAACAAATTTAATTTTCACTGCTGCTACTTGCCAATTCTCTGTATATTGTGTTAAGCTTTCACTATCTGCCGTTTATTTATTTAGACTTAAGATTTTTTGTTAATTTTTAGTGATTTTGGTGAAATGTTCATTTTTACCAAGCGTTTAGGTTAGGTTAGGTTAAAGTGGCTGCCTCAAATTGAGACGCACTTAGGCCAATAAGGCCCATTGTGGTACCACAGGGGTTGATCTCCCTTCTCTATTCAAACCAGCTTGAGCTGTTCACAAAGCTTAGGATTCGGTATATCGATATTTCCGAGAGTTCTTCGAGGTCTCTGAAAAACCAGTTGTTTAGGTGAAGAAAACGTTTTTGAGCCAGCGCTGGGCAGGTGCAGAGAAGGTGTTCTGTAGATTCCACCTCCTCCTCATCTCTACAGCTTCTGCAGAAGTCGTTGTGGGGTATGTTTAATCTTTGAGCGTGCCTGCCAATAAGGCAGTGCCCTGTCAGGATCCCTATCATGGTGCCAATGTGATCTCTACTAAGAGATATGAGTTCTTTTGAACGCTTCAGATTGAGTTTGGGCCAAATTTGCCGTGCTATATTACAAGTGTTACCTGCTGACCATCTTTTGTTGGTGTTAATACAGGATAACTCATGTGTAAGGAGTTTACATGTGGTGAGAGGAATACCAAGGTTTGTCTTGTCTGAAGATAGTTGTTTGGTAGTACCTGTGCGAGCGAGTTCATCTGCTCTGCAGTTACCTAGAAAATCCCTATGTCCAGGAATCCAGCATAGGATAATTTTAAGCTGCTCTGCCATCTCGTTTAGAGATCTGCGGCAGTTGAAAACTGTTTCAGATGTTATTTCAACAGTTCCTAGGGCTTTCAGAGCGGCTTGACTGTCAGAAAGTATGCATATATCCATGGAAGATATATCATTTTTCTGAAGCCAAGTTAACGCTTCATGTATAGCAGCGATTTCAGCTTGAAATACACTGCAATGGTCAGGGAGCCTGAAGGCTATATTGATGTTTAATGTTTCTGAGTAGACTCCTCCACCTACTTTGCCATCTAGTTTTGATCCATCCGTAAAGATCTCAATGACATTGTGAGGTGAACGGTTTTCTTGTTCCCACTCTTCTCGAGAGGGAATGGATACATCGAACTTCCTCTCAAAGAGTAGTTTTTGTGTGATGTAGTCAATGGACCTAGGTAAAGGAGGGAGAAATTTTCTGATACAAGAATGTCCTAGTGTACCTTCTTTCCACTGGGAGGTGGCTACTAGGCTGTATTAGCGGCCATCTGTTTAGCTAGGATATCAAGTGGTGTAAGATGGAGCATTGTGTCTAATGCGTCTGTCGGAGTGGTTCTTAGGGCTCCGCTAATGCACAGTTCAGCTGATCTTTGAACTTTACGGAGAAGGTTATGGTGAGTCTGTTTTTCGAGTGCATGCCACCAGACAATAGCACCATATAGCAATATTGGCCTTACAACTGCTGTATAAAGCCAGTGAGTAACACTTGGCTGTAAGCCCCATTTGCTACCCACCGCCTTTTTGCAAGAGTATAGGGCAATGTTCGCTTTTTGGCTCTTTCGAGCAGATTGGGCTTCCAGTTTAGTTTCCTATCCAGTATAAGGCCCAGGTATTTTGCTTGATCTGAGAAGATAAGACTTGTATTTCCCAGTTTTGAAGGGCTAATTTGAGGTACATTGTGTTTTCTTGTGAAAACTACTAACTCAGTTTTATTAGGATTAACGCTGAGCCCACAGCTGATAGTCCAGTTGACAAGAGTATTTAGGCAGTTTTGCATAATGTCTCGGAGAGTAGATACATATTTTCCAGAGGTAACAATAGCAACGTCATCGGCATAAGCTATCACCCTGCACCCCTCTAGTTCTAGTTTGCCTAGCAATTCATTCACTGCTAAATTCCAGAGTAGAGGCGATAGAACCCCTCCCTGAGGGGTTCCTCTTGGTACAGATCTTAGCGTGGGTGCCGCTCCAAATTTTGCACTTATAATCCTGCCAACTAGCATTTGGTTTATGAGTGCTATCAGCGCGGCATCCACCCCAAGCTCCGTCAGCGCACTGGTGATGGCCCCTGCCTCGACGTTATTAAAGGCTCCTTCTATATCAATAAAAGCTATCATTGTATATTCCTTCAGATAGAGGGCTTTTTCAATGATGGAGATTATGGAGTGGAGAGCTATTTCCACTGATTTGCTTTTGGTGTAAGCATGTTGAGCTAGAGATAATGGCTTCTTTTCTATCATGGATCTCAAGTGAATATCAATTAATCTCTCGAGGATTTTTAGAAGAAAAGATGAGAGACTAATTGGTCGAAGGTCTTTTGTGTTTACGTGTGAGCTTTTTCCTACCTTAGGTATAAAGATAACCTTCACATTACGCCATAGCTGGGGAATGTGGTTTAGGTCAAGGCAGCTTTGGTAGATCAGCAAAAGCCGCTCCTTAATGATGTCATACGACTTTTGGATTTCAATGGGGGCTATACCATCTGGTCCTGGTGACTTAAATGGTTTGAAGCTGCTGATTGCCCATTCGAGCTTTGTTTGCGAGAGTATTTCTAGAGATCTGTTCACAGGTGGTAACTGATATACCTGGATTGAATCGTTGTATATCTCTGAACATCCCGGAAAGTGGGTTTCTACTAAAACGTTCAGAGATTCTTCACTGCTTGTGATCCAAGTACCATCTTCTTTTTTCATGAAGCTTGGATTGGAGGGAGCCTTAGCTAGAATTTTCCTGAGATTTGACGCCTCAGAGGTCTGTGATATATTTTCACAGAAGGTCCTCCAGGACTGTCTTTGTGCTTTTCGTAGTTCATTTTTATATTCCTTGAGGGCTATTTTATAATATGACCACGTATCTGTAGATCTTTTGGTCTTTGCCCTATTAAAAAGTTTTCTGGTCTTTTTCCGGAGATCTTCTAGTCCCTTATTCCACCAAGGAGGCTTTTGCTTCCCCCTCAATGTTTTTAGCGGACAAGCAGTATCTAGAGCTTTATTTAGCGATTTAGTGAGACTATTAACTAAGTTGTCTAAAGATTGTTTATTGAAGGGCCGATTTGTTGGTCCAATTGAGAGATCTGTATTTAAGGAATTTATATAAAGATCCCAATTGGTTTGTTTAAGATTGCGAAATTCGCATGATCTCGAGTCAAAGTTATCAACATCAAAGAGAATATATCTATGGTCTGAGAAGGAGTGTTCATTAGAAACTCTCCAGTTTTTTACCCTATTAGATATATGGACAGAGGCAAGGGTAATATCCAGAACCTCCTGTCTATTACTTATAATGAAGGTGGGTTCATTACCTATATTGCATATATTAAGATTAGTTGTGAGGATGAAATCAAATAGAAACTCACCCCGTTTGTTGGTGTCTGAGCTACCCCAGATCACATGATGAGCATTTGCATCGCACCCGATAATAAGGCCCTTTGCTTTTGATGCTGCATTGGAAACTAAATTTTTAAAGTTGTCTTCTGGGAGGACTTCGTGGTCGTGCGCGAGGTATGCTGAGACGAGCCACAAGCTGTTCTGGCCCATCTCGACGCTTATAGCCACGGTGTCTTTGTTACTGAAATTAGAGAGAGTAAATACACTCAGGTTTTTCTTAATTAAAATACACGCTCTTGGATTACCTTGTGATTTAGTATACACAAGCGTGTATGCTGGAGTCCTGAGTCCGCATACCAGGCCACAGACTACCCATGGCTCCTGGATCAGGACGATGTCATCTCCATCTTTTCTGAAACGGATTATCAGGCTGGCGGACGCAGACTTGGAGTGGTGTAGGTTAATTTGAACTACCTTCAGCATTTGAGCTTCTAGTAGCTAAATCAACTTCCACCACAGTTGTGTCAGAGTCCTCGTCTGATTTAAGAAGGCTATCTTCCAATGAGGATAGCCGAAATGTGCGTGCCAGTTCCATCACGGAGCTTACGCCCTCCGGTTCTAGCACAGGGGGGCAGGTTTGAGAAGATGGTGCGTTTTTAATTGCTTTGGAAGCCTGCTCTTCCTCCAATAACGTCTCATCTTTTTTGTAGACCCTTAGTTCTATGGATGAAAAACCATAGTCTACCACGAAACCTTTGGATGACAAGAGAGCCAGGGACTCCTGGTTGATAACAAATGTTACCGACCTAAAGTCCCCCTTCGGCTCATCAACCCGTGTCACCTTCCAGTTTGCTGTTGGTAGGCCATGATTTCCCAACCTTATTGTCTCAAGGATTATTTGAGGGTCAGAGTGTTCGGCTGGGACCCGGGAACGCGCCCTTGGTCTGTTTGGGATCAGATCCCTATCAATGACCGCGAGATTCGCGCCCGGCCATACCTCACCAATCCTTGAGATTGCGATCTTATACAGATCTAGAGACCTTTGGTCAGCACATGCGATCAGCTTCACATGGCCTTGATGCCATCCACTGTCGCGACAAGAAGGGCCTCTGCCGGGAAACTCCTTCATAATCGGAATGAAGATAGTGGCCAGTTTTCCCACTACCTTCCTCCATTTTTCAGGCGTGATGCTGCCGTCTGGGTCGCTTCTGTCAATCACCGCAATGGTAATTTGTCCAGCCGCGATTTCACTAAATAGTTAAGGAGTGGTTGTGTTACCACAAATTTTCTTGGCGCCCGGCATAGGGACCTCCTCTAGAGATCGCTGACGCTTAGTAGGCACCGGTTTGGGTTGTTGAGAAGCTTGTGGATCCTCCAAGGTGCCTACCGCCCACTTCCAGGACTTCCACTGAGCCTCGGTACGCTGGTTCTCGGGAATTTTCGCAATGCGATCCCTTACCTTTAGCGCTGATTTCCGAGAATCACGGCCTGTCCTTTTGGTGGATGTCGTCTTTGTAGCTGGGCCCTTGTTGCTACTTCCACATGTGCCTGGTTTGGTAACCACTGCACTAGCGTCCGCAGCAGAAGCATTTAGAGACTGCGCGTCTGCAGGCTGTTGGCCATAAGGAGCGTTTAAAGACCGCGTGTCTGGTGTAGCTGTAGGCTCCACTTGGTTGGCATTTAAAGATTGCCCATCTGTCTGTTTTTTATTATTAGTTGTATTCATCTTGGTCGTGCGACCACCCCCTCACCACCAAGATGAAGAGAGTTAAACCGACAGGCTCTGAGACCACTCTTCGAACGGGATCGGGTCCGCATTCAGGGAATGAAAGATCCCCGTGTGCAGCCACGATCCAACCCGAGATTAGGCTCAGAGTCTGTCAGTAGAGTGATCAAAAAATAGAGAGGGTAAAAAGATGTCGACCGCGCCCTAACCCCAATGCCGCGGTAAGGCCACAGTTACACTCTGAGGCGGCCAGGTATCAAAGAGGCTCCGTTAAAGACTGGACTTTATTACATGGGCTTCCAGCCTAGTAAATCCTCAGCACGGGTCGCATTACACCTTGATTCAGCCCACACCCCTACCGATGGGGAGGATTCTTACCATGCCATACGAGACTATTGAAGAGTCAGAATACGGTAGGAAGAACCCCCCCCTCTGCTAACCGCCGTCTTAGGATTAAGAACACTGTAGCGGTTATTACCAGCCGGCACCCACATGGAGGGTTAGGTAGAGGATTTTTGCCAGCCAAGCGTTTAGGTAAAAACCTATAATAAACGCACAAATATTTCTTCTTCTGGTAAAGTGAATTTTAACTGATGTCTAAATAAATAAATTTTTAGACAGTGTAGCGTCTACCAATGAAATTTGTTGGTTTTTAGGGTTTTTTTCATTTTTTACACTCCTAAAACCAAGGTATGATATGTTGGCATCCCTGAAATTGCAAAATTTTTTCTAACTAAAATCAGTTATATTTTTTAAATATTAAAGTAATTTAAAATGAGAATCATAGTTTTCTAGATTTTTTTTTATGATTTTTTTGCCAGAAACAGGCACTTTGAGAATTTTTGCAAAAAAAGTCAAGTTTCAAAAGCTATAACTTTGGTATCCGAATTTTTTTTTTAATTTTTTCACAAAATATCTCACAACAATCTTGAATCCATGTCTCGGTAATTTTTTCAAAATGTGCATTTTTGAATTTTTGGGAATTTTTTTCGTAAAAATACCCAAACTCGAAATTTGCAAAAAGTTACACTTCTACCAAAAATTTCATAACGACCAGGTTATTTAACGTAGTCCCACTATTTTTTGTATCTGTTTGAAATTTCGTTTAAGAAAATATTTCCACATTTCAATGAAAGTTTTCAAATTTGGATTTTTGCGATTTTTTAATACAACAAGGAAATAAATGAGATTTTTAACGAAAAGTGAAAAATCACTACTCTGGTATTTTTTTTGTCTAATTTCAATCTTAGAGTTCACATTAAAGAAGAAAATTAAATCAAAAACAAGACGAGTACCAGTTTTTTTGAAAATATTATATAGAAAATAACTTAAAAAAAGTTATTGGAATTTTTTAGAAAAGAAGCACTTTTTCAACAAATAAATCAGCTTTTCAACTTAAGGTCACAAGCGGCACGTTTAAATATTAATATTTTTTTCTGAAACTTTCACTGCTTACTTCTGTTTAGTAAAGATACAAAACTACGGCCCACATTTTGTTACTTTCGAAAAAAAATAAGGGCCACTCTACTGCTTATTCATTTATTGCTTATTCGTTTTCCTTCCACGCGTTGCTAGAGTTTCAATAAGCTCCATGTTGCTCTCTACTACTCTCTTTATTGCTCTCTACTACTCAGCTAGCATAGCGCATGATACAATTTTTTGACAAGGTAGCCGTGACAGTTTTTTGGCGATTGGTAGTTGTCAAAAACAGCTAAAGAATGTTGTAGTTTGCTGCTGTTGACTAGCTATGTGCTTATTTTTAACTTACCTTTGATGCATTAAATTTTTTCGCGAAATTGATTGAAATGATTTTAGTTTGTTGCGGTTGACTAGCTATGCTTAATTCGTCGCTTATTTTTTCACTTTTCTTTGATTAATTGCATAAACAGCTAATTTTGACAACTACCCATCGCCGCTCGTGAGAAAAAAGGCAGTCTACGCGGCTACCTTGTCAAATAATTGTATCATGGCATAGCGCAACAACAAAAACAGATGAGCCTCGAGCAAGGCGAAAAGTGAGATACATATAAATAGAGTGCAGCGCTTGAAAAAAAATAAGACACAGGAAGAAATATTTTTTATTTCGTTTGACATGTATTGTCTTATGGAGATTGATAAAAAAACTGCGGCCTGCTAGTATATTTATAAACTCGCAGCTTATTTTGTGTGTTTTTAATGAAAAAAACGGATACCGAGGTCAATACAGGGTCTGCCATCTAACTTTTTTTTTCAACTAGTGCTTATTTCGTGAATGGTAACACTTAGCTCATGTCTGATTTGACAGATAATTAGTTTTATTCTTCCGCTGAACGAATATGGTTGTGTATACGCTTGAACAACGCTGGGAAATATTGCGACATTACTTTGAAAATCATGGTAATGTTGCAGAATGTGTGCGAAAATTGCGTACGGATTTTGGAAGAAAAGAAGCACCGTCAGCTCCGTATGTTCGTTATCTTGTGAAAAAAGTGAAAGAAACTGGCATCCTAATCGATAAACCAAAGCGTGAAAAGCCAAAAGCAGTGGGTACACCCGAAAATATTGCTGCTGTGGCAGAAAGTGTGCGTGAAGCGCCATCAACATCAATTCACCGTCGTTCTCAACAATTGAACATTTCGGAAACATCATTGAGACGAATTTTGCATAAAGACCTTGGTATGACGCCATACAAAGTCCAATTGGTTCAGGAGTTGAAGCCAACTGACCATCCAATGCGTTTTCGCTTCGCTAAGTGGGCCTGCGATCGACTTACAGAAGATGCCGATTTTGCCAAAAAATACATCTTTTTAGATGAAGCTCATTTTGATCTTGGCGGGCATGTTAACAACCAAAATTCTCACGTTTGGGGCACTGAAAACCCGCACGCATACATTGAAAAGCCGCTGCACCCAAAACGAGTCACTGTTTGGTGCGGATTTTGGTCCAGAGGCATAATTGGGCCATTTTTCTTCGAAAATGAGCAAGGAGTGGCCGTTACAGTCAATGGCGATCGTTATCGGGCCATGTTGAACGAATTTTTGTTCACAAAAATTGAAGAGGAAGATATTGGCAACATTTGGTTTCAACAGGACGGTGCTACGTGCCACACAGCCGAAGCTACACTCGATGTTTTGCGCCCTGTTTTTGAAGATCGCATTATCAGCCGCAGAGCTGATGTCGTTTGGCCATCTCGGAGCTGCGATTTGACACCGTTGGACTATTATTTGTGGGGTGCCCTCAAAGATAAGTGTTACGCCGACAAGCCAGAGACAATTGATGCTTTAAAGGACAATATTCGTGAAGCCATTGGTGAAATACAGCTGCACACAATCGATAATGTGCTTAAAAATTGGCCCGATCGTGTAGGCTACTGCATGGCAAGCCAAGGCAGCCATTTGAATGAAATTATTTTTCATTATTAACCGAAAGGATTGTACTTTCAAATAAAAAAGAAATTTGAGAAAATATCCAGTAGTTTTTTTATAGAATTTTCAAAAAAAAAATTATTTGGCGGACCCTTTATTTTCCCAAAGTTTGAACTCTATCCGACGGTTATACGATTCATTAATTTGCTAATTACGAGTTAGTTTTTTTGTGGGGATGTTTGTTCGTTTTGAGATTAGTTTTTTTTATTTAATTTCAAACTTCCGGTTTGGGCCGGAAGTTATTGTTGCGTCCTCGACCTGGCCTGACGGGTTGGGAACAGCGCCCGTAACTGCCGTGAGCTAGTCGGTGTCAATCAGGCCAGGTACGATACCAAGGGACTCGTAACAATATTGTTACGAGTTTTTTTTACGAGGCCAGGTCGGGCACGCAACAATAACTTCCGGCCCGAACCGCAAGTTTGAAATTAAATAAAAAAAACTATACTCAAAACGAACTAAAATCCCCACGAAAAAAACTAACTCGTAATTAGCAAATTTACAACAAAAATGCCATAACTCAAATAAAACTAAATCAAATAAATTTACCAACCGCAAGAAACCAAAAATTAACCCATATCCATTTAAAATTCCGTGAATCTACTAAATAATACCAAAAACTTTAGCGACTTAAATCATTTTTAACCACCATTGGTGCACCTCCTTTTGAACCGCCCCCTGTATTCATATCCCCCACCACGAATGAAACAGAATGAATGGTTACGGAGTACTCGATTTTTTGGTTTTGAAGATATATAGGTGCCAAGTTCTCTTTTCCAACCTCGCACATATTTTTTGTGGTGATTAGTTTCTATAAAATTTATCATTCTTCCCAAAACGCAAAATATCGTGTTTAAGGTGTTGAAATTGTACAGGAAATGCCACGCCCGTTGCCTTATACCCCTTATATTATTTGCTGGAATGGACTTTGATACCAACTTTGATTTAAATTTCAAGATCCTTGCTTTCATATATGCAATTTATTTGGTTTTATTAAATGTTTAAGCACCATTGTTAAGCACCACCTATTACAAAAGTTTATGTAGTGTCTACAACAAACAGGTTTGTTGTAGACCTTGATGATTGTATCAAGGGATTTGAGTAACGTCATGACTAGTTAATTCACAACTCTCAGAACGCTTTTCGATTTTATCGTGTGACTACATTCTTGCCAATAGTGGTTCGGTGAATGGTACTACTGTGAATAAAACAAATGTATTATTTTTCAGTTGGCACTACTGTTACTGACATCTGTGTCAAATTTCACTTCAAAATATTCATGTGTTTGAGATACTCATCCTTTTGTAAATAGCTAAAAGTAATTTTTTTTTTTTCGTTATTTATAAAGTCTGAAAATATTCAACCGCGCAGTTACATTAAATTTGTGTGCGGAACGAAATTTCTGCTGCCAAGACGTTGAAAATGTTGCAGAAGGCCTTCGGTAAGCAAGCTCTATCCAAAACAAGAGTTTATGAGTGGTACAAAATGTTCAAAGATGGTCGAGAAGGCGTTGAAGACTGATGAGCTCTACGTCAACAAAACCATATAATTGGTGCTCCAAAATCGTCGATTGACAGTCCGAGACCTTACTGACCTTGTTGGAATATCGGAAGGATCAGTGAAAACCATTTGGGGTAACCATTTGGCCCTCAAAAAAGTGAAATTTTGATTTGTGCCAAAAACGCACTCGTAATTTGTGATCATTTCGCCAAAAACTCGTCCCATATTGTTTCGCAAACACTGTATTCGAATGACTTAGCACCATGTGACTTCTGGCTATTTGCATAATTCAAGAGACCGCTTCATGGACACCGTTTTGAATCGATAGAGAGATAGAAACCAAAACAAAGAAGTAATTGAAGGCAATACCGGAATAGGACTTTGCAGCATGTTTGAAAATTGGAAAAAGCGTTGGCACAAGTGTATGTCATCCGGGGGAACTCCTTTGAGAAATTAAATGAATTTAGAAGAATAAATAAAAAAATTTTAATTTATAAACAGATTCCCAATATTTTTTGCCTACAATCGAAGATACTCATGCCACTGGGTGCTGCATTTCCCATATAAAAAAATGTCCAAACAATAAAGCTTCTTTAGCTTTCCCCACTTTATGGTCGGTGAAAGGGGATGTAGCAAAATTTTTATTCTAAACCATCTTGTATTCGAAAAAATCTACAATCACCCCAGTAATCAGTCGTCTAAATTTCTGTTTAATACGACCATAAGCGTCTGAAATATAGCATTTTTATTGATTTTTGGGCGGTATGAGGTGGTGTGGCAAATGTTTTTAAAATTTTTTGTGATTTTCCATATTTTAAAAAACCTACTAAATTGGTTGCAAATACGGGCAGCAGAGGAAAGCAGACGCTTTTTGCCACTTTGTTTTATATATTAACATAGGATATGGCGATTGAAACTTTGAAGCAAGATTTCTTGAAATTTTGAAAACAGACTTAAGCTGTTATTGTTTATTGACACAGGTATAATGATCAACTTTTTTCAACTTAAAAATGCCATGGTTACTTTGATGCAAACATAAAGTATTAAATTGTTAGACTGCATCATTTTTTTTTCTATTTCCATAATCTATTTTATAATCAGCATACAGCACTCAGAAGCACCACTTATGTTCATTATTATTCTCTTTTTAAATATAAGCACCACTATTTGTATGCGCTGGCAATAAAAAATCTTGTATGCTCTGACGTTTAAAACCTACCACTTAAATCTTAGAAAATAAAGCCCTTCTTTATTTTTGCCACCATGTAACGCTGTTGCACACATATTGCAAGCACGTTATAAAAAAACCAACGACCACAATCCACAGAAAATAACGAAACAAAAAAAAACAAAAATGAAGTAGTACTTCAGTGACATTTAAACTGCCAAGGAGCTCTTTTTTATATGTTTGTTCACACCAGCTCAAAAGAGCCCGCAAAAGTGATACACATGGCTGTGTGTGTATGTGTGTAAGACATGCAACAGTGTTGTAAGCCACAATTCATTTTTATGCACTTTTTTCAAAACTTTTTTTTATTTTTCATTGTTTTTGGCATTGTTTTGTTCTGACTATTTTTTCACATTCTTTTATTTCTCCCCCGACAGATGCTGATGGCAGCGGCTTCCGCTATGGTGCAGTTTTCTATGGCAACAGTGGTGGCCAGGAATGACAATGGCGGGTACAAAGCTTTAATGACAGATACGCAGCAGCAGCGTCAGCTCAATGGAGCATACAAAGAGTTGCAGTACGATACAAAAAGGCAACAACAACAACAAGAACAACAACTACACTTTGAGCCTTTCGATTTTGCCAATTTACGGCGATTACAATTAAAGTACAAAAATGGACAAAGTTATGGAAACCAGGGACAACAGGAACAATTGCGACAGCAACAACAACATCGGCTACAAATCAGCCACCATAGTTTTAACAAAGAAGCACGCGATCGAGATAACGAAGATGGCAACGACAACGAAAACAACAACAAAGACTATGGCAGCTCCTATAGCTATAGCCTAGGCAATGAAGCTAACGGCAACATCAACCAAAACAGCAACAACAACAACAACAACATTGACGATAACAACAACATTAGCAATAATAAACCAAATAGTAACGGAAATCCCAACAGAGACGTTGTTGATGACAATGATTATGAGCAGCATCAGGATGCCAGAAATAGCTTCCGTTTGCAATCGTCTGACTCAAATGAGCCTTATACAAGTAGCAACAACAACAAAAACAACATTGGCAACAAAAACAGCAACAACAATGATAACGACGACAGCAGTAATAATGGCAACATTGCAGGCAACAGCAAAAGGTACACAAAAAGCAACAACACTAGCAACAACCAAAACAACAAAAAGAAGCCGGATGTAAACAAGTGAATTTTTGTTGGCTTTGTTGTTGCTATCTTGTTCATATACGACAGTGTTTTTGTATTTGTTTGTGCTAGTGTTTTTATGTTACTGCATCACCTTTGTGCAAGTCTGTATGTGTGTATGTTTTTGTGTCTGAGTGTGTGTACTTGCATGTTTAGCACTGTCTGTGTTTAAATATTTATTGTTTCTGTTTGTTTGTTTTTTTGTTTTTTTAGTTGCTACGTTATTATTTAAGGAAAATAAAAACTTTAGAATTTATAATAGAAGCAAGTGTAATACTTTTTTTTTTTGCACTTTTTTGTTGTTGTTTTTTTATAACAGCCTATTTTTAATGATTTACAAGTACATTTAAATATTTGTGTTTTATTTTTTCATTTGAATGAAGAAGTTATCTGTCCTAAAAGCTGGCAAACAAAAGCACTGCATTCAGGTTGAGTGCAGAAAAACACGGTCCAAGACTTAACCTTTTAAATTAAAGAAACAAATTCTGACTAGCTTAAATACATTGGGGTTAAAGTAAGGATTTGTATTGGCATTATTAAAGTTGAACTTATATTAAAAGAAAGTCTGAAGAGGCTTTAATGAATACTCAGAGCAGAAGAAGGTATTCATTACCCTTTTTAGACTCGCGTCAAAGAAAGGTATATTTTATATTTTGAGCTAGTTTTTGTTAATTCAATAGTGTTTCAAGCTAAATTGTAGTTGGTGTATAAAAAGAAATCGTTGAACTTTTTTCAAAGAAATAAAATAACTCATACGCCCTGATGTACCTTTTGTGTTTCCTCTTATGTTTAGATCATGAGTGACCATCTAGTGGCTCAGTTGACACAATTAGCCTGATTTTCAAATATTTAAAAATGCACAGCAGCCATGGAAAATTAAATCACACACACTACAAACACTCTTATTAAATATCAAGGGCAACATCTATTACCATGTTGAATGTTTAATTTAAACAATTATTGACACAGTATTTGTTGTTATGTTTAAAAAATATTTAAATAATCAGCACCAAAAACAAACCGTTATTCACCTAAGCGAGAGTTTCAATGGTGCAGTTTTTTTATAAAAACATAAATAGCACACTTTGCATTTCAGATAATCCAAAATGTCAGCTGAGATATGCTAAGTTGTTATATTTTTTTTTACAACAAATCGCGTTCATGGGCGATTTATTTAATACTAGCAAATACCCGCTGCTTCGCCTGCAATAAAAATATTACATACATGTAAAAATTTGAAATCTCAAAATGAAAGTAGTTTGTTGTATCTTCAAATGCAAAACATAAAAATGATTGTTTATGTTTAATAATGAAAAATTGATATATATATAAAAAACATAATTTATTTAATTTTAATTACCTTCTTTAAACAACAACTTTTATGGTGACAAATTTGGGTAAAAAATTTTTAAAATTTTTAATTCAGAAAAGTAATTTTTTTTACTAAGATTCTGAATATGAATATATTCTTCTTAAGTTTTGAAAAATTTCTATTATTATAGCATCAAACTTTTGGCTATGTCTTGAAAATTTTAAATTTTCTCAGTACAACGCATTTTTTTATGAAAAGTCTTTGAGAAATAAAAATAACTGTAAGCGAAAGATTTTTTTAAAATATTTTGAACATATATCTAGTATATTGAAAAAAATTCCCGTTATTATGTCATCAAAATTATTTCGATATCTCGAAAAATACAGATTTTCTCACATTTTTTAGCCTTAGAATGAGAAAAAACCGATTAAATTTAAATTTTTGTATTCTCCGCCATTTTCAAATAGATGCTCATCAAATTTCCTTTGTTTGAAAGGTCAATTAAGTAAATTTGGAGAAATGGGAAAAGATTTAACGTTACTTCACCAATTCAATATTCTATATTGTATTCACAAAACCTTTAAAATATTCAAATTGTGCTCAAAAAATAGGCTAAAAGCTTTTTTGTTGACATATCATTTGTGTTCAATTTTGACACAAGATTCATAAAACAGTTTCTATCATTAAAAATCATGGGGTGGCCACATTATTTTTTGGATAAAATTTTATTTTTTCAAAATTGCATTATATGTTTTCAGCTTAAAAAATAAAATCTGTGAAAAAAAATGTTTACATATTTCAAACCATTCCAAAGTTATTTACTATATACATAAATCTATGATTTCGGTCATTTAATTATCTATTTAGCAATTTTATTGATTTAAAGTATTTAAATAAATATGTATAAATTGTATACATACTTTCACCATTTTTAGTATAGTTGCCGAAAGTAACCATATGAACTGAATTACCAAATTTTAGTCTAATAAGACCAAAACCGTAAGAAATATAGCATTTTTGATGATTTGTGGGCGGTAATAGGGGTATGGGAACATTTTTTCCCTAAAACCATCTCTAACTCAAAACAAATCTACTGCCAAAATTTCAGCTCAATTTAGCTTAAACATAGCGCGCTTTGCTTCACTCCTAGCTTATCCCCTGAAAAATGGGCGTAACTATAGTGGGACACTCTTGTTTTTAGTACAATAGCCGAGAGTAATAATAAAAACTAAATTACAAAATTTTAGTTTAATCCGACTTAAACCGTTTTCACTCCACGCTTATCCCTCTAAAAGTAGGCGTAACTAAAGTGGAACACTCCCATTTTAAGTAAAGTTGCCAAAAGTATCTGTACGAACTAAATTACCACATTTTAGTCTTATACTACTTTAACATTGGGCAAAATGACTCATTTCAGCCCATTCAGCCAAATGAGAAATGAAGTCGTCTCATTTCCCATACAAATGCTCAGTTGCAATTCAACTCATTTAAAACAAATTAATGAAATTTGATACGTTCTTAAAACTTATTAAAAACTAATTCGAACGCATTCAATGGAGAATGTGTACTAAAAACAAAGGAAAACGTCAAACAAAAAATCATTTTATACACTTGTATCATCATCAATATCAACCAGTGAAAACAAAACAAAGAAGCAGTTGTCAAACGAAATGATATACTTTCGCAAAAAAAAAATCCAATGTAAGCACTTTTGAATGGCTGATTCTAAATGAGTCATTTGAGCCAATTTAAACGTAGTATTATACGACCAAAACCGTTTAAGATATAGCCTTTTCATTGATTTTTTGGTGGTTAAAGAGGACGCAGAAACCCATTTTTATTACAGCTGCCGAAAGTAACCATACAATTAAATTATTAAATTTTAGTCTTTTAGGACCAACACCGTCTTAAATATAGAATTTTCAGCATATAGATAGATTGATAGTATAGAAATATAGAGTAAGGCAATCTCAAGTCGGGAAAAGTAACCTGGCAAGGCTACAAAACATAATTTATGCTTACAACTAAATTTTGACAACTCCCCTCAAAGCATTTGAAAAGAAAATTAATCAACACTGTATGACAGCAAGAACCTCAGTGAAAGCAACTACATAACATGGTTGCTCTGTTATATTGAGAGAAGCTCTTGCGACAAAGAGAGGAAACCTTTGTTTGCTGTCAATTAAAATAATTAATTAATTAATTCCATTGATCAATTATTATAGAGAATTATCAAAAATAATCGGTTCTCAAACTCAATATGGGAGAGTATAAATGAGAAAAGCTATCCGACACCGCAATAGAAGCAATGAGAAACACTATAGCAGAGGAAAAGAGAGGAACAGAAAACTTAATGCTGCCTCTGTGTCTATTAATTTAATGAAGCAATGATTCGAATGTGTTGTTTTTTTTGCTGCTATTTGATTTATAAAATCAAAATTTTAATTATTTTTAAGAATGGTTTTAAAAAAAGGATGCATGATTTTAAGTTAAACATGTAACTTTATATTAGTAAAAGAATAACTTAAATCGGTTCAGTAGTTTCTAAGTTTAGTGTGGTCGCAGATACGTGAGAAGCATTTATATAATAGTATAGATATAAAGTTGAATATCACTACGCAGGCAAATAAACTTTATTTCAGATATGCTCCTTTTTCATTTAAAAAAAAAATTTAATTTATATACTACTACTTTGACAAAATATTGTATTTTAAGCACAAAATTAATTACATTAATAGAATGTTTCATCAATTTTAAAAATTTTATCAGTGCTTCTGCAACTTCAAACGCACTTTTCCCATGTATGATGTAATCAGAGAGTGTAAATAACAAAATTTACTAAAAAATATAGTCTTTTTAATGCCAGGAAGCTAAACATTTAATTTTTAACATACTTCTTGAGCTAAAATACTTTAAACCAAATGTTTTGTATCGCTTTTTAGCGATCACATATAAAAATTTATCGTTGATGGATATTTTTTCATTCTGCATTAAAAACCAAAACTTATAATTAATCGACAAATTTTTGAAATAAAAATAAAAATCAATCTTTTATCAAAATTTTCTTGATCAGAAAAACTCTCAAGCATCTATCGATATAATATTGATCAATTATGAAATCAATCGTTGGTCGATTTTCTCATCAAAGAAATAAATAAATAAATTTTTAAGTAAGTTTTCATCAAAGCATTTATCGATACAATATTGATCAAATAAAAAATCAATCATTTATCGATAAACTCCATCAAAAATAGAATTTTATATTATTTATATACAATAATAGATCACTGTCTTTGCAATTACAATAAAAAGTAATGTTCATCGATTAGAAAAATATCGATTACTTATTTTTTATTATTATCGATATTATTTCGATAAATTATTGCATTTTCATGTAATCTAAAAATTCTCAACCACAGTACAAATTAGTTATAAGTCGATATTTTTTCGTTAAAATATAAAACCTAATTGTTTATTAAAATCTTTTCAATTTAAAAACAAACAATCCTTGATCGATATTTTTTTCAATAAAAATAAAAAGCATTTTAAATTCGATGATTTTTCGATTAGATAAAATCAGGCAGTGATCAAAATAAAATCCATCATAATAAAAATCTATCGTTGATCGATATTTTTATACATATTTATTTATAGATATTTAGATATTTTTATAAATTTTTAAGTAAATTTAAATCAAAGCATTTATCGATACAATATTGATCAAATATAAAATCAATCTTTTATCGAAAATCTTCATCAAAAATAGAATTTTATAAAAGATTACTGTCTTTGCAATCACAATTAAAAGTAATGTACATCGATTAGAAAAGTATCGATTACTTACTTTTATTATTATCGATCTTATTTCAATTAATTATTGCATTTTCATGTAGTCTAAAAATTCTCAAACACAGTACAAACTAGTTATAAGTCGATATTTTTTTTTTTTGTTAAAATATAAAACCCAATTATTTATTTAAATCTTTTCAATTTGAAAACAAACAATCCTTGATCGATATTTTTTCAATAAAAATAAAAAGCATTTTTAATTCGATATTTTTTCGATTAGATTAAATCAAGCAGTGATCAAAATAAAATCCATCAGAATAAAAATCAATCGTTGATCGATATTTTTATATATATTTATTTATAGATATTTAGATATTTTTATAAGTTTTTGAGTAAATTTAAATCAAAGCATTTATCGATACAATATTGATCAAATATAAAATCAATCGTTTATCGATAATCTCCATCAAAAATAAAATTTTAAAATAGATGGCTGTCTTTGCAATAGCAATTGAAAGTAATGTTCATCGACCAGAAAAGTATCAATTACTTATTTTTTATTGCTATCGATATTATTTCAATTAATTATTGCTTTTTCATGTAATCGAAAAATTGTCAATCACAATACAAATTAGTTATAAGTCGATATTTTATCGTTAAAATATAAAACCCAGTTATTGATTAAAATCTTTTCAATTTGAAAACAAACAATCCTTGATCGATATTAGATTAAATCAGGCAGTGATCAAAATAAAATCCATTATAATAAAAATCAATCGTTATCTATATTTCTTTACCAAAAACAAGCTATCAAAATAATATCGATCCCAGTTAAAACTAATTAATAAACGATATCTTTACAGTCAAAACAAAAATCAATTATAATAAAAATAATTATTTAACGATGTTTGTATCGTTATAATATTGATCAAAATTAAAATCAATAACACAGTGTGACCGCAATAAAATTACAAGAAATATTTAGAGAAATTCTCAAAAAGGAAATTCTCCATGTTTAGAGTCCATCGCATCTGGTGGACGACCTCTTAATTTCGTCACAATTTCTATTAATTGATTTTTCAAGCTTATGTGTTCGAATTTTGTTTCGCCGACATTCATTAAAATTTTAAAGCTATTTACGTTATTAGAAATGGAAAACCAAATCCACCAAAACTCAGTAAAATTTAACATTCAATATCGTCGTTGCGCGTGCAATACCGCGTGTATTGCAAAAAGGCCGAAATTGATTTCATTTTCATTTTGATCTTTCGTGATTGATTCCATCATTTGGGTTTTTCATTTAATGCTTATTTGAGAACAAAGCAAATATCTAATTTCAATAAATGCTTTGTTCCGTTGAAAACCCATTCAATAGTTTAAAAGAAAATAAATTTTCCTGCACTCCCGTAAAATTTTACTATAACCGTATGTGTGTATGTGCAAGTGGCGGATACGCGGTATTGCACGCGCAACGTAGATATGATTGTGTAAAAAGAAATCCGATAAAACCAAACGAATTTTGTAGCAAAGCCAATTCTTGTATTTTGTAAATTTTTAAAAAATATTTGTTTTTGTATTTGGCTTGTTTTTAGATTTCTCCTTACACAATCATACTGTACGTTAAATTCTACTGAGTATACGTTCATTTTGTTTTACATTTTTAAAATGCCAAATGCCTATAAGACATCAATGAATGTCGGTGCAAACAAAATTAAAACAAATAAACTTTTAAAATCCTTTAATAAAAGCTGTGATGCCATTAGAGGTCAGATTAAGTGCAATGGACTCTCAACATGTCCTTCTTTGAGAATTTTTACAAATGGTTTTTGAAATTTTAGTTTTCTCTGCTTTCGTCAAACTGTTTTCGTAATTGAGCAATTTTTTTTTTATTAAAGATAAAAATCAATAATTATTCCATTTTTTTAATCAAAATAGAAATCAATATATGATCCATACATTTTCAATCAATATAAAAATCAATTATTGATGAAAATAATATCGATCACCATAAAAAGCAAACATTGATCGATATTTTTTCGAATTAAAAATGTCAATCAAATCCAAATCATTTAATGTTATTGAAAGTATTTTTTTTTAAGTTACTTTGATAACTCAAATTTTGATCGATATGAACAGGATTCAAATTTTTATTGATATTATTTCGCTCTATTTGAAAAATATCGATCAATGATTGATTATCTTTTAAATTAAAATAAATATGAGATATGAGTTTAATTGTTATTTTGATAAAAATATATCGCATTATTGTTGACCCTTATTTTTAAAAAAAAAATTCTATATATATATAAAAATGGATCGTGATATGTTCGGATGCATAAACTTGTAAACGAATGGACCAAATTGAATACATCCTTCTGTGATAGCTGTCAGTAACTATACTAAAAATGGGCGCAGCCACACTATAGCTACGCCTACTTTTAAGAAAAGCTCGAAAGACTTCGAAACTACTGGTCCGATTGAGCTCAAATTTTGTCAATGGATTTGTTTCGAGTACGAGATAGTTACAGAAAAAATTGCCACACCCCTTTTTACCGCCGACAATTATATAAAAGATTTTCGATATCAAATAGCTTAGGAGTTATGGGTCGCACAGCCTTGGAATTCGGTATTCGACCACAATTTACCCGTGCCGTTTCACTGATGTCATTTTATGAGAGTTGAGCTAGAGGGAGTGGCACCTCCCATACAACACAAATTTGCGGTATTGAATAGCTTTGGAGTTAAAGGTAAATTTACAAATGCAGTTTTATTGATTTCGTTTTATGAGCGTTGGCGTGGTCCGTCCCAGACAAACCGAATTTGCGATATCGGATAGCCTTGGAATTATATGTCGCTCAGCTTCCAAATTCAGTATTCGACTTCAGTTTACACATACAGTTTTACTGATACCATTTTATGGCATTTGTCAAGGGGGCGTGGCACCTTCTATACAACCCAAATTTTTGATATCGTATAGCTTTGGAGTTATAGGTCGTACAGCGTCAGAATTCAGTAGTCGACGTAAATATACACATGCCGTTTTACTGATAAAAAATTTTAGGTTTTGTCAAGGAGGCTGGCACCTCACATTTAACTCAAATTTTCAATATTAAACAGCTTTGGAGTTCAATATGTCGCACAGCTTCCGAATTCAGTTTTTGACCTCAATTGACACATGCAGTTTTACTGATAACATTTTATGGCTTTTGTTAAGGGGACGTTGCACCTCCCATACAACCTACATTTTTGCTATCGTATAGTTTTGGAGTTACAAGTCGCACAGCGTCGGAAAAATTTTTAGGAGAAAAAATTTTAGAAACGGAATCTATTTGTTGCAGCCGAATTGACAGGGTGGCAAAATATTTTCGTGGCTAGTTTATAAAGAAACTCAATATAAATCAATAAAAGAGTTTAACGAGTTTTGTAAATTTTTGGACGGCCAAATGTTGAGCGACAAATGTTTAAGAAAAACTAACAAGCAAAAACTTCGCTTACCGGCAATGAATAAAATATTGCAGAACACTCGTGCAATCGATTACGTTTTGGGTTACAGAAAGTATTACTTTAATATGGGCATGTCATTGGCAGTAATTTAAAAAAAAAATCAATGAATAAGGTAATGCAATTAATGGTAATGAATTGAAACATTTTTTAAATGTTTTGTTGAGTGTATTTAAAGAGCGGAATTATTATAATGGCAGAAAAATCAAAAAGACGACAGAACAATATCGTAGCTTATTTAAAATGTAACTTTAAGTTTTGTGATCGAAAATTTTTTGTTCTTTTAAAAAGTTTTTTCAAATATTATTGCCAGAAGATAAGCAAAATACAAGTTCTGCGCCAAAAATTAATAATATTTTTCATTTACATATTCTTTATGATGTATATCGAAATGAAGATATATCACTGAATTTATTTAAGTATTATTGACAACTTTTGATACAACTTTCGAAAGGGACTGCATGGTTTTATGGAAATGCAAATTGGGCTGACTTAAATAACAACATCAATTGGAAATTATGTTTTACTGACATAAAAGAAAATGCCGCCCTGTCATGGTACAAGAAATATTTTATGGGGCATGCGGTCTTTAATTGCCAATGAGATGAGAAACATTAAACCAAAAGCTCGCTCATGACTTAATAGAACTTTAAGGATTGCAGTCATGTCTAATAAGGGAAGCCATTCAGAATTGGTGTTCCCACAAGAATACTAATAACAAAAGACTTTCCACCGTAGCGAGCGAAAATTGTTGGACATTTGTTAAAAGAGTAAAGAATTAGACATTGTCATCGATTCCAACTCTTTTAAAAGATGACCAAATCTTTACTAACTCGGCTTATAAAGCGGACCTATTGGCTGGATTGTTTGCCCAAGGTTTCACTCTCTCGGATACCAATCAGCCACTTCCCTTTGTTGAGGGTTAATCTTCTGCAGTGCAAGAAATTTAATTTCGAACGAGAGCAGTTAAAAGGCTTCTACAAGTCTAAACATAAACAAAGCTTCTGGTCCTGATGGAATAAGACCAATTGTGCTTAAAATGTGTGCTTCTTCTCTGGTTCGGCTTTTGCGCTACCTTTCAAACATCCCCTACATAACAGTAGTATTTCCATCGCAAATGTGCAGCTAGTGCCTAAAAATGGAGATGCCATGAACCCTGCAAGCTGCCGACCCATTACGATATGCTCTACGCTTTTCAAAGCTATGAAGAGCGTAATACAATTTTACATTATGAACTTTCTAGAGCACAACCAACTGCTCAGCGATCGTCAATATGGTTTCCGTAGGGCCTACTGGTGACCTTATAGAGTTCTTAACCAAAAAATGGAACCAATGTGCTCACTTTTTCGGAGAGAACAAGGTTGTTGCTCATAATATTTGAAAGGCGTTTGACCGAGTGTGGCATAAAGCGCTCTTGTCAAAACTAATTCCATATGGTGTTGGTGGTAACTCTGTTCGATGTATCATCTGTTCGATTTTTCCTCAAAGACAGAACGATTCGTGCAGTAATTGACTGTATTTCGTCCAAAGGGTTAGTTCCACTACTAATCTTGTTTCTGGTTTTTATAAACAAATTTCTTTCGTTAACGCATACATCCGTTTTTTGCGGACTTTATTTGTCATTCATACTCATTCAAAAAATGCCCAAGCTTTATGAAGATTGAGAGGAAGAGGGGGAAAAAACTGTTCAAGAAATCGCTCATTTTCTACATTAAAACTAATTAAAAACTTTTTACGGGCAACTATGATGCCTTATTAAAAATTGAAACAGATCTAGTAAAAAAACTATGTTATGAGAACGTAATAAATGATTTCGCACGAGCATATAATGAAACTCTTTATTTTTATTTTTATTGTATAAATCCGCTATGTAATGTGTGTAAAAAATGAAAAATACAATTTTTATAGTTTTGTTCTATTGTAAGAAAAACATTTTATACACCCAAAAAATATTTAGGACAAAATTACGAATAAAATCTTTGTAGAAATACAAACAGAGGCTATTCGTAGAATGTACAAATGTTTTGTACATAGTACAAACGTTTGTAGTGTTGGCCGCATGAAAAAGAATTTTCGAATTCGTAACTTTGTACATTCTACAAACGCTAGTTTGTAAAAATCTATAATGTATAAATTTGTGAACTGAACAAATATACGTTCGTATATTTGTTCGTATTTTTGTAGATGAAACGAATGCGTTTGTAAAATATACAAATATTTCTCTGTACAATGTACAAACGGTCATTTGTATTATTCACAAAGTCGTTCGTAGCCTGAAAAGAACAAACAGCTTTGTAGAATATAATAATTGTTTTGTACATAGTACGAAGCTTTTTTTTGGGTGTATGTTAGAGGCGGCGCTAGTGTCAGGCCTAGGGCGGCGAAATGTATAAATCCGCCACTGGTTACTGTGCAAAGTGAATTAAAATGAAGGAAAAAATTGGTGCCGAGTGAATTATAATTTTGTTCTTTTTAAAAGGTAAATTTGAGAATCGAAGGAATTGATTATAATAAATAAACAAGGAATTCATTACAGACTTTCAAAAATATTAAATACTGGAGTAAACTATGTCGAGAAATCGCAGGCATTCTATATATACTGGATAGTCCTAGTGCAAGATAGGAAGTCAAAATAATACCTCAGGACTAGTTAAAAAAATTATTACAATATCTAATTTTCTTTATAGATACTTATACTACGTCCTGATGTTTTCCCACTTATTGAAAATTTTCTTATTTTGTGCTTTTCCGCATGTCTAAAATGTGATATTATATCGTGAGTACACGCATACAAATGCAAGGCTTAAGTGCAGCATTCACCCAATAAATACGAAGAGCTGCGGTAGACCAGTGCTTAAGATGCCTGCATATTGCGTGGAAATCCCAGGTTCGAATCTCAATCGAATTTCTTTCTTTTTCCTTACGGTGAGAAAAAAAAACAAATTTCGTTTTTCTTTATTAATATTGTGCGGAGTCCAAAAGTATCTGAATAACACAAGTTTTATTATTGCATCTTACAACTATTTTTATGTTAATTTTTTTCTGAGAATATAACCCCTGTAGCTTGGCTGATGGCAGCATGTCCCTTTGGACACGCCATTTCTCAAAACTTTACAGGTACGGCCCAATGGGACAGGAGAGTTGTAAAGCCCACGGTAATGCACGTTGGCTCTGTTCGCCCCTGTCAATGACATCGATGTGTTAAAAGGACGTACAAGATAAGAGGCGACGGGCATGCCCCTACCACGTGGAGTATATGAATTCTCATACCAAGTAGTAGGTCCAAGTTGAAACTCACTGGGACAGTTTAAAATTGCAGCTACAATTTATGAACGGAGACTAAACATATATAGATTACCATTTTTAAATATTCTTTGCCTTGAGAACAAAAAAAAAAAGCTATCGTCATTGAATTTGTCGACGAAAAGTATAAGAATGCCAAGTTTTATTTGTGGAACTACAGATTTCAAATTTAGTCAATAAGAGTTATTCTGGATTTTATTTTATTTAGTACCCTAAACTTGTGATCCTAGGATAAACAATCGATTATTTGCGTGAGTAGTGTTTGGGTTTTTAAGGGCTAAAGGATTTATTTGATGTTATAATTAATATTTAATGAATTGTAATTAAGTAAAAACTGTAATTTTTCTATTAAATTCACTACGGTTTTTAGGATAAGGATCGCGATAACAGGAACCGGTTGGAATTGAGTAAATCGCGTGGCGCCCAAAATTAACAACAAAAACTTTATCCACGGCCTCCTCTACTGAGTCGGCCAAACTCAAATTCAACAAGCGAGTGATTTATTATTAAATTTAAATATTTTTCATCAGAAAATATTTTGTTGCTTTCTCTCTTGGTTGCTTACACATTAGGGCGGGTCAATTTGTATGGACGAATTTTTTGGAGGTCTGGCTCAGCGAAATTCGTAAAATACATGTAATTTCAAGACTTTTTCTCCACTACAGCATATACAAATTCTGAAAAAAAGCTGTGCGGACTTTCGTAAATAGATTTTGTTCTCAATTATAAAATATGAATGTATGAATGTATGTGTATGAATCTATTTACGAAAGTCCGCACAGCTTTTTTTCAGAATTTGTATATGCTGTAGTGGAGAAAAAGTCTTGAAATTACATGTATTTTACGAATTTTGCTGAGCCAGAATTTGACCCGCCCTATTACACATAAATGTTTTTTATTTTGTACACAATTAATTTTAAGCCCGGATCAATGCTTATTTTAAGAATATGCTTACCACACTTCCTTAAATACTATATGTTCAAAACTATTCTTTATTTCCTTCTTTCTTGAGTTTAACCTTAATATTTTTAACATATCTAAAAACCTTTCCTCAAATGAAATTTCTCTTAAAATTCCTCCTTAACCAATAATTCATATTGTTTTTTTGATTTCATCTTTTTCAATATTTATTTTTTCAATCAATATTTTTTTTGCATGCATGTCACATCAAACAACAAAATATTTTAAGCTTCGGTAACAACCCGCAGAATACTCCTTTGTCATTTGGCGAGATGGAATTCTATGATGACCATGAAATTAATCTACCGTATGGTATACAAAATGTGAAACGTGTGTCGCGTCGCAATTCAGAGCATGGTGGAAAAATTGTAAGAATTCAATTCAATATGATTTAAAACTATTTCGATTTTAAATGGAAAATACTTTATAATGAGTTTATCTTTAATTTGCAGACTACATATCAATCGCTGTGCCCTACGAAACGTGTCTCTATACCTTTGGAAACAACAGCTTATGAGTATCGTCCAAATCACTACATCGAGGTCAATTGCGCACACAGCTACTCACCTATACATAGCATGTCGGATTATAATAAAAATAAGGTAATAGTGATATTTAAGAATTCGCAGACTTACGATTATCTCGAATTAAATGACATTTTTGGAGTTTTGAATTTTTAAATAGGAATTGAGGAATAAAATCTATAAAAAGTAAAAAAACTCCATTCTTTTGGCCTGACAACGTAAGGTCATACCTCGTGGTTTCCACACATTTGAAAGTTGAAAACGTCACAACGTTGTATGCAATTATAACTTGCTAAGTACAAGAGCTGCGATAATGGTTATGACACGACTGCAATGGTTGATGCTTTGACCTCATGTCAAAAGTAACAAAAAGTTATGACGAAATTAGGACGCTGAAGAAGTATATGTAACAAAAATAAAAGAAATTATTGCATGGAATTATTACTCGCTGAGTATAAGTGCTAGGGTAAGGTGATGTTCTACTAACAAAAAATAACAATAAACTTATGACGTCATGACTCCACGAAAAAACTTTCTTTTACATCGAAAATGCAACATCATGACGGTTCAGGAAAATATTGCTTGGTGCTTACATCCGCTATGGTATATTTTATTAAAGGGAAACTAAAAATAGGTACATGTCCTGATGACAAAAATTTAAAAAAAATTATGACACATCAATCAGGTCGTGAAGATAGGCTTCATGCAACAAAAATGCGATATCGTTACACGAAATTATTACTCGCTGAGTAAAGGTGCTTCGGCGCTGAGAAAATCGTTTCTTTGTTCCATTGATAAAAATAATGAAAAAAAATTAAAATGACGGCATGAGATCGTGGCGGTAGTCGTGTAATGACACAAAAATGAAAAAGTGTTGCAAGGAATTATGACTTGGCGATTATAGACATTACGGTGAATTTTGTGACGCGAAAGTAAAGGTGGGTTCTGAAACTTGTGGCAAAAATAAGAAATATGACGCCATCAGGCTGCTAATCCAGCACCTTAACGTAACGTAAATGGAAGTATTGCAAATAAGGTAAATGTTTTAGTGCACCCCAAAAAAAGCTTAGTGATTAGGCCTAGAGAATAAAAAATCAAATTTTGTGCAAGAATTTGAAAAAGGGTTACGTTAAAGACAAGTTTTGAACAAAGATAAGGACAAGGATTTGTACAAGTATTATGGTAATTTATACATGGATTTGGAATTAGGACAACGACTGACACAAAGAATTAGGCAATGCTTTGGACAAGGATTAGAACAAAGACTTGTACAAGGAGAAGACAAAAATTCAGGCAAAGTTTTGGACAAAGTTAAGGACAAGAATCCAGGCAAGAATCCAGATAAGGATTAGAACAAAGATTTCAACAAGAATTAAGATAAGAATTCAGACACTTATACAAGAATTGGGTAAAGGATTTGATTAGGAATTCGGAGTAAATATATATTTGGAAAGAGTAAGGACAAAGACAAGAATTAGGACGAGGATTAAGACAAGAATATGAACAATGATTAGGACATGGGTAAAATGATTAGAATAAAGACAAGGATAAAGAAAAGGAATAGGGCTGGAATTATTACAAGGACTTTGGCAAAGATATAGACAAGGATAAAGGCAAAGATATGAACAAGAATTGGGGCAATAATTATGTCAAGGAATAAAACAAGGATTAAGACTAGTCTTAGAATAAGGATTTGGATTTTTTACACAGAGACTAGGGCAAGGATTGGGGCAAATATTTGAACAAGGATTAGGATACAATTTAGGAAAAAGATTAGGCAAGGACCAAGACAAGGATAAGAACAAGTACTTCGACAAATATTAGGGCAAGGATTAGGACAAAAACCAAGACAAGGATTAGTACAAGTAATTGGACAAGAATTAGGACAACAATTTTGGCACGGCTTAAGTCCAATTTTTGGACAATTATCAGTACAAGGGTCAATACAATTCAATTTTTCATACGAGCGAATTACGTCCTCTTTTAAAATATCTTTGCCTGGTGATCTTTTTAACAAGGTACTGGATCAAAAGTTTTGGCCTGACAATACGATGGTGCATGAATTTATTTCTAGACCTCGGCCTACAACTTCCTTGGCTACTTTTTCGGTTTTTAACAAGAATCAAAAAAAACTAGATTGTTGCTTTCAGTTCCTTATCTTTTACCAAAACGTTCGTGGCATTAACACAAAACTAAATAATTTATTAATTTTGAGTCACAACCTTCACTTCAATATAATAGCTTTTAGTGAGACTTGGCTGAAACCTAACACTCTAAATACTGAAATTCTGTGCAACAAATTTATTATATACCGCAAAGATAGAAACTCCATTCCTGGTATTGGATCTAAAGGTGGGGGTGTGTTGATTGCAGTCAAAGCGACAGATTTCTCTGAAGAGTTATTAATTCCAGAATCCTTGGAAATTGAATTCTGTTGTGTTCATGTTAAGTTTGGTTCCTTAAGCCTTTTTATTACATGCTCATATATTCCTCCCCTTTCTACCTTAGAAGTTTATAGCAAACATTTGGCTTCTATTAATAAAGTTTGCTCAATACTGCAATCAAATGATCATATTTTAATAACTGGAGCTTTTAACCTGCCAAACGTTTCTTGGAACTGCTGTTCTGAAATTCCTGAAATATTTTTACCTTCGTCTGAAAGTTCATCCGATAATTACTTTTTAAACGAGCTCTCAATCCAAGGGCTATTCCAACTTAACTGCATTTTTAACAAAAATAATCGTTTGCTTGATCTGGTGTTTTTTGATAACAGCAATATCGCTTCTGTGTCTAAATCAGATCCTCTGGTTACACCCGAAGATTCTCATCATCCAACATTAGAAATTATTTTAAATTTTCCAAAACCATCTGTGCAGTATTATGATTCTCAACCACCTATTGAGTTTAACTTTAAAAAAACAAACTTCGTGATTTTGAAGAATGACTTGTCTAATATAAACTGGAATTCTATTCTAAATATTAATACAAATAGTTTATCTTCTCAGATTCTGGATGATGCGGTATCTGCGTTTAATAGAACGCTCAATGATTGTTTTCTTAAAGCTGTTCTGCAAAGGAAAGCCTCTTTGACATCGGGTCCGGTATGGTATACAAATGAATTAAGAAAAATGAGAAATTTGAAATCTAAATACTATAAAAAATATCAAAAAACACATAAAATATGCGATTTTGGATGCTATACCTCGATTAAATACAGTTATCAACAGTTATGCAAACAATCCTATAATACCTACTTAACAAAAGTAAAACTAAACATCAAATCTGATGCTAAATCCTTCTGAAACTTTGTTAACACAAAACGCAAGATTGATTCCTATCCTTCTTTTATGAAGTATAATTCGGTTGAGTCTGATAATGATAATAGTATTTGCAATCTTTTTGCTGACTTTTTCAAGTCGACTTATTCATCATCGTCCTATGATTATTTAAGTTATCCTTTCAATATTCAATCTGGGGATATATATTTCCCAATAGTTGACACAAACACAGTCTTATCATTTTTAAAAAAATATTAAAACATCATATAAAAGTGGTCCTGATAACATACCTTCATGTATATTAAAATACTACTGTGAAGAATTAGTAACTCCAATCTCTTTACTATTTACTTCATCATTAAAATCCAGCTATTCTCCTGCAGCCTGGAAGCATTTATTTATTCTTCCGCTGCATAAATCCGGAAATAGGTCTTTAATTGATAACTACCATGGCATCGCAAAATTAAGCAAAAAATTCCAGCATCTTAACTCTTCCTTTCTTTTAAAAATGATAATGACGCTGTATTTTTGCAAACCGACATTGATCATCTTCATAACTGGTGTAAAACGAACCGTATGAACACCAACATGAAGAACTGCAAGCATATGTCTTTCTCGCGCAAACCACCAATTAAATGTACCTTCAAAATTTGTGGTTATCCATTGGAGTCCTTAGATATTTTCAATGATCTCTGAGTTACAATGGATCCTAAACTGCGCTTTAATATTCATGTAAATAAAATAATAAATAGAGCAAATAACACTTTAGGATTTATTAAACGTTGGGCAAAAGAGTTTAATGATCCATTCATAACGAAAACCTTATTCACTTCTCTAGTGCGGCCTATCTTAGAATACGCTTTAGTTGTTTGGTGCCCACGATACGGTTGTTACATAGACGACATTGAATCAGTGCAGAAACAATTTCTTTTGTTTTGCTTAAGCTATCTTTATTGTAATACTGATTTTCACTTACCACCTTATGAATATCGGTTACAACTCTTAAATCTTCCTTCTTTAAAAAATCGGAGATTTATGATAAATGCTTGTTGGATTATAAAACTTTTACATGGCTATGTAAAAAGTCCATATTTATTGAGTAAAATACATTTTAATATTCCTCTTCGTCCTAGAAGATCTTTTGAGTTACTCCACATGAACTTTTGTAGAACTAATTATTTGCAAAATGAACCTCTTAGAAGCGCTTGCGGTGATTTTAATTTTGTATCTGATGTTATATCCTTAAGTGAATCCATGGACTCAATCAAACATAAAATTATAGATTACCTGCAGTACCGTCGTTGATTGTGTAAAGTTCTTTCAAACATATATCTGATGCATCTGGTGATTTGTAAACACATTAATATAACAATCTAAATGGATAAATGGACCTAAGCGTAAAATGGAAAATTTTGGTGGATAAACATCTAAGTAATCTGAATGGACCTAAACCTGGGATCTTCAATTGCCTCATATCTTCATGATGATTGTGACTACATTTGTCGACGGTACCGTGGTGTCTTGGTGTCTTTTTACCTCTTGAAACACTAAGTTAGATCGATCTGTAATATATTAATATGAGTGGCCGATAAGACCTAGTTTGTCTTGGTGCCTGCGTTCGCAACTGGTTTTCTTTATTTTATGAAAATTGGTTTGGTGAAGTTGACCTAGTTTGTCGAGTAACCACCCTGTCAAGCCAGGATTTCACCGGCTTCAGGGAGACAGAACGATATACAGTAGACTCGCGGTAACAAAAACGCCGCCTTACGTGAACACCGGCTAACATGAACATAATTTTTTTTACACTGACTACTCTGTAGCGTGAACACGGTGAGAAAGCCCTATAACGTGAACAAATTTAAAATACATTCAACATAGCAAATAAGATGGCTCTATACATGGTGAACGCATGTGCTTCTTTTTGTTCACTCATCAGTTCGTTTCAGCAACGCCATGTGTCAAAAATGTCGTTTAATTGTTTTGTTGTGATCAGAAAAAGCCTTGCCAGATGAACTGATATTTTTGCTAACAGACCACAGTCAACCTGCCAACGCAAAAAAACAGTAGACACTTGCCATTTCACTTTGTTTCTGTTTTTGTTATCGCACCATATGCAAAACCAAATGTTATTTGTGTGTATGCTTGCTTTGACGCAGGTAGAACTGCCAGATCTGCGAACTGAATCCCCAGTGCATCAAACCAAAAAACTGATCCCGTGTTTTGAAAAAAAATCCTCAATTTGGGGATAAATCCCCTAAACTGGCAGCACTGCTCACGATGCGTTCACCATCTTGAGAGAACACGTGGTTTTTTTCTACGTACACAGGTTGGTTATGCGAATCGTGCTTATAAATCGGGGCATACCCGTAAATAATTGCTTATGTGTATGTATACTGGCAAGAATCGGTGTGTATTGGCATTTAGTTTAGTGCGCGCTGCTGACTTGATACGATCTAATCTAAAGTTATTTGTGTAAAATGTCGCAAAAACTACCAAAATGTTTGTCTTTAAAGGAAAAGGTGGATGTAATAGAAAAATTAAAATCGGGAACAGGCGTAACTAGCTTAGCAAGGCAGTACAATGTTGCAAAGTCAACAATTTGCGCTATCAACAAAAAAAAAACAGAAAATTTTAAAATGTGTTAACAACACATTTTCTGGACCTGGAATGCGAAAGACTTTGAAGTGTTCTAAACTCCCTAAAATGGAAAAGGCGCTTTACCGTTGGTTCCTCAAACAGCGCGAAAAAAATTATCCTGTCAATGGGTTGATAATTAAAGAAAAATCTAAATTTTTTCATTCAAAATTTAAAGAAACTCAAAGCGATTTTAGTGCGAGCGATGGATGGTTGCAACGATTCAAGAAGCGTTATGGTGTGCGCTTTATTAAAATAAGTGGAGAAAAGTTATCTTCTAGACCTGAACTTGTCGACCCGTTCAAAACCAAGCTACAAGCCAAAATTAAAGACCTAGGTCTGTCTCACGATCAAATATATAATGCAGACGAATCGGGATTATTTTGGAAGCTGCTACCTGACAGAACATACGTGTCATCTGAAGAAAAAAATGCTCCAGGAAGAAAAACGGAAAAACAGCGTGTAACTTTTCTAGCTTGTACAAACGCAACTGGGGCACATAAAGTTAAACTTCTTGTGATTGGAAAGGCAAAAAATCCTCGGTCTTTTAGAAATTTTAACTCTCCTGTTGACTACAATTACTCCAAATCGTCATGGATGACAGTTGCTATTTTTAAACATTGGTTTAACCATTCGTTTGTACCACAGGTAAAAACAAAACAGTTTTAGTGATTTCAAACTTTAACATGTGTATTTCATATTATTGTAGGTCAGGAAGTTTTTAAAAGAGCAAGGGTTGCCCAATAAAGCTCTGCTGCTGATAGATAATGCGCCATCTCATCCTCCCGAAAATGAATTGAGATCAGACGACGGATTAATAACTGCAATGTTTATGCCACCAAACGTGACGCCAATCATACAGCCAATGGATCAAAACGCCATTCGACTTACAAAACTCTACTACAGAAACAGTCTTTTGGCATCAATTGTAGCCACAGGGACTGATGTTATTGAAGCTCTAAAAAAATTGACGTTAAGGGACGCTATTGGCTATTTAGATTCAGCTTGGCAACGTCTTGAAAAGGAAACAATAGCTAAATGCTGGACGAATATTTTTAGCTCTATAGGAGATGAAGAAGATTGTGACGAGGATATCCCATTAGCTATTTTGAGAGAAAGGATTTGTTCCCAAATTAACTCCCAACAAGACCGCACAATAGAACTGCTTCATACAATTAATCCAGAGTTTTGAAACTTTTCTTCCCTCCAATAACTCATTTGATTCAAATTGTGTACTTGCAGGTTAGTTTCTCGTTTGCTGATATCCAAGAATGGACTGAAGATTACTATCCACACGCAACCGAAACGAACGAGGTCTTAACTAGTGATGGAAGTGTAAGCGAGGACAGTATTCTGGAAGGAGCACATCCAAGAATAGAGCCTAGTGAAGCAATAAACATTTTCAATAAAGCTTTGGAATGGGCAGAAGATGAAAACATAAGTCCAACAGATATTAGCGTACTTAAACGTCTCCGCGAAAAGGCCGTGTTTAGTAATTTGCAAAAAAAAAAAATCCAGAAAAAGATAACCCATTTTTTTTAATAATTTCAATGTACTTTTTTTTCTTATTAAAATATAAACAAATTAATTATGTACCTTTAAAACAAATGAATTACAATCCGAAATAAAAAACTGTGATTTTGAGTTAAAACACATGCTTAATTTATTTTAACCATGTAAAGAATTACACCTTCGAAAACATGAACAAATTCGCAAACGTGAACACGCTCGGTTTTTAATAGTTCACGTTACCGCGAGTCTACTGTATATTATATATATACCTATTGGAGTGGTGTTTTATTGGGTATGAGACCTTGTTTATCACACGACTCCGCCGTATACAAAAATTGTTGCTGACTTGACCTTGTTTGTCTTGAAAACGCAACCCTGCTATGCTGTCTGATTTTATCGATTTTGACTCAACTTTTTTTCTATTATTTTTTATACTTTAATAAAATTATATACTTTAAGCAATTTACTAAAACTTTTTAGTTTGTTAATAATACATTATTTCATTCAAAATCATACTTTAAAATTTTGAATTGTATTAAATATCTTATTTTATAATTTTAAATTTGCTATAAAACCTGTTAAGGTTTAGCAATCAAGTAAATAAATAAATAAATAATAAGGATTAGAACATGGATTTGGACATGAATCTTGACGAAACATGGATTTGAAAAAATATGGACATGTACTTGAACAAGGATTAAGACACGGATATGAAAAAGATTAAAAGATTAGGAGAAAGACAAGGACTAGGACCCGTATTATGACAATGACTTTGGCAAGGATTTAGATATGGATTAGGACAACTATATGAACATGAATTGGGACAAGGATAAGGACAAGTATTTATACAAGGATTAGGACAAGATTTTAGATATGGATTTAGACATGGATTTAGACAAGGATTGGGATACTTTTCTTAAAACAGGGACCAGGGCAAAGTTTGGAAAAGGGATTTTGACAAAGATTAGGAAACGGTTTTGTACAAAAATTATGACAGGGATTTGAACAAGTAGTAGGGCAAGAATTTGTACAAGGATTAGGACAAAAAATTTAGACATGACTTAAGACAAAGTTTTGGACAAAGGATAGGACAAGGACTAAGACAAGGATTAAAATAAGGATCAAGACAAAGATTTAGGCAAGGTTTTTTACAAGGACAACGGTAAAAACACGAACTTATAAAAGGATGTGGACAAAAGTCCCGACAAGAATCTTGACAAAATATGGATTTGACAAAAAAATGGACAAAGACTTGGACAAGAATTAGAACTAGGACTGAGAAAAGAATTTGGGTAAGAGTCAAGACAAGGGTTAGAACAAGGATTTTAACAACGACTGGTACAAGGATTTTTTCAGAAACTTTGACAAGGATATGGATTAAGGTTAAGATAAAGACAAGGATAGGTTCAAGAACTAGGACCGGAATTATGACAAGGACTTTGGCAAGAATCAGGACAAAGATATGAACAAGAATTGGGGCAAGGTTTTGGACAAGAATTCGATCAAAGACTACGAGAAGAATTAAGATATAGATTTAAACAAGTCTTAACACAAGAATTAGAAAAATTTTAAAACAGGAATTAGTACAAATGCTTGGACATGGATTAGCATAAGCATTGTCACAAGTATAGGAACAGGGCAGGGTTGCATTGGCAGAAAATAAAAAAGTACTCTCAAAATAATAAAATATATATGAAAAATAAAAAAAAGGTCGAAACAGATAATGAAAATGTGGGGATTTTGTACACACAGATACAAGTTTGACAAGCAAAAAAAAAAGAAAAAAAAAAGGTCGCTACGAAATATATAAAACATACTTGTGTAATACGACGAAATATCCTTCTTGTATTTCCCTATTCTTCCTTCCTATATAAAATTCATCCTCACTTAACGTAGAACAGAACATACCTATAAAAAATTCATAACAATATCAAATTTTTTATCGTGATTTTATTCCGCTAAGCTTTGCTATTAGTTTTGCTAACTTTTTAAACTTTTTATGTAAAAATTTTCATTTTTGCTTTATATAATCTCTTAAATGTATTAAAGAAAAAATTTTTTATTCTTTCAGGCCCACAAAGTGAGCCAAAATATCGAAAAATAGGATAATAAAAAAGCAAAAAGTTAATAAAAAACGGTTTATATTTTTTTTATACGACCACAGACCAATTTATAATAGCAATAAACGACAGAAGGCCGAAACAACATCAACATTTTTCATTGTTATATAGATACATATATAAACAAAATTAATTCTGTCACTCCAAACCCCATTATAACAAAAAATAAGTGAATTTTTCATTCATTAAAATGTTAACCATTTTCATCACAAACGTTTATAAATAGATTTACGGTTTTTTTGTCATTTAGCTGAAAATGAAAAAAATATTTCAAAATAAGCTCCGTTTTAGTTTGGTAAAACAACTAGACCTGAATCCAATTACAAAAGCAAGTGTTTAAAAAGGCATTAGAAACGCATCGATAACATTTTTAAGATTATTTTAGCTGTCAATAATTTATTTTGTTTTCTTTAGTTTATTTTTATCTGAATCAAGTCTATTTCGCTATTTCACATTTTCTCGAAATTTTTATAAACAAACTTATGAAATTTTTCATTGATCACTTATAATTGCAATCTAAACTAACTGTTCCTTTTTTTTGCCCTTGGAAGTATTTTTTGTATGTCAACGTAAAGCAAATTAGAAAATTTGCTCTACAATTGCTGGCTGACATGAAACCCCTCTTTTATTCATTCCAGAATTAATTTGATAAGAAGAAAAACAGAACTTAAAGTTTCACAGAAAATGCTTATTGTTTTCCATTAATTTAAATGCCAACCATTTGCAATTTCAAATGTCTATTAATGCATAATATTAATTTCTGAACAGATTTGATAAGAAGAAAGGCAGAATTTAAAATACATTATAAATTTCAATAACAATACGCTTAGAAAAATTTTATACTGTGGTATACTTTACACCACAGAAGCAAAAAGCAACACATTGTTTCAACCTCAAACCCAATGAGAGAGCATCCCTTTTTATTTCGCCCTAGTTGATTAAGAACATTAACATAACGACATGGCAACATCGTTTTTTTCATATATCTACCACTCTTGGCAGCTAAGTTTAGGAACAGTTAACTTTAAAAATGATCTTCATCTTCTAATAATTAATTTATTATCACCACTGCTGCCAAAACGCTAGAACCTGCTGTCCATTCGAAATTTTTTAGCTTAAGGCCCAGTTATAATAGACGTAATGTAAAGTAACGTAATGTTGTCAATTGTCATCGTGACGGGACGTAATGTAAGAAAACGTTGTAGCAATTATAATAGGCAGTAGCCAGGCAGTTGTTTGTCATAAATAATTGCACGTTCCTGTACAAGTACAATTAAAACTTCGTAATCCATAGCTGTGGATGTATAGAACTATCACATTTATAACGAAAACTCAACAAAAAGCGTAGTTCAACAATATAAAATAGCGCAATAATCGAATCTAACCTCAATGTTTAGTTGCTCTTTGAACAGACGTAATGTAAAGTAACGTAGAAATCAAAATCCAACGGATCTTTACGTCCCGTTACATTACGTTATGTTTATTATAATCACTTTTATAAGAAAGTATTGTTTGAAACAATAAGTGAAAGAACACACTGCTCAATTGACATTAGACCACATTACGTTACGTCTATTATAACTGGGCATTTAATGAGGTTCAACAACAAATGGGTTCGTTTAGACGCAAAGCTTAATTTTTAGTTATTCAGTCGTACACCCAGGCTTGGCAACATGTAGAATCGTCTGAGCCCACCGTATAAAGTCTTTTCAGCCCTGCTGCTGTCCAAAACAAAGTTTACTGATTTCAGCTGTAAAAGGATACAAAACATATCTTTAGAAAAAATGAATGATATTTCGAAGTGATTTATCTAAAGTGTTTACAAGAATAGCACAATTAGATTATTTCCAACAAATTTCTCAGGTGCTAGGATGGACAAACGATACATCTTGCACAAAAGCAAATCGGAAGATGAAAGTTCAGTTTGGTTTTTTTTTACCAGAAATAAAAACTGAAACAGCGAAATGCAACCAATGCCAAGCTATACTAAAAACAATGGAAGGATCAACAAAAGCTTTTGTTTTTGTCGAATTATTTGTAAACAAACTAAAATAAAGCCATGGCGAATTGTTATGAATACCAACATAAAGCAAAAGTACCGACGTACTAGTAGCCTCTAATTTATATGAAACTTTTATACAAGCTTATAGGTACTAGTACCATTGGTACCTTGGTACCATTCGCACCACAGATGTGATTCACACTTTTTGTTTGTTTTCACTTCATACGTAAACAAACAACCAAATGCTAGAAGTGCTGCCAAACCGCTATAATGCGAACCAAAAAAAAAAACGAGTGTGGCCACAGCAAGAGAAAAATACACAGAAAAGCGATGAAAATAAAAGTGTACTAGTACGGAAAATGTTGTACCTCGTACGTGAAGAATAAAAACGTGTCCAAAATGGTACGAAAGTACGTACTTATGCAACCTTGGAACAGGGATTTGGAAAACTAAACTTTAAAGACTTTTTCAAGGCTTATGATAAGGATTCGCACAATAACTAAGAAAAATAAAAAGATACGTTGTCATGTCAAAGTACTCCTACTAGTGTGTCGAGGATACATACAACTAAATTCTTTTTACTCTTTTCCATTAAATTTTAAATATTTTTCTTCTGGTTGTCACCTTGCCCACACAGTAAAAAATTTGAGGGTAAATTTTATCTACCACACAAATGTTATAAAACTTTTTACATTCCAAATAATTTTTATATTTTATACCACTCAATATTATAAAAATAATAAAACAAATATCATTTAAAAATTTTATATGAATATCATGTGTAAATCAAAATATATTCTAGTTCGAAAGTAAAAAATTCACTGAAATCGGGAAATTTCAAAATATAGTGGTTTCGATTGGTCTGACGAGAAAAATGGTCTGGAAAAATTTATAAGATTTGATGGTATGACTTTTAAAACATTTTTGGTTTGGATTTATATGTATACCAAATAGTATAAAAACTATTCTCATATTTTTTACTGTGCATTTAAATTTATTTTAGTACCCAAATTTCAAATATTTTAAAATATATTTATCTCAATCTTCCAAATAAATAATTTTCATATATTTGACATTCCTTTTCAGATCTGCTCCGAGGCTGGGTTTGCTTGCATACAACTCAATCGCACCATTCATCTCATTAGACGCAATAAGGAATCCCCGATTGACTGCTGGGAGTCCGAGATACGCATTGTTCCATCTGGTTGCGAGTGCATGTGGCCAAAGCACAATTTTGGCGACATTATTACATATCATCAGGAGCAAAAGCGACAAAATAGTCCATCGCTGAGGCAGCCTACTAGGATTGGTGAACTGGGACACGTAGAAAGTGGCGAATATCTGGAGGTACCCGTTGAAATGGTCGTAGATGCAACGGGGCAGGAACGTGTCAAAGATAAAATAGTCGATATCTATGAGAGAAATTAAAGGGAGTGAAAGAGGGAGAGCCACAGAAGAATGCAGAGGCAAACAAGTGACATGGAGATGTACTAAATGGGGGACCACAACTACCATACCAACCATACTAACTTTAACTTAACTTACTATATATAAATATATACATATAGATAAAAACATATTTGTTTACTTACAATAACAAAAAATAAATACAAAAACAATTAAATAAAATTTATCCATAAATACAATAAATTGCATTGATTAAAATTTTTGTAAAATTGTTTGTTGTTGTTGTTGTATTTTACCAAATGTACTTAATATAATTTATTATTTTCTGTAGATGTTTTTTTTTTTTTTTTTTTATTGAATGCGATTGAATGCGATTTAATGCATGCACACACACACATACACATAAAGACTACTTGTTTTTGTACCCACTGTAAAAAAAACAAATGCAAGGACGTGTTTTATCATCCTGTACTTAACAAACATGGCGCAGTTAATAAATTATTGCTGCCTCTTTTGCAACTACAACTACAACTACAACATTTACTACAACAGCAACAACAACAAATATTTTGTGCGTACCTGACTTTTCGTTCAAAAACAAATACAACAACAAAGTATGTAATACTTATATTGAACAAACCAACTGCACCGACAACAACAACAACAACACCAGAAGCACTGCCATCACAACAAACAACAACAACAACAACTGCAACATTGACAACAGCAAAAAGCAAACCGTGGACATAATTTATTATTTATTCATTGCATTTAAATTTTATTTTTCTTTTATGTTTTTTATTTAAGGCAATAAATTTATTTAATTCCATTTTAACAAAATTTATTTTTATTCAAATAAACAAAATGGTCAGCCAAAAGCAATTGTGTGTGCTTCGGTGAGTGTGTGTGTGTGTGCTAGTGTGTGGTTTTTATTTTTAAATTTATTGTTTTTCAGCTTTACCTACATTTAGGCAAAGTTTCACATGCACAATGTTTCTATAAATAGTTGGCTTTAATAATTTGGAATGAATGTGTCAAAGCCTAAATTATTATTTTAGGATTTCAAGGTTGAAGATATTCTAATTTCTGCCTATCTAAAAAGCACAACATGACAATTTTAATGTTCAAAAAATACATTATAAAATTTTGTTTAAGCATCTGCAGTTGAAAAAGTAAAAGCAACCCAGCAAACCAGATAACGATAGTTAAATTTAGCGATACAATTTCAATATATAGAAACGATTTATAATATGAAGATTTAACGATATTATATACATACAAAATCAAGTCTTATATACTCTGATCTATTGAAACAATTTATTTTCTCATTGTTATATTTCATGTCAAATATTTCATTTAAACATTCCATTCAAACATATTATGTATGCATACTTAGGAATTTAACATTTTTATTGTTACTGTATATAGACAGTGGCTGAGATGCATAAAGCTTCAAAGCCAGCTACCTGTCATGAAAATCAGCAATTAAAGAAAACTCTTTATGTAAGGATTCATCTTCCTAAAGCTAGAAAACTCTTCCTGGCATCCTTCAAAACTATACAAAGTTTATATGGGGGCTTCGATATAACGCACATTGTTTTTAAAGACAATAGAGAAAGTACTGGAACTAAACATTAGGGAGACTAGCTAATGCTATGTTCACATTGAGAGCTAAATGCTAATTTAGAGCATTTACTATATATATTTGCCCCTGTTACTCCTACAACGAGGCCTGTTTTTGTTTGCGTAATAATATATAGGTTTTGAATCCTTTTTTACACGGAATGTGAAGAGCCCAGCTAGCACAAAAAGGTTGTAAAAGTATCGCGAAAGAGTCGCCAATACAGATATAAATCGTAATTGTAACGTAATTACAACTAAAAAAGCAGATATTTTACGGCTATTTTGTAACAACTTCGGTTGCAATTAGTCGAAAAATGTGTTATAATAATGTTTTAAATGTGTTGTTGGTACAAACTTAAGTTCCACGCCACAAGATGAAACATACTTGAAATATCCAAAAAAGTTTTTATTGTGTTATTCTTACGTTACAATTCAAGTAAAATAACGTGAATGTAACAAATATTTTGTTTTATTGAAGTTATTTTTTGTTATAATGACAGATTTTTTAACAAGGAGGAGTACTAATAACATAAAAATTCCTGATTGAAAAAAATAAGTTCTTAAAAAGTTTTAAAAAGTTTTGCATGCACAATTCCTAATACAATTTTCATTAAACCAGTGATAATTTTTTTAGAGTGTATTTTAAAAGTCAAACACAAATTGGAATGGAATAAAAAGATGTGCACATAAATTGAAAATATGAAGAGTTATACACTAAAATTATCCAAAAAAGGCCATTTATCGATGAATGTTTTTGTTTTACCTCTAGAAAACTCACGCGCCACCCAAAAAATAACAATTTTTAAAATAATTTGGAAATAAGAAATATTTCGGGTTTTTAATTTCCGCTTAATAATCTTTAATATATAGCTAAATATATTTTTTTAAGTTCCTAGTGTCTTATTGCAGTAAAAATTCTAAAAGAAAACAATAAATACTTAAGAAAATCATATTTAAATTTATTCCAATCAAAATACATAGTGTAGAAAAAAAATCAAATATGGCGAGTATGAAGTTTTTAGACAGTTTTTCCCAAAGTTCTTGCAACTGAATAATAACCTCTATACATAGTTCTTGCAACTTACTAAATATCCAAAGTTAAAAATATTTATGTTGTTGCAACGGAATAATAACCTTAATGCAGCATTAATACAATAACAATTTTATTCAAAACTTCTTGCAACTCCAATACAACGTTCATGTAACTAATTACATTTTATAAGTTGCATTGATTTTTTCTTAAGTTCATGCAACAGATTTTATTTCAAAGATTTATTTCAAATTTATTAAGTTACAATTATGTTTTTTTAAATTTCAACTGAATAATAACCTTGATACAGCACAAGTTTGCAATGATTATTTTTAATGTTGTTACAACTAAATAAATGCCTCAATTCAACGTTATTTTTCCTAACTACATTTTTAGAGTTATAATAATGTTTCCTTATGTTGTAGCAATTGAATAATAACCTCAATATATCATAAGGTTGCAATGACTATTTCCGATGTTCTTGCAACTGAATAAAAACCTCATTTTAACCTTCTTGCAGCAAAAAAATTCTCATAATTTCACAATGATTCATTACCATTACACGAAAAATTTGTTCAATTTGGAAATCTCGTTGTACGCTGAAATAATACAAAAATGGATAACATGGTATTAAAAGCCTTCACAAAGAAATTTACAAGCAACACATAATTTTTTGTAAGCAATAAAATTTATATTTTGCTTATGGCATTTTAGTGCGTCATAGCAAAACTGGAAAGATTTAGTTGAAGTAACTTCCTTATAACTTAATAAAAACATCTTCAAACCGAAGTTTTGCACATTTAGTTGTTGTGACATTGATATCACTTAATATAAACATAAAGCAACTTAGTCCCATCTGGGTTGCTAACTCGTTACTGTATTTGTTACAATTACAATACACAAACATTTCTTATAGGTGCTACAAAAATAAATGTTATGACAATGTTAATTTCACGTAAAAATTACTTATTTTTTTTAAAACTTTATGAAATATTTTTACAACAAGTACATTTATTCGTAACATTATTAACACCGTTGTTTAATTTATTTGCAACAGAACAATGATTTGTTACAAATTACTTATTATAAAATTTAACACAACCCATTTGTGACTAAATTTGAATAAAAAAACTGGAATACCACCGAATTATAACATATTTTTGTTACAAATCGAAATCTGTGCTAGCTGGGAGGTTAAAGGAACCTAAAAGAATAAAATGTTTAAAATTGTAAAATTGTAAAATTGTATGATTCGGTTAAGACATAAATGGCATTTTTTTATTACGACTGGACCAAAAATGATGAGTTGAATAAAGTAAAATAAAATCTTTATATTACAATTGGACACTGTAAGTATAAGATGTGTGGTGTTTAGATATATTGCCATGTCATGTCATATCAATTCAATGCTTTGTGGTACACTACGTTCTTCGTTTTGTTGTCCGGCGAGTAGATAAATAAAGATTAATATTTAATAACACACGAACATGCCACATATAAAATTGACCATGCGAGAATCATGGGAACTTGAGAATAAAAACAGTGGCCGAATTACGGCATCCGTGATCGAGCAAAATTGTACAAGATTGATAGGCACTTGTCTCGTCGTGCCCTTCGTAATTTTACTCGATCACGCATGCTGTAATTCGGCCCGTTTCAAAGATTATAGTACATTTGGCTACTAAATTTGGATTATGACCCGTAAAAAGTTAGACTGGCAGTACTGCAACTCAATATAAGGTGACTCGGTTCATATGTTTGCTCATCGCGATTTTTATGTGTAGGCCAATAGCCCGATGGTTAGAGTAGTAACCCAATCAACCATTGTGTAATAGTGTTTGTAGTAAGCTTACCTACAATGGAATAATGAAAGCCTTTTACAAACATGCTTTGAAAACACTTGTCTGCGTTATAAATTTACAACTCGTATTGTAAAATTGTGTCAATACTGCTATGTATAGTATGTAAAGTATGAGTTAAGATTCTTTTTACTTATGTTAATATACCTTTTTTTTACATTTATAACTTTTTGTTAATGGGGAAGAAGTGCCTATGTATAGTACTTAAGCATGGGGCTATCGTTGCCACTCTCTTTTCTTTTTTTGTGTTAACTATAAACCGTTAATTTTTCTTGTAAGCTAAATACTAGTTTAAGCGAGCATTGAAGCTCAGAATTAAAATTGAAGTAAAACGAAGCGGTTGTCTTTTATTTCTCGTTTCGGCAAACTGGTTTCGCCAACATAACTACATACATAACATAATAAGTTTTTTGACATTACTTTTTTTTAATTGATTAACATGTGTTGTTCTAAAAGTATCGTTGATGTTAATAATGTAAACTACTTTACTTAATTTTTTCAATAATTACAGCTGGTAACCATTTTACTCCTGAATTAAAGTTATTTCTATATGAAACATTCTCTCCTTTTTGAAAATTAATTGTCATTTTGAGTTTACATATGGGAAGAGTTTTATTTGTTTTCTTTCTTTTAACGTTTATTTTATGCCTAATTTGAAATCATTGTGCAAGCATTTCCTTAAACCTGTCTTAATGGTTTGCACCGCTCTTTCTGCGAGTGATAAAAGTAAGCTTCTTATAATAATACTTGTAGTAAGTTTACTTGAAGTTTAAATTACAAGCGTTTTTAAAGCATGATTGGAAAATGCTTTCAGAGGTAATTGTTTCACAACTTCCACATTATTGTGGAATTCGGAATTCCCCAAGCACTAAAAATTACAATTGCAATAAGAAATAAAGTTCCATCACGAAAAATTTTGATTTCAGTGCCTTGTGTTCAGTGATAATTCCAACACATTCTTTTAGAATTTCATAATACTTAAATAATTTTTAATATTTACATATATATACACATTAGGGCGGGTCGATTTATTTTTCGACAATTTCCCTATGATTTCCGTATTCTATGGGTTATTCCATGAAAATTTGCCAAAGGAACCATACCTCTATCGTTAAAATCGAGTCCCCTACTTTTTGTTGGTAGATTTTTCCCAAATTGACGTTCGTATGAAACATTACCTACACGTTCACATCCATAACTCAAAAACTATCGATCGGGTTTAATTGCCGCGTTAGAAAGGTGAGCTCATTTTGATCAATTTACAAAAAAAAATCTCCAACATTGGTCCAACGGTTCAAAAGTTACGGGCATTTTTGTCCAAATTTTGGAGCATTTTTCCATTTTTTTCATGATTTTGTCCAAGAATATTACTTTCATGGCCATTTTTTTTGGCTCAATTTTTTTGACTTACGAAGCTTACGAACCTTACGTTACGACTGGACTGATTTGCGCTTTACATTATTGGCATATTTTTTCACAGGGTGCACACCCTGTGTTATGTTTGTTTATTTCTTTTTGTTTTTAGTTTCTTTATAGACTTCTTTATTTTTGTTTGTTTATAATATTCCAGTGTATGCTAGTTTTGTTTGAGCGTCATTTCAGTGAAGTGTTACTTGAAATAACTAACAAATAATCAAACTATTTTGAAATATAGAAAAGATTTAAAGGTAAGTGTAAAAACATTGCTAACTATTAAAGTTAATAGTTATATTATTATTCTATGAAAAACATATTTAATTCTTTTAGTGACGGTTTAAAAAATGGATTCAGAGCCTGGTTCATCGCAAAATCCAACAGATACCCAACGCAGTAGCTTGCAACATTTGGTCTCTCATGATGTTTTTTCTTTTGGCGTGGCCTGTGAATTACCTGATATTAATCTGTCAACTAAACGAGATATATTGAAGTACTACTTTTTCTTGGCCGAAAAGTTTGAAAATTTAAAAATTCTGGCTAACTATATAATAAAAGTATACACGCCAATGTATTTCAATTTTAAGTATTATAGCTCTGCCGCATACGGTAGTACATTACTTTTTAAATTTATTACTTGGACACGATTTTTACCACCGAATTTACTTGGAGTTGTAAATACAGTAATTCAAGATAATCCATATTTTGCACACTCAGAAAATATCTTGCTATCTATGTTGTTTGATGATAGAATGGAAAAACGAAACATTGCTATAAAGAAGATTTTACATTACCGAAGAGATATTGTCGACCCAACGGAACTTAGAGTTTATAAAAAATCTCTTATAAACTTTAATTGTACGGAATATACAAATATGATTGATTTAAATGACGATACCATTTTATTCGAACCACCGTTTACGCAAAGTTATTCGTATGAACATTTGGAGGGATATTTAAATTACGAAGTGCCACCGTTCGATGATCCACAAATTTCTTTACACATTCAAGGACCGGAAAGACATGTCCAATTGCTGGCTGCCACTGCTAAACGAGTTGCAGGAAAGAATGTAGAAGGCGCTATTGCGACAACATTAGAGAGCCGTACGAAAACACCAAGACTTGAAAGCAAACAAGACTTTCAGAAAAAATAATGTTTTTTTCACATTTTGTCTTTTACTACACTCAAATTGAATATTTTCTTTTTTTTTTGATAATAGGTTGATAGATACTTTATTATCTCTTAATTTGAATTTTTGTAGAAAAAAAAATAAAAAGGGAAAAAAAATCAAAAAGTTGGTTTTATGTGTTATTTTGTTTTAGCAATATCGCATGAATTAATCAACCGAATTCGATAAATTTGGGCTTAAACTCTTCGTTTTGAATTGTAAATTGAATTAAATAATGGATTGAGCCAAAAAATGGCCATGAAAGTAATATTCTTGGACAAAATCATAAAAAAAAATGGAAAAATGGTCCAAAATTTGGACAAAAATGCCCGTAACTTTTGAACTTTTTACCAACAAATAGTAGGGGACTCGATTTTAACGATAGAGGTATGGTTCCTTCGGCAAATTTTCATGGAATAACCCATAGAATACGGAAATCATAGGGAAATTGGTGAATTTTTTCACTCCCTACAAATCGACCCGCCCTAATACACATATAGTAACACCAATTTGTTTTAATAAAAATTTATATTGAATAGTCGAAACAGTTTTATTTATATTCCTTTTTTTAAGTGGCAATGTATTTATCGACAGTATAATATAGATAAATTTCCTATAAATTTGGATGTGATGGTCTTTCGTATGGATTAATTTTACTGAAAAGATAAAATTGTGCTCTTATGTTAACTGCGAGCACATAAGATTTCTTAAAAACAGGTGTTAAAAGCTTACAATAATACTTGTTTCCCATTATTTAATAAATGTTTTAATAATATTTTTAACTTTAATATATTTAACAGTTGTAAATAACTTACAATAACACTTACTTCTCATTATTTAATTGAAAATAATAACACTTTTACAACACTTTTTTCCAATTGCAAAGAAAGTATTGTAGAAAGCTTATTTATAACACTTATATCCAATTGAATTGTAAACTATTGTAATAATATTACAGTAAGGAATATTTTTCCAAGGGTTCCTTTTTGCTTATTCTACAACTACTTAAAAGCATTTTACATCCATTTTTATAAGCTTTTTCCAAGCACAATGATTACGCTTGTAATCTACAAGCTTATTCTAAGCTTGTTTGGCTGATTGGGAAGTTTACAAGCTGAATGTCGTGTGATCGAGTCTCGCGGTGTTTGTTATTATACCCGCACGTTTAAAAAACGTAATGGGGGAATATAAATTTTGTCACTCCGTTTGTAACGCCGATAAGGAGGTGTGGCCGGTATAAAAAAGTATATATATTCCTGATCAGCATCACCTCCTGAGTCGATTTAGCCATGTCAATCTGTCCGTCTGTGTCCACGATAGCAGCCGTAATTTTTGAGCTATCATAACAAAATTCAAAATATAAGCTTTTTATACAAAAAGGGAGTTCAAGTTTGAATCTGAGCAAAATCGGATGAAAACCACGCCTACCTCCCATACAAAGTGACTTAACCAAAACGGTAAGATCTCTTCAAACTCCACAAAAATCAATTTAATGACTTAAAATTTCGCACAGTGTCTTATATATTGAATTATTATTTTGAGTATCAAATTTGTTAAAATCGGATGAAAACCACGCCTACCTCCCATACAAAGTGACTTAACCAAAACAAGAAAATCTCTTTAAATATATTTAACAGTTTGCTTAAGACTTTATATATACTCTAATTCAGCCGTGGGGGTATTTTAACTTCGGCCCAGTCGAAAGTAATTCCTTACTAGTTTTTTTTTATTTTTTTAATATTTTCCAATATCCAAGCTTGTACTAAATTTTTAACTAAAGCTGTATAAAAACCATTTTTTAGTATTTTGCAAATACTAGATTTGAAACCAAAGCTGGTGTTGACTTATATGTTGTACCAGTGTTGCTAGCTACACAGGGTTGTCAATATTCGAAGCGCCCATCTGGCAACACTGTAACTTTCCGCAGTAATGCCAAATCGACTAATGACATACCGCGTTTGAAGCGTCATTCCAAGCATATGTTTACAATGAAACAGTACACGCCACGCGAACGCTCTAAAATTGTTGAAATTTACATTCAACAAAACAAGTCAATAGTGAAAACTCAACTCAATGAGCGATGAAGCTCATTTTCAGATGAACGGAACGGTAAACAAACAAAATTGCCGTATTTATGCTACTGAAAATCCACAAGAGATTCAAGAGGTACCTCTTCACGATGCAAAAGTCACTGTTTGGTGCGGCGTTTGTACTAAAATGCTCATTGGGCCGTTCTTTTTCGAAGATGATAATGGCCACAGAGTCACCATCAATCAGGAGCGTTATCGCGATATGATAAACAATTTTTTCATGCCAATCGTTCGTCGAAAGCGTATCAGGCACTACTGGTTTCAACAAGACGGCGCGCCACCACACACAAGCCGCACTACAATCGATTTTTTGAAGCAATTGTTCCCTGGCCGTTTGATGTCAAAAAATGGTGATTTCGATTGGCCGCCAAGATCACCAGATTCAACGCCTCCAGACTTCTTTTTGTGGGGTTATTTGAAATCAAAGGTTTACGTCAACAAGCCAAAGACCCTAGAAGAGCTGAAAACCAACATCCGTCAAGAAATAACCGCCATTCCCATCGAAATGTTGAAGAAAACCATGGAAAATGCTGCAAAACGGTACAATATGTCGTAGAGGCCAATGGCGACCATTTACGAGATATCATATTCAAGAAATAATGTAAGCAAATCTACTTGAACCCAATTAAATGATATTCATGACGAACAAACAAAAAAAATGTGGTTTCTTTGATTTATTTAAAAATAAAATGGGCGCTTCGAATATTGGCAACCCTGTATATAACTATATATTAATAATGAGGTAAAAAAAACTCACACCAAGTTCCAATTAAAAAAAATTAAAAGTATTTAGCGATTCGATCAAAAGTGCCCATCTACATGTCCTCACAGTTTAAATAGATAAAAAAGTGTTTGGTACTTCAAAATACTCCAGTTTTATTAAAAAGTTTTTTTTTAAGTTAAGAAACATTTCGTTAAAAAATTAATTTAGCAGGTGAAAATTCCCAAAAAGCCCAAAATATTAGTTTTCTCTGATACCTGCTATCTTCAAATAAAGACGATTCTGTCATTCCTGTAACCACTCGAAAACACAAAATGCAGAAAATCAATTTCATGACGTAATATTGTATAGATTCATGTGATTTGTACTTACTCTTGAGTAAAATTGTATAGAGAAACCAAAATTTTAATTATTTTATTAAACAAAATTCTAGCTTCAAGAGGGCACAAGAGTGGCAGCACTCATGGTGCCCTCTTAAGCCGTACCTTGAAAATTAAAATAATTATTACCAACTTTCTTTTTAGGGACATATACAAGAAATACTAATTGAACTTTCAAAATACAATTAACTGGGTCGATTTGTAAGCGATTCCGTATTGTGAACTTCACAATATTGAGCTGTCTAAGCACTCCTTCAACACCAGCTATTGACCAAGGCACTGATAACAGATGCACTGAAAAGTTTGGCAGTTCCTCAAAAATTAAATTCTCAGATGCATCTTTATATTCAAGTACTTCAAACCAAAAATCATTTGCATTAGATACATTATTCCATTTAAAAAGTTTTATTTTCTGATACTAATATAATATTTTTGATAAATCTTCATCGCTACATCCACAAATTTTCTAAAAAGGCAAAATATCTTATTTCCCTGCCTTTACAATATTGTAAATGGAGAAGTGCTCAATCGTCTGCAAAATTGATAATTTTTTATCAAATAAAAAATAAATTTACTTAAGCTAAATTTAATAAACACTAATTGTTTTATTTTGTGCATCAAAAACGCAAACCAACGAAAAGTAAGACACGAGAAGCATTACTTTTTTCTATACAAAATTCTTCTCGTGTCTTGCTTGTCGTTGGCTTGCGTTTTCGATATTCAGAATTAGGCGGTAAGTAAAAAATATGCTGAAAATTCAGCCAGCGGATTTTTGATAATCTATCCCACCAAATGACATGAAAATCCACTGATCTGGCAACAGTGTTTAGTACAGAAAACTTTCAGTTGTAGTACAAGATTTCTAGCCGTGTACAGTCACCGCAATACACAGTCTAACCGGCAATATCGAAAAGGCTTTTGAGGAAAAACAAACAGTGGTATGTGCCTTTATTGCACATTAATGCAGCGGTGCAGATTAAAGACATTCCTTCTTTAATCATACACTGGATTCTCATTATGCTCAAAAGTAGAATCATAACATTTGAGCTTGGCGGAGCTCGTGACACCACCACTGTCAGCAAGGAAATCCCTCAAGGAGGTATACTTTTGCCTCTTTTTTGGACCCTTGTCGTAGACGAACTTGTCTCAAGTCTCAACAACCAGGGTTTTGACACCAGATGCTATGCAGATGATCTGGTTATCTCAAGACTGGAGTGTCATTTTTTTTTATTCGCCCGGAATTACGAAATCTTCCAAAGATACGTATGCCCGACCTATACGCATGCACGATTTGCATTCTAAATCCTGCCCGGATCAGCCGGGACAGACAGAATGCACCTACGTACTAAAACATACCCCCTATTGGCAATTAGGATTTTCCACTAAGCACATTAATTGGCTTTTCAGCGGAATTTAAAAATTGAATATATATAAAAAGCGTATTAAGGTATATTTGATTCTATAGAAATAAGCAACATCGAATTAAATGATAATGATTATTAATTTAAGGTACTCGAAATAACAATCCTGAGTTCAAAAACAATCCAAAACACTATACTCATTTTTACTGGTTTGCGGCCATTGTCCAACCCAAGGACCTACGTGAAAATGAGATAAATCTCATATCCGCCAAATCGAAATCCCAATTAGTTGGATATGCATTTGGGCCAACGCAGGCATAAACTTGTGTGGAAAAGAGATATACTCTGATACACCAATCCAGGTGATAGTGTGAGTTCAGTCCAATTTCAAATCAGGAAGCCACGTGTGCACGTAAATCACAAATCGATTTAAAATTAAAACATTGAATAATTAAAAAGCAAGTTTTGAAAAATGATTCATATTTGATGGTGCTTACTTTATAAAACATAATATTGAGACAAAAAGGAGAATCAGAACAATCTCAATTACCGATATTACATTGTTATAAAACTGCGTTAGGTATAATAGGATGAAGTTAAATTGATTTAATTATTTAAATGTAACATAATTTTCTGTTTTAAGACGTCTACCGAATCAGAAAAATTAATCATGTTGAAGTTATTATTGAAATCACTGCACATACATCGTAAAGGTTAATGAAGAGCGTAATTAGAATTGCACTGACTCAACTTGAAAAACAGAAAAGGTCTAGTTCCTCTCCTTGGGATGTTAAAATTTAGAGCTGAGATGAGATATTCCGAATTAATCCCGCCACGAAGTAGTTTATACAGAAACGTGACATTAATAATTCTTCTGCTTCTTAGGGAAGGAAGGTAAATAATCGTAAGGCGTATTTCATACGATGGAAGCATAATATGAACCGACAATATAAAATAGAATGTACAGTGTCCTCCGTATAACTTTCAAGTGGTGTAAAGGAGAAAGGGTTAAGCAAAAATCCTGACAAAAAAAATCTGGTAGCCTTTCCTAGGAAAAGAAACTTTAATCTGGTAAAGCCACGCTAGATGGGAGAGTCATTGCCTTTCCAAATAAGGTTAAGTACTTAAGGGTGAGTTTTGACAAGCATCTTTTGGAGCACCCACTTAAATAGGCAGAGGAAAACGTGTCTTATATGCCAGCCAACGCCTTCATGGCAAAACGTGGGGCCTCCAACTGAAAATGATATATTGGATGTTTAAAACCATTGTTGCACCTATGGTTACATATGCGGCACTTGCCTGGTGACCCAAGGTCCAACAACGTACAGCAGCTAACCAGCTGACAAAGCTGCAAAGAATGGAGAGCGTTAGTATCACTGGGCAATGAGAACGTTCCCAACTGAAGCTCTGGCTGCAATAATTGGGCTACCCTCTTTAAAGATAGTTATCGAAAAAGAGGCATGTCTAAGTGCACTTGAAATGGAAGAAGTAGGTGGTCACATGTCAAGGAATTTTACGGGTCACATGAAGATACTTAAAATTTTCGAAGATGACCTCTTTCTCAAAATCCCAGACAGGATGCTGCCAAAGTTAAGCTTCTTAAAGCGCTACAAGGTCGTTATACAGGAAACTGTGGAGGAATGATAGCTTCACAGCTGATCCACGCTTACGGTGGTGGTTTACTGGTGGGTCAAAATTTGAAAATAGAGCAACGGGAGTGGGGATTTATGGTCCCAATTTCCAAATGCTCTTCCAATGGGATACACGCTAGCCATATTCCAGGCGGAGGTATATGCTATTGAGGTATGTTTCAGGTAATGTGTAAGTATAAATTATAAGAGAGCACATATCTACATGCTTTCAGATATTCAAGCCTTAAAGGCCCTGGAAGTCTATAAGCTTGAATCAGGACAAGTTTCCATTTGCGTCGAACTTCTAAATTCACTGGGGCAAAGAAATGAAATAGAATTGTTGTGAATACCAGCTCGTGAAGGATTCGAGGGCAACAAAAAGAAGAGCATCTCGGACTTTTATTGGCCCCGAACCATTCTGTAGTCTGGACAAACGATACATTCTCAAAAAGGTTAAGATCTGGACATAAAAATTTTAGTGCAACTGGAACGATACCAATGGACAGAGGCAAAGCAAGAAAAATTAACCTCTCAGTAAAGCTAAATCGAAAGATTTACTAAAGCTCATTAAAGCATACCTAAAAATTCGAACCTGCTCTTTCATAGGTTACTATTCACTCAAATACCATCTTAAAAAGATGGGCTGATCAGAATCAGATATCTGCAGACTATGCGAAGAGGAGTCTATGCGAAGTGACTTCTTCACTTTGGAGAGGCATATGTGCCTCCATCAAAAATTTGGTACACAAAGCCAGAAACAGTGCTAAAATTAATAAAAATCCTAAATCTAGAGAGGTAATCAAGGTCATGTACCATATATCCTATGAATCGCACAGTCTTCAATGCACATGGACTTACCACAAACTAACTAACTAACGAACGTACATTCTGTCAAAAAATACCGGTAATTGATACTTTTAAGACACTGCTTAAAGGAATTGTCAAAACTATTTTTATCGCTTAGTTTGCACAACTGTCCTCTAAACTGGCGCGGAGTTTAAGCGCGATCTGTCGCGCTTTAGTTTATTTATAATGCTCGATGTTGTCAGTCGTTGAACAAGAAATTTCAAGTGCTGAATTGTGTAAAATGTTACAGAAGGCTTACGGTAAATCATCTTTATAAAAAACACGATCGAAAAGTTTTGAAAAATTTGCTCGCTCTGCTCGGCCATCAACGAAAAGGAAAAGCTTTAATTGAAGGAAATAGTGACTGAAAATCATCATTCGTTTTTGAGAGAGATAGCCGCTGAATTTTTGTGTCTCACGAGTCAATTCGTGCCCTTTTAAAATATTTAGGGTTGTTATGGAAATCAGCACAGAATTGAAACAAAATTGAAATCGTTATAAGATTCGAATGCTATTATGAACATTATTCCTTATTTAAAAATTGCACTCAGAGGATAGAAATTTTTGCCAAATGAGGAGGCCAATACCTTCGCAAACAATTATTTTGCTGAAAAAGATGCCGAGACTAACTGTAAAAAATAAAAAATAAAAATAGCTAAAAAAAAATAAAAATTAATTTCAGGGAAAATGTCTTGTACCTTTTTTAGGTAGGAAACTTTTCAGACCATCCTCGTATACAATACTAAGAAGGCTAATCCTATGGTAGTTGGCGCAAACTGCGGGATCATCTTTCTTATAACTTGGAATTCCAATCGTTTGGTATGCGTTCTTCTGACCATATTCTGCATAAAAGCTCATGAATGCATTTAACCCTTCGTGGGACCCTAAGGTCCGTAGGGACTTTTTCGATTTTGAATCGCAAATTACTCCTATTTTGGCCACTACGACCCCCTCCCAAAGTTACCATGTATTCCTGGAACATTTAGTTCTGCGTCTTTTACGGGTTCGATCATTAAAATCGGACCAGTGGTTACCGAGATCTAAGTATTTACTTTTACTGCGTACGAGAAAGGTCCCTAAAGGTCCCCTGGGACATAGTATGAAAATTAAGCAAATTAACGATATTACTTCGTGGAATTCATTGTTTTATGGCTCAAAATTGCAGCTGCGTTTAGTTTCAAGGTAAAATAAATATTTTTGCTAATTGGGTTTTCCAAGAAATGAGCAGAGAGAGGTATAAGTTTGCTTATTTTATTGCTTTGTTCATCCCTGATGCATTTGTCTTATACCTGCGTGCCTACCTGAATGTTGGGGGAAAAAAAGGTATATAAACCAGTTGCTTCAAGAATATTCAACAGTTGTGTACTTGTGTATTGAATTGAATTGAGCTAAAGAAAAATGTGCGAAGCAAATATCAATATAAATGAAATACTAAATGAACAAAGTTGTGATTTCGATGATGAAATAAGTGATCCATCGTTTCAAATAAATGAAGAAGCCTCTGATTGCAAAAGTGGAGCCACTATTGAATACTGGGACGAAGATACAAGTGACGATGATGATGAAACGCCGCCAAATCAAGAAACAACTTCAGATGACTATTATGTTGGCAAAAATGGTATGAAATGGAAGAAAGCGCCGCCACCAACTTCACGTGTAAGATCGCACAATATTTTCACCATGAGAAGTAGAGGAATAGGACCAATAATGACTTCGGATGATCCATTGAGCATATTCAAAACAATTTTTACCGAGGAAATGTCACACATAATCGTAAGAGAAACTAACCGAAAAGCCAAACAAACTATTGAAGCGTGGAATGAAGCTAATTCAACACGACCCAAAGAATGGCAACCACTGACATCCAAGGAGTTTGATGCGTTCCTGGCAATGCTTATAGCTTCTGGCCTATATAAGTCAAACAATGAACCAGCTTACTGCCTGTTTGATATAAATCATCCACCAATCTTCAGAGCTGTAATGTCATTCAAAAGATTCAAACTGCTATTGAGGTACATACGATTTGACAACGTGAACACACGCATGTAAAGGTCACAGAGCAGCAAAACGGCAGCAATTGATGATATTTGGCTCATGCTGCAAGCTAATTTGGCAAGTCGGTACGAACCACATGATGCTCTAACAGAAGATGAACAACTGTTTCCATATAGAGGACGGACATCATTTACACAGTACATTTCATATTTCACAGTACATATGTGATGCAAAAACCAAATATCCGCTCAAAGGTATCATATACTCTGGAAAAGCACCAGGACAGGAGCGTGAAACCCAGCTGGGCTACAAAGTGACAATGAAGCTCGCGCAGAAATACTTATTTACTGGCCGCATTGTGTATGCAGACAACTTCTTTTCGTCTCTTGAATTGGCTGAAAACTTGATTACCCAAATAACAGCATATGTTGGTACCTTACGCACAAATAAAGCTTGTATTCCCAGTGAGTTTAGGAAGAATCGCAATCGCCCAATTGATAGTACATTGTTCGGCTACCATGACAACAACGTTGCGCTATGTTCATATGTGCCGAAGAAAAATAAAGCAGTGGTACTCATTTCAACAGCACATTATACAAACGCCGTCGAAGGAGCACATAAAAAACCAATGGCCATTGTGGATTACAACAAAAATAAAGCAGGAGTGAACACGATGGACCAAATGCTAGGTACATACACGTGTAAAAGAGGTACTAAACGCTGGCCACTGGCCATTTTTTATAATATTGTGGACGTTGCTGCATTGGCGTCATTTATCGCCTATAATGACCTCAAACCGAGCCAGAAAAGCGACAGGAGGCGGTCGTTCTTATACAAATTAGTTCAGCAGTTGGCTACTCCCGAAATCGAAGAAAGGGCGCTCAATAATCGTATAACCCGCTACCCCCATATCAAGAGAGCTATGATGGACTACAACGTCATACCACTAGAAGAGAGCATTACAAGCGAAGCACCACCAATCCAACACAGGGATCAACGGAAAACTTGCTATTTATGTCAACAACACAACAACAGGCAACGTAAAACAAGATTTGCATGCTGCGATTGCAGGAAGTTTGTTTGTATGGAGCATTCAGAGCAGATGCACCGTTGCATGCCGTGCAAAACGTCCAGGATTCAGCGAGCAGAACAATAAAATAATATTAGATTAAGACTATATCTCAATAAAAATAATTAATATTTAATTTAAAACCAAAATTTGCCCGTGTTCAATCATTTTTAGTGCATTTTATAGGCAATTTTCATATTATGTCCCAGCGAACCTTAGGGACCTTTGACGTATAATTTACTTAGGGTCCCACGAAGGGTTAAAAATATGTAGTTTCGGCTTTGTTCCTTGATAGCTCAGATGGAAAGTTATCGGCTTCGTGGCTTTGTTGTTTGTGCAGTAAAACCTCGACGCTATCATCCGATATTGGTGTTTTCAGGATATCATTTCTATGGGCGAGATTGTTGTCAGAGTCGCCATCTAGAAGCTTAGAGTAGTGATTCCATCCATAACGCCAGTGACTCTGAATATCTGTCAATAACTTGTTGTTTTTATCCTTGCAGGAAGAGACCCCGAGTTTAAAAACATCGGTTAGGTATCTTATCTTTTCGAAAAGTCATGTACCTCTTTCTTGGTAAGCAGTGAGGAGGAGGGAGGGAGGATAAAAATATAAATAAATAGCAACCCTCGTATGGTATGATAAGTATTATGTGCATGGTTTTAATGTATGATATGATGGTATTTTATGATGTTATCGTGTGATGGTATAGTATAAGAGTATGACGGTATCGTATGAGAGTATGATACATTTATATTTCTATTTTCTACTAAATTTATTCTACTTGCTTCTTATTACTATTTCTACTTTTAGTTATGCTATTATTGTCGACTACTGTATCTACTTCTATTTTCTATTAAATAAAATTACGATATAGTATACCGATATAGTATAGTATATAGGTGATGGGGGGAAATGGGTTTAGTGTGATTTATAATGTGAAATGCATATTTTTACTACTTTTATCTACTACCATTTTGACTTCTTTTGTCTACTGCTATTTATGTGACTTTTCTGCAACTATTTCTAATACTATTTTCTAATTCTTTTTCTACTAATTTTTTTACTTATATATTTCTTCTGTTATTTGTACTAATATTTTTTACAACTATTTCTACTATTTTGTTGTGGCCTGCATTAATGGCCCGTAAGCCAAGAGATCCTTTTTTCCTATCCACACCATTTGCGCACATGTGTTTGTCAGCAAACAATGGCAAACCTTAGAGAGTCAAAACTGGCATCTAAAACAGCCTGGGAACATGAGCCGTTTAGAGTCGACATAAAGAACATTGGTTCAGTTCTCGATCATTTGTATACAGACATTAAACGAATAACAGCACGCTTAACACAATTAATCTTAAAAATCTCTGTCAAAGTTATTCCAAGAACTGAAATGATTATTTTCGGTTAATATTTTTTTTCTTCAATGTCTGAAATGATGTTATGACATGATGCTACAGTATGATAGTGTGATATCATAACAGTGCAATTGTCAATTTGAGCGTATTTAATCTACCCGAATAATAAAATTTAATAAGAATTTCTATTAAGTCTCTTTTAAAGAGTAAATTTTAAACATTTTAGTATTCAAAGATCTTTACTTCTTTTTGGATATAGGTTTTACTTAAACCATGCGTGGCAGCTACACACATATTTTCTATTTAATTAAACAAAATTAATGTGGCATTTAAGATATATTCAAGGTTTTTTAAATACAAAGTAAACTCCAACGTCCACAAACTTGGTGCTTTGTAGAAATCTGTAAACGACACTTCTAAGTTGCTTTTAGATTTTTAGTAAAAACAATGCCAGCCAAGGATTCGTTGCCCAAATCGATCTGAATAAGAAAAATAACAAACATGGACAGAGCACTAACAAACTGAAATGTAGAGAGGGAAAAAACAATATTAAAGCTGTAACACGTAAACTGATCAACAACACATTTACTGAGCCCAAAAACATAAGGTCCAAATCTATGATGCCGCAGGCGGATTCCGTTTTATTGCGTACCATAAGCTGCATCAGGAAACAACTTATAGCGACTTCCATATCCTGATCGAGCGAATTCATTTGATTCAAAATAAAAGTTGTGCGACATTTCTGTAAATATCAAAGAGAGTTAGAATAAGAGAGAGAGAGAGAGAGAAAGAGCATGATCTCGTAATGAAAATGAAATAAATACACACGGTTAGATTAAATCTTGGAATACATTTTAATACTTCTGGACTTACATATATGACAACACCAAAATTGTATTAAAATTAAATGCTGGCCAAATACTTAAATTAATTTTTAATAAAAATAAGTATTGAAATTTAATGCTCCGTTTGTATTAATGTTTAATGCTGATTTTGTTTTGAAGTAATGTATCGAATTTATTCCAAAGGGTATAAAATATTTATTACAAAATTGTATTGAAATACAATACAGCATTTCGTCGCTTGAGAAAATAAATGTCGTATGTGAAAATTTGAGATTATTGAGAAAAAGGGGCTATAATTAAAAATCTAGCGGAGCAATAATCTTCAGAATTTCAGACCTATTTGCAAACCCAATTCACAATAGATTACGAAATTTTTGTGGATGTACAGCTATTTTTTAGAATTTATAGTCTTTTTTTCTCAAAAATCTCAAAAGTGCCCATTTTCACATACGGCATTTATTTTCTCAGGCGACGATGTCTAAAAATAAAATATAATAGCACAATAGTATCAAATTGATTCCAAAGGTATAAAATAACGTTGTAAAATTTTAACTGTATTAAAACGTAAAACAAAATATATTTACAAATTTTGTAATCAATTGAGGAGTTTAAAAATTAAATAGTTTTTTAATTAAAAATCTTTGTAATACTTTACTTGTATTAAAATAAATTCCAAGATTTCTAACCGTGCATGTTTATATTTATTTTAATGTCAAAAATATGGTGTTCTTTAGCAATTTTAAATAAAAAGTCCTGACACACCGCGGATTTTTGCGCAGACACATATACATATCATTACAGGTCATTCTCTTACAAATCGCACACATTCCCGGTTTTGATGTCTTAGGGAGCGTTTATAGTGGTGACTTGTTGCTTTGCCGAGCCGAGCTGAAAGCGCTTTAAGCTAAAATCAGCTCACTTGTTGCAGATGGTTTTTGACTTCTTTGGGTTTTTTTGCATATATTACATTTCTTTTTTGTTTATTTTTGCAATTAAAGCATCAAAAAAGTAACGTAACTTCGTGTGTGCTTTTTGCTTTCTTCAAACCAGCAAATAACAAGTGAAGAGACGAAAATGCTGCTGAAACGCACTTTAAGCGACTTTAAGTTGCTTTTAGTCACTTGATGTTTCAGCTTGTTTCGACTTTTTTGCAATTGTTTTGTGCTGTTTTTTGTTGCTGCGTTTTTATTTCGAAATGTTTTTTAGACAGAATGGGAAAAATAGCAACACAAAAGCTGAATTCTCGTGTCACTAGATCAGATCAAATCTCAGTGGAAGAACTTTAGTTCAACTTTATAACAATTTGTCACCACTGTCTTGAAAAAGCTGTTTGAAGAACAATAACAAAAGAAAACAGCAATACCATAACGCCCATTGAGCGATGAAACGTCAAAATACGAAAATGAATAGTCATTTAGATTTGAAAATTTTGTTCGTTTTGATAAAAAATGCTTGAAACTTGGCAGCATTTTAAGATCAGAAATCAAGATGGTACTAATTTTTGTTTTTGTTTTGTGAATAAAATAGAGCCGCGCTCTAGATCACAACCACGGGAATGCAGCTTAAAATAGTGAAAACAAAGTGAACGGTCAATCATTGGACATCAATCATTTATATGTGTAGTAAATATTTGTTTTGCCAACATGTTACCAACATCTAGTTATTTTGATATTTTGCATACACATATAACAGATTGATGTCAAATGATTGATTTTTGCACAACAAATGAGAAAATTTAGAAGAAAATAAAAGCTATTGATCGCTTATTTTAATTTATTCACAAGAACAAGCTTTTGATCACAAGAAAACCCGAATAAAAGGCGCAACAGTCAAAATAAAAATATGTATGTTTATTGTTGGAGTTTTCCTTGTTGCTCTACCTTTTTTATTTTATTTAATGAAAACAATAAGTAAGCATCGTGTAAAATAAAAATTAAAACATGCAAACCGAGCGAGTGAGCGAGAAAGCAAGAATTGGTACTCTGAATACCAGCGCACAAGTCGCTTTAAGCTGCTTGTTCGGCTGGCACTATACGTACTTTGAACTTGTTTCATGTAATTGTATGTGCAGCGTTTTTCAGCTTTCCCTCTCGGTTTGGCTCTTAAAAGCAACAAGCCGCCGCTATAAACGCGCCCTTAGGCTTAGCCGAACATTTTTTTAATTTTCTTTACGTAAAATAAGCTTACACGTGCATCGGTATTTTTTTCGGAAAAATTTTGATCAAAATTGTGAAAAATGCCAACATTTTTAAATGTCTGTGTTACTTAAATCGCAATATCTCTGGTTGTGGAATGGCTTTAAATAACCTCTAAAATCGAGTTTTTTTAAAATACTGGCTGGTGTTGTATTTTCAAAAAACCAACGGTCAGAAACTATGCTAACAAAAAATTTCTCCCAATCTACATCCAAAAATGTAAAATTTACCTCTAATCTCTGCAAAAAAAACTAAAAACGAGGCCTTGGAAATGAAATTTGAAGCTTTAAGAATACAACAAACTTTGCTTGATCAAAAACATTGATTTCTTAATACAAATAAAAGTTGAAAGTGTTTGTATTAAAAATATTCAGGCGTACGAACTGAGTGTTGTTGGGGTAGTATAGTAAATATGGAATATACTGTATCCTTTTGAAAAATATTCAAATGTTTATTTTAGCTTTCTTTATAATTTCGAACTAATAACATATAATTAGTGTAAAAAATCAAGTGTTGGTCCCCCTTCCGCCCCCCCCCCTTATTAATAGAGTCAATTTACTCGGACCACTGAACCGAAAAAAGGCTAAAAAAATTAATGCAAAATTTTATCAAATTGTATTAAACATGCTTGGGGTGTCACTTTCTGAGGCAATCAAAAATTTAATTGTGATAACGAGTTTGAAAATGATGTTGAGGACAATAAAAACTCTGAAAAATATCTTTAACATGCTTTTTGTAATATTAAAAAAAAAATTTATAATATTAAACAAAAATTATCATATTTTTTCATTTATGTTTATGGTTACCGTAGCCACATTGGATTCACCATTTTTAATTTTGAAAATCTAATGTTGAAATCATAATCAGTGACCTCACGAACCCCTAGGTTCCAAGTTTTATAAGAATCTATTAAGTCCATATAAAAACTAGCAGGAAATTGTCTTCGAATAGACCGAAGTTAAAATACCCCCAAAACCGTATTTTAGTAAATTCCAAGTTTTCAATGTATTATTTTGATTGCGTCATTTTTATAGGACGTGGTTTTTAGCCAAATATTTCAAATTTGAAAGTCAGGGTGTGTTAATGTGTAAAAGCTTTTACTAGTGTGTAAAACATCTTTTGTGTAAAACATCAAATATAAACCAATATTTTTTTTTTATTTTTGGAATGGAAGGTTTTGCTGTAATGATGTCGTCACTTTATATTGGAGGTTGGTGAAGTTTTCAGTTTCTTTAACAAACTTGAAACATCAAGTGCAAAGTCAACATTTAAACTAGTTTGCAAAATTTAAAGCCATTGTCGGTACTAATTTTTGTTTAATTTATGGATAATTCAATGATATCATAAAGTCACTTTGTATGGGAGGTAGCCGTGGTTTTAAGTTTATTTTTACAAATTTCATACTCAAAGTGCATGTCAAGAGTAAAAGCTTATTTGCAAATTAGAAGTCATTAGATTAATTTTTGTGCAATTTAAAGAGATTTTATCGTGTTTGTAAATTAAATAAGTATCGCAGGTAGGCGTGGTTTTTATCTGATTTAGCTCATATTTAAACTTGCTCCTTGTTTTTGAATAAAAAGCTTATATATCGAATTTCGTTACGATAGCCCTTAAATTACGGATTTTATCGCTTTCACAGGCGGATATTCAGACAGTCGGATGCTGATCAAAAAATATTCAATTTCTGGTACACCTCCCATCGGCAGTATGCGTTGGGGTATAAAAATAATTTTGTCGTCGTAATTTTCCTATTCGTCCCTGTGTACGTCCCTTGAAAAATTAATGTCATATGTGAAAATTGGCAAATACTATAAATTTTAAAAAATAGCTGCACATCCACAAAAATTTCGTAATCTATTGTAAAATGTATATGCAAATAGCTCTGAAATTCTAAAAAATATTGCACAGCTAGCTTTTTAATTATAGCCCCTTTTTTTCAATAATCTCAAAAGTCAGTGCCGGATTATCCTAGGGGCCCCGCATCGGCTAGGGGCCCCACGCACCGAATTTATTTTGAAGATTTGTATCCTCAATCACTATACGTATAGATTTTTCCCGAAAATTTAAACGCCGACTATCAGCACATAGCGTATCAAAAGTTCTGCATTGTGAATGAACGTGTACTCGTACTATTTATTAATCTACGCCAGTCATGTGCAACCAAAAGCAAAGTTGGCCATACCTATAAATTTGTTTTCTATTAACTTTGTCTTTGCACTTTAGTAAAAACAAAAGTATGTACAAAAAAATACAATCAAATTTTTTACTCGCTTTTCCAACAACAAACGCATGCAAAAGCAACAAAAAACAAGCCTCACTCGACCATAGTAGAATTACCCAGGTAGTGTTGACAGTTTTTATTGGAAACATAAGCTGTCAAAAAATTTACTCAATAAGAGCGCGCTTTCAATCGGCCATTGTTAATAAGTGAAAACATAACCAATAGCCACAGGCATCAATCCACCTCTGGCAAGGAGCTTCCTTTTAAGCACTGAAAAGAATTTAACATCACGAACTGAAAATCTTTTCGCACAAATTGCACATAATTTTTTTTTAAACTTTTATGATTTTAAATTTTTGTTGGTTTATTTAAAAGCAAACAAATAAAACGCAATTCAAACAAAAATTCTTATATGATTTTTATGATTTAGTTTTCGACGCTTGCTTTCTTTTTCACTTTCTCTTTACTAGGCTTGTTTTTGACAAGCTATGTTTTTCTTTTGAAGCGAAAATAAGCAGTTGTCAACACTACCTGAAGAATTCTGTCGTGCACTCGACGAGCTTGAGATGATTGCCCTGTTACTTGTGTAACATCCAGGATTGTTTTTTGTTTTTGCATGTGAACTTTGTTATTGAAATCGAAATTTAGTTTTTCGGAGTGCACTGACAATTGAAATGTGTTATTAGTATAACAAGCATTGGATACGATCGGATACGCTGGATTGCGGTTGTATTATAAAAAAGTTTCGAAACTCTTGTTTTGTAATTGCGATTTGTGAATTTAGCGACATGAATTTAATTTAAAAAGTTTAACTGGGCTCTGTGTTTCAAAACTTACGAATTTGAATAAGAGTGCTAAATTTTTTTTTATAAAGTCTGCCAGTGCTTTTATTTGAGAAAATCGACGAGACGACGAGCAAGTGTAATACAAAAACTGAAATTGACAGGTAAGTTTGATTTCATTTTCATTTTATATACTTATTTCATCTAATATTATAAAATTCGACGAGTGTGAAGGGCCGAAGTTTTTCTTATGTAGATATTATAGAAATTATTATAAAAGTTATAGTTCGCCTAGTAGCTAAAGCTAGAAAATAAAAAAGTATCTATTGATAAAACTATTACGAATTGATTTGTTTCGTCGTTCGCTTTGCTTCGCAAGATTTTATTTGAGGCCCATTAAAGTTTTTGGGAGACCAAAACGCAATTTTTTTTTATTTATCGAATACATAACATCCTTAAAATATTCTTAGAAAGTTTTAAGTTAATTAAATGAAAATTGTTGTAGTTATAAGCAAAAATGTCTGAAGAAAAATACACTGAAAGCTACACATGAAAAAAAATTTAAACGATTTCTTTCTCGAAAGTGCTATTTGAAACCGGTGCACAGCATTACTTGGAAACTATGCCAAGGATCGCTACCAAATTTTATGACCTTAAAAAACTAACTTTATTTATCAAAAATCACATTTTTCAAAAATCTTCGTTTAGAAACTCAAAAAGGTTCAGCAGAACCTAAATTATTTATATTTTTTTTAGATGAACAAGCTCCGAAATATCGTGTCAACCGCATATTTCAGGTGCTTACATTAACTACCGATTCCTGCTATAATAATTAATTTTCGTTATCGAAAAAGTTCAAAATATTTACTGCAGACTTTTAATACAGAGTTTTTCGTTAAAAATCTTTAATGTCCCCTTAAATAGAGAGGTAAATGCTTACTCTTCAAATTTTATTTGTAAATTTCAGGTCCTTTTTTTCAATTAGTAGATGCGGGGAAAGACAAAATTGCACCGGCCGAGGAATCATATAAATTGATTTTGGATAATATGGCACAATCAACTTTTTCGAATGTAATGATAGCATTGCAAATATATACACGGTTAGAAATCTTGTACTAAAATTGAAACTTTTCTGTACTACATATAAGTCTACACCAGCTTTGGTTTCAAATCTAGTATTTACAAAATACTAAAAAATGGTTTTAATACAGCTTTGGTTTCAAATTTAGTACAGGCTTGGATTCAAGTATTTAAAAAAAAATAACAAACAACGCGAGATTCGATCACACGACATTGAGTTTGAAAACTCACTACTCTAACCACAGAGCTATTGGCTTATACATAAAAAGCGCGATAGACAAACATATGAACCGAGTCGCCTAATATTGAGTCGCAGCATTGCCAGGTCAACTTTTTACGGGTCTTAATCCAAATTTAGTATCCACATGTACTAGAATTTAGTATTATTTGTATTAAAAACAAAAAGTAATACAGAGTTGTACTTAAATTGAAACCAAAAAGACTAAAATTGAAACCAAAAAGCTAAAATTTAAACCAAAAAGCTAAAATTGATGCTGTAATATTTCTTTTGGTTTCAATTCTAGTACAGAAAAGTTTTAAATATGAGTTAGTATTTGAAAAGTTTCAATTTGAAACTGCAAGGTTTAAAAACATGCAGTAATATTTTAGTGGGACTAAAATTTAGTCCAAGATTTCTAACCGTGTAGAAGTCTTATGCTTGGTTTTCACTATATCATTTTTATGACGACACAAAAGTTTATCACCTGAAATATCACCTTAATAAAACTCTAGAACATTTTCTGCATAGCTCCATTTAATTATTTATTTGTTTTTAATTTTCCAAGACTGTCAAAGTTAGAAAAAATGTCAACATGTTGTTATTTTCAATTTGATTAACAACAACTGACCACTGAAAATGACATAGTGAGAACCAAGGATTATGATATCAAACGGCACGGGTGAACGCAGTTTTTCTAAATCAAAACTAATAAAAATCTGTGTTCGTTCTTCAATGTCGCAGAGCCGTTTAAATGCATTGGCTATAATGGCGATTGAAAATGGTGTATTAGAACAAGTCAACTTTCAAGATGTTTTAAACGATTTTGTGTCTAAAAAAGTTAGACTAGTTAATACTAAACATGTTTTACTTTACAAAACTACTTTAGTTTTAAAAACACCAACCACCCGAAATTGTACTGCATTTTGTTATATATAATAAAAAAATACGCCTACCTTCCTTTCATTTGTTTTATTGTTTAGGATGATGGCAAACCTTCAATGTAGTAAAAAAATGTCTGTTAAATGAATTTAATTGCATTGTGGAAAAAAAAATTATTTTAGGAAATTAGAAAAGGGTAATGGGGCCCTGAGAATTTCATTGCCTAGGGGCCCCGACACGTTTAAAGCAGCCCTGTCAAAAGTGGAAATATTCACATACGACATTAATTTTCTCAAGTTACAACTAAGATAAATATCTATAAATCCACTTTTTTTTTTGACCGATTTACTATTACAATGTATCATTGAAATTCTACTGACTTCTACTTTTCACTCTTCTCACTAATTAACCTTTATAAGCAAATTTTTTTTTTTTTTTGTGAGCATGTGAAAGTGTATCATTTGCGATTTGAGTTTAAGTTGATTTTGAATGTACATATATGTTATTAGAAACGTGTTTGTAAACGCTTTTTATTTAAATTGCTATAGAACACCGTGAAAAAAGACTTACTTCACTTATGATTCTATTACTGGGAACCAGTATAAAAAGCATGCGGCCCGTGTGCAACACTATCCACAGTATCTTTTGTGCCACAATCAGCTTTTCATACTCATGGGGTCGATCCATCCACTTATATATTGCAAAGTACTCAATGGATAGATCAAAAAATGATGCCAAAAAATTAAAAATCATAATAAAACCAAATGCTTGCATTGACTTCGAAGTCACTTTATCCAGATCGGCAAATTTATTGCGCAGCTTTTCGATCAGCTTGGAAGCGGGTGTTTGTGAGCGAGTAAGCGAGTACTCATGTCGAAACCACTGAGCCTGCTTTGTCAGATAAACACTGCTGCACCATGTCTCATCATCATTTGCATAGCTCAAAACTTCACTTAAGCCAAGATTGACACTGGCATAAAGCTGAGTAATGCTGATCAGTAGCAAAACATATTGGGCCAAGCTCAGTGTAATCAATATCTGAGGCACGTTATAGGCTCCAAAGCTTAGCAGCACCACCAAAAGATCAAATTTATCCGACATTAAATCCACGACAAAGTAGCCGCCCAGAAAAGAGCTGATAATCAGCGTTAAATTGCGCACTGTGCGATAGAGGACATCTGTGTTTAGCGACGGTGTCTTGACATTCCTTGCCCCCTGTAGCGCCTGCAGCTCCGTCGCCAAATGCATAATTTCATCCGGTATGCTGCTGTAATATTCAGCATAATATTGACAGCTACCGATGGTCACGGTGACAACTGCACAATTCGTCCAGAACTCACTCAAATACATGCCCTTCTCCACTGTCGGCAGTTCCTGTGCTATTACAGTTGATTGCATATAGTTGACCACGTAGATGATCACAAGTAACAGCATGCACCACATTTGGTGAAGACGTCTGAGCATTGTATTGGCACTTTGTAGAGGTGCCACAGCAAATAGTTGACACACAACGAGTAGAAACTTCAGCAGCAGCTTGAGTCGTGAGCTTTTGATTCGATGTAATTGTTTAACTACTTGATTAATTTCCGGTTTAATCGCTGCCATGTTAACAGCATGCAGTGACAAGCAAAGCCTGAATGTGTGGCAGTATTTGAAGTCGGATGAGTGGTCAGCGTGCAGGAAATCCAAATCATTTCAGGTGCTGTTAATTGTTGTTGATTGGTTTTTAATTGATTTTCGACCAACGGAATGATTAATAGCTTCTGTGTCGTTAAGCTAGGCTAGGCTATGTTGAAGCGATAGAAAAAAGTAGGCCACTTTTTAAATAGCTGCCTTTGAAATAAGGGATTTCGATGTCAGTTAATAAAATATTGGATGCTTTTTGTGACCCTTTTTCATCGTGTGATGGCGATGTTATATGCTCGTTTTCAGTCAATCACATCCCTTTTCAGTCAGTCAATCAGGCATGTACAAAAGAACTTTTTGTTAATATTTGATGTTAATGTTATTTGTTAAAATAACGTTAGTTTTTAGTAGGTGTAATAAATTAACGACAAAAATAAAATCATTTTTCTACATTAAATAAAGCCGCACTGAGCCTTTTGATTTGATTTTAATAAAACTAATTTATAAAGGAGAGTTTGAGTTTAAACTTCGTTTAAATTTTTCAATTTGCTATCATTTCACAGCTGAACAAAAAATCTGAAGTAAGTTTTAGGTTTTGTCAGCGGATTATTATAGTCACGTATATACAATTTCCGAATATAATCATAAAAGTTCTGGATTGGCTCGAGTTTTCGAGATATATGTGAAAACGTAAAATAATTGAATTTTGACCAGCATCAGTCTGAATTATGATTTGTTTTTGCAGTAAAGCTTTTTATTTTCATTTAATGTTAAAGTTGAGATGAAACCAATAATTTTGAGCCATCGATCACTAAAATCAAGCAATTCGGTCCCAACTAGGGCTTTTAATCCCGGAATCCCGAATCCTGAAATCCCGGGATCACGAACCAATTTCTAGTCCCGGAATCCCGGGATTCTAAGCCCTAAATCCCGGGATTTTATTCTTAAGAAAGTACAAAAATTTTCAGCAACTATAAATGCAACTGCAATGTAAACGATTGTTTTTTTATAATATCGAAATCAACCTGTTCTTTTTATCTCTCTACACACTTTGAAAGTCTATTTTTAATTTATTTTGGTTGTGATATAAAAATACTCTGTTTACAAGGCTGTTCAACTTTCACGGAATTTTTAAAATAACAATAGTTTTATTAAGGTATTAGTTCACTTTAAAAAAAAATAAAATTTAATTTTTTTTTAAATTATTCTGGTTTATGATATGTCAGAAATATGTATATAAAATTTTATGAAAAAATATTCATTAACAAAAAAATTATAGCAATATACAAACATACATATATGCTTTTGCGATGTTCCAGCAAAAATCGGCCAAACGGCTTATTATTATTATTTTGCAGACGTCAGTTATTTATTTTCTTTTTAAAAAAATGGCTTTATCATATAAAAAGGTTCAAGACAAAATTTAAAAGTGCAAAAAAATAAGTAAAAAACTCACATAAATTTCGCGGCAATCAATATTCTTTAAAAAAAAACAAATAATAATGCCTCAGCTAAAAAAATAAAAGTTGAAAGAAATAGTGATTTTGGAATTGAAATTTTCGGAACCTTATCCACTATTTTAAAATGCAAAAAATGGAATGATGATATAAAATTTAGTCAAACAGGTGTAAAAGGACTTGGATTTAAGTGGCGTGTAAATGTGGCGAGACATTAATTAATTCCTGTAATTTGATAAACACTGACTTTGAAATCAACAGACGTATAGTATTTGTTATGAGAATTATAGGTGTGGGACGTAATGGCTTGGAACTTTTCTGTGCTTTGATGGAATTAAGTAAGGCTTTTAGTCATAATACCTTTTATAGAATTTTAGATAGTATAAAAATTGCAACAAAGACTGTAGCAAACATTTGGCTAAAAAAAGCTGGTCAACAAGAAAAGAATAAAAACGAAGAACATAATTTACCACAAAACGAATTAACTGTTTCCGGCGATGGCACATGGTCGAAGAGGGTGGTTTTTTTTCTCTAAGGGGGCGTCCATAAATTACGTGAGGTGATTTTTGCGATTTTTTGCCCCCCCCCCTCCCCTTAGTGAGATATCGTGAGATTTTGCTCGACCCCCTCCCCCCACTAATCTCACGTGAGATTGTTCAAAATGCGTGTTTTCAGTGTAAATATGTTAATCTATGCTTCATTGTGTTGGACTTATTAAAAACACTCGTAATTTATTTTATTATTTTATTTAGGACTAGTTGAGACTAGAATTTAAGACTACTGAGATCGTAGAATAAAATTACAATAAAAAGGCACAGTTTCGATAGTATCGTAAGTATAGACGTAGAATTCCTTTTTATATAGTAATAGAGAAAAATTCTGTTTTTTTTTCATTTATATTTTTCAAAACTATTTAAAAACATTTCATCTTCTAAATAAAAATTATTCAAAAACAAATTTGTTGTTGTTGCCTTCTTTAAACTTACTTGATCTAAAAAGCTCACAATTAAATTAATGTAAAAATTTGTTTTGTTTTATAAAAAGTTTTCGTTTGATATTTTTAGTGATGAATTTGTTGTTAATTTTTTATGTTGGTTACAACTAAATTTAATTCAAAGTTACGTTTAATAAATGGAAATAAATATCGAAAAAATTTGAATTATTTATTTTTCCTGTAGTAAAGAGCATTAAATATATAATATATATATATATCAAACGAAAAGTTTTTATAAAACAAAACAAATTTTAACGTGAATTTAATTGTGAGCTTTTTAGATCAAGTAAGTTTGAAGAAGGCAACAACAACAACAAATTCGTTTTTGAATAATTTTTATTTAGAAGATGAAATGTTTTAAAATAGTTCTGAAAAATATAGATTAAAAAAAACCAGAATTTTTCTCTTTTACTGTATAAAAAGGAATTCTACGTCTGTACTTACGATATTATCGAAGCTGTGTCTTTTTTTTTTTTTAGCCACATACTGGCTCTCTAGCTACATGCATCTGTATTCCTTATTGTATTACAACCCAACAAGCCATGAATGTGACTGTTCCAGCTAAACCCCAATGTGCACAAAAACGGTTGCGGATCCGTTACGAACCCGTTACGAGTCCGTCAGTACGCACTACGCTTTCTTATAATTCGACGGACCCGTTACGAACCCGTTACGAATCCGCCAAACGAGTCTGAAACGGATTCGTATATGAAGTCCGAAACGGATTCGTATCTGAAGTCCGTTACGGATTCGTTTCTGAAGTCCGTTCTGAGTTCGAGGCGGATCCGAAAAAATGGAAAAAGCAATTCGTATTTTTGAGAGGAATCGCTTTTATGTTTTGACAAAAAAATTACCACAACGTTAACATAAAATACAGTCTTAAATTTGTTTTACAATTTCTTATTTTATTTTCAGTGGATTAGGGATACGAAATACAATTGTGTACTTATTTTTATTTTAAACAATTTTTTTATTTCATTAGGCTCGTGCTCCTCAAGCTCTCCTTCAAATCGAAGAAAAGTACTTGTCAGAATTTTTAAATAATTATCATTAGTGATCAAGTTAAATGTGACTATGTGATAGCCGTACACGAGATATTTTTCAGAAACTTTTTTAATTGCGTGCATTTTGTACGCTTTGTCATTATAGCAGTAAAAGTTATTGGGATGCGTCAATGAAAAATAATGTTTAGCTGTTTGAAGAAACAAGTATGAGCCAACCTGGAACTCACCAACATTGTACTCATTTGTTTGATGTTTTGAATTATTTTTTTTACCATTTAAACTAGCCTCCACTACTCTCTTACAAATTTGATTACAAAATAATTTTTTTTGTTTTAATTTACGTATAATATAATTTCCTGCAAAAAGTTTTCGAATTTGAATGCATCAAACTTGTTTAGAGAACCTATATTTTTAACATCTGTAGCTAAATGCGTCAAACAAGTCCGTTGCGAGTTCGCATTATTTAAAAAAAGCAGTCTGAAACGTCTGTTTCGTATATGAAGTCCGAAATGGATTCGTATCTGAAGTCCGAAACGAATTCGTATCTGAAGCCCGAAACAGATTCGTATCTGAAGTCCGAAACGGATTCGTATCTGAAGTCCGAAACGGATTCGTATCTGAAGTCCGAAACGGATTCGTATCTGAAGTCCGAAACGGATTCGTATCTGAAGTCCGAAACGGATTCGTAACTGAAGTCCGAAACAGATTCGTATCTGAAGTCCGAAACGGATTCGTAACTGAAGTCCGTAACGGAGAGAGGAATTTCATACGAAAAAGGATCCGTTCCGGATGCGAAACGCAATCCGTTTCGGACAAAATGTACGAAGAAGTGAGTTCGTTACGGATTCGTAACAGATCCGTTTGGCACACTGGGACGGTACTTAAAACGGCAGCGTCTGATTTGGTGGTATGAAAACGACATGTTTTTGTACCTTTAAACCTTTCTCTATATAATTGTAAAGTCTTTTTTTATATATATCAAGATTCGAATTTAAATTTATGTCATATTCGCTTGATGCGTCGTTTGTTCTTGTCTTTTTTCCCCTCTCTTTTTCACCCGTTCGCCAAAAAACTCTGAAATATGCATTGAACCAATTGAGTTGCCGTTTATTGTTAAATTTATTGTTGCAACTTAATAAAAACTATTTTAAAAAAAGGTTACAATTGTTTAACAACAAATAAAATTAATATACAACTTAAAGTTTTCTCTGATTTAAATACAAATTCTAAATGTTTGATAGTTTAAATCATTCTTGATTTTAATTACAATTTCTAGTTGTTTGATAGTTTAAAATCGTTTATTGAGCTTTAGGTCAGGTAAGAACAATTAACTGCTCTAACTATTTAATCAAACAGATAACTAATTAATCAGCTAGTGATGTTTTCCTTTTCATATTTAAAATGTTGTTGTTTCTTTGGAAAAAATTCGTTAGAGCAATTAATTGTTCTAACCTGACCTAAAGCTCAATTTTATTTGCAATTTTAACGATTTTAAAGTATCAAACAACTAGCATTTGTATCTAAAATCAAGAGTGATTTAAACTATTAAACATTTAGAATTTGTATTAAATCATAGAAAATCAACATTAATATACAACTTAATAATGGTACGCTTATATGAAACACACATTGCATAGTTTGCTGACAACGAAACCGTCCGCTTCAGTGCTTTTAAAAGTGCACACCGTTTTCAACAGAGCCGATTGGCTATCTGGAAAAAAAAATGAAAGCAACTGATGAGTATTTATATATGTATGTTTTGCATACATATTAATAAAAAACAACAACAACAACAATAAAAGCAGCACAACAACGAACGACGTGATTACGAACCAAACAAGCAAACACAACAACAACAACAACCTTAAAAACAGCATAAGCAGCTAAGGGGCATCCATAAACTACGTTACCAATTTAGGGGAGGAGGGGTTTTGAAATGCACTACGATTAGTAACGGTAGGGGGGGAGGTGTTCAGATATTGTAACGTTACCAAAAATTAAAAAAAATCGACGAAAAACCTCTAATTAATAACACAATCATTTCAAAAATTTTTAACCTTACATGTTTATGTTTGATCGTCTAAATTGATGGTTAACTTTTGTTTTAACGATTTCTTCCACCACCTTTTCCCTCGACACAGGAACCTTTTGGTATTCCTTCACCATCTCAGCCCACGTCTGAAAAATTTGGGTCTTTGCTTTTGCGACAGGCTTTGACGTTAAGGCCTGAATGTTCTTGATCAAAGGAGATACTGTATGACATGTACTGTCCTTCTCAGAAAGAAGAAATCGGTTCAAGGTCGTGTCCTACCTGCGGCTTGTATTTCGTTTTTAAAACATCTATGAATTGCCAAATCGGAATAAAAAGTATTATTTAAATAAATCAATTTTCAGAAAGCATTTACACAAAAACACAGAACTTGGTGCAGCTCGGGTGCAGCCTTTAATGGTACTCTGTCAAAGACCAGGTGAATTTCTTTCCGTTAGAAATGAGGATTCACCTGAATGGGTCGACATAGAATCCGATGAAAAATTCTATTTTGAAGAATCCTCAACAAAGCTAACAGCTTTTTCTTCCCAGTGATTGAGAGCATCGAATCTTGGATCGCAGATGGAATAGCTTTTACAGATGATATTAATTATTGATTTTTTCCAATTATTCCTTTAATGTATCTAGTCATACTAGTCACTAATACTAGTGAAAATTGTCAGAGCTAGTCAAAATATATAATCATTCGAATGAATTAATTTCATATGTCACGTTACTTTAAGAGGGGGGGAGGGGAGGGGTTTTGTAAAGCACTACGAAAAGTAACGCAGGGGGAGGGGGGGGGGGTAAAAAAAACCGGAAAATCAGTAACGTAGTTTATGGACGACCCCTAAGCAGCTTGTGCATTTCTCATACGAATATATGAATTTTTCATCTTCTTAGATTTTGCTATTTTATTAGATATTCGTTTTATTCACACTAAAACTGATATTTTGGCATTTTTTTTTTTCTTTGTACGATAACTATTAAAGGCTGTAGGTATACCCCAAAGTGTTAATTATCACTTCGAAAAAATTCGTGAAAATGACCCCCATACAAACCGCGCTGTAAGACGTAATTCTACGTCAAAAAATTCGAACAATGAAATACTTATTAAGTAAAAGTAAGTCATTTAAAAACAAGAACTTCTAAAATTGGTGAAGGAATATTCATTCTAATTCAGTCCATGGGGACTCATGTGCTGTGTCGAGAGTGACTACTGGAACCACCATGTCCATGTGATTTTCAGTAAAATCATCTGCTCCTTCAACCTCGCTCTGATTTAGCCACTCTTAACAGTTATCGCTTGCACACAGAAGCTCATTAGCTCGACGTGTGATAATCCGTGAAGGTCGCACTTTGTGCGCTGCTGCACGGTGGACTGCGCGCCGATGCTTAATACCGCATGTATTGCAGCATCTTTTTTCTAGATAACCACGTACACTGGGGCAATAGAGGTCATAGGGCAAGTCCATGAAGGCATGTAAATGTTGAATCGGTAAGTAGTGGCGAATCAAAAAGGGAGCAAATAACTTTCCGTCATGCTCACCAGGATCTGGGATAGTCAGATGCCCATCAATCTGCGTGATAGGGTGTGGAGGTGGCCCCAGATCCTGGGGCTGGAATCCTGGGGCTAGCCATCCGTGAGCTGGAATGATTTGAAATAACCTCTGAAAATCAAGTTATTTTGTAGCCATATTGGCTGGTGTAATAGTTTGCAAAAAATTTAATTGTCAGGCCGGTAAAAGATCTTCCAATCTGCATCAAAAATTGTAAATGTTTGCAATCAGATTAAAGATAACGCAATTTTTCATGCATATTTTTGATATTTTTTATTTTATTTCCATAAAAAAATTTTCAAAATTCAAATAACTTCATTACTTTTATAATTTTTTTTTTTCATTTCTTACGATATTTTTTTAGTAGGTGTTTTTTATAATTTATAATTAATACTTTATAATTAATATTTTACTTTTAATATATATCAAATTAAGCAATTCTGACTAGGAATCAATGCAAGCACTCAAAATCTTTTTAACGATATCTTGAAAGGGAGGATCGCATTAGAAATAATTAAGTTGTCTTAATTTTTGTGAAAATAAATTTTAAAAAAATGCATGTAAAAATAATTATTTTATATCCGAATGCAAAAAATTTTAATTTTTTGATGCAGATTGGAAGACCTTTTTTCCGGCTATAATTTCTGACAATTTATTTTTTACAACAATTACACAAGCCAATATGTTTACAAAACAACTCGATTTTTAGAGGTTATTTCAATTCATTCCAGCTCACGGATGGCTATCGCTAGAGTCGAAATATTTGGGGAATCATTATAACATAAACCATGGATTGTATTGAGCATTTGTGCCGAACAACTTTTTTCGTGAGACGCCTTACCCAGTATGTCCAGAGTAGCATGCATACAGGAAACCTGCATGCTGTATGCAGGCAGAAGCATGGACAAGGCATATATGGTCATTAAAAAACCAACCAACAGTTATCCAAATTCGCTGAGTATGCGTGTTGTTTGTACACAGTAGCGTGCATACTAAAATATGCATGTTGTATTAGTACTAAGGCATGAACCTTGCATGCATAATAGTCTTGCTTAAAGAAATATGAACTCCTATTGTGTATTTTAACTTTTAGGAGTACAGTTGTACATTATTTATTAACAAAATATAAATTAATATAACAGAATATAACATCTTTAAAAACTAAAATAAATAAGATGATAAATTAATGACAACAACAATTTTTTTCTTACAATATTAATGCAAATGTATGCATACAGTATTAATGGTAATATATGCATGCATTATTAATGACAATGAATGCATAGAGTACTATTAATTCCCCATGCATACAGCAATAGTAACTGTGCGGTTACACAGTACACATGCTCTTGTTTGACATCGCCAAGTAAAATGGAAATGAGCTTGCATTTATGCTGGCATGCATACAAACGTCAAATATATGCCTACATCATCAATGCTGTATGCATGAATGTACTTACTGGGATGTGCTTCATGTGTGCCGACCACTGAACTAAACATTTATAGACGTAAATACAACAAGTAGATACTTATCCATGCGTCGCTGTCGCAAGTCGCAGCGCAGCGCTCGTCGAATCGCGTGTTTAGCTAGCCGGTGGGAAAACAATCGACGAGCTACTACGCTACTTTGTTGCACTCGCATAATCGCGAAAAATAGTATAGTGTAAAATTTAAGCATATTTCAGTAGAGAAACACGGTTTACTCAATTTAACCAGTTATCTCATAATTCTATATTGTTTCTAGCTGATAAAAAATTACGTCATTTTTGCGAGAACCCCCTCTCCCCCACGTGAGATTTAGAGAGATTCTGCTTAACCCCCCACCCCCTAAATGCCTCACGTAATTAATGGACGCCCCCTAATAGGTGTTACAACTGTTATCGGAAAGTATACAGGAAAAATTAAAAATTATTGATTATTTTGTTTCATCAAAAACGTGTAAGACTTGCGAAATATCGAAAAAGAAATTAAGTACTCCAGACTTTGAAATTTGGTATGAATCTGAGCATGCAGAAAATTGTGCAATAAATTACACCGACAGCTCCGGAGGCATGGAAGTTCAAGGTATTTAAGAAATTTTTCGGAATTCGATGTCACTACATGAAGCAAAGTATGCCTTCTACATAGGAGATGGCGATTCAAAAACTTTGAAAAATCTGATTGATGTCAAGCCCTACTGTGACTTTATCATTCAAAAGTTAGAATGTGTGCTTCATGTAGGAAAGCGGATGTTTCGACATTTAACAGAGGTTAAGAAGAGACTTGCGGAGATGAAAAAAATTAAAAAAATTGATTTAAAAAAAGGAAAAAAAAACAAAATAATTAAAGTCGAAAAAGTGAAACAGTCACGAAAGTTAAAAAGAGTCAAAGTTGAAAAACCCCCAAAAGATACCGCAATCTTGACGGGTAATATTATAAAAAAAAAAATGTCCTTGCATTACAGTCTTGCTATACAGAGAAATTCTAATTCATTAGCCAATATGAAAAACGAAATTTGGGCCAGTTTCTACCACTCTATTTCAACTGAGGATTTCCCTCAGCAAGGCAAATGCGGTAGAGATTATTGCAAGTATTTGAAGGCACAAGCGATCAACAAAAAATACAGACATAAACCACACTTAAGTGCTGAAATACAAAAACTTGTTAAGTCTGTTTTTGAAAAGTTAACTAAGGATGAGCTGCTTCGTCGATGCTTAGGAAAGAATACTCAAAATTCCAATGAGTGCTATAATGGAACTGTATGGGCAATCGTTCCAAGGCATGATTTTGCTGGCAGTAACGTCACACAAATAGCAGCTCGCATATCTCTTTCGGTTTTTAACGAAGGACGCAATACATTATTGAAAATGATGGAACTGATGGAAATAACGATTGGCTACAATTCTTACTTTTACATTCAAAATAAAGACGATGAGCGCATTTCCTTGGGTGAAAAAAGTTACGCTAATTCGACAAAAGAGAGGCGGTCAGCGAAAAAAAGTCCAACAGCAGGAGGAACAGGCTTACGAAGATGCAGGAGTTATGCTTTATGGTCCCGGCGTTGCTGATTAATAAAATGTAATGAATGGTGTCAGTCATATTAATACAAATTCGAAAAAAACTAAAATCAAACTTTAAAAGCGTTTTTCTCCAAATGAGGTTTTTTAAAACGGTGATGATATTATCTCCGGAACCACTTATCTGATTGCAATAAATTTTTTTGCATTTTGTTTGTCTGACTGTTTTGTAGGGCAATTAACCTGATTTAGAGCAAAAAATTTACATACGGGTAAAAAATACCAAAAAAATGCCTTAGTTTTTAAGTTTTTTTTTTATTTTTCTTTTATTTACCAATTAAGTTTTTTAACTAAATGAGGTAAATTGTCTCGGCGAAATATATGTAGCTTAAAATACCATAGCATTTTCCTGTCTCGGACTTTTTGTTTCCAAAATAATCTCTGCACAGTAAGGCTATCTTTTTTTTAGAGTATTTTTCAATGCCCTCTAACGGCAACAAACGAAATTATTAAATAAAAAAATTGTTTTCTATAATAAAAAAATTAAATTAATGTTCTAAAAATAAATAAAGATAATTATTAAGGTACCTCAGAAAACAAATACTATAAACGTGTATTATTTTCGCCTTCTAAAGTGGACTAATACCTTAATTGAAATTACTATTTTGGCAGCAAAATCACGATTTTCAAAAGGGAATGGGACGACTTCAGATTTTATTTTCTGGCAACCCTGCTTGCTTGAGGCTCATCGGTGTTTTGTTGCTCTGTGCTAGTTGAGCAAGAAAGAGAGCGAAGAAAGCATTATGGACAGTGTTGTCATGAAAGAAATTTCATGTACTAACTTTTGGCTTCAGCTCTTCGGATTCTCGTCGGCTTTATGAAACTCTGAAACACAACAACAACGTTGATTTTGCTTCAAGTAAATTAACTAAAGTTTCGTTGTTTTTGGCCATAAAAAACTATCGAAATATAAAATATCAGTAGAAAAAGATTATATATGAAAACATATTATTTATACAATGCTTTATTAAATAAATATATGCAAAATCGAACATCAGATTTTTTTTTTCTGAAATCGTAACATTTTGGCCAAATATCGGATCATCGGGTTCAATACTGAAAATCGTAATAAATGTGATGTATCGGACCATATGGCAACACTGATCATGTAGTTTATTAAAACTCTCACAACACGAACGCGTGAAAAGAAAACGAAGCAGCAATGTGTGGCAGCTGGGATGATTTATAACACAAATAACTTAACACTTTAATTAAATAAAATTATTATTAAAATTTCGAAAAAAATATACCTGTAAATACAACTGTAGCACAAACAGAATATTTTAAAACATTTTTCATAAAAATTGGCCAAGTACTTTCGGAGTAAAGTGGTAACATTAAAGAGAGCTTTTAAATTTTTTTAACACACAAAATTTTTTTACAAATTATAACACAGTACGACAAAATCAAATTTTTTTGAGTACACATGAGAATTGTTAACAGAATATGAAAATAGGCTTAAAATAAAGAAATACGTGTCTCGGGGTTTTGCTGTAGCACGTCAGAATTTTGAAAAAATCGATTTTTAAGCTTCGAAGGACCGTGGAGGTTCACTTGTAATGTAATACTATTATAAAAATTTCTATAAAAACAGAATGGGAGATCCGATTTTAATGTCTGAGCCAGTTTTGAAAAGTGAATTAAATTTGGTTTTTTTTTTTCTTAAAAAAACAGTTTTTTTTCTCCACTAGATGGCGCTTTAATTTTCATGTAAAGTTCAAAAATAACAAAAATGGATGGACCATCCTCATATGGAAAAAGTCATTGGGTTGTGTCTAAAATACGATAAAAAACTGCTGCTGACGATCTGATGAATCAATGTTTATTTGTCAATATTAATAGGTTTAAGTTTTTTAATCGTTTCTATAATTTAATACAAAAGATTATGCAGTAGACCAGCTTTTATTTGTATGGGAGAAAATAAAAATCGAATTAGAGTCCAACGCGTTAGCTAAAAAGCTTCTATTTGACCTTAAAATGCAATTTATGAAGTATTGGGAAATTTGAAAAATGGTAAATGCTGAAGCACAGTTATTAAAAATGGCGATGGGCGACATATGGAAAAAATGCTGTTTTTCAAAAAATTCTATCACTTTTTTAAACAAGAAATTCTCAAAAAACTAGTATGCACCTGGTTTTTCTATTTTTTTTTTTTAAATGAACTGTCAAACATAAAAATTAGACAAAGAAATACCAGAGTTGTGATTTTTTTACGTTCCAAGGAATATCTCTTTTTTTTCTTGTTAAATTAAAAAAAAATCACAAAAATCCAAATTGGAAAAAATTTTAATGAACTGTTGGTGATTTAGTTTATTAAACTATACCTAATGCAGAAGCAAAAAGTTATACGATTGCGTTGAAGAATCTGATGGTAACGGAATTTTTTGCTGGTAAGATACCTTTTTGGAAATTTAGACTTTGAGTATTTTTTGGAAAAAATTCCTAAAAATCCAAAAATACAAATTTTGAAATAATTTTTCCGTGCATAGCTTAAGCTATAGCTTAATATTAAGGTATTTTGTGCAAAAAAATTTAAAAAACATCAAAATTTGAACACCAAAGTTATAACTGTTCTAAAAAACCAAAAAACCAAAGACGTGACAAATTTATAAAAAAATAAATTTTTTTGGTAGAAAATGTAAAAATAACTCCATTTGGAACTGCGGCGAATTGAATATTTTTGTATGAGTTACGGTGAGTTCAGCAAAAACTTGGGCTGAAGGTTGTGGGCTATCTTCACAGAAGTGTTCTTGAGGGTGAACACCTTTTTTGAAAATTGACTGTTTTGGAAAAACCCGTATTCTTAGAATTTCAAAATTTTATCAATTTGGTGTCTAGAGGACTATAGAACATCAGAAATTTATAGCGGCTATCGAAATACAGACATTTTTGTTCAATTTGTCGATGTACCCCGGAACTTATTCCATTTTTTTACCACTTCACTCATGTTAGCACAAAGTTACCACTGCCACTCATAACTCTATCGCTGCCTTCTCAAAAACGGCCGCTGTGCTTTTATGCATCCGATAACCTCTTTTACTCGTATCAACTAAAAACTCAACATATCCTCATTAATAATCTCTAATTATCCAGAATTAATTCAATTTAGTATTTCCCCTTCCAGTAATAAAATTGCTTATGATTAATGTTTTTGTCCTCAAAATCCAAAAGCAAAAATCCGATGTTAGCCAGAACACTCGGCAGTTCAGTAAAAACAACCATTCAACTACGATGTACAATCATATTCCGCTAAAAGTCAATCCAAAAACCAACAATGTCAAGGTTCAGCCGACAAAAAAGTTGTCAGTTGAGAAGCAATTTTACAAGCACTTGCAAAAATTTCTCATCTTGTCGCAGATCTTTCTATGCGCTCCAATTGGGGCACATCATATCGATGGCCTGGAACGAACGGGCTTAAATCAACGCTTGCTGCAAGCCCTCCATATTGTCTGGTGTATTCTAGTCTATGTCTTGCTCTCGATCTGTGTCTTCAGTGAATACTTGGAGACGAGCCGATATGTACCCTCAGTACAGTTACCGCTATTCTTTTGTGAATACCTCGTTTATGAGATACACGTTCTACAGATAATTGCAAAAATCTTCTATGCACGCTACAAGTATAGTAACTTTTTGAAACGCTTCTTGGAATTCGATCGTCGTTTCTTGGAGTTCGGAGTGGAACTTGATTACCATCAGTTTAATCGATTTTACAACTGGCACTTGTTTTTGTTAGTGGTACATTTTCTGTGCATCAGCCTGGTTAATTTCTTTTTCGATTACGATACATTTTTGGTGTTCTTGCGCGGCAATACAGTGAATGTGGTCCCGAATGCTATACTGCAACTATCATTGTTGCAATATTATGCTCTGCTTAACGGTATTGCAAGACGTGCAGCAAAACTTAATGAAGTGCTGCGCGTGGAGTTAACAAGATCTGGACCTGATCTTCACATAAGTTTACATCGCTTGCGCTCACTTTCCTCCCACTTGGACTTATTTGCCAAGGAGGTCAACTATGCTTTTGGTCCCTCAGTGATTTTGGTTTATATTGGCTCCTATGCTATAAGTAGTTTCAATGTTTTCCTAATCTACAAAGATTTGGATGCTACTCCGGAAAAAGTTGACCCAGCTAGGACCTCGTCTTCCGTCATCTGGGTTATAATGCATTTTTCAAAAATGTTTCTTATTCTATTGTACAATCATCGTTATCAAGTTCAGGTAAGCTTAAAATTAATAGGGGTAATCACGATTCAATGCACTTGCCTGTGCAGTTGAGGACTTGTGCAATTGTGCAATTAGGTTTTCGTGAACACACCACCATCAACATTTCAAAGCTGTCAACTTTTTTCAATGCACACAAGTGCACAACTGCTCAAGTCCTCAAGTTGAAGGTAATAGTAGAAAAGCACTTGTGCAGATTTTTGACGTACGTACATTTTGTTTTTGTAAAGTGCACAAGTCCTCAACTGCACAGGCAAGTGCACTGAATCGTGAATACCCCTAGTATTTCTGTGCATATTTGTACTGCGTGATACTAGATCTTAGACCTGAACCAAGACAAACAGGCGTGTTTGTTTTTTGATTTTCGCTTGTTTCGAATGTTTCGAAGCGGACATTTTTTATTAAAAAATCTTTTCATACTACTGGCTTCAAATGCAAAACGAAATGGTCACCCTTAACTACGCACCCTTTATGCAGTGTTTCCAACTTAGGGGTTTCCCCCCTAAATTCAGGGCAAAAAAAAGTTGAATGGGATTTTTTAGGGGTTTTATATTTTTAGTAGTTTTTTATGGACTTTTTGATATTCTTAGTACTTGGGTAATCCAATTTACTACGAAGTTTTTGAATTTATTCCGATTTTGCTATGCATTTACTCGTCAATTTTTCCCTTTTTCATTCCCTGCTCGTTACCATGGTGTAAAAAAACAAGGTGAACATGGCGTCTAAATATTTTGCTAAAGCTGTAAAACTTGTGAATGAATGAAAGAAACAGAAAAGGTGTTTTTGTATGGCTTGACAACTCAATTGTTTGATTTTTACAACAAAAATTTAAAACCGCGTTCATCTTGTTTTGAATAAAAACCGAAGAAACCGATTTTTTTTGTAAATATTAAATCATTTATTACTAAAGATTACAACAAAATGTTAATTGATCTTTTATTGTTTTGGGGGATTCCCAAGTAATTGTAGCGATTTTAGGGGTTTTTGACTAAAGCTTTAGGGATACATATTTTTGGGAGTTGGTAACACTGACTTTATAGAAAGGCTTGATTACCCAAGCGTAAGGTAACGTAGCGCGACGTTGCCAACTGTCAAGTTAAAATCTGTTTAATGATAAATGTGTACAAGTCATTACCGAAATCGTAACGTGGCGTGACGCAGCGTAGAAGTCAGTAGAAAATAGATTTCTACGCAACGTTAATATTTTTGACAGTTCGACAGCTGTGGGTCAAACGAAAAATTTTGTTTAACTTCACAAAATTGTAAATTTTAATACTATATAAGAAAGGATGCGGTCTTTAAAGGAGAAGTAAGTAAGCCTACTAAAATAAAATGAGTGCCCTGCACTACGGCGCCTGCACTACGTTGGCTACGATTTCGGTAATCGCTTATCCTCGAGGCAACGTCGCACTACGCTACATCCCGCTGCTCCACCCCTCGTTACGCTTGGGTAATCAAGCCTAAAATCTTTATATTTAAAGTTAGTAGCACTATTTGTGACATCTTTATTTAATTGCATGCCATTGGGTTTGGTGGTTTACCATTTAGTTCTCGTTTTCGTGATCAACAAAGAAAAAATTTTCGTGTTTTGCAATGTGTAATTCAGTTGGTCGAAAAAATCCTTGTATTTTGATTGCGGAATAGGCTTGGGTAGTTCACGAACGAACTAGTTCAATTGAACTATTCGCACTCAAGAACTATGTGAACTAGTTCGTTGATTCTCGTTCTTTTTGTTCAATCGATTTTGCAGCGAGTCAGATCGAAATGAACTAGAAAAAATTTTGTTTCACTCAACAATGGTTTGAGTTTGTGCTGATACAGTTTTTCACTAATGAACGGTAAAAAAAACTTTTTTGCATAAACAAATTTTTGTGGCAAATATTGCGTGGAATGCCCCATATGTAGTATTTTTATGTAAATTTCTTCTATGTCCGCAGTTAATGATTGATTCGGTCATATAGTTCGTTTCATTTTATAGATCTGATCATGAAAGAGCAAACAAAACAAACTACAAGACCTATTGAACTAAAAAATACAACGAGCTAAAACACCAAACGAACTATAAGACCTAACGAACGAACAACATGAACGAGTGCACGAAACGAACTAAAAGAGCGAACGAACTAAATGAACTAAAAGAACTATATGAACGAACTCATTAAACTCAACTGAACTAAAAAGAGCGATCTTTGTAGTGAACTAAAATGCCGAAGCCTATTGCGGAATAAATTTTCTGCAACATATATGTTCGGTATGTTGCAGAAGGCCTTTGGTTTTTACCAAGTTTTATCAAAAACAAAATTTTTAAGGCATTATTCTAATGCCGAATTTCGGGCTTCTTTTGGCCGTCAGTAAAAAAGAACCAATTTATATTTTGTCAATTTTTTTACTATGTGTTTATTAATATTTCAATAATACAAATAAAAATTAATAAAAAAAAATACTGGCTGGTGGAGTGGGGGTGCTAAAAAAAGGGTACCTCCATGTTGTCACGATTTCAACCCATTTAGTCATCTAATAAAAAAAGGGAAGAAGAATTGTTATTTAGTAAGAATGTCACAGGGCCATTTTTTGCGAAATGGCGAGTTTTTGAAAAAAAAGAAGTCATTTTTTTACTTTTTTCAAAGTTATGATTTTTTTAAAAATCTTAAAAACAAAATGTTTACATAATCCTAGTTTGGGTCAAAGAGGATTTATAAAAGAGGAACACACCAAATTTTAAGTTAATCGGTCCATTAGAACTTGAGATATTTTTTGTTTTTTTTTTTTAAAGGGTCAAAGATCTAAGGCATGCACCTTATACAAGCAACTTTTTTGACCTGAAAGGAAAGGGATAGATTATTAGAGAAAGAATTGATTGGAGGCAGAACAAATGTGAAAGATAATTTTAATTGCTTATAGTCGAGGCTACTGTTACGCCTTAACCTGGATCAACGCTTCCAAACCTCAGTTGTTCCTGTCCTTTAACTCCACATTTTCCACAATTTAGCTGTGGATTTTTGTTTCAATAATTCATAAATGTAGTAAAAAACAAAAAAAGCAAAAAAACTATTTCCGAGCCAGGATTCGAACCGGAGACCTCTGAGTTGATAGACCGACAAATTCTTCAGACGGTTCCGAATTTTGATTTGAACCCGCCACTTTATTTGTGTCGCAAGTGAAACAAAGGGAAAAAACATTAGGAAGGAAAATTTCTTTCTTACGAAAAATGCTGAAAGGGTTAAGTTAAATTTCAGGTGGTCTAACTGGCAACTTTAAAATGGCTATATTTTTTAATAACTCCAATTTCGAAGGATCCTTTTAAGGAGATATCCTTGAATAAATAAACTGTCAAAAAATTAAAAAATTGTTTTTTTTAATATTCTACACTAGAAAACTGCCTTAATTGATACAAGATGATCAAAGAGAGACGAGAATGCGTCGAAGATGAACCTGCAAAAAAGACGGCCAAGATCATCGTCGGATGAGCAACACGTCAAGCAAATCTAGGAAATGATGCTTGAAAATTCTCGATTAACAATCAGAGATCTTGCTTACTTTAATTGGATCCGTTCAAATCGTATTCTAAAATAATTTGGGTCCTAAAAAGTCAGGTCTCATTTGGTATTTAAAATATCCATTTTTCTCTAACACTTCACTCGTTATTCGCAATTTTTTCACCAAAAAATAGACTTCTGTCATTTCGTAACCACAATTTTTGCCTTTTTTTTAAGTCAACTCTGTGTGACTTTTGACTATTCAGTAATCTCAAAAAATGGCCGCGAGGAACTAAAATACCGTTTTAAATCGATCAAATAGCCAAAAGCCAATTCGAAAAAGAGAAGGTATATGCATTTCGCAGAGATGGACTGCCAATAATGTCTTAACAAAGTTGGCAGCTCATAAAAAATCAGCAAAGTCAACTGTTGTGGTAGCGACACCTTAGTGAGTGATGTTTTTCTCTGAATGTTTTGTTACTCTAAGCGATTGTTTAGTTATGTAAATAATTTAATCGCAAGGCTTCTCAAGGAACTTTAACACAACAGCCAGTTACCAACTATTGACTCTGCTGAATGCGGCCATTTATTTCCTTTTGTTCTCTTTCGCAAATGCTTACTTCGACAGTTTTGGATACGAGAAAGAGAACGTAGTCCGAAATGAGTCTACCTTTTCTAGTTCTGCCATGCTTTGTTGTTTACAAAATTATGTCACATTACAAATGACACAAATGTCAAAGACATTGGCCGCATTCAGCGCAGACAACTGTTGTGAACTGTAATGGTAGCGCTGCCTTAGTTCACGATGTTTTTCTCTGAATGTGTTGCTACTCTACACGTCAGAAGTTAGATTCAATTTGATTTGTATGTAAATTTAATTCAATTGCAAAGATTTCTTACTTAAATTTGCTGCGTTCTTTCTGCGTTTATTAATTTAACAGCGTCAGTAACAGCATCTGACAGTTAAGCAAACAGTTGTGTTCATGTAGCATAGAATTTGTTCGCTCGATTAAAAGGCGTTCGCTACTTTATCAGTTTTAGTTAGCGCTACCAAATTTGTACCATTCAGCGAATTTTTACACAACAGTTGCCAACTGTTGTCTGCGCTGAATGCGGCCATTGATAGAACTTAAGGCTTATCTACAAAGAACCAACCTGATACCTAATATTCATTTTAAAAGAATCGGCTTCAATCCTCTACAAAATCGCTAACAGTATTTAATTTTTTATGACTTTATCAGTCAATGACTTTTCGGATTGGTGACTTTTGGACTAGTTTCACTAGTATTTTGAGTTGTCACTTCTTCGCCCTCCATTAATGGTCGAAAATGAGATTTGAATGTTGTCAAAGTATAACAGCATTTGTGAGATAATATCAAATAAATCGTATATCCTACACATTTATCTTTGCTATCTACTATAAAATATTATTGTTTATATACTATTTTTTATACTACTTTCTCATTTTAACTTCACTTTTATTTTTAGAAAAGTGGTGCTGTGCAGCTCTTAAGTGGTTTTAAAATTCAAAATTTAGAATTGGAAGAAACGGTAAGAAATCAGGCTAAAAATTAATCTCAGATTAATTTATTCAAATTGTATGCAATACTTAATTTAACATTTTTCTCTGATTATTCAATCTTTTGTTTGGCAACTTTTTTTTTTACTTATGTACAATATATCTTCTGTGACATTTTTTTCTCCTACACAAAGATGACATATAAGACCTTACCAATAGTCGATTTAATGCCTACTCTAAATTTAGTATGAGCTTTTCTGACATTTTTCTATAGAATTTGTTGTCAATAAGCTTACACTAAATTTAGAATTTTTAATGTAAAATGCCTATTTGTAAGGCCTATAAAGTATTTTGATTTGCATGCATTGCTTAATTTAACATTTTTTTCTGATTCTTAAATCTCTGATGAAGCTTTTTTTATTTTTAATTTACATATGTCCTCTATGGTGCTTTATTATACAAAGATGACACGTTATATTCTACAACTTGTAATTCATACTCGAAGTAATTATGTCTGCGGTGTTGCAGAGCTAAGTTTGGAATTCATGAAATCCGTAATAAATATTCTTAAATCCCATATCTTTATTGTCAATAGTATCATAATTTGTTTATAGATTTTAGTTTCTGTATCAGCATTATTTATATTCTTGGTCCAGTATGACATCACATTTGAAGCTCTTACCAAATCGCACAATTCTTCACCTACTAATAATTTAAATAAAAGCTGAAACATTTATTAGGTATGTAAATTAGTTATGTAAAACGACACGTATGGGCATTTCCAGAAAAAATCTACAATGACCAAAAAATTAAAACTTATTAAAAACTTAATATTTTATTATCTCATTTTCAAGAGAAACAATTTATTTTATTTGTTTCAGCAATTTCTACATAAATTAATTAACCATGATGATCAAATCGACTGCACTGTTTCACAAATGTAGTTTTCCTTTTTCGTAAATGTTTCGTAAGCTTTTTTGTTTTAGTAAAAATGGAAGGCATTGGCTAGAGATAATGAAAAAATGGTTGATGCAAGGAACGGACAATATATTACATTCTTTTTAATTACTTATTTACATAATAACTTAACTACCTAATTACTTAAATACCCAATTAAACTGCAATGGAAATTTTAGTAACGTAACGCCAGTAACGTAACTCCAGATCAAAAATCATAATAAAAAAAAACCAGAAAAGATTTTTAAATTTGATCACTTGGAACATAAACTTATGTTATTTTAAAAACTTCTAAAAATAGTTTTATGCAAAAAGTCTTGCTCAATTCAGAGAGTTTTGCAAATTTTGTAATCCAAGTCAGAAATCCCTTTTTTATAACGTAACGCCAGAACATATTTTTGCTTATATCTTTTGATCAAATATAAAAAAAACTCTTTAAAAATTTTACTTTTTCATTCTATTTATTTAATGCCAGTTTGGGATTGCCCATTTGTGCATCACTATGTTGACTTGCACTGTGGCTTGAAACCTAAAAAAAATATACTTTTTATCGCTTCACCACCACTGTCTAAGGACGTTACCATATGCCACTTCCAATGTTGCCATATTGTTCCATATATCGGATTTGTTACGATTTTCAGTCTTAAATCCGATAATCCGATATTTGGCAAAAAGGTTTCAATTTCAGGAAAATAGATCCAACGTACCATTTCGCATATGTATATTTCTTTAATAAAGCAATCTTTATATAAATTATTATATAATTCTTTTCCGTATATGTTTTTTTTACTGACACCGGGGGATTACTGTTTCCATGGCGCCAAGATCTGAAAATGCAGTTTTGTAGTACTCACTGAGAAAATAAGATTCACTGAAAAATTATCAGTACATCGTTATGGTATCGAGTTATCGATTTTTCAAAAAGTTTCCTTCTTATGAAGCATATATGAAAATTCGTTTTTTTATATATTTATATATTTATATATTTATATATTTATATATATATATATATATTTTTTTTATATAATTATATTTTTGTACTGTGTTACCGAGTATGTACACAAAAATCAAAAATACAACAAATATGGGAAAAAATTTAACACTTTATACACCAAACGAAAGGCCATTGTTTCAGCTTTTAATATATGATGTTTTGGGCTCCCCTTAATAAGGAAATTCTTAGAGAAATGACAGTTTTATGCAAACAAAAATAATAATATGCAAAAAGACCGACTGTAGCGTAACCGGATTGTAAAGATATGATTTGTTTAATCTTTTGTTTTAAAGATATACAGCATGAATCAAAGTAACTGTCGTACCTATATAAATACCAATTACACAAAAAGAAGCAAGTTTTTTTACGACTCGGGCATTAATTTTACACTTATTGCATGAGCCGTTTCAAAAGTTTTGTCAGTTATAATAATAATATTGCGAAAGGAAATAAGATCCTTCGCCGGCACGCAGGTTGCAGTATCATATTTTCCGACGAAAAACTCTAGTTTTTGCAAGCAAGCTACAACTCGCAAAATGATAGAATGTATGCAGCTTACATGACAAAAATTTCTAAAGAAAAAAAACATTGAAAGATTTCAAATTGCCCCTTCTTCTTATCGAAAAAGGCGTTAAAATAATTCGGAATATTACTGAGAACATGCTTTAAAGAACTATCTTATGCTGCATGCCAAGCAAATTTACAGAGAGAGTCACTTTTGTTTTCAGCAAGATTCTTTTCCAACACACAAGGCAACAATTATTTAAAGGTGGTGCAGGCCAAATTTGCCATGTCTTATTTCTGTTGAAGGAATGCCCTCTGTCATCCCTGACCTACCCTAGTAGCACAAGGAGAAGTTATAAGTACAAAATCCAGCTTACAAAACAGCGATGTTTTTATAATAGCTCTGTAATGTAATTAAAAAGATACTATGCTTTATAGCAAAATTTTGCTTTTATAATATCTTAATAAAGCGTTTACAAGACCATTGAAAAGAAATACGTAAAAAATGTCTTTAATACGCATTTTTAGAGCTCATATTGAAGTTATTATAAAGACATTGCCGCATGTCGCAGTCGTGTATTCATAATGTGCGTAATAAAATGATTATAAAGACATGCGAGGCAGTTAAAGTTATGTAGCAACCCTGCGTATGCCTCGTGTTTGTTGAACAGCAAAATTAGAAAGATTTAAAAAGTTGAATAGAAAAATTGAAAGGTAAAATATATATGTGTGCTTTAATTAATTGTGCTTTAATAAATAAACAAATTGTAGATGGCAGCTTCATTTGAAATTATAAGCACGAAGGACGGAAAAAAGTGATCGCTAGCACTCGTTCCAGCTAGAAAAACCGTGGAGTACTCTCATGGCCAAAACTAAAGAGCGATCACAAGGTATCTGAATTCATTTTTAATAATATGGCTCCTGGAATTCCGCCCGAGATAGAGTGGATCAAGTGTCTAGCAAAAGTGGTGGAAAAGGGAAATTCTTTCCTACGCTGCTGGCAACAAAAAATTGTCTGTTCTGAATTCAACCTATTATTTTTAAAATCTTTGTAAGGCGCCTTTCAAAGACCTCTAAAAGATACCTTACCGAGTCTCTACAAAGACACTAAGCATATCTTTATATCACATACGCCAAATTGGCCTTATAAGCCTTAATAAAGGATTTACTAATACAATTCCTGTCCTTGTACTTATCTTTAAAAGGTATGTAAAAGAAGCTATAAATACTGTTTGTGCTACTAGGGTAAACCCCCTGGATTTTTCTATTTGGGGTATAATGCTGAGCAAATTAACGAACATAAACACATGACGGTAGATATACTTAAGTGATGATCAATGAAAATATCGGATGATATATCTGAAAACCAGATGCGTGCCGTATGCTCATCTTTCGCAAACTGTTTTAAATTTAAAAAAAAATTAGTGGTGAAAGATTCGAATTTAATGATGAAGAGTTATAAAAAATGCTTAAAATAAGAAAAAAATTTTTTGTTTAATAAAGTTTACACAGTCCTTTTGATTTATGGCATAAGACAAGTACGACAGTTATTTTGATTCACGCTGTATAAATATTCTTTCGAATGGTACCCGAATTAATCAGATTGGTCAATTATTAGCAAAGGTATAGCCGAATATTTGTAAAGTAAAATATTTTTAAAAATCTATAACTAACCGATATATCAATAATTCCTTCCATGATTCTTATTTTCTCTATGAGAACTACAAAAATGCATTTTCAGATCTTGGTGCCACGGAAACCGTAATCGTGCCCGGACATCTTATATTTTTGTAGCTTTTGCTGACTAAAACCAACATTTTTCGTTAATTTATTCGAAGCAAAATCAACGTTGTTGTTGCTTTTCATTGTTTCACACAAGTTTCTAAATGAAAATATTTTCATGGCAACACTGGCCACTTTCGTAAGTACTCAACGTAAGCAGCTGTCAAAATAAATCCAATCCTCTCGTCAAAAATCCGCATGCAGCTTTTGTATTTGCATTTTATTTATATTAAATAGCCAAACTTTAAATTGAAATCAATATGTGCGATGTGGAAACAGTTGAGAAAATAGCCAGTTGTCTTGGAGTGCCTGCTGGGAGGATTGCTTTAAATGAAGAAAAGGTAAGATGATGAAATTTGCAACCAGCCAAACATCAGATGTGAGAACAAAACCTCGTAGCTATGGAACGTTGCCGATATGAGATTGTTAAATTGTTTGGACTTTCAAAAAATTTCAGGTGGTCACTCGCACGAGCAACAACAAAATCATCTCTGGCTTTACAACTATTCTCAACAATCTAGCCAAGGAATCTCAGTCGGAAGCAGCTCTAAATAGCTTTGCCACGAGAGAAGTTGAAGCACTTGTCTATCAATGGATTGAATTTGCCGTGCTCTATGTTGCACCTGGTTCCAAAAATAAGCAAGTGTCCCAACAATTGCTGCGTGATTTCAATAAAATGTTTCTGACCAAATCTTATCTAACGGGACACTTCATCACAATCGCCGATCTGGCTATATTCTATGCCATCTATGACCTTATGGTAAATACAAGCGTAATTCTTTTAGCACTAAAGGAGTCAATGAAATGACTTGTAGAAATGATTTAAAATTAGCCTAAATAACATATTCCATTTAGTAGCTATATTATTAGAAGGGAGCAGATTTTGATTCCAATGAATGTTAGTAGCAAGCACGGATCCAGGTTGACCTATGAGTGACCTAATGTTCTCTCCCCCAGGCGGTAAAAAAATTGCTTTTATAAATGCTTTGATTTGTTTACGTAAAAATGCAAGAATTAAGGATCTTGTCGTGTTCGTTACAAGTTATTTGGGCTAAAATATTTATTTTTTTTTTTATTTACTTACGTCTATGGACAATGATCCTACAGACTAAGCAAACTTAAATAATAATTAAAGAACTTAGTTACTATTTAACAAAAAAGTTATGGCATTTTTAAAAGCATATTTCGGCATAGAGAAATCAAGCATGTTAGTATTATACATACTGTTTAAAGCTATAAGAACTTTATTTATTGGCTCATTAATGGCATAGTTAGTTCTATGACAGATAATGTGAAAATAATTACAATTTCTGAGCGATCTTTAAGGAACATTAAACGATATCAATTCAAGCAAGTATTCGCAAATAATATTACCATTAATTAAATCGTAAATAAACATAATGCTATGTACAAGTCTCATCCTCAAGAGAGGATAGACCAATGAGCAAACGGCGCGTCCTATATGAAGGCAGTGGTTCGGAAAAATTAAATTATCGTAAAGCAAACTTCAAAAACCTTTCTTGAACTTTTTCCAATCTATTAACATATACAGAGTAAAATGGGCTCCAGATAAAAGAAGCGTATTCAAGACTTGATCTAGCGAGGGATATGTACAAAGTTTATAGCATGTAAGGGTAAACCCTGCACTATTACGCCTTAGAACCGCTAACAGAGAATACGCTTTGGGGATAATACGACTTAAATGAGCACTAAAGCTTAGACTTAAGTAAAAAATTACACCCAGGTCACGAATTTCAGATAGTCTAACTAACTTAGAGTTATCAAAAGCATAATCAAATAAAATGGGGAATGTAATTTATAATAAGATACTACGCAGCAATTACCAAGATTTAGTGATAATTTGTTCAATTTAAACCACGAAAAAACATTATTTAGATCATACTGTAGACGAGTAGCATCTAAATGAGTTCTGACTTTATGGAACACCTTAAGATCACCTGCATAGAGCAGAAATTGACCAGTATGGAAACATTTCGAGATATCATTTATAAAAATAACGAAAAGTAAGGGACTCATAATACTACCTTGGGGAACCCCTGACATAGTTAAAATTGATGATGATCTTGCATTGATGATGACAACGTACAAGACTCTATTAGCTAGGTATGAATCCAACCAAGCGAAAAAATTTGAATAAAAGCCAAACTTTGCAAGCTTGAGCAAAAAAATATCATGCGACAATTTGTCAAAAGCCTTAGAAATATCAGAATAAATTAAATCAAGTTGATGTCAATCTTCTAAAGTTGTAATGCATTAATTTGTAAAAATACTAAGGTTTGTAGTAGTTGACCTACCCGAGACAAACCCATGTTGGTTGGTACTGATCGAATTTTTTATGGCAAAGTACATTTTATCCTTAATGATTTTTTTTAAAAAGCTTTGAGATATAAATTAACTTTGAGATGGGTCCATAGTTCAGAACATAGTGCTTATTGCCAGCTTTAAAAACAGGGATTATAAGGAAAACTTTCCATTTATCAATGAAAACACCGGAACTGCGCGATTTGTAGAGAATCATACAAACAGTCAATGATAAGGAATGTATGCATTGTTTCAGCAAAGAAGCACTAATGCCATCTAAGTCACTTTTAATTGAGTTTTTTATGGAAACAATAGAAACTTTAACATCAGACGGGGTAACCACTAAGTTACCAAAATTTAAGCACGAGTCAACATTATCAACAACATCAGAGTTGACAGGAGCCGAAGTAGTTTCAAAGTTAGATTTAAAATAATCTCCAAACAATTGAGCTACGTCATTTGCGGAGTAGGATTGCCTACCATTAAAAAACATAGATGAGGAAATATTAGATGAACTTGTTTTAGATTGGATGTAAGTTCAAAAAGTTCTTGCATCAGATTGAATGCGACTTTCAATGCTGAGAACATATTGTTTATATATAAATTTATTCAAGAAATTGAACTCAAGCGCAAAGTGCAAATGTTTTGCTTTGAAATCGAGATTTTTAGTTCTTTTAAACCCATTGAAAAATTTATTGCGTAAATTTTGCAGTTTTTTCAAACCCTTTGTATACCACGGAATTTTATGTATTGTTTTTCTTAAAAGAATATTATTAGAAAAAATAATGGATACATTTATTAAAAATATATCATAGCAACTCGAGGCGTCCAAGCTACCAAAAAGTGATAACCAATCAATGTCATTTATTAACTGGACAGCTGTTTCCATGGTCGCTACATCAACTCTTTAGTAGCCTTCTGTGACTTATACAGTCGAATCCATATGAAAAGCTAATAAGCACAACTTCTGCTCAATCAAAACGGATATGACTTTTAGTTTAGTTTAAGTTTTTTGTCTATAAAATTTGTACAATTTTTCTGGACAGGCAAACAACAAAATTAAGATTATTAAAATAAATTAATCAGTATAATACAGATTAAGTGCATATATATTCATTTTTAGAGGAAGAAAAATCAATACTTATTTCTGAATTCAGTAAATTAAACTCACTTAAACATTACTTCATAGGTTCAAACTACAAATAGTTCGATCTACAAAAGTTAATTTTAAAATAATTAAATTTCTATTAGGAACATTGAAATTAATGATGCCTAATAAATAGAAACAATCAATATTACCACTAACTATGTCATATAAAAAAGCAAGTGAATGTATTTTTCGTCTCGTTTCCAATGACTTCAAATTCAATAATAAACAACGAGCGTTATATGATGGCAGTGGTTCAAAAAAATTAAATGATCTTAAAGCAAATTTAAAAAATTTTTTTAATAAGCTCAATTCTCATGCATATTCAAGACAAGCCCTTGCAAAAGCCATGAAAAGATTTTTTAACGTGTAGGGATCCGAAAAGTTCGAACAGCTTCTTCCTAAAAATGCATATACTGAATATGATCGCGAAAGTGTGCACGTTAAATGATTGAAAAAAAGTTTGGGTCCAAAATTACCCCTAAATCTTTAATCTCATCTACAAATTTAAGTTGAGTATTTCCAAACGAAATGTCATAGCATTTATTAATATAAAGAAACAGGCGATTTCTTAAGCACCAATAATAAACACGATTCAAGTCTAACTGAAGTCGATAGACATCAAAACTGTTACGTATGGTCTTAAAAACTTTCAAATCATCGGCGTACAGTAAAAAATTTGAAAAAGAAAAACAAGAGCTAATGTAATTTATAAACAAAATTAAAAATAAAGGACCCAGTATGCTTCCTTGTGGCACGTCCGAAGTTGCTTTAAATTTTAAGGATCCAGCATTTTCCAGCTCAACAAAGTACAAACGATCGGTCAAATAAGATCTTATCCAACTCAAAAATTTAGCATGAAAACCCATACATTCCAAATTTGCAATCAATAAGCTATGTGATACCTTATCGAATGCCTTTGAGAAGTACCGACTTGAAAACTATCAGCAAATGAAGACAAACAAGAATTTTAAATACGGCCAAATTCGTCATTATTGGCCGTCCACTAACAAAACCATGCTGTGGCGGGGATATAACATTTCTTAAAGCATAATTTAGTTTAGTTTCGATTTTTTGTCTTTCAAATAATGGTTTTTACTATTTTGCAAAATGTAAGGGTTCGAAAAAGTGACTACATTGATTCTGAAAAGATTTGTTGCTGTGCTCTTTGTTAGTATAAAGCCATACCAACTAGCTGGTATAAAACCGGATAAAACCATAGGTGTTAAGAAGGTTTTTGAAAAAGTTTATGTAGAAATCAACAAAACAGCTGTCCAGTCTGCTTGATGGTTTCTTCTGTGAATAACTTTTAGTTTCAACCTGTTGCTTCATGTACTTTGTTAGCGTAAAGCTCAGAATAATTGTTTGAGTTTTATCGATTTTAGGAGAATTATTGAAAATTCACAGCATATATTGAATTTTAACGTCCTAAAATCTGTATTATGTCAAAAGTTAATTATGGAATCTTTTTAATTACTATTTTATGATTTACAATTCCAAAAAAATTATATTTAATAGTAATAATTAGTGTCCGACCGAATATTCGGTTACGGCCTTTTGTCAGTTTCGGCTATTCGGCCTCAATATAACCGAACCCCGAAGCCGAAACCGAAACTTTTGGTAAAAATTTCTTGCATCAGTCATTTAATTCAAATATATAAGTTTGGTTTAATCAAAATATTTACAACGCGTTATGAAAAAAAATAAGAATTCACCTACAATTTATTTATCGTGTAAACGCCAAATATTCTAATTTTATGCGTTCGATACTATCATTTTCGATTTTATCATCTCTACTGCAAACGACTTCTGTGTGTGTGAAATTAAGGAAAAGAAAACCAAATATTTCTATTAGTAATAATAATACCTTTCAAAAAAATAATCTTTCAGCCTAACCAAAAAACATTTTAATGCCGTCTCTAAATTTAGTGTGAGCTTTTCTGACATTATTTCTATAGAATTTGTTGTCAAAAGGCTTAAACTAAATTTAGAGTCGACATTAAAATGTTTTTTGGTAAGGCTGAAAAATAGTTTTATAAAAATATACTATGTAGGTACAAACTGTTTTGACTGTATGCGCTATAAAATAAAAAATTATCTCTTTTATTATCCATCTAAGAAAAATCGGAAGGCTTCCATCTAAAAGTGATAAAGTAGCATTCCCACCGTATCTTTTGGAAGCTTAAGGGTAGTTTTGTATTTATGTTGTTTCCAAACCGCTTCCCTCTTGTAAAATTTGGAAGACTTACATATGGATGTGATGAATAAACATTCCCCATCATATCTTTTGGAATTGTATTGGTAGTTTTGAATTTATGTTGTTTCCAAACCACTTCTTTAAGAATGCATGTGGAAACTTTTACTTATTGTCAAGCAATGACAACAGAAAATATTAATATCACTGTTTCCTAGCCGCTTATCATAGAATTCATGGTTACTGTTTTAAAAAAATAAATATGTTTTACTGGGCGGCCTCGATAGTCTAGTGGTAGCGCACTTGACTCTCGATCAGGGGTCCCGGGTTCAAATCCTTGCCGGGCATTTTCATAACTAGGGAGGGGAATGCTTCCACATTAATTTTCAGAACAGGGGAGAGGACTGCTTTCAATTCACTTTTTAAGACTGCGGAGAGGAATGTTTCCATTTGACTTTTTAAAATAGCGAAGAGAGATGCTTCCCTCTAATGACGTGCTATGTAAAAAAGCAATAGAGTCTGCAACGAAGAGAAATGCTTCCTACATTCCATGGAATATTTCCTGGTTACATCCGGGAATGCTCACATTTCCTTGAGGGAAATTATTTATAAGAATTCTATTGCTTCAAACTTAATAACGGGATTTTTTGCCGATTCTAAATCCAAGTTCATTTCAAAATGCCAAATCATTTCCAAAATTGGAAATTTTTATTCTTTGGACTTTGTAGTTTGATATTTTTTAAAATAGAAATACAAATCATGTACCATTTCTTTCAGTAATCGTTTACATGTTTGCACATGTTGCTTCTTTAGTATTTTGCAACAATTAGCGATTTTGAGAGTATGTTTGACAATCAAAGTATGCAACGTGGCTTTATCAAATCAGTAAAGGCTCTAAAAATGCCACAAAAAATAATGTAATGGCTTTAAATTTTGCACATAAGTGCAAATTTTTCGGCTGACTCGATGGTGTTCAAAAATGTCTTCTCCTCGGCACCTGTACAATCTCTGCACAAATGTTGTTCTCGAACTGATGATGGTAGTAAATTCCCACAATTAATAAATTTTGTTCAGGAGTAAGTCTATTCAGGATTGAGTCGTATTGAATACTGAACACAAACGTCATATGGACAAGCCTTTTAACACATGACAGCTCTCAAAACAACCCAGTTGGAAAAGGGACTAGGCCTGTAGCCAGGGTGGGCCAAGGGAGCAATACCCCCTACTACAACCGTTTTCCCCCCTGGCCAAATCAGACAATGAAAAACTTTAAATGAGTAATTAATATGCATTTTTAAGATGTATTTGTTTTTTGCTCTAAAATTAGTTTAGTTTAAAATAACAAAAAATATACACATTCACCTTATTCATGGCTTGAATATGTATATGAAATTAGTTTAACAAAACATTTCAGATACATTGTTACAATTTTTCAAATTTCTACTGTGTCGCCAACATTTGCTACCAAAAAATAAGATTTGAATTGTAATAATTTTTTAACCCGCATCCATAGGAACCTTCTAGAAATGAAAAGCACGTTGTGCACCAATTTGATGCAGATACAAAAAGAATATATAATTCATTGAAATGTTTTTAATTTTAAATTTTTTATGCATGATTGTTTATTAATTTTAAAATAAGTAAAAACTGCAAATCATAATTCTAGCAAAAATTTAAACAAGCAAAAGATTTAAATCAAAACATGCATGTTTGTTCTTAATATATAAATCTGAATAAAAAATTTGCATCAATTTGATGCAAACACGGATGCGGGTTAGTTAAATTTTTTATTTGTTTTACTTAAAAAATGTCTTATACATATGCTAGCCCATTTCGCTGCTCTTTCTTATATTTCTAGCCACTTTAAATAAATCTTTTATTTTTACCTTCATTTTATTACAAAGTCCTGAATTAATTTTTATATTATTTTTTATGTATTAATCTCATGTATAAAAAGATCTACATATCCATGTTTTTTTAATAATATGTGTAATGTATTTATTTCACACGTTAAAAAATTGTCTTTTTTTATTTAAATGAAAAAACAAAAAATTGCCCCTCAAGATTCATGCCTGCCCCCTCTGTCTTCTTGGTCTGGCTACAGGCCTGAAAGGGACCTCGTATTAGATCACCTATTAGTATAATATAGCCTAACATGTCCGTTAACCTATCCCCATTAACACAAATTATTGTATTCGAAAGTTGCATTAAAAGTATGTGATCACATTAAATCCGAAACTGTTTTAAGATTACTACGGCAGATCGGTCCATGATTATAATTTGAGAGAATTGTGCCGAAACTTAGGTATTGCCCGGGCGCAAATTTTAAATTTCGCTAAAGCGGTATTTCATGTTATTTCTTCACCTAATTCTTTTATGATTAATTTTTCACATTGAACACAAACTTTGCTCGGATGTTGGAATGAGAAAATGGTAAATTTCCTTAAACTTTTTGAGTGATATTACCTTCATCTGAACAAATTTTAAAATGTCGAATGTTTTACTTAATAAAAGAAAACAAGTTTGGTTTAAACTTTAATTTATCAATGTGGCGGCCGCGGCATGCGGTAGCCTGCGTTCTATTCCCATCTGAGGCAAAATGTTTTTTTAACAGAATTAATGTTTTAAGCATAACAAATTTTTTCCACTCAGCAATACTTTGTACTGATGCCCCAGTCGAATTTAGCTCAGACTCAGCAGTTTGCTAGAATCGGTATAGTTCGTCTTTGCTTCCCTCATAGAAACCGCTCGCAATGCCCGTGTTGACTTCCATTAGTAGCCTTAATAAAAATTTTACTTGTTGCTTGTTTGTTGTTATGGAGCTTAAAATAAAATTGAGATTAGAATAACATTTTATTTGCTTTAAAGAAAAACTTACATTTTTCCTCAAACTTCTTCACTTATCTCTGGCGGAGAAATACATGAAATGTCATCTCATTCTTCCTTTTTTAGCATTCGTTTACACCTACTGTTTACACCTCAGAAATTTTTCCTGTTCTCGAAGTTTGCTTAGAATAGGCGGGGAAATAAAGGGAAAATAGAGCAAATTTACTGGGACTTTCTATTCAGAATTGGGCTGATTGGGCAGAACTATTTATGTTCGAACATTTGACATGGCCAACACAATTCATAAGAAACTCCGTCTAAGTAATTTCAAGTGCTGAAATAGCCAAATCGATTTTTTTTCGATGATCCTTAATTTGATTTTTCTTTTTCCTACTATATAAAATCATATTTCTTATTGCTTGAATTCTTTTCAATGCTAATTGATAACTTACTTTATAAAAATAATTTTTATATATAAAATTTTTCATGCCACATCGCACCACTTTTTTAATACTTAACCGATTTAGGTCATATTTGCACAATATATTTGTTGAGTCGAGAAGATAGTTGATATCTATGTTAGGCCATCCAATAGGTGAAGCTGTGATCAATTTATTTTGTATTTACACAAAAGGACCTATGAACATAATGTCTGTGTTATTGCATAGGTAGGAAAAATCAGAAAAAACATATTTTAAATAATAAAAATGAAAGCAAATTTATAAAATATTTTTTTTACAGAAATCTCAATCGCCCATCGACAAGGAAAACTATCTTAATCTATCGCGCTGGTTCGACCACATGCAACAGAGACCAGAAATACGTCAAGGCATCAATCTGTTGAACTTTACTACAATCTACTTGCATGGCTGGGCCACTGGTACACATATTTAAAGTGGAAATACGAGCTTCTTCTCCACCACCTTTGCTAACTATTATGCACAACTGTTTTATTAAAGTTCACTTAACTACATCCTTAAGCTGCCGTTGTATTAAAGCAAACTACCTAGTAATTTGCTGCAATGAATAATTTTCTTTATTTTTAAGTTTTCATTTAAATTTAAAAAGCATTTAATATAAAAACAATAGAGATCGCTTAAAATAGCAGTATTTTTGTAGTTGAAAGCATTTAACAAGGATTTATTTTGCTTCACTTGCTTAGTTGATGAAATAATAATTTGAATAAAAACGCTTTTGTGATTTATAATAAAGTAGAGACAATGTTGTTTGAAAAGTTTTTGGTTTAGAACCATTTAATGAAAAAATATAGCGTCAAATTGGAATAAACGCCAATATAAATAATTTTTGTTATTAATAATAATTTCATTGTTCCTTCATTTTCATTTTTAATTTTAGTAAAATAAAAAACTGCTAAAAATATTTAAGAAATAATTAAATTAAATAGACACACTCGACCGTCGCATTATGCAAATTTAAAGTTATTTGTTTTCATTAAATTTAGATTTTCATTTGTATTTGAAGTAAGTATTTTTCTTGGCTGTTCGAAATAATGTGATGGTAAATTAATTTGCATGAACTTCGCGCGGCGAGTTGAGGGAGTTATTTAATTCGCCTGGTTCGGTGCACTTCCAGAGGCCGTACGTCTTGCCCACTGTTGTCTGCCAAAGGCGCAAAGTGCCGTCTTCGGAGCCACTTGCATAGAGCTCACCATCCGGACTAAATTTCACCGAGTGCACAGGACCAAAGTGACCTTTGAACGATTCTGCAAGAAAAAAATTGGTTAAAAATATGTTGTTTTTTTTGACAGAAATTTGAGCCTTTCACTAACCGATTTCATTTCCAGTGATGTACTCGAATTTGTACATTTTAAAGTCTTCGCCACCGCACACAAACACATGTTTATCCGGATGCAGACTTGCCGATGAGACATTCGTGGGCACTTTGACTTCCTTGATCTTTTTGAGCGTAGCCACCTCCAAGAAACTGATGGTTGAGCCATGTGTCACAGTTAAGATATGATTATCGGCTGAGATTTCTAAACTATTGGGATTATTGGGGAATTGCAAGCGTTGCACTTCATTGCCCGTCAAACGATCCCACAAACGCACGGTTTTATCTTCGGCTGCTGATAGAATGCATTTGTCATCGCGACAGAAAAGCGCTCGCTTGATAGCGCCAGCGTGTCCACTATACAGCTCTGGCTCAGCGCTGGGTTGTTCGAGATTGAAGACACGCACCAGTTTTTCATTGCTGCCGGTGACAATATTTTCTGAACTGTGATCGAATGCGACTGACTTGACGATGTGCTTATGCTGGAAACTATGGATTTCCGCACCTGAGACGGCATTCCACACTTTTCCAGTAAAATCAGCAGCACCTGAGGCGGCCAATGTCGCATTACTATTTAACGCTACACCCCAAACTGCACCTTTGTGTCCCTCAAATGTGCCAACCCAGTCGCCAGTGTCACCCTGGCGGAGCATCGGACTGCCATCTGTGTGAAGGGAGACAAAAAAATTACATCTGATTAGTATGAAGGGAAAAATTATTTATTGTAAGTTATCTATCATATTAATGAGGAAAAATTTATAAATGTAGCTATAAATAATGAGCAGATATTTAAAACATTGCTAACATTAAACAAACATCTTTTAATTGCGTTGATTAAAACAACTAATGTAAGCGGCTTGCCGGAAGTGTATGGCTGCTGCCATGTTAAGCATTTGTTTAATTGGCATTGAGAAGTTGGCAAGTTATTTGCAGCAAATCTTGTAAGAAACACTTTCCAGACATTTCCGTTAAAGCTAAATATAGCACCTTTATTAAACAAACACAAAGGCACTCTTCAGAAGTTCTTCACCTGATAAAAGACTACTTTTAGGCACTACAGCTACTGAATATGCATGACGATATCGACCCGAGTTGCTTGCAGTTTATTGTTTTAAATTTAAATTTCGTTATTTGTACGAAAACTTTTCGTTTATGGCTTTCATGCGCTCATGCATAATAATCTTAGAAATCGCAGAATTGATACCAACACTGCAGCTGCTTTTATAAATAAAGTATTAAATATTTATATTAAATTTATCGATTGATAAGCTGTGTTTACACATGCAAGCACATACAGATGCAAGTTAATAAAGAAAATTCTAAAAAAAAAACTTTATGTATTGTATTGCGGAAGCAACCTTGACTCAATGACTGCATCAATGCCAACGACCTGCCAGCCAGTAGTAAGAAGCTAAGTGATCGCAAACCAGTTGTCGATCGTCGGTCGTCGATTGCAAATATGTAATATTTACTAACTAAGCATTCTATACAAACACAAATGCATACACATGCAGACATACTTGCTAGCATGTTACTCCGTGTTTATATCTTTTATTACATTTTAAAAATAAAAGCAACCACAAGTAAAAAAATAAATCGCTATATTAAAAAAGGGAAACGTCACTTCACACCACCACGATCGTCTTGTTTTACCAGACTGGTCGGATTCTGTCATTGCGCTGGGCATGGTGTATAGAGCAATTTAAACATTGTAATTGTGCGGACAGACAGCCGATGACAACTACTCAATTACGATTATTTGTAGAACAACTTACGTTGTCAGGCCTACTAATGAAAGGTATGACGAGCCACGTACAGTAATTGTTGAGATTATAATTTGAATTTATTGCGAAAAATAGTGTAGAGTCGTTATATCTCAATTAAATTTATTTCGAAGGACGCATAAAAGTACATACTTTTAGATATTGGCACAGGAAACTACGACTGACGAGTATAGAAACTTAACTGACGAACCTACTTATAGAATTAAAAAATACTATATATTTATACACTCCACGCATTTTACGATAGACATATTCTACCCTCCTAAGTAAAAAAGTCATATCTCCATTTGAGTAGTTTTGAGATATTTAGCTTTTACGTTTTGTATCTTTCTAAGAAACACACCAGAAGTGGTCACTTTACTTCAAATTTTCAGTCATTTGGAGTTGAAAATGGGTAATCTTAGCTAACCACAAAAATCAGAAACTTGTTGACGGTTCCGAATCTGCCTTTTTCTACATTTTAGAATTTTGGCGTTTGTGACTTTCTTAGGACGGCAGTATTAAACTTATCACTCTGTTTGTAACGCCCAGAATGAGGTGTGTCAGGTATTTTTCTACACTTCATGAATTCAGATATTTTTTTAATGTTTCAGTAGTTTGGTATTAATTTAAAAAGTAACACTCTATTTTTTAACCACATTTTATTATTTATAATTAGATGTGTACGGAAAAAAGTCAAATTCCTTAAGACCCAGGGGTACCTCCTTTGAACCTATATTAATTTTTTACTTGATTTTGTATGGGAGGTGTATACAAAGGTTTAGCGAACTAAACAAAAATTCGTCAGAATGTTAGTCAAATAGAGTAATAGATGTCTACTGAAAATAATCAAAATCGGTGAGACCCTAGGAGTACCTCCCTTGGACCTATATCAATTTTTTACCTGATTTTGTATGTACATTTTTCATTTTAAGCATATTTAACAAAAAAATATATTTGTTGGACGAAGTAGGAAAAGTTATTTGCAGTTCCTGGTTATATAAAATCTATACTAATATATTAAAAAAATGGCACTTAATTTTATAGGATTTCTTTTTTTTCATCGAAATTTATCAATTTAAAATTTTTCATTTAATAATATCATATATTAAAATCACTTATATAAATATAAATTTAATATTTTCAAAGATTTCTTAATTCTATTTATTTACTCAAATATTTTTTATAATAAAAAAATTTACTTGGCTCAGTTTTATTGAAACACAAATTTTTGACAATTATTTATTTAAGAGAACCCAAAACGAATTGAACATGATTTTTTTTTTAAATATCTTAACTTTGAAGTGTCACACCACACCGTAACCAAAACTGAGTCTTTCCCCTAAATATTTTGTTTTTGTCTTATCTGTGAAATTACCTGCCGATTGATACCAATATCTATTGTTAGGTACCGAGTCATAAAAAACTTTGAATTTTGTCAATGGGAGGGACAACGGTCACGGGAAATGCCGATGAATTTGCCTACAAAAAAAGGTTTTTTGAAGTGAAACTTCTTTAGCACTGTTGTGATTTGAAACTCGATAAAACGAAAACGAGATATCGTCGTCCTAATTCTAATACGACGTAAGTCAAAATTATCTATTGTTCAGGAGGCAAAGAAAACTGTTTATTATTTGTATGAACTTCATCATTTCACCTCACTCACTCACCTACCTCACTTTTTTTCATACAGACATTAAAAACTAAAAAAGAAAATACATGCAGTTTTGACTAATTTACCGAAACCACTAATAAACGTTACTTTGCCCAATTTTGACTTACAACCTATTAGAATTAGGGCGACTATATATTTCAGTACAAATATAATAAACAACCCACAGTACAAACCACAGTGGTGTACTGTACTGTGTACTGTACTGTACTTTTAAGCGTTGTATGTACACAAACCAATTTCTAAGACATTAAACGTTGCAGTAGCTGTTGAACTGTCGGACAATCCAAAATTACTTGTTTTTTGTAACGTAAGGCCAGCAAATATTTTTGCTTATATCTTTAAATCTTTAGTGTCGATTGTTGTCATTGCTTTAACTTAATATAGTGCTACTTAATAACTACGCAAATATTAAAAACCCTTTTGAAAACTACACTTTTTCACTCTTTTTTTTAATATTTTTTCGTACAAGTTTTACGTAACGCCATTTTGTAAATGACCATATGAATGTGACAATTTTTTCTTCATTTTCATAAACGATTAATTTTCGCCCGAAAAGCGTTCCCGTACTTTTTAGTGTTTTTCTCTCTTTTTGAAAGATTTTTTCTTACTCTCACTCTTTTGACAGTTTTACCATTTTTAATCTAAAAAGTACGGGAACAGACCCAATAAAAACGTGAGAGTTCTGATTCCGGCGTTTTTAAAGTGTCGATTGTGACTTCAGGGTCAATGAACACGAAGGGAGGCCAGTAATGTTTAAAGACGCTGCTTGCCACGCCCCCTTTTCTAACGCAACACCCACCTTGGTATGTGTTGATAACTATCTAAATTTTCATGAAAATCGGTTCAGACATGAACTAAATTACCAAATTGTAGTATTATACGACCAAAAACGTCCGATATATCGAAGTTCTATTGATTTGTGGGCAGTAAAAGTGGGCGTGGTAGCTATTATGTACAGTGACCGCCTCTTGGAGCACCTACATAGCAATTTTCACTAAAAAATGTGTACAACTCCGAAAATAGCATGGTTTTCATAAAGTGGGCGTAGATATATTGCGACCACGCCCATTTTTTGTACAGTTACCGGCAGTAAGCATCTGAACAAAACTATTTCATTTTAATTTTTTACGATCAAAACCGTCTGATATATAGGTTTTATAACCCTTTTTTTTGGTTTGTGGGCGATAGCGTAAATTTAGCTTGTAAGGGTATTCACAATTGCGTTGTTTTTAGTGTAGTTAAAAAACCCCGTGGCATTGATACCACACTTTACCGAGCTGTTTTTATATTTTTTGTTGTTTTACATGAAATCTCTAAAAACAAAAGTATGGCAATTTTAAGTGGCCCTATGATATGTTTAACAAACGTGTTTTTTAAAGTTCCATTAGCAACTGATCAGTTGCCAGTTATTTTCTCATTGCAAAAATGGAAGAAGCTCAAAATGCTAGTTAAACTTTTGTACGTCATATATTAATAAAATATATAAAATTAGGGAGTTAATTTATTTGCATAGTAACAAAAAGCTATAATGGGAGGTTCCCAACCACAAATGCTATTTTAAAAAGTGCTCATAATTGTGGTTTTCAAGTATGGCAAAAAAGCCATAATACCACGATACAACACAATTGTGAATACCCTTATTGTTAATAAACACAAAGAAACTTAAATAATATTAATGACTAGCAAATTGTATTAATTTATAGAACAAAAAATGTAAGGAAATAAAATACAGAAAAATTTAAGTTATTATTAAATAAATGTTAAGCATTTTTTTAGACACCTTCCTCATGCTTTTTTGTGTTTAAGGCAAATTAAGGTTAGAAAATACTTTTTAAAATTAAATTTTTTTTAAAGTAATGCACTAAGCTGATCAATTCGTCTTATTTTTCATTAGAGAGTTTTGTTCAGATATTATTACAAATATAACCCGCTGATGAGAAGCACTGTTCTGAATTTATGCTAGATGGAGAAATAGTTGTACGATAATTGTAAGCAATTTGTAAGTTGCCTTCACCACAAAACAAAATTATTTCCTCAGTCAGAACATCGACAATTTTCAAATACATAGCTGACTTTCCGATTTGCAAATTATTCTAAAACTTTGCAAAGTTTTTGCTCCAGTGATTCACACTCATCGTCCTTACAATCTCTTTCAGCCTCAATAAAAGGTTTTTCTAATTCTATATTCATATCAACTTAAATTTAAATGGTTGAATTTACATGAATATTTGTAATATAAATTTGTTATTTAAAAATCCCGGGATTTAAAGGGAGTTTAAATCTTCCGGAATCCCGGGATCGACTTCCCTAATACATATATACCCACAAACATACAACCATTTTTATACATATAGAAGAATATAGATATAATTTTTTTAAAAAACAGCTTTTACACATATACAATGCTTTTTCGCTGACTGGAGTCCACTGTAAAACTAGAATTTTTTTATTTAATATGTAGTGAAATTTTGTAAATACTTAAATCAATTCATCTAATTTGCTTATGACTGTGGGTTGCATTTCATATTCTCAGATATAATTGTAATTTAAAAATACCTTCAAGTGTCGATGACACTGGTCTCGCTTAATCTTGAGAAGTTTAACCGAAAATCACTAACATATTGCAAAATTTTATTTATTCTTTTTTTTTTACTTTGAATTATGTTTATTTTATGTCAATAGAATTTAATATGTGCTTATTATAAAATAGTGGGCGTAAAACGCTAATTATCTTCATGCAAAAATAATTTAATTAGCCACAAAAGAGACTAGTTATATTTTCAATATTCAATTGAATGCATTCCAATGCGACGCTTTTCGCTCTCTAATTTTGTTTATTGTTTTATTTGAATGCAATTTGAATTTGTTTTTTTTTTATTTCTTTTTATCTTTCTTTAGTCTGTTTGTTACTCATTCAGCAATGAGCTTGAAATTGAAAAACTTAATGTAATTATAAGTATTTTGTTTTGTCTCTCTGATTTTTCATTTTCTATATTGCTTTAGAATATAATAAGTCAGTTAGTTGTTTTTGTAGTGTGCATTATATTTACAAGTGAATACGCACACTTTTTTTATTATAGAATGTTTTGAGATAGGTTGCCGCCGCTGATGCTGATTCCGATGTTGTTGCTATTGCTGTTTCTGTCGTTGGTTTTGTTATTGTTTTATATACTATACACACTGCAAATCAAGGTAAGCAACGCGCTTTTTATTTCAAGCACTTAAAATACTATGCTATGCATTGCTACAATATTAAAGAAATTGCTTTTTTTATTAATTGTTAAATGGACTCGCACAAAGTTAAAAAAAGCAACAAATTTTAAAATCAGTTAAGGAAGTAGTTTAAGTTAATTCAATACCAAGAGCGGAAAAGCACAACTTTTAGTTAAACCGGCTTTTAAAAAAAAATCAGAGTAAAATATATAACTTTATACCAGAAAGATTATAGAGCACTAATAAGTCACGACAATAATAAGTTATTTCACGGCTGTCGTTAACTGGTTTTCAGACATCTAGACACAAGTGGACACATACATAATAGTGATCGCAAGAGAAATAATATGTTTATTGTATCTACTTAAACTATTGCCGATTACGTTTGAACAATACATAATTCCAATTTAAATTTTTTGTCAGTTACATATAATTATTCTTTAAAATTTTTGGCAATAAAAACTTTGCTCTCGAATCTGATCTCTTTATTCGTCGATAGAAATTTTCTATACATAACTAGCTGAACCCGGTGTGCTTCGCTACCCCCCTCGTACCAGGATTGCATTTCAAAATTGTGGCAATACCAAAATCACTTTTCACGCCATTGAATTTTCGAAATAAGTCCACCCCAGCGCCACCTACCGTGTCCATTTATACACAAATTATTTTCTTATGATTAAACAAACATACATTCTGAATTTCAGTTAAATTGGTCCATAAATTCAAATTTTCGATATAAGTCCACCCCAGCGCCACCTATCGGGTCCATTTATACACAAATTATTTTCTTATGATTAAACAAACATACATTCTGAATTTCAGTTAAATTGGTCCATAAATTCAAATTTTCGATATAAGTCCACCCCAGCGCCACCTATCGGGTCCATTTATACACAAATTATTTTCTTATGATTAAACAAACATACATTCTGAATTTCAGTTAAATTGGTCCATAAATTCAAATTTTCGATATAAGTCCACCCCAACGCCACCTATCGGACTTTCCCGGAGGGTTTTTCCAAAATTTTCCTTCGTAAAAACCTTCTCCTGGCAATTATAAACAACTGAAAAAAAATTTTAGACAAATCGGCCCAGCCATTCTCAATTGATGTTTTACTATACATTTTTTACACCATTTTTATATATATAGATTTTTTAAAAGATTCTTTTGCTTGACACAATAACATTAGAGTGACCCAAAAACAAAAGCGAACTTTTTACTTTTGATGAAAGTTATCTATTTGGTTAAAAGTAATCTATGGGTGATTACATTGCTTTTCAACAACACTCTCAACCTGATCCTCTCCGATTTGGTTTAAACTTTGTATACAGGTAGTTGGCTACAATTTAGAAAATTAATTTGAAATTTGTATTTTTTTTTCGAGTGGTTACTAAGTTACGGGTGCTCAAAATTTGAAAAAATTCGGCTTTTTTCTTGAAGACTGATTTTCATTTGATCATAACTTCGGTTAAGTTTGAGATAGAGCAACGTTTTGAGAATCATGTTAAAGATATTTTCAAAATCCTTACTTTGTATAATAAAACTAAACTATAAATAATTATAGATAAACTATCATTAATTAATATATATTTTTTCCAAAAAAACTTTAAAATTGACACTCAGCAAAGTATTTTTTTTTAAACTTTTAAGCAAAACAAAATGACGTAAATATTTTAAAAATTTTAAAGTTTTATTATACAAAGTAAGCCTTTTGAAAATATCTTTAACATGAATCTCAAATCGTTGCTCTATCTCAAACTTAAACGAAGTTATGATCAAATTAAAATCAGTCCTCAAGAAAAAACCGATTTTTTTCAATTTTCAGTAACCACTTGAAAAAAATAAAAATTACAAATTAATTTTCTGAAATGAAGGTAGCATTTGTATCAGCAGTCTGGAGGAATTGCATGATGTGGATACAACACGTGGAGCTGTGTCTCCTAGCAGATAAATTGAATTTTAATCTTAATTCAACTATTTTAGTTTTTTGTTTTAGATTTTCTTATGGTGTTGATGACAATTGTAAACTGTTGATATTTTGTGTAAATAGCGTAATGGTCTGTATATAGTCCATTTTAATGCTAGAAGCTTAAACGAATCAAAACTTGACTATGTAAGATACGTTTTTGAAAAATTAAATGTTCAAATGTGGACGTTATTTGTGTCTCCGAGACATGGTGTGTGTCCAGAGATGGTTTATTTACGAAATTTCCGAAACGCTTACTATAATATCCCTAATTATACTGTTTAGAAATGGCAGAACTGCACTCTAAAAACTGATTGAAAAATCTCTACAATAAATGTTGTGAAATTTCACGACATTTATTGACGATTTTGTAAAAAAACCCCCGCTATGCAGCGAGTTTTTTAAATTTTGTCTGAAAATAAGTCTTTTTCCAAAATACAGTGTTGCGCAAAACAATAGCAACATAATTAGTACGCTGCTATAAAATCGTGCATCTTTTTAAATATTAGGTACACACAAAAATGATTATAGGAACCAAAGCATATATTCATACATCATATTAAAAACAAATCATATTCCAATTTGGTTTTTTTTCTTTATTAAATTTAAAATTAATGCGATTTCATTCAGTTTGTCTGAGAGCAAAACAAAAGCAACATAATTAATATTTGGTGTAAGATTCACTATTCTGGATAACCTCTGCACATCTGAGCGACATCGACTCTATTAAATTAGATATGTTGGTATTAGGTATATGTTCCCAATTAACTTTCAGGGCTTCATACAGTGCAGTCTTATTGGAAAACCTTTGACCAGAAACTTTTACCTTCAAAATCCCAAAAAGATTTTCAATGGGATTCAAGTCATTGTGACTGTGCCGGCCAATCAAGGACTTAAATCTCATTGCCTCTAATGTAATCTTTGATGAGCTTTGAAGTGTGCTTCGGGTCGTTGTCGGGCTGAAACGTTCACAGAAGCGTGCTTAAAATTTATTTTGCAGTTTCGGGCTTCAAGTCGTGTACCTGGGTGGCGCCGTACCGTGCACATCCCATCTGAATTAATCAAGTTGAACTTTGATTCATCGCTAAAAAACGGTTTTCTATTTTTGAACGGTCCAATTTAGGTCCTCTTTTGCAAGGCTGAGTCTAAAAAACAATAAATTGCAACTTGTTGTCACAATTTCAGACAGAATTGTTTAAATTGTAACACCTCACCTTGTTTTTTATGCTTAGCTGTAAGCAAAGGTTTCTCTGCCGGTCTGTAACTTCTTTAATCGTTCTCAACGGCTCGTCATCAAACATTGTTGTGATGGATATCTAAATCAAGTGTCCGAACAACCTCTTTAGATGTGGCAAATGCATTTCGTTTGAGCACGCCACAAATGTTCCTGTCATCACGCAGCGATGTCTTCCGCGGCCGCCCTCTTTAATGTACCGTTGTTACGTCTTTTGTGATGGTATATTTCTTTATTAATCTGCAAACTATTGACTGATTAATATCAAACTGTTTCACGTTAGAAATTTGTGAATTTCCCTTTTTGTATGCGGAAATAATTTGCAATTTAAGAGCTTCACAGTATTTAAAACGTGCCATTATAAATGGAACAGTCAATGTCACAACTAGCGCAAAAACAAAACTAAACTTAAATGTTTATGACTTACAAACAACACGTGCTTTACAATAACGGAACTTTTACCGGTAATTCTTGGAACTTCTGTTCTCTTTTGACATTTTTCAAGTTTTGTTGCTTTTGTTTTGCTCTCAGACAAGTTGAATGTAGCCACATTAATTTGAAATTTAATTAAAAAAACCAAAACTAAATTTGAATTTGATTTGTTTTATATATGATGTATGAATATATGCTTTGATTCCTATAATCATTTTTGTGTGTCCCCAATATTAAAAAAGATACACGATTTTGTTGCTATTGTTTTGCGCAACACTGTTTGAACATTTACTTTACTATTCACGCTTTTTGAGCGTGTTTTCGCTCAGAAAGCCCTAAAATATATATATTCTCTACTTTGCACGCTATTCCAGAGAATTCTAAAAAATGTATTTCATATGCTATTTCAGCGTGTTTTCGCTCAGAGAGTCTTAAAATATGTATATTCCCCCTACTTTATACACTATTTCAGCGTGTTTTTGCTCAGATAGTCCTAAAAACGCTCCAGTAGCGGTATTTTACGCTTGTCCTTAAATTAACACCTCTGCTTTAACGTCATATGATTTTAAAGAGTTTATTCGAACAAGTGTCAAATTATACACAACTTAAACAGTAGATTGGTCACAGCTTAATTACTCAAGCCTACTGAAGTAGGAAAGAGTAGCGCCTTCTGCTGAGTTATTGACTCTATACAGAGTTGTTGTTGTTGCCATGTTCAAAACTTACTTGAGAGAATTCACGCATTTCTAGCTTTTTTTTTATAAGCGCAGACAAGATTGGAAGAAATAATTTTAGAAGAAAGTTTTTACAAAAGAGCGAAAGAAATAATTGTAGGTGAGAGGATTCACGCATTTTTAACGATAAATATTTATAATTTTGCTCTATGGTATTTAACGACAATAAATGTAGGCAATCAGTTGCCAACAATTACTGTAGTTAATTCTTTTGAATTTTTGTTAGAGTATGGTTAATGAGGAGGGGAAGTTGCTGTTTATTGCAAATCATGCCTAAATTTAAATCTTATTAGCAAGTCCTGAGTCTGACATTGAATTTATAAATGTAGATATTTCTGATGCCAATTTTAAAATGTTTGTCTCTTGCGTCTACAATCCTAACAGAAGTTGCAAAGCTGAACCTTTTTTCGTTGATCTTTGCAAGTTATTCCATATGTGGTGATTTTAATGTGAACTTGCTCAACAAGGATAATGTATCTGATAGTTTTTATGACAAAGTCAATTCGGCTGAAATGAAAATTATTAAGTCCTCTCTTCCGACTCGTGTGTTGCTCCTAATGCTACTCCTAGTCCAATCGATGTTTTAATACTTTCTGATGAGTCCTTGCTTCTACTTTTTGACCAAATTTATTTTATCTCTGACCATGATCTACTTTTTTGTACTATTAATTGTAATGCTTGTCGTAATAATATTTCAATGACTATTTCTTACCGTGACTACAATTCTATTGATTATTCTTAGTTGTATGATAATTTGTCTCATATCTGTTGTAATGATTGTTGATTCTGTGATAATGTAGATAATAAATTAAATGTTCTTGTCTCTCATGTCTGCTGTGCTTTTGAAAATTTCGTTCCTCAGTACTTCAGTAATCTATGCACATAATAAAACTGTAAAAAAAAATCTGTGCGTTGAGTATTTTTTCGAAATTCTTTTTGCACTGAACATTTTGAAGGATGTGGATTCCAAATATGTAATTTTTAAAAATATTGTCTGTCTATCTGTCTGTCTGTCCGAGCGCGCATCACGTGAAAACTACTGGAAGGATTTTCTTCTTGACATTTAGGGTCCTTACGTTCCTGGTCGGGACACAGGCTACTTCTTATCACCAAAAAAAGGATTCTCTTCAAAATAACGGTTCTTTTGTAAAAAAATTTCAATTAAAAACACTAAAAAGAGAGTTTAAAATTAGAGATACGTTTCAACAACCTATCATATGTGTAAAAAGTTTTGAGACTACTTTCAGGCGTTTATAGCATTACATTAACAAACGCAAATATGGCAACTCTGCACACAGCACACAATACGGTATTTCTGCTTCGTTGTCAAACACAAACCATTCAAAAATATCCATTCGCGGTGGCATGCAAATTAGATTTACGAAAATCTGTTGCTAACCTTTTTGGAAAACTGGGTACAAAGGAAATTCTTCTTGTTTTCTATTCTCAAATTTGGTGTCTGAAACAAAACGGTCCACATTTTGACAAAAAAACGTCGTTATCCATCGAAAACGTAAACGAGCACCAAAATATACTGCCAGACAACTAGAAATAATACCCAAATGTTGCCGTGCACTTTGTCTCAAACACTTTACAGGTGGAAAATTTATGATTTTGGATGATGACTCTCACTTCACTTTTTCGCACCATGAGTTAAGTGGTAATGATGGCTTCTACACTGACAACATTGAAGCAACACCAGACAATGTTAATTATGCCGGCAAAGCAAAGTTTGAGCCGAAAGTGTTGGTGTGGTGTGCGATTTCGTCAAAGGATATTTCAACTCCAGTTATTCGTCCAAACAAAGCCAAAGCGATCAATTCTGACATTTACAGTCATGTGAAAATAAATAGGGACACCTATATTTTTATATTTGAAGCTGCATGAATTATATACAAGGTGCCCCAGATATAGCATTAATTCCCTCGGCTGGTGATTCTTATTGATAAGGCGAGTATAACACTTTATGGAGTTTCCTCCCACATTTAAAACTTTCAAGATACAGGGTGTTTTACGGTTTTGGTACGTGTTTAGTATTATTGATATAGAATCTATACTACTCATCATAAAATAAAAAATAGTATTTTCTATTTTAGAAAAAATATCAACTTTTTCATCAGTATATCAACCACTTTCGTGTGATGTGCTGTAGCGGAGCTAAAATTTTGAGAATATCCAACGAAATATCAACAAATTTTGTATCTTTTCTTTTAGCGGAGCTGTTATCGTCCAAAGTTAGAATTTAGAAAATAACTATTGATTAAGTGTATTTTAACATGAAAAACAGAGATTTTAAATTTTGACGATTACAGCTCCGCTAAAACAAAAGATACAAAATTTGTTGATATTTCGTTTGTTAGTCTCAAAATTTTAGCTCCGCTGCAGCACATGACACGAAAGTGGTTGATATATAGATGGAAAACCTGATATTTTTTCTAAAATACAAAATATTATTTTTTATTTTATGATGAGTAGTTTAGATTCTAGATCAATAATACTAAACACGTACCAAAACGGTAAAACACCCTGTATCTTGAAAGTTTTACAATGTGGAAGGAAACTCCATAAAGTTTTATACTCGCCTTATCAGGAGGAACCACCACCCGAGGGAATTAATGCCATATCTGTTGCACCTTGTATGTAATTCATGCAGCTTTATATATAAAAATACAGATGTCCCTATTTATTTTCACATGACTGTATATTGCTGAATGCTTGCCGAAATTGAGTCAATTAATCATAAAATATCACGCCAACGGCGAATACATGTTTTGGCCAGACCTTGCAAGCAGTCATTTTTCGAAATTAACGATGGATTGGCTCAATGAACAAAATATTCAATTTGTACCAAAAAAGGACAATCTTCCAAATCTCCCACAGACACGTCTAATCGAAGATTTTTGGAGTATACTCAAACATAAAGTGTACGAGAAGGGCTGGGAGGCTCAGAACGAGCAAAAGTTGATAGGCAGAATAAAGTGCAAGTTGAAGGAAGTAGACGCATCTGTCTTCCAAAACATGATTTTGAAGGTTCGATACAAACTACGAAAAATCGAAGACAACGGACCGTTAAGTATTCTCTAAATGTGTTTTTTATAGTGTATGAATAAAGTTTTATACCATTGAGAACGAATTTAATACTGTTGGTTTGTTGTTCAAATGGCGTAGGTTTGAATTTCTTCTCAAAACTTTGTACACATATGATATTCGCTACCTCGTGCTACCCTGCAATCTGGAAGGTAGCAACTATTATTCCAATTGCTAAAAAAGGGTCCAATGCTCGTGAGCCGGGTGACTTTAGACCCATTAGTTCGTTGCCATCAATATCTAAGGTTTGTGAATCTATAATGGCGGAGCAGATCTCCAACCACATGTGCACATTCGGTCTTATGTCAGATCATCAGTCTGGTTTTCGTCCTGGCCATAGCTGTTTTACTGCTATGGTTATAATAATGGATGATGTTAGAATACCATTTGATAAGGGCCATGTGACTCTGCTCTGCCTACTAGACTTTTCAAAAGCTTTTGATACCGTGAACCACAAAATACTATGCAAGAAACTCATGTATAATTTTGGATTTTCTGACAATTCAGATCGACTTTTAAATAGTTATTTATGCGGTAGAACACAGAGAGTAAAAGTGGGCACTAGTTTTTCATCATATAGGCATACTTCTAATGGAGTTCCTCAAGGCTCGGTTCTCGGCCCACTTCTATTTTCTATGTTCATCAATGACATATTCAATCAGTGCAATAACGTAAAAATGCATGCATATGCTGACGACCTTCAGCTGTATTTTTCCAGACCTGTCGGGTTAATCGAAGATCTATGTGTCAGAATGAATGAAGATTTGTACACTGTAGCAGAATGGGCTAAAGCTAACCAAATTAAGCTCAACCCGCAAAAATCGTACATCTTACCTATCTCTAATATCCCCTTATCAAATCTCGATCTTTCCCCAACAATCTTTCTTAGCAATGTTGAATTAAAAGTTGTTAGTAAGGTTAAAAATCTTGGCTTCCAAATAAATACTTCTCTGTCTTGTGTAGATCACATAAACTGTTGCGTGAGTAAGGTATATTTTGTATTAAGAAACCTGAGAATGACTACAGCATTTGTTCCCGTAGACACGAGACGAAAACTATTCTTGCAGCTGCTGATGCCTATAATCACTTACTCGGAAGTCGTTTATGGCAATCTTGATTCACGGTCATCTCACAAGCTCCTAGTTGCTCTGAATAATGCTAGCCGTTATGTTTGTGGATTGAAGAAGTTTGACCATGTGTCACTTTTCCGCACAAAATTACTTGGTTGCTGCTTTTTTCGTTATCTTGAAGCGAAAAATTGCTTATTACTGCATAAGATTACTTACTCACGCTGCCCACATTGCCACCTTTTTGAAAAACTTCAGTTCTGTAGGTCAGCTCGAAGTATGAACCTCTTGATACCAAGTCATCATTATAAAAACTCTAGCAGGCTTTTTTTCGTCAGTCAATTAGACTGTGGAATTCTTTACCGAACAACATTAAAGTAGTTTCCAACCACAGAGCCTTCAAGCGTTTAATTTTTGAATACTTCTCATAACTCTAATCTATCTTCTTGCTTTCTATCTTCTCCTATCTCTCTTCTGAACTGCTTCATTTTGAATTGTTAAATATATCATTTTACCATATCTTTTATATCAATAGCCATTCTCACATTATGTAATTATTTTGTTTGCATTTTTAATATTGCTTAAACTTGTTGCATTTTATTTTTCTCATTCGCAATTAATTTAATTTCTAGTTCTTAATCAAGTTTAACATAAGTGTTTACTTTTTGTAATTCTGATTTACCTTTTTTGCGGCACTCAAAAGACTTGTTCTTATATGCCAACATATTTGCTCAATAAATGAAATGAAAAATGAAAATATGATATAAAAGACTAACATAATTATTTCCCGCGAGTTTTAACAGAAATCTATTGGCGGAAAATCATCTGATCGACAATATGAGCGCCTAAGGCCTAACACCCGTGAATATTATAACTCCCACACACTTTTCAAAACATTCAAGTACTCTACTGGACCTTTTCTTCATTGGTGATCGTTCAAAATAGTTACTTTATGATCAGCTATCAGCCCCTGTTTTTCCAAAACATGATTTGATTTTCCTTTGTTTTGATTTTGGTATAAGAACACCCGAGCAAAAAATAATGTACAGGGATTTTAAAAATATAGATTTTAATGCACTTGCTATTGAATTGGAAAGCACAGAATGCTTCAGATTATACAGCATGCCAACAGTTAACTTTCAAATTTATTTTTTAGAAAATAATTTTAATCAACTGTTAGATAAATTTGCGCCATTAAAATCTAAAATCATCAAGTCTGATCAACCACCCTGGTTGTTTTCAAGCTCAATTAAAAATTTAATTTTCAAACGGGATGCAGCTTACAACCGCCGGAAGAGGTTTAAAACTCCAGATCTGTGCACAGTTTTTAAAGAGTGTAGAAGGAATGTAGTGAAAACGCATTGGCGTAGCAAGCGGGGGAAAGGGGGCAGTTTTCCCCCACTTTTTTAGCTAGATAAACATTTTAAAAAGAAAAGTTATTTAAAATATCAGTTTTTTTACAACGATAATATTTTTGTATTATATATTTTCTTCTTTCTCTCTTCTTCATGTTTCATGTGAAGAAATTTTGGTGAACTTTTTTGCACCACCATTTTTACTGCCCCCCGACGCGCTTGTAAAAGCGTGTAATGACGCCAAATTAGCCTACTACGAACACAAATTTGCCTCAGCGGGAATCAGTGGGAATCAACTTGGAATATTATAAAGCAGATTGGAGTGGGCAAGGTCGCTACGCAAGGTTGTAGCAATGTCGACTTCAATACACTGAACAACAAATTTATTGATCCTCCTCTTCCTAATCTAGTCGCAAATCCATTTCCAGTATTAGAAAGTACCTCAAGCCAAGATAGTGTTTTCAGTTTTTTCAAATGCATTTGGTTTAGATAAGATACATCCTAAATTCTTAAAAATTATTTTGCCAAAATTACTGCCGTTTATTGCTCATCTTTTTAATACTATTATTATGTCATCTTCATTCCCAACCAGCTGGAAAAAAGCTAAAATTATTCCAATTACCAAAACAGACAACGAATTCCGATCAATTGCAATCTTGCCATTTTTATCAAAAGTGTTTGAGTCTCTAATTTACAAGCAAATAAATCAGCATCTTCTTAGAAATACTTTGCATATTGATAGACAATCTGGGTTTCGACCTAAGCGAAGCTGTGTTACTGCACAAATGGATATATCTGATGAAATTCGTGGAAACCTTGATCGCCACGAAATATCATTCTTGGTTCTACTTGACCATTCTAAGGCATTCGACACCGTTGATCACCATATCTTATGCACGAAACTATCAAACAAGTTTAATTTTTCTTCGGATGCCATACGTTTTCTGTTGTCATACCTGTCTGGGCGGACGCAATCTGTAAACATTGGCAGTAATACTTTGGATTTTTTGCCAGTTGTTCGTGGCGTTCCTCAAGGTTCCATCTTGGGACCTCTTTTGTTTTCAATTTACGTAAACGACTTGCCAAATATTTTAACATCAGGTCGTGTGCACGCAAATGTACGCAGATGATTTCCAGCTTTATATAAGTAGTCCCTTACCCGGCGTCTCGACAGGCAATAATCCATTGCTTACCATAGGTCAAATTCCATTGCAAGCAATGGCAATATTTCAAGGGTGGGTTTTGTCATGTTACGAAATCAACATATAATTTTATCATTTATTATATAAATTTTTTCTTTTAAAATTTTTCAACCTAATATTCGACAATCTGCTCAACTTAAGAGCTCTGGTAGGACTACACAAAATAATTTTTACGAAATAACCAGAATATCTTTTCCAAAAGCTAAAATTTTTGAGGTTTAATCACGGTAAATCTCCAAAATCTGCCTGTTTAACGTCCGAACGTCAATTTTATGTTAATGCCATACGTTTTTGGAACTCTCTTCCCAATAATATGCATAGTATTAGCAACGCAACGCAATTTAAAAATCAGTCTCTTGTTACTTGTCGAAATCATGATATTTTACACTAAAACAATTGTGAATTCTCGTACTAAATGTGTGAATATTTTTGTTTTTAAACATTAAAATAACTTCATTATTATTATTGTATTTGTATTAAGAATACATGCATTTCTGTTTCTTCTCATTTCATTCTCTTGCTCAAAATTATCTTATATTAAAATAATTGATTTCTCAAACTAAATGCGTGAATTCCTTTTTCTTTAAACCACACAATTATTTCGTATTTTTTATCATTATTCATTTCATTTGTCATTATTCATTTTATTTATCATTAAATATTTGATAAGTTTAGTATCTATTTAGTTCAGTATAAATAATTTACTCAATTGTCAACTTAGTTTTATGCTTATTAATAAGACAAAGTTTATTTAAATTTTCAAAGTTTAATTTTAGGTTATAAAAAGAGCTACAAACACCACCTAAACTGTTTTCGCTTATCTCTAATGAGTACCCTACAATATGCATTTTTTTATCCAATATATGTTAATGTATACTAACTTTTCCAATTTTCTTAAGGAAAATATAGTAAAAAAAATTTCCGTTTGTTGGACACCAATAACATTCTCATGTATTGTATAAAACATCATTACCTAAAGCCAAAAAAACTATTCCCAATTAAAATTTTCGACTTTCAACGAAAATATCTTCGTTGTGTTTTAATATATTTCATTCAATCTTCGTTTGTCTAAAAGTTCAATTAATTTACTTGAAAAAAATTATTGCAACAGTACCGTTAGCTAAGGATTTATATTTTTAATATTTTTTCAAAAAAGGGCCAAAAATGTCTTTCATCCAAAAAATGGTGCAAAGGATGTTTTTTATGTAAAAAGAATAAAAGCTGAAAATTGCATTTTTTATACTCTTTCATATGACGTATGATTTTTATGCAAAAACTATTTCAGTTTGACACAAAATTAGTTTTTCTATTTCTTTTAACCCTAGTTCGGCCGACGATGTTGATAGCCCTTTAAGGGCCGACGCCCTTACTTTTTACTGTTTTATAAAATATGATAAATTCTGCATTAAAAGAGTCAATTTTGCAAAAAAATGGAAAAAATGTGAATTAACTATCTGGCAACACAATCAGGGGATGAGTTTGACAGATTATTCAGAGCAATTGTTTTTAAAGTTAATTCAGTGTACTTTGTGAGTAAAAATGAATTCTTCTAAGCGTGCAAAACGAGACACATTGACAGATGCGGAGATTGAGGCGTTGCTCTATGATGATGACAATGTGGAATTCGGCGATGGCGACGATGGTGAAGATGATGAATGGCTACCAGATGGCGAAATTGCATCGGATGCCGAGATAGATGATTGGATGAACGAAGTGAATGAGCACAATACCGATGAAGAGATAGACGCAGCCTATGATTATGTCGATCAATTAGTGTATGATGCGCCCGACGGAACGTAGTTGGCCAAAGATTCACTTCCCACAGCACAAACATCCACAGTCACTACCACGAGTATGGGAAAAAACTGATAATATTGAAATGAACGAATTTATGAAATTGTTTTGGGTTGTGGTGTTCATAAGTCCAGCATGAAAATCATCGATGAGTTTTGCAAAGCTATTCTTTGCACCATTCGTTTCGACTAACGCACAACACGTGGCGCTCGAAAGGCTACTGACAAAGCTGCTCCAATATTAGAAATTTGGATGCTTACGAACGACAATTTGCGTAAACAATATCGACCATACAGCAACATAACAATCGATGAGGAACTTTATCCGTTCCGTGGGCGAGCATCGTTTCGCCGATACATCCCGTCAAAGCCAGAAAGATACGTCGGTTGAGTGAGGGACTTCTTTTTTTACAACCTGGGCAGGTTGTTCTCAAGTTCTCAATTGGATTGAGGTCAGGACTGGAAGATAGCCAGTCCAAAACAGTAACTTGATTATCGGAAAACCACTGCTTGACCAGCCGAGAGATGTGCGGTGGGTCATTGTCCTGCTGAAATATGCAAGTTACGGGCATATTTTCATCCGAATAAGCCAGCATTACATTGTCCAGAATTTCAATATACTGGAAGCGGTTCATAAGACCCTCAATTTATTGCAGTGGGCCAATACCACTTGTACTTTGGGTCGAACTGCTTTGACCTTGGGCGACGGACATATTTTTTCATCGGATGACACTCTATTTATTTTAGTTTCGTCTGAAAACAATACTCTCTTCCACTCTTTTGTTCCCCAATGAATATACTTTTTAGCGAACATAAGCCCTTTCTTACGGTTGCGTTCAGATAATAGAGGCTTCTTCCATGAAATTCTTCCAAAAAGTCCGACTTCACGCAAACGTCTCTTAAAAGTGTCTATTATGGCTTAATTTTCGCCATAGAACTCTTACTTCTTTCGCAAATTTATGCGGATTTTTTTAGATTCCGGACAATGAGAGTATCTTCTCGAGCAGTAGTAATACGGCTTCTTTGTTTGCGTTGCACCATTTCTGCAACGAATTTTTTAAATACTGAAGACCATTACCTACCATGGGTTTAGAAACTTTTAAGGCAGCTGCGATTTGTCGACATGATCTTCCATCTTGGTGCATCTAAATAATGATTTTTCGGATTAGTGACGTCACAAGATTTCTTTTTTTCCATTTTAAACTACCAAAAATAACTCTAATAATAACTTGTAACTATAAATGTATAAAAAATCACGTTTTTTATTTATTAAGATTATTAAAAATTTTATTTTGTCACTGTCTCTAATTTGTTGAACGAGCTACTTTTAGCAAAATTTCAAATGGCTTCACTGCTAAAGAATAACGGTTAAAAAAGTTATGCCTATGTGGTGTTTTCGAAAGTACCTGAGTTGCATTTTCTAAAAAGTATTGCTACTACGAATTTTGTTGCGTTTTAAAAATTGTATTCATTGCTATACATATCAAAAACCACTGTCCCTAATTAGTTGCACGTAGCTGTATTTCTGCAATTTATGTTGCGTGTAGATCTGCAAATGTAAATCTGTTCATCGTAGAAAGCCACCCATTTAAGAAGAGAAATGACATTTGAAATTCATTAATAATCCACTTTTAAAGTTTGTATAAAAATGCCATCCTGGAAAATGGTTCGGTAAAAGGTAAATGGAACGACCACTAAACATCTGTATTTTCCAATTAAATTTTCTAGAAATAATTGTTAAAAATTATAAAAGCTTTTAATTGATATCTTAAACTTAAATTCGAAAAAATGTTTTTTGGGCTACTCTTAGTAACATGCATCCTCTGTATAGTTATTTTCGATCCCTTTTTTAATCCGTTTAATTTTTATGCATTGTTTTTACTTAACGCACTCATTTTAATAACTCCCATCGACATCTTGAATACATTTTTATAGCCTAAACAAAATACATGCGTTCCTACAATATTTTGGCCTTGATCTACATTTAAAGCAAATCGACAGACAGGTAGATCTGTTGGCATAAAATTCATCGTAGTTTTTTAATTTCAAGCACATTCTTTTCGCTATTTGTTATTTTAACAGTTATTGTTTAAGTGTCCACTTGCATGAGATAATAGTTGAACATCATTTTTGTATTCAATTTTAAAATTGCCTATAATTATTTCATTTGAAAAATTCCTACAGAGTGGGTATATTTTTTTTTTTTACTTATGTTAAGTAAGTACTAAATAACTTCAACATTCTCACAATTGGCAATATCAACAAAGAAACTGGTTTGCCCGTTCAATTTAATCAATTCGGGAAGCACCTTGATATTTTTACACACTCAACATGCTTACTTGTTATTCTGTGCTTCCTTCTCTTTCTTTTTTTTTTACTTCTGACGAGTTTTATTTGATTTTGAAATGGTAATAATAAATGGCCATCAGGAATAATTCAAAATAAAGATTAAAGTTTTCACCTAAAACTCTATGAATTTAGAGATTTTTTAAAATTTCATGTTTTTGTGCCGACATGTTCGTAGATTCGAAATATAGGCATTGTAAGGTAAATCATATTTCACAATTTACAATATAAGCTCATTATCTTGAGTACAGTGAATGCAAACATTATTCGTACAAATATAAGTGATTTTTTTGAAAAGAGTTAATCTTTGATAATTTTTGATAAAATACTTACGATGTTTTTCAAACACCTGCCTACGGAATTTTTTTAAAGCAGAATTTAAAGAATTCGAAATATTACAGAATGAAAGAAGCTTTAATTTAATAAAACAAACTGTACGCAATTTTTCAATTCTGATTTTCAAAAACGTTTATTCTGTCTCACAAGAGCGTGATCAACAAAATTTGTTGCTTTGGATCGTTACATGAAGCATTTGAACCAGAGATGGTATGTACTCAATTACGAATGTAATAACTTTCGTAATTGATTACATATAAATTACAATTTCAATTACAAATTATAATCGTAATCTTAAAAAATAAAGATTACGATTACTGTAATCATAATCGAAATATTTTTAATTACAATTACAGTAATCAAAAAATTCCTTTATTACGATTACAGTAATTTTAAAACAGCGGAATTCTAATTACGATTATTGCAATCGTTATAATTTTTTTTTTATTGAATTACTGCATATCTCTTTCTTTTTCATGATGCAATTCACAAAGAATATCTTTTTTAGAATTCTCTTTCTAATTCTTTCTTTTTGATGCCATCCACGGCGCACAGTGTAACGAAGTGGACAAAAGTAGGTATGAAAAAAATTCACAAATTTGTAAACAAAAGTATGCAATTTTATAGTTAAGAGTATTATTTATTTGAGTCTTAATGGATTATTTGATATATTTCCATTTGTGATAGTTATGGTCTTAATATGATGCCTTGAAAGTTTTACGAAATTTCAGTTTTTATACTTCATATTTTTCGAAATCCCAAAAATTTTATTAAATTTCATATACGATACTTTAGAAAAAATATATTTTACAAGTTATTGCTAAAAAGCACAACTTTAAAAATATAAATAAAAATATTTTCATATACCAAAAAAAATTCTTAGAAATCAAAAAAAAAACAAAATTAAAGAATAAAAACATTTTTGCTATTTTTATTTTTAAGTATCTATGTCTTTTTAATAACATGCCTCTCTTAACACATTCCCAAAATTTGATCTCAGACTGCATTACAATAAGGATCTTATGATCACTTTTCTAAAGCATGTTTTGACGAAAATGCGCCAATTAAAATGTGAAAATAACAATTCTTTTCATAAAGTTTCAAACGCAAGTACACAAAAAGTACATTTTTTAATTTTTTATTTTTAAGTATGTCTTAAAAACACTCTTTCTCAACACATTTTCGAAACATGGAAAGCCAAAACTAAAAAATACGGATTTTATTACTTTTTTCCTGGAGCATTTTTTGACGAAAATGCACAAATTTATATGAAAAAATAACAAATTGTTCATAAAGTTTCTAGCACAATTACAAAATAAAACATTTTTGTATATTTTCATTTTTAACAATGTCTTAAAATAGGCTTTTCTTCCCACACATTCCCAAAATTTGGTCCCAGACTACTTTCGAATAAAGATTTTATGAAAATTTAAAACTTTATTGTGTAAATAACACTTAACTTGAAATTTTTTTACATAAATATTGCAAAAATCAATTCCTAAAAATTTTTAATTTTATTTATTTTTTATGAATCTCTTCTTGCTAGGTAGGCAAATTTAGAAATATTTTCAGCCAGGGCGAAGATTGATCGAGTTGTACGCATCGTTGTTCTTTTTAAAGTATTTGTAAGGGCTTTGACTACAACATTCACTTGAATTATTAAGTTTATTCTCCCTGCATTAAGCCAGTAAAATTTGTTTTTGCAAAAGAAAAACCTGTACTAATAAGACAAAATGAGATAGACATGGCGACACAAATTGAAAAATTGGTACCCTATGAGGCACGTTTTGAAAATTTTAAAATAACAATTAAGTTTAATATGCATCTAACAATGATAGATGGGGTGCAGTGATAAATGTTCTGTCAGCTAACAAATCAACAAGTTCATGTTATCTTTGTGGTGCTAAGTCTTCTGATATGAACACCTTCCATGCAGTGCAGAGACATACAACAACTGAAAAGTTAAAATATGGTATATCAGTGCTGCATGCTCTAATAAGGTCGTTTGAATGTTTGCTTCATATTGGTTATAAAATGTCTTTAAAAGGTAGACGGAAAGCGAAAAAAGCTCCAGAAAACGAAGAACATCTAAAAATATTGGAATAGAATAAGAAAATAATTCAAAGATAATTCAAAGCAAAGATGGGTCTAATTGTGGATAGAGTCAAAACTGGGTATGGTACCTCAAATGATGGCAACACTGCCAGAAGATTCTTCTCTGATTACCAGCTATCCACTGGTATTTTAAAGGTTGACAGTGAAATACTTAAAAATTTCAGTTTGCTTTTAAGGAAATTATCTAGTGGTAAATTTATTAAAAAATAATCTTTCAAACCCTTCTTAGATCGTACTTTCGAATTGTATTAAAAAGATTATGACTGGTATAAAATTCCGACAACAGTACATAAAATTCTTGTTCACGGAACTGAAATAATAGATAACTTTAGTTTACCTATAAAAATGCTTTCACAAGAAGTTTTAAAAGCTATTCATAGATTTTAGAAAACTAAGGTTAAATCATAAAATCATTAAACAAAATATTGAAAATAAAAAAACAATCAGCCTAACCAAAAAACATTTTAATGTCGACTCTAAATTTAGCATGAGCTTTTCTGACATTATTTCCATAGAATATTTTGTCAAAAAGCTTACACTAACAGTCCTATTCTGGCAAATTAACAAATTGTTAACCAGTATTTTAAATATTTCTATGTGTTTGTTGTTTTCAAAACAAAATTTAAAGCTCAAAAATCAAAATTTGTTAACGAAATTGTCAATAACTGAAAAGCAGTTGACAATTTTTACCAAAATTGTTTATTTTTGAGCTTAAAATTTTGTTTTGAAATCAAAAAATTACAATAAACACGTAGAAATATTCAAAATACTGGTTAACAATTTGTTAATTTGCCAGAATAGGGCTGTAAATCTAAAGTCGACATTAAAATGTTTTTTGGTTAGGCTGAATAATGATAATGAAACCGATGAATGAAACACAATTGATTTCATTTTTTATCTCGATTTCTTTGACTTTTTATCGAGTGACTCTACGAATTATTTTGATGGCAATCAATAATTTTCTGTTATTTCCTCTCATTCTGAATATTTAATCCAACCTATGTATTGAAATAAAAATATTTTTTAATTAATAAACTTCATTAAATATTGCGTGGGAGGCAGGTCAAGGGCGTGGCCAATCTGAATAAAATAATTACATGATAATTAAGTGAAAGCAGTTAAAAATAAACAAGTTAATTTCCTTTTTTATACATTCTACAACTGGAGATATTGCACTTTTACTCTTCATTTTGTATGGGAGGTGGGCGAAGGGTATGCCAGATCTTGGTGAAATTTTTATATGATTATTATGTAAATGTAGTTAATAAAAAAATAGTTAATTTGTTTTCTTATAAATACTTTCTTCAACTAGAGATATGGCGCTTTTATTCTTCATTTTGTGTGGGAGGTGGTCAAAAGGCGTGGCAGATTTTGATGAAATTTTTACATGATAATTAAGTGAGTGTAGGTTAGGGGGCGTCCATTAATTACGTGAGGCGTTTAGGGGGAGGGGGGTTAAGCCGAATCTCACTCACTCTCACATGGGGCAGAGAGGGTTCTCGCAAAGATGACGTAATTTTTTTTATCCGCAAGAAACAGTGTAGAATTATGAGATAACTGGTTAAATTTAGTAAAACGTGCTTATCTACTAAAATATAACTAAATTTTACACAATAATATTTTTTGTGGTTATGCGAGTGATAGATAGTAGCCCGTCGATTGTTTAACCACCAGCTAGCCGAACACGCGATTCGACTAGCGCTGCGACTTGACAGCGATGCATGGACATGCTGGTTCCAGTAGTCACTCTTGAGACCGCACATCGAGAATTAGAATGAATATTCTTTCACCAATATTACAAGTTCTCATTTTAAATGACTTACTTTTACTCAATAAGTATTTTATTGTTCGATTTTTTTTCATTGTGATTTTAAACTACGATCTCAGTAGTCTTAAATACTAGTCTCAACCAGTAATAAATCCAATACAATGAAGCATAGATTAACATATTTAACAATCTCACGTGACATTAGAGGGGGGAGGGGTCGAGCCAAATCTCATGATATCTCACTTGCGGGGAGGGGGGTAAAAAAATCGCAAAAATCATCTCACGTAATTAATGGACGCTCTCTTATTAAAAAATAGTTCATTTCCTTTCTAATAATTTTTACAACTCGAGATGTTGCACTTTTATTCTTTATTTTGTATAGGAGGAGGGAAAAGGGAGTGGCAGATCTTGATGATAGTTTAATATAGTTATTATGTAAATCTAGCCAATAAAAATCAGTTAATCAGTTGTTTCTTACATTTCCTACACCTGGAGATATAGCACTTTTATTCTTCTTTTGGTATGGGAGGTGGCTATGGTCGTGGCGAATTCTGATAAAATGTTTATATGGTAATTTTTTGCATGCTCAATAAAAAATTAGTTAACTTTGTTTTTACACTTCCTACAACTCGAGATATTGCATTTTTATTTTTTTATGAAGGTGGGCGAAGGGCGTGGCCGATCATTATGAAAATTTGTGTGGCGTTTTATATATTAATGAAATAATGACACATGCTAAATTTTTTTGTCCCTTATGTTACACTGTGCGGCGGCACGCTCTTTCTGATTTTTCATTCCAAAAATTAGTCTTATTTAAGGCAAATATTGATTTTTAATATTTCAGAATTAATTGATTTTTCTCTCGTATCAATTTATACATTCCTTATTATTGAGTTCGCTTTGATTTATATCATTGAAAAAACGTATTGTTCAAAATAAAATAAGAAAAAACTATAGGAAAAAACTAGCTTGTTTTTAAAAACAACTTATTAAAAAACTAGTTTAAAATAAACTAGTTAATGAACTACTTTGAATTATATTAAGGCGGCATTCACTTCAATTTTGAATAGTTTTTATTGCATTATACATGAAGTAATTAAAAAACTACTTCAAAACAAGTGACTTAAAAACTACTTAGAATTATATTAAGGTGGCAACTACTTTGACATGTTTTTATTGCAATTTTTTATTAGATTACAAAGTTTATATATATTTATAGGCGTATTCTGCCAAAGTGACAGTTGTTACCCAGTATTTCTCAAATTTCTATGTGTTTGTTGTAATTTTTTGATTTCAAAACAAAATTTGAAGCTCAAAAAACAAAATTGTTTAATGAAATTGTCACTAATTCAACTAATTTAACAAGTAGTTCAAAACATATGCAGACGAAAGTCAATTGACTTATTTAGCGGACATCACCATACAAAATATGTTAGTTCGTTCTATGGAAAAAAGTCAGAATTTCAACTAGTTGTGGTTGACAAAAAACTACTTTTCCAACTACTTTTAAATTAGTTGCTTTTCCTACAGGGTAGTTTCGGAATAAAATTGCAATGTATTTGCTTTTTAGTAAGGAGAAAAATTAGACAACATTTAAATTACGTGACTTTCACATGAACATTTTTTTTTGAAACGCCATTATTTGTGATATAACTTACATATTAAGTAATTACATTACAAAAAACATGATTACGAATATAGTAATTTTAATTGTTATTTTCATTGTAATCAATAGATTTTTCCATTACAATTACAGTAATCGTAATTAAAAATTTACGTGTATACTGATAACAGTAATTTTAATAATACTTTTCTTACATTACAATTATATTGTAGTAATCGTAATGGTTAATTTTTAAAGATTACGATTACTGTAATTGTAATTGGAAAGTAATTGTAATTGCAAAATACCCAGCTCTGATTTGAACCCATTAACCGCGGCTTCCAAACACAGCAACTACCACATCAAATTTCAAGTTTATATCTTTCACCATAGTCGAGATATGAGTTGGGTATAAAAATACCCAACCGTCGTTAATGTGTTCTGAATGGGCACAAATCCCTTCTGCAACGACAACACAGTTTTATATCAGGAATTTTCTATCAATAGCATGTACAGTTGGTTACTTTGTAGTAATAATTTAAACTTAAGCAAATGTATAAGTAAGTGGCTGAAATATAAGAAAGTACAAAATTCATCAATAATTTAAAAATATTGACCGAATTCGAGGTTATTTGCGAGAATACAAAAAGATTTGAAGCAGTGAGTTTATAAACAAACACAACAACTCTTCCGGCTGCTGCCAAAGTTGATGGCATTCGAACAAAGTTGGTAGTTATGTATGTAGAAATATAAAAATTAAACAAATAAACTGCTAGCTTTTTCCCGGCGCGCTTTGCTACGCTTTACCTATATATTTTTAAATGTTCAGCTTATGTTGTGTGTCTGTATCGAAATAATCAGACACCGAAGGAAATATTTTCCGAAAGTTTGAACTTAATCCGACGGTTAGTTCGGAGTACTTGATTTTTTTTTTGTTTTGGAGATGTAGGGGTGGTGCCACGTTCTCTTTTCCAGTCTCGCACACATTTTTTGTGGTGACTAATTTCTATAAAATTCATTTTTCTTCCCAAAACGCAAAATATCGCATTTAAGGTTGTATAGGGGCCACGCCCGGTTGCCTTATGCCACTTATATATTATTTGTGGAAATTGACTTCGATAACTTTATATACTTATTTCATGTATGTAATCAAAGCCAATTAAGGCCAAAATGATTCCAAGTATATGGCTGTACAAGTTTCTATTTTACATTAAAAATTTTTACAAAAATTTATGTTACAGTTTTATGTTCAATATGATGTAATAAATTTATTTTTCTATTTTAATGCAAATAAAGTTGTAGAAGTAACCTTAAATCTTAAATCCCTAATAACTTATTAGGGAATTTAATTTAAATTTCAAAATCCTAGCTTTTTATTATATCTGTGGTCACAAGGAATAACGACTAAACGCAAGGTATCGTAAAAAACGATATTTTAATTGCACGAACTACGACCCATTTTTTCAAATATATGAACCGTTACAAACAAAATATGTGCATACATAAGTGATGATCAATTCTAGGCAAAAAATGGATATATGCATACTTCCAAAAATTGGCAATGAAGTAAATTCCATATCGCTTTTTTACGATATTTTGTGTTTAGTCATTATTCCTTGTGACCACAGATATGTCTAGTTATTCGGTTTTGTTAAATTTCCTCAGACTTAGTTTATAGATTTTAAAGATACAAGTACAATTACATTTGCATTGTTATTATCTACAATTAAAAAAAAACCAACTATGTACATTGGTTGAAAATTACGGTCAGCAGAGAGAAACTGACGCTTTTTTCAACTTTGTTTTATATATCGTCACCTAAAATGCAAGAAGGCGGTAACAACAAAAAATTCCAAAACGACTTTTTGATTGATTATGATGCACCGTATCAAAATACATGTTCCTGCAGAATTTTACACTCCTACAACAAAAACGACGTTAAATTCTAAAAGTAATTAGTGCAAGCGCCTGAGAAATTTAGAAAGTTTTTTGCTTCTCCTCTAAAATAATATAAAGTGTTGTTACTTGCATTTTAGGTGATAATATAAAGATAGTAGAGCCCTGCGTAGGTGCACTTAAAACCGGCTTCAAAACATTTATTAATTTCACACTTGCAAAGAAATCGTGTATGCGATTGCAGCGAAAACAAACAAAACATAATAGCGCAATCAAAACAGATCAAAGAGATTATTGATCTGAGATATCATTGTCAGAGAGCTCACTGCAGTCAATGCAACGAAAACTTGTTCACTGGCAATAGATGATTTGTATCAGAGAACGAATTCGGTGCTGGCGCGAACACTAGGTAAAAATAGGTCAAACATCATTAAACAGCGTTAGGAGGTCGCTGATTCGAATCTGAAGTCAGAATTTTAAAAATCAATATGGTTAATAGGGTTGCCACCTAATTTTTTTCATGTTTGCGAATTCGGTACTGATGCGAACACTAGGTAAAAATGGGTCGTTGAATCCGAATCCGTTGTCAGAATTTAAAATTATGTAATTTGTGTTGTAATAGGGTTGCCACCTAATATTTATTTTTAAAAGTTTTAAACATCATTTAACAGTGTTAGGAGGTCGCTGATTTCGAATCTGAAGTCAGAATTTTCAAATTCAATACGGCTAATAGGGCTGCCACCTTAATTTTTTGTATTTTTGCGAATTCTTGTCATTTTTAAATTCTGACAACGGATTCGGATTCAAATTAAAGTGCAAATTTTTAATTTTTGCTACAAACACTACTTTTGAGCCATTTTTTGAGTAAAAGTAAATATTTTGGATTTTTTTTAAATAGCTAAAAAATATATGCACTGACCTGACGGTGCATTTTGATTATATTCTTAAATTTAAACTAATTTATTAAGATTTTATTAAACTTTTGAAAAAAAAAAACATTTTAATTAACTATATCTAAAAACAACGGAAATATTTTTATCGAAAATCAAAGCTTTGATTTTTATGTCGTTTTTTTTCTCATTTTTAGGTAATGATGTTTTTTGAAAAACTCGGTGTGCTAAAAATTTCTACAATTTTTAAGATATGTAAATATTATTAGTGTCAAAATAACAGAAATTGGTTAAAATTAAATTGACAGAAAATTCCTATACTAAAACGTACGTTTAAAAAGGGCAGAAGAGCGTGGTCAAAAGAAAGTATGACTTAGCCTTATCTAGGATGCAAACAATGCATATATCTGTGGTCACAAGGAATAACGACTAAACTCAAAGTATCGTAAAAACGATATTTTAATTGCACGAACTACGACCCATTTTTTTTTAAAAATACAATAAATATTATCGTTATTATATAAAAATATATTGAATGTATTTAAGTTGTACTTCAAAAGAACCCAGTTTTTATTGTAGGGGAAGAGTGGAATGAAAGAGCCAGTTTTTAAAAGAGGTGAAAAATGATAAAAGGATATAGGAAAATAATGATACTTATATCAAAAGAACGTGTTTATTCCATTATGCACGCAATATCATGAAACTTTTTCAAAAATCAACAATATTCTTGGACTTCTATTTACTTATAAGAAATATTAAATTCGGCTCTTTCATAACACATAGGCATTGAAAGAGCCAACTAAAGTTATGAAGGAGGCACGTTCTTATTACAAGACATCAAATGTGTTCAACAAAGATATATAATAAACATTTATAAGTATTATAAGTATTATAAGTATTATAAGTATTATTATAAACATTTTTTTTTTAAATATATTATATAAAAAACAATTCAATACTAAAAACAAAAATACATGGTTTAAAAGCTAAAAAACATTTTTGCACAAAATAATGAATTATTTCATCTCTTCGAAAAAAAACCCACAAAAAAAATTAAAAATAAATGGTTTAAAAAAATAAAAACATATTATGCAAAAATTTTTTTAGCTATTTCAGATGCCATTGTTGCTTTAAGAAAAAAAAGGCCTATTGTATTGTTATATCAAAATAAAATAATTCAATTATTAATGTAATTCATAAGTCAAGGTATGGAATTACAATGCAAAAATAGCTCTATCATGACCGGCTCTTTCATAACACCGCAACCAGGCTCTTTCAAAACATATTGTCCCAAGAAGCATAACCTCAAAAATTATTACGAAATTAAAAGTTTTCCGGCAAAATAAATATGCTATTTTTAGGCCTATATTATGCACAACATAATAGTTTAATGATATGATTGTCAATTTTATAGGTATTGACGTAAAAAAATATATAAAATGCACTCAAAAACTTACTTTATGACCACGAAATTCTAAATCCGATGCACCAACGCCATATATTATCGCTGAACTGTCAAATGTTTGTGGGTGACATCTGGCTAGTGCATCTATTTAAAAATTGCAGTTAATTTATTATTCGTTCGAAAACTACCGTGTAATTCGTAGTGGCTCTTTCAAAACCTGGCTCTTTCATGCCACTCTTTCCCAACTAATATTCGGTAGTAATAATAATAAAAATAATAATAATGTGCAACATCTCTCATATAATATAAAAAATGTCCATACACGAAAGCTTTCTTGGGTTTCCCCTATTTATAAGGAAGGAGTGCATCCTACCTAAACTTCTTCACCAATTTATGGGCGGTAAAAGGGGGGTTCGGCAACATTTTCTTCCTAAGCCATCTCGTATTTAAAAAGATTTCCAATCGCCCCATTCAAGGGCGTCCGCAGAACTTTTTCTAGGGGGGGGGAAAAGGTGTGCACATATATGAGAATGAACGTGAAATGTTACCTATGTAATTTTATTGTTTGAGATTTTCGGTGAAAATTTTTTGAACACTGCACGTTAATGCACTCCACATATGCAACATATTAATAAAAACAATAGATGCACAACAGACGACAAATAGAAAAAATCTATTGTTAATCGTTAATCGCTGATCAGGGCTGTTTAAGGGCCATATAGACTGCACAGACTATTTGCGCAAACAAGACTTTTTTTCTCGTCATAGCGACGACCATACACTTCACAGACTTTATTTTTCACATTTTTTCGCAGACCTTTAATTTGTATTAATTTTTTCTTTTATGCTTTCATTTTTATATATTTTCCTTCACAAAAAGTGATTCACAGCTTATTCTATGCGGTGCATACTTTCAATTTTAGGGCTTTATAACAACGAAACTAACAGGAATAGAAAAAAATAATATGGTAGCATTTAAAAGAACAAGATGTTTAGTTTAATAAATTAACTTAATTTATTTTAAAAGTATATATTAAGTTGGCTTAAAATTAAGAAACCAGAAAATACTGTTTAATTTTATATCACAGCTTATTTTATGCAGTCACTTGTCATTTATAAATTTTTCGTATTAATTAATGATATTTGATATTTTTATTATTTGGTATGATAGCCCTTGTTGTCCACAACAGATCTGAGGTAGTTTGGCATTGATGCGACCAGTTTTTAAGTGATAGTTGGCAAAATATTCGCCCACTTCGTTTTCAATATCTCTTTCAGGTGGTTTTTGTTTGAAATTTGATGTTTTCGGATTTTATTTTCCAATAAAGACCACACATTTTCAATAACATTAAGGCCTGGCGACTGTGCTGGCGGCGTCATCAATTGTGGGCAGTTGTATATTAGCCTGGTTTGCACAATACCCGCTTTGTGCTTTCGATCGTCATCCTGGTAAAATCGGAAATTCAATTTTATACCCAGAACCTTTGCACTCTGCAACAAATTGTTGTTCAGGATCTGTAGGTACTTAGATTTGTCTATTGCTGTTTTAATAAACGGCAACTTCCCAGTACCAGCAGCTGACATTCAGGCCCAAACCATGACGCTGCCACCGCCATGTTTCACGGTTTGTTTTAAGTTTTTTTGTTGACTTCGGTATTCGGTTTTCGCCACATATAGCACATACCATCTGAACCGAATAAATTGATATTCGATTTATCTGCAAAAATATTTGAATTCCAGTATTCTGGAGCCTTGGACATATGTTCTTTGTCGTAGTTGAGTCTGCATAATCTGTTTTTGGGGATAATAAACGGCTTGTTTCGTGTTACTCGGCCATGAAAGTTCTTTTTGCGCAAGACACGTCGAATAGTTTTAGCACTACTCTGTTTGCTCAGGTCAGTTTGATCTTCAAAAGCCATTTTCGGAGCTGAGAGTCTCGGATTAGCCTTTATCTTCCGTACAATATGACGCTCGTCGGTTGCATTAAAAATTTTGTTTGGTGCTTTTTTGCTCTTATTGTGCAATCGATTCTTATGAACGAAGCGCTCGTTGATTTTTTGCACTGTAGAGGAATTGCTATTTACCATTTCAGCCATTTTTCACTCCGAGCTGCTGTTTTTAAAATAGTATATAACCAATTCTCGTTGTTGTAGCGTTGTGCGCGCTCCTATTTTAAACAATCATAGAAGCAGACAGTTGAAGCAATAAAATCCGACTAAAAAGCTAACACAAAGCAATTATAGAAATATAACGATGTCATAGCTAACGAAAGTACCGTTAGACAGCGCAGCATTATAGTACCGTAACAGAGAGAAGTGACTGCATAAAATAAGCTGCGAGATGAAATTAAGCAGTATTTTCTGTTCTCTTATTTTTTAAACATCTAAATATATGTATTCACAATTAATGGAAAACCTTTATTTAACTAGACTTTTTGCTCTTTTAAATGACACCATATTATCTTTTGTATTCCTGTTAGTTTCGTTTTTATAAAGCCCTAAAGTTTAAAGTATGCACTGCATAAAATAAGCTGTGAGCCACTGTACGTCTTCACTGTATAAAACTTTCGGTATTATGGCAAGTTTGCGCAAACACAACCAAAACTTAAAATATTTTATAGCAGACATCAGCACAAACCTAAAAACAGCCAAACACACTGTCGAATAGAGTGCGCAAACACTTGTTTGCGCAGACAATCTGTGTAGTCTATTTGGCACTTTATGCAAACGTATTGGAGCGTGTTGTAGCGCTACACAAAATTGCTGTATGACCAATGCGTATAAGTAGTTAACGAAATCGTAACAAAACGTGACAAAACTAAGATTTTTACCAAAATATTAAGATATTAGGACTCAGGCTTAGAACTTTTTATTTTTTAAAATTTTTTATGACTATATAACATATACACATTAAAAATAAATATTTATAAAATTTTTCCCGTCTAGGGGGGGGGCAAGTGCCCCCCCTGCACCCCCCTGTGGACGCATATGGCCCCATTAGTCAATTTTAAGCATTTTCAAAAAAGTGGGCGTAGCTACAGTTAGACCACGCCAATTTTTGGTACTGTTACCGACAGTAATCATACAAACTAAATTTAAATCTAATACCACCAAAACCGTCTGAAATATAGCATTTTTATTGATTTTCTGGGAGATAAAAGGGGGTGGGAAGAATTTTTGTGTCTGATCCAAAAATAACGATAAAAAATTAGTTTTCAGTTCTGATCGAAAAATATATAAAAAATTTTTTTTTCGTCAATAACGCTTAAATTTAATAACAATTACAAAATAATTTTTAAATCTGATCTAAAAATATTGATTTGATGAATTAAGAGGCAATCAAAGTCCAAAAAAAATATTTTTTAAACTTTATAAAATCCAGTAAATTGCAACTGCTTCATTTCATTCCAAATTATTTTTTGTGTAATTTCAAATTGTTTTTTGTTAATATTTTTTTAAGAATAATACTGTAAGACCATTCTTTCAAAAAAATTATAATTATAAATTTGTCCACCTTAATCGAGTAAAATAAGTAAAAGTTATTAAAAAATTCATAAAAGAAACGTAGAAAAATTTAATTGAAAAATTTATAAAATACATACTGTATTCAGTTTCTTTTATTTTATTTTATTTCTTTTTGTTGAAACGTATACTTATTAAATTTACTGTATGTAATCACTTCTAGACAACGCGCCACATTGGACGTACAAATTTTAGCAACACCAATATCTAGCTCTATTAGAGCAAGGATTCGTTATACTCCAAACTCACTCAAAAATATGCTTATAAAGTTTGACCAACTTTTTGGAAAAGTTGAGTTTTTTTATATACAAGTCTTTTTCAGAATTTCACTCACCTTTACAAGCCGAAATGAGAAAGTATCCACTGTCGCAGACATCGCTGAAATCCAAATGCACCACGGGACGTGTGTGTCCACTGCAAGTCAATGGAATCTGACGTAAATTGGAAGACATTGCAGCAGAGTGGAATTAATACGATTTGTAAAATAACTAAGCAGGTCCCAATCAAAGTCGTAACGAATGGATTAACAGGTGAAGGTATTAACTACCGCAGCACTTGGATATCGTCTCAGATTCAGGGCTAGGGTTAACTCAGATTCTTCACTTTGTTCACACACAATTTTAGCACCTCGACCAGGATTAGACAGACAATAAATAATTTTCTTCTTTGTGTTTCCAAATAAGTTTGTCTCTTTTTCTAATGGGTCCTGATTCGAGCTGTATTAAATAGATTTCATTTACGTTTTATTTTATTTGTGGCCATGTGCGTTACATTAAAATTTTATTGTTTTCTTTGGAGTTTGCAAATGGTGATAACAAGCAGCAATTTATTACAAAATGTAAAATAAGGAAAGGAAAATCTAAAGACGTACGACGAATCTTTGTTTTTTTTTACGGAGCGAGCGAATAATTCGGAACGATTTTGATCCACGAATTGACAGTAATGACAGCTGAATGGTGAATTGTCGGGTTTTTATATGCGCTAAAAACACAACATTGGTGAGTATATTGTCAGAAAAACTTGGCAGCACTTACGGTCCTAAGCAAATAGTCTCCTTTCACATTGTTCAAGAATTGTATTCAATTTTTTTTTACTTTCTCTTTTGGACTTGACGAAAGCTTTCATATTTGTCAAGAATTGAAATCAATTGCATGTCATTTACTGCCCATATTACACGATGCTCGTTTGCTCGGCGAGCAGATAATTTTGTTGTTGCTTCCAATGCGAAACTGTCAAAAATATTTAAGAATACAACAACAACCATATTGCTCGGCCATGTGCACGCCTAGCAAACGAGCATCGTGTAATATGGGCATATGCTTGCAATATTCTTATTATAAGTAAATATCGAAAATAATTCAACAAAATAACTTATATGTACATTGACGACGACTGCTACAGTGCGACACATCATGAAGAAAGAAACAATCTGGAAGTATCATTAGATTGTTTCATTCACGTATACACAAACACTTATATTGCTTTGTTGTCGCACGTCAAATTAGGAAGAAATTCTAAACCGACGACAGCGACTTTGTTGCAATCACTCATTGTCGTTGCAACATTTTCACCACATTCACCTCCATAAGAAAAGCAAGTAAACATAATTTGACATTTGACGCACTGTTGCTGTCGTCGTCAATGTGTTCAATGCAATATTCAAGTTTCAGTACACCAAACGTACGCCGATACACAAAAAAGAAGATGAAGCAATCTGCAAAAAATGAGAAAAGCACAAAAGGAACACGAAAAAATTGACGGTACAGAGATACCGGTGCCGTCAACTTTTTCTCTCTTTCGTAGCTTCCAATTTGCGGCGACTTGCCTACAAACTATGAAAATTTAATTCAAGTGTAACCGATATTCTCGTCATTAACTGACTTATAACTTAGTTTGATCTAACTGACATTTTCGTTATAGCTAACAGGAGCAAGAGAGAAAAATATATGATCAAAAGGTTTAAAAATACGTGTACAAGAAAGTGACAGTAAATCACACGTATACTTGAGTTTCGGTCAGATTTTTTACATTGCCCTTCAAAAACTGATAGAAACTTTGTTCTAAAAGATGTTCATACGTCTGTCAAATGATTGAATTAATCAAAATTTGTTGTTGCTTTCCTATGTTAAAAAAATCAACTCTCTGCGAGAGCGAAAATGAACTTCAAACTCTTTATCGAATCAGTCAAAATTTTTATTGAGCTCCAGACCTGCATCAATCAGTCAAAGGGTTACATTTTTTTTACTTGTCTGTTGTTTAGTAGCAAATTATTTCTAAAAAAGTACTTATTTGAACACAAAAGCAGTTTTTTGAAGAGAAAAAAGGAAAAGTAGACAGAAAAGTAGGCAGAAAAGGAACAAATGCCTGCATCGGTACTTCAATCAAAAGATCATGTGTGAGCAGAAATAAATCAAAAATTTTCGAGTAAGTAAAAGAGAGTAAAAAATCGCGATATACTTCAATCATTTGAAAGACGTGTGAACACCTCTTTAAGAAATTTCCGGTTAGTTTGCTTGTCTTGCAGTGATGGCATGTTGGTTGAAATATTTCAATTCCATTAAAAATCAGGTATGTAACAAAGCTCATTCCATGAGATAGATGCCATGAAAAATATCATGGTATAGGAGGTCTCTACTAGATTTTTCGATGCTTTGATGTAGATAATGGCATGTGCTGTGCCTCATGGACAGAGCTGGGTCAAAAAATACTCATTACAATTCAATTTCAATTCCTTGGAATTGGTCCTCTCACTTCCTTAGGAATGTAATTTGAAAAAATCGTCAATTCCATTACAGGAATTGTAATTGGTAATTGAACACCTCAATTCCTCAGGAATGGAATTGAAAAAATTGTCAACTCCATTACAGGAATTGTAATCGGTATTTGAACACCTCAATTCATTGAAATGAAATTGAAAAAATTGTCAATTCCATTACAGGAATTGGAATTGGTAATGAACACCAAGGTAAGAGCATAACGGCTACCTAAACGATGCTACATGTCGGATGGACATGCAGTTCGAAAAAACAGATTCTTTTCGTTGGCTTTGCACGATCGCACATGTTGTATAGACTTTGTTATTTGTTAGCTGTCGAAGAGCTAACATCAGGTAAAAATATTTTTTTAAAAATTTATTTTTATATTTCTCACTCTAAATATTCCACGTCTATTCGAAACTATTGTAAAGTTAAACAATTCTCGAAAAATTTAACATTTCTTACTTTCGTCAGTTCTGCCGCGAGATGTGCTGCCCTGAAAAATTTAATCGAATGAAAAAATACACTAAGTTGGATGGCTACGCACACAAACGGAACTACATGCCAGATGGACTTAGCAAATAGTAAAAAATTTTCGTCTTCCATTGGACATTTCCACCCGACTTGATTTTTGCACACAAACGATACTACATGTGTGATGACTTGTCAGGTCGGATGGACATGTGGTATCGTTTGGGGGCCCTAAGTGTGGCAGCTCTGTGTTATTTTCATTAGGCGGCTTTTTTTGACAGTTCGTATTAAACTTTTTGTTGGTTAGTAGAAAACGTTTTGTTTAAATGTTTAATTAATTAAATATTTGCAATTAAACATAATCAAGAATAAAGTTAATAAATTTGCCATATATGTCATTGTCATAAATTGCTTGTCTATGATTTAATTCGGGGGAAAAATAAACGCAAACGTTTATCAACGTTTGACGACGCTTCACAAACACGTGAATACATAAACAAAATATTTCCTAGAAAATGTGCGAACCCCAAAATTTCGATTTTGTCGACCTCAATTTAGACTTCCTAGACATAACGCCACCAGCACCAACTCAAGGAGCACCGAATATAGCGAAATGTGCCATTCCGCTACTCGATGCGGAATCAAAACAAACCATAAAAAAAATCGAGCAATCCTTAGGCTTTCGTCAGAATAGCAAAATTCAAGACTTGGCGAAACGCATTGCTAGCACCGATTTGTGTATGCAACATATTCAAGCACTACAAGAAGAGCGCAACGTATTGCAACAACAACTAGAAGATCTACAAAGTAGTGCTAACGATGTGCGTCGGCTTTACGATGAAGAAAATCAGGAGCGGAAACGCTTGAAATGTCTAGGGGATAAGTTGGCAATTAAATGTGATGCACTGCAAAAGGATATTGCAAACAAGACGTTAACAAGCGAGCAACTAGAATCTGAATTAGAGAACATTAAACGTGTACCGATTGAATATAATGAGTTAGTAATATGTTTTTTGCGACTTAGCTGCAGCTATGACGAGGAAGTAAAACCATTGCACAAGCTGCAACTAGATCTGGTAGACAAATTAAAAAAGTACTGTAAGGAGCATGGTCTAAAGACCCCAGAACTGATAAAACGCAGTCCAAAGAAGCGTGGCCGCAAACCCTCAAAAGCTGAAGCTGGTATTCAGTGTGAACTCTCGAAAGAAGCGCCACTAGCTGAGTCTGCTACATACGTGCCGAAAGAGATGCGCTCACAGGGTACACAGCATATAAGCACAACAACGACTCGTAGTACTTGTACCTCAACATTTATTAAGAAGCATAATGTAAGCACCAGTTTTCCTGAATCATCCATTTTGCCACCAGTTAACGATATAGTTATAGAAATGCTCAAGTGGGACATTCGACCACTTAGTCCTATTGGTGATATTATTCCTGCTGCACGTGTCGAAGATGAAAAAATAAAAAAGTCTACAGGCACGTGCACGAAACTTTGCAACATACAAAGATCTATAGATTATATTGGCGTTGGCCAGAGTTTGCTCTCTTCAATTAAGCGCTCAAACTCACGCCCACCCTCACGAAATATGTTCGACAGCTTTAAGAATGAACTGACGACGCCACCACCAACATCACCGCCTATTCCATTTGTAGCAAATAATTTTCCACATCTTGGCTCAATGAGAGGTGCCTTAAGTGCTGCCACTTTTGAGGATTTGTGGCAAGTTTTTGGACAAATGTTATTTGGTTTATTGGGTAATCGACCGGACACTTTGAGTTCCGCAGCGCGTTCTGGCAATGCGCAAAGTCAACTAGAATTTTATCATTGGTTGCGTTCGTTGTATGCAGATATATCGGAACATCAACAGCAGCACGAGCCACCGCAGCAGCAGCAGCAACAACAACGGGAACAACCTCTATCGGCAGATGCAGCATGCATTAATTCATCTATGCCAAATGAAGGTTTGTTTTTAAAAAAATCTCCTTATTTCTATTTATTGGTGGTTATATTTTCGATTTCAATCATAAAAGGCTGCTTAAACCCCATCCTACAAACCATCGACAACAACCAATTTATGTTTCTGGGTAGAAACAAAATGTGTCGTACTCCTAAGCAAGGACTTGTAGGTGGGTATTTAGTTTTCTTCTAAGAATTTTCAAATGAATTCGGAATTTGATGACTTCTGACTAAGGTCTTTATTAGAAATAATGATAAATGGCTAATTGACAATACTTGTTTAAGTAGAGTGACCCTTACATTGTGGAACAAAGTAAAACTGTCTAAGCCGCCATTTTGAACAAAAGAGGTGTTAAATTTATGTATATTTTTAAAATACTACTAAAACCGTGTGGCGTTAAAACTGTGAAATTATAAAAGTTCGTCAGTATAACAGCTTCATAGCTATAAGCCGGTAGGTGGCGCTAAATACCTCAAATATTTTTAGACATATGCTGGCTAACTCGCTATAACTTAAAAATATAAATTTTTAAGATATTAGACTAGTATCAAAATAAGACCAGTTTGCACATCTACAGGTCTAAACCAACCAAACCATACTAAATTCATTAATATTGGACTTGTACTTAAAAAGCCTTACAATGGACAAAATTTGCGTTTGCGTAATATTATATATTAATGGGCAAACATCAAATGTCGTACACTTTTTCGATACTAATTTTAGAATAAGGGCAATTAAACTTATATCATTCGAAAGGTACTGCGCCCTATATGTGCAAAATTATTTTAGATTTTAAATTTATAACTTCGGACCCGAAATATTAACATTGAAAGTTTGTATTATTTTTATTAAGGAGTCTCAGGGCTAGGAAGAGGTAGAATGGTGAATGAGGTATTAAATGCTCGATCTGGCTGCGCAGTATGATTACATTTTAGATTGGTGACCTTCGACCTGCAATATGAGCGTAAAAAAGCATTTATTAAATAAAAGCTAAACTGTAACAGATGGAAGAATATAATGTAAGAGGGAATTTTAGACATTAATAAGGTGTGCAAAAAACGCTTCCAACATTTTGCGCCATCTCTATATTAAGCATTTTTTATACAACAAGAGTGAATATATATTGTGATGGTGAAATTTCTTCCAAATAGGAAAGTCTGAAAAATTCCCGTTATTTTGACATAAAAATTATAGCGATATCTCGAAAACTATAGATGTTCTCAGTACAACGTATTTTTGTATGAAAAGTCGTTGGTTCATAAATATAACGGTATACGAAAGCTTTTTTGGTAATATTTTTCCCAAATATAATTCCCGTTATAATGACATCAAAACTATTGAGATATCTTAAAAAGATATCGAGCAAATATCTTGGCCATTTTTCAATCGATTTTCATCAAATTTTCTTTGGCTGAAAGATCAATTAATTGACTTTGGAGAAATAAGAAAAGATTTACCGTTATCTCACCAATTCAATGTTTTATATGGTTTTAAAAATACCTCTAAAATATTCAGTTTTATTTTTTCACACTCTTTCATATGACATATCATTTATTAGCAAAAATTGCTTCATATTGACACATAATGCAAAAAACAGTTTAGATCATAATTTTCGATGACCCCTATAATTTTTTTTTTTGATGAAAATTAAATTTTTCAAAATGTTGTTTTTACATTTTCTACAAAGCTCTACAGATTAAAAAATAATTTTTGTGAAAAAAATTTTCTAATATTTCAAACCACTCCAAAGTTATATACACAAATCTATGTTTTAAGACATTTCGTTATATGAAAAATTAGCCGTATGAGAAACAGTTCTTCCGTTTTTCTGAAACAATTTTGATAATTTTTTAAATAATTTAGAGTAGGGAGAAGAAGTTCACCGAATAGTTATGTGACCTTTGACCTGAAATATAAGCATATTTTTGAAGAAAAATCGAAACTATAAAAAATGGAAGAACATGGCGTAGGTGGAATTTTAGATATTAATACAATGTAAATTATGAAAAATTTTGATATAAGAGTTATGATGATATCTCGAAAACTGTTGCTTTCTCTCGAAACTTAAGATTTTCTTAGTACAACACATTTTCTTAACCCGAATCACCCTGAGTAGATTTTTTTTTAAAATTTCAGAATGACCTGTTAACGCAAATATAAAATGGTTTAAACTAAAATAAGCACATTTTAAGTGTTTGTGTTTGCGTTGCCATATGGCAACGACAAGGTGTTTCGGGTTAAGGCAAGGTCAATGACTCAGAATGAGAAAAGCGATTGAAATTTCAGAAAATTGGTCGAATTTCGACCACAGGCTATACTAGTGCAAATTTTTTAGATTTACTTTGATTTATCTGTAGTTTTAAAACACATGTGTAACAAAATACTTCCGTTGGTATATTTTCTACACATTCAATTCTAAAAAATTTATTTATTTCATTTAATCAACGAGGCGCGAAGTCTTTAGAGAGGATAATGCGAAAAACTAGCGAACAAAATAAATATTTTAAATAAATTAAATTTCGCAGTTTTATAGTGCAGTTAAGGGGTCACCCTTATTTTCATTAATTTTTTACGTAAACTACTAAACTTTTTCAAACGATCAATATCATCTTAACGAGCTTACATTGAAAACCTTTCAGTAATTTTGTTCGATAGTTTGTCGAAATGCACCATAGAAATGAAACGAGTTTTTTGCTTCGCCAGAAGCTAGTGTTCTAACTGAAAGGTGGCTATTTTCACAACCAAATGTTCAATTACACAAGACTTTGACCGAAATTGATCAATTATTAGATTATTTAATCAATTTGACATTAATTAAACTTATTTGGCCGTGCTCCGCCATAGTTAGTTAGTTTTATGATCTATGAAATTATTACATGAATTAAATTGTGAGCTTTAGATCAAGTAAGTTTTTAAAGAAGGCAACAGCAACAACAACTCTGTATAGAGTCAATCACTTAGCTGACTAGACAGTCTGTTTCGGAAATCGCTACATATTCCTCTTCAGTAGTCTTTGAGTGATTAAGCTGTGATCAACTCACTGTTTAAACTAGTATATGAGTGCGCAGATTTTGGAATTCATTCTTTTGAATTGCATGGCTGCTAATCATATGATAAAAACTTGATCTAAAGCTCACAATTTAATTCATGTAATAATTTCATAGATCATAAAACTAATTATCTAATAAAGATAGATAATAGTTGCCAGATTCGGAATCAGCGATCATAAATCTATTGAAATTGACTAAAAATTTTGAAAAAACAATAAATTTTCTTGGACACCGTAATAATGTTTAAGGATATTTTTGAAAATGAAGACAGAATTATATCGAGATCAAATTTTAAATATGCACTGTTCTTCTTATAATTATTGATCCTTATCATGGTTACTAGAGTGGCCCTTATAATCTTTCTTTCAAAACCCAATGTTAAACAGGGTCAAAATGTGCCATTTGGTGCCAAATTTAAGTTCCCAAAATTTTATTCAGATTGAATGACCCCAACCCACCGCCATTTGGGCCTTAAGTTACACCTAAAGACCATTTTTTGCCGTATTTGTTGCATAGCAACCAGAGAACTGCACATGCCTACTTAAAGTCTATTTCAAGTACTTGCTTAAAATACAAGTTCAAGCTAGCTTGAGCTTGATAATTTTGAATCAAGTATAGCTTATAATTGAATATAAATAAGCCCACGACAGCTTGCGACTTGCAAGTATGCTAGCTTACAAGCGAACGGCACGAAGTTTCAAGTAAAGGAAAGCTTGATGCCTTCGGCAAAAAGCTTGAAAAGCTTGAAATTGAAGGCAAGTATCCAATTAAAGCAAGTATCCAAAAAATTCAATGAGCTTGTTTAGAGAGAGCTTAAGAGTAATAGGACTTTTAAGGATTCTGTGGACTCCGTGATTGGAAGTTTTAGGGGTAACTTAAGTTTAAGTTTATTGATAAAAAATATTAGCATATAAGATTGATTCTTTTAAATGCAACAATACAATAATTTACAACAGAAACTTATTTCGAAGATGATGTCAAACTTTGAAATTTAAGATGGCGGATAGAGTTGCCACCTAGATTTTTTTATTTTTGCGAATTCTTGTAATTTTGAAATTCTGACAACGGATTTGATTTCAAATATAATGTCACAGTTTTAAAATTTAAGACGGATTTTAGGGTTGCCATCTAAATTTTTACCACAGTATTGCCACCTAATAATATGTATTTTTAAGAGTTTTAAACATCATTTATCAGTGTTAAGAGGTCGCTGACTTCGAATCTAAAGTCAGAATTTTAAAATTCAAGATGGTGGATAGGGTTGCCACCTTGATTTTTTGTAGTTTTATGAATTCGGGGCTGGCAAAAAAATGGTTCACCAAAAATGGGTCGCTGAATCCGAATCCGTTGTCAGAATTTCCAAATTATAAAATTTTGAAATAGTAGGGTTGCCACCTAATATTATGTCTTTTCAAGAGTTTTAAACGTCATTTATCAGTGCTAAGTGGTCTCTGATTTCGAATCTTAAGTCAGAATTTTAAAATTCAAGATAGTGGATAGGGCTGCCACCTTAATTTTTTGTAGTTTTATGAATTCGGGGCTGGCAAAAAAAATGCTACACCAAAAATGGGTCGCTGAATCTGAATCCATTGTCAGAATTTCCAAATTATAAAATTTTGAAATAATAAGGTTGCCACCTAATATTATTTCAATAACAACAGAAAAAAGTTACACGAACTCCACTTAATAAATGAAACGAACAACGAGTTCAACGCAGTGCAGTCGCATAGAGTCGAAACCAGAGTTCAAAAGTAGAAAACTTGACTTTTTCCACCAACTCATGTGAGGTAGAAACAAAATAGAATCACGTCAGACATATGATTCGTTTTTCAGAAGCCAGTCGCAAATAGTAAGGAAAAAAATAAATCAAGTTCCTGCATTTCAACTCAAAGCTTGATATTTTTTCAAGTAGCTTGATCAAGTAGATTGAAAACATTTTGATATATCGTTTTATAATCTGAGATATCCAGTTTTCGAGATATACACATTTTAAGGAAAAATTGAGGATATACTCGAATTCCTATTTTTCTCAGTTTTATATTTTAAAAAAACGATCAAAATACTCTAATGAATTCTTCTATTTAAATTTTCTTGAACTCATGGCTCGTTTTTTCATACATAAAACTTTGTTTTATGACCCCATCCTTAACCCAGACCGGCCCATAATTGGCGAAACTTACGATGTGGTCAACCAATGACGTCGTGGTCAACTAATGACGTTGCAGAACCGATTTTAACATTTTGGCTTTCATTTCTGCTTTTGTATATGTTTTTTCAAGTTTTCTTGTAAAGCATGCTCTATTTGTGTAAGTAAGTAACTTGTGCTTCTATTTCTTGGTGACAACGTCCCAAATTTCAAAATACCTAGCGCGATTTTATATGCTAAATTTATGTCAAAAGCATTATACGCTCTAAAAATTTACCTTTTTTGTCACCAATTCTCTTTAACATCAAGCGCATATTTAACATATTTTTATTGCTCGCATATACGTAGTGTACTGGTTTGGATGCGTTAACTGAATTGAAGAACTGCATTGAGATTTAAATCTAATCAAAAGCATTGTAGAGTATTCCGATATTTAGGTTTCTTGGGCATTAGTGGAAAAATTCAGAAACCACCTCTGGTCTCTATCTGAGGAGGTAATGGGATAGACCTTTTTCGACGAAAGCATACACATAGAAATTTAAAGAAAAATGGCTATAGCTCTAAAAGTTTACTAGGACGTCGACAACGAATTCAGAATCTGCAAGCGAGTATAAGCCAGCGAAGAAAATTTTAAACAGTTTGCAACGAGATATTTGTGTGATTTTGTATTTCCAAAAACTAAACAGCTTTTTCGAGAGCCTAGAGATTTATACGAAATTTCTGGAATGTGACCCTTCCCTGTGGAATGATAGAAGTGACTTTTCAGAAGACTCGAAAAAATGAAAAAAATATATCTGTTGTGAATGATGATCTGTTGTGTTGAAATTGATCACCGACTACCATTGAGCATTGACGCATGGTGAAGAGGACAGACATTGCTTACTGCAAAGTGTTGAGTTTTATAGAAATTAATTCCCATTACACATGAAATCCAAACTAATCCATAAAGAATAATTTTTCTGTATTCTGATACAAATTAATTTATAATTTTATATATTTAGGCTACAGGTCCAATTTTTAAAAATATCAAAAAACTTAGTTTATTATAAACTACAATATTTTTATTTTTCACTAATATTTCGACTTCCTTCGGAAGTCATCTTTAGGGTATCTAAAAATATATTTACACAATGATAACAAAATATTCACAATACTTTTTTAACAATTTTAACTTACATTAAAAAATATAAATTTAAGGTTACATTAAACAATATTTAAAAAACTTTAACAAACAATAAAAACATATCTGACCTAACATTTAAACACTGTAGACTAAAATTAACTGTTTCTATTCGTCACCGGTTTTCCTTCTGTTTTCCACACATCGTCTGTATACGTGAGCGCATTTATCCGTGTCTGTTTTAAAATTGAGTCTCTTCTCTGGGGGTAATATGGAGCATTTCCAGTGTGTACCTTCTATAATAATTCGTCTCTTGTTTTAGAATCTTGACGTTGTCGAAGTCAGGTGTATGGTTAAGTTGTTCGCAGAGCGCCGCAAGTGCTATTTTTTGCTCAATTGGTCTTGAAAGCGCTTTTTGGTCAGATTTATGAGCAGATATCTTTGTCCGAAAACAAAAAAAAAAATTACAAGGATATCTGCTCATATATCTGACCAACAAGCTAATTCAAGACAAATTGAGCAAAAAACAGCAGTTAGGACAACTTTAAGCCCAAATGGCGGCAGCTTAGGGTCATTTAATCTATATTAAATTTTGGGAACTTAAATTTAGCACAAAATGGCTCATTTTGATGCTGTTTAACATTTGGATATCGAAAAAAAAATCCCATACAACGTGCGGCCACTCTAATGTTTACTGCGATATAAATAACACAGGGCAACACTGATATTGCGGCATGGGATTTGGAAGTAAATTTTAGTATATACATTGATGAAGATCTTAGCCTATTATTTAGATTATTTGAATTGACTCTGGTTATCGCGATAAACCACTATTTTAAAAATTAAGGTGGTTTCATCACAGATCTTAACATAACTCCAGAACAGTTAGTCTGATTTGGTAAAATAAAAAATCCAAAAATCCGCAGCTAAATTACCTCCAAGTTACATATACATTATTTTTAGCTGAATAGTTTCGGAAATATTTAGAAAGTTTTTCTGGAAAAAAACATTTTTTTATGCAAAACTTAAACTTTTTTGTTATTTTATAATTCATAAAAAATCAAAAACGTTAAAATTCAATATATCAAAAATTTAACAGTTATTTTGTCTTGATTTATTTTATTAGAGATTTAAGCATTTGGAGCTCAATAACTTGACGAACTTACTTCTTATCCATACAATTTGTACGTCGATGATTTGAAATTAATAAGCATAAAATCCCAAAGAAAATCCCATAAGAAAGGATAGATTTTAATGAAATATGGCTTTTTTTCTTCATAACATATGTGTGTTTTTAAATAAATATCAAAAAAGAGCTATTTTGATGTTTTTTATTTTTTATGAATTATGAAATAACAAAAAAGTTTAAATTTTGAATAAAAAATTTTTTTTTCAGAAGAACTTACTGAATATTTCCGAAACTATTCAGCTAATTAAAAATGAATGTATATGTAACGTGGAGGTAATTTAGCTGCGGATTTTTGGATTTTGTATTTTACCAAATCAGACTAACTGAACTGAACTAACTAAAGAACCAGAGTCAATTAAAACAATGTGAATTATAGGTTTAATACTTTACTATCCCATGTATCTTAATTGACTCCAAAAACTTATGCCGCAGAAAAACATGTCTTTTTTGTTCCTCTGAGTAATTTTTAGAAATATGTTATGTTTAGGGAAATATTCTATAAGGAAAGAAAATATTTTGTATGTATTTAGTTTATCCTAATATCAGCTGATTTGGCCCTAATTTTTAACGATTTTAATGATTTGAAAAAATATGCTATTTTCAAGGACATTCTGGAATAATAAGATGACCGTTGTATCGGAAAAAATTTTTGGGAAAAAATTTTATCGGAAAAAAATTTGGGTTAGTACTAGTGTCCGACCGAATGAATATTCGTGCTTCGGTATTCGGCATATTCGGCCGATTTTTTAACCTTCGGCTTCGGCCAAAAAGAACCGAATATGTTCCGAATGTTTTTGCTTTTTTGTAATGCAAACATTTTTTTATATATTTTTTTTTTTGCATTTTTTTGCAAAAGGTTTAATAGAAATTCGTATATGTTCAAAAGTTTTGAGCCTCCGAGATGACCGCGTTAAAGCAGGAAGCGCACTTTGTTTAAAACTTTAAACGCGTTTTCTTTAAAACTGCGTTTTCGAGCTTGCGAATTTCATAACAGTCAGTTTTTATCGAATCTTTGTGTTGTTTATTTCAAAATACGAGTTATTAATTTGTGAATGGACCATAATATCATTGATAAATTTCATATTGGAATTTTTATCAACAAAAAAACAACGAAAATTTTCAGTAAAAATAAAAAAAAAATTATTCCATAATTGCATTCATACTTAAAGGGAAAATATTTTTATTTTTGGTCAGTTCGTGTTTTAAGCACTGGCCCACTTCGCCCCGTGGCTTGCTGCAGTATATTAATTCAATAATTATTGGTTATAATCTGAAAACTTTATACAATCTTCTTCAAAGTACTGTAAATATACCTAAAAAGTTTAGAGTACTTATATTATTTACTTTTTCCAAAACAGAATAATAAAAATTGCATATTTTTCGGCCTGTTTAACCAGATAGGACCTTTAATGATTGCCTTTTTTTAATGAAATTAATAAATAACAAAAGCAAGGTCAAATTTTATTATTTTTTTTACTTGAAAAAAATGTTGTTGGTATTCGGCTTCGGTCTTCGGCCGATTATTTCTATTTGGCCGAACATTCGGCTTCAGCCAAAAATCCACATTCGGTCGAACACTAGTTAGTACCTTTAACTTCATCTAAAAATCTGTGCAGTATAATTTTTGTCATTTTTAAGGATATCTTAAAGCAGGAAGATGTTATCAGAATAGGACGAAATTTAGTGTACCTCCATTTCATGTCTGTACTAAAAGAACCACTTCTTAAGATTTTTCAAACCATTAGTTTTTAAAAAATGTCCTGACTTTAATCATAAACCGGAGCAGGAAAATGCAATCAGATCGAAATGAAATTTGGTAGTTTTCATGTTTGTTACAATACCTGTCAAATGTGCCCTGAGCCAAATCGATGCTATGCACTTTTGACTTTCGCTCCGGTCTAATGTATAGTTTGTCTTTTTTAGTGCCGCTTTTCATTTCATCGAGTTTCAAATCACAACGGTGCTAAAGAAATTGCACTTCAAAATCTTTTTTTGTGTAGAAAACTAAGTGCGTGAAGATAAATTCGTCAATCCGACGCTAACTTAGCGAAGACTCATCAAATCAATACTTTTGGGAGCAAATTAAATTCGTTATTTTTGCGAAGTACGAATTTAACTTTTGAAAGGAATTTAAATTCGTTCTTTTTGCAAAGTACGAATTTAACTTTTGGGAGGATATTAAATTTGTATATTTGCAAACTTTTGATTCGAATATAGCTTTTGGCAAGAATTTTAAATTCGTATTATTGCAAAGAACGAATTTAGCTCTTGGTATGAATTTAAGTCAATTAAAGCACTTTCCAAAAAAAGTTTTCGACAAATATATTAATTGTGCACTTATAGGCCATATATCGTTAGAAACGGACTTTAATTACCTGTCCAATGATATGCATAGCAAAAACATTGTCCAGACTGGTTTCTGAGAATTTTTACATGGAGTCTGAGTACTTTGAACCTAACATTCACTACTTTTTATAAAAATTTTCGACCAAAGTCTTAATTATGCACTTAAAGGCCATATATCGTTGAAAATGGGCTTTAATTACCTGTCCAATGCTATGCAAAACAAAAACATTGTCTAGACAGATTCTGAGAATTTTTGCATTGAACCTTAATACCATGAACGCCAATTTCACTACTTTTTAAAAAAAATTTTCGACCAAAGTCTTAATTGTGCACTTATATGTTATATATCGTTGGAAAGGTGCTTTAATTACCTGTCCAATGATATGGATAACAAAAATATTGTAAAGATAGATTTTGAGAATTTTTGCATGGAATTTTAGACCTTAGAACCTAACATTCACAACTTTTTAAAAAATGTTTATGACAAAAGCCTTAATTGTGCACTTATAAGCCATATATCGTTGGAAAGGTAGAATAATGACCTATCTATCTAATGGTATGCAATACATATCGTTCATAGATTTGATAAAAGGGTTTATTACTTTTACTTGAAGACATATGTTGTTTTTCTTACAAAAATCAAATCATTTTGAGAAAGTGATTTTTTACTGTTTTTCTTAAAAAAAAATTTTGTCCTTGCGGGAGAGGAAGTCATCCTTTTTTTTTTTCTTAAATTTTATTTGGGAGATCTTGACCACCCTATGCAACTTTTGAGACCTCTTAGAATACGATCTAAATTTTTCGATACGCCCTAATGACCACTATACCGTACATTTTGTAAACCCAATTAATTTGCTCTCTTTCAGTATTTCTTTTAATGTTATTACACCAATGCGGATCGTTTTACACTCAAAGCAAAAATTGTGTCACAACCAATATGAGTAATGCAAACAATGCGCTTGTTGTTACACTAACCTAAGGTCAAGGTTCATTTGTAAGGCCGTATCACTTGAGGGAAATGCGCTCTTTTCCGCCTTTCCTCAAACTGTCAACTGTGCGTTTCCATTGTTCTATGCATATATTTTGACAATTTTTCAATATCAATTTTCAATGATTTCAGTCTTCTTCAACTTGATCTAAATTCAATTGCAAATTGGTGTTCCCTCAATAATCTTCCCCTGAATATATCTAAATGCCAGTGCCTTACATTTTCAAGGTCTTCGTCACCGACTATCTTTAATTATTTTATTAGTTCTGTTCTTTAAGAAACAGTTTCTAGCAAAAAGGATTTAGGTGTTCTACTTGACCCTAAACTTAACTTAAAACATCACACCGAACTAATAATTGCGAAAAACAAAACTCAACTGAGTTCACAGATCCTTATACTCTCAAAACGCTTTATTTAGCTTTAGTCAGACTGAAGTTAGAATATTGCTCTGTGATCTGGAACCCGTCTTACCAACTATACTCTAAAAGATTGGAATATATTCAATGTAATTCAATGTAATGTAATGTAATTCAATGTAATTTTACAAGATATATGTGATATAAACTAAATTGGAATCTACCTTCTGTGTACCCCTTCGCGATCCCTCCGTAGCCAATTCCATTTCCGCGAGCTCGTCCATAGATCTAACTACTCTCAGAATATGCCTATAGCACGCTACATAACTGATGAGATTTTATGCGTCTCGGACTTGTTTAATATTGTATCCAGAAAAACTTTCAAAGATCTTCTTTTACTCAACATCATGGCACGTGACTCGTGAGCTGATTTGTGCTAAATTGTCCTCATCCAAGCTTGTTTTGTATTGTTTTTAATTGTTTTCATTTAATCATATTACTTAAAAAAGTTTTTATATTTACTTTTATTTGATCTGTATATTTCAATTTCTTATTAACAATATTTTTTGGATCTACTATAGGAGTTTTTTATTGATTTAAGAAATGTTAAGTGTATATATGTATAAGTAGTCTGTAAGAGTTTGCTCTGATTGATAAAATAGATAATAAATAAATTTTTTTGTATCCATTCTGAGTAGGTAGTAAGGTAGTGTTATGGCTGAATGTGCTCTCTTTCTTAGTGATCATAACTGTCAAACTCAGCCATTTTGGTATTTTTGCCAATTTTTGCTTTCAGATTGCATTCTCATTGGTTGCAGATTATGTATGAGTTGTCAACTTCGTTTTGACAGTTTCGGTCACCGGCTCTCCGCCTTAAAACTACCTTGTCTAATTTTACCATGCTCACTAGACCGTCCCATTTTTTTTACTTTTTCGAAAAGTTCCCGGGACACGTTGATTTCTGATTCTACTTTTAAAAACATCAATTTTGGTATATAACACTTTAATATTAACTAACGGTAAATAGTCGCGCCAAATGGCTTAAAGGCTTTTGACTAACCCTGCATTATTTGGAAAAAACAAGAAAATTCTTCTTCAGTATTTTTCATATAACTAAGAAACTAATGAAACAATTTTGATCAATTTATACTTGTTTGAATGCTAATAAAATTTGCCATCTTATGCTTTAAGAAAATCTGCATTTTGTTCAGTACATTTTTTTAAAAAACTCTGCAAAATAAAATTTTTATTAAAAATTTTTCGAAAATTTGATAACTTCAACTCACATTTCCCCACGTTACAAGAGTATGAGAAAGAAGTTTTTGATTATGTAAATTTCTATTTTGAGGAATTTGACAGCAAAAATTTGTATGTATAATTCGAAGATTTATGATACGGTATTTTTCCAAAAAGCAACAGAACTGCACAGTGAATTTTTTGGGAAAATGTTTAATTTTATTTTTACTAAGCGTAGCTACATAAGTATTTATGTAAATAACCATAAGAAAAAAAAACAATACATTAGTTTAAATTGCTAAGTATTGTACGTTTTCTGTTTTTCGGGGGTTTTTTATGTATTTTATGATTGTAATGTTCAATTAGTTGAATAACACCATTTTGCTGTTCTGGATCTATTGTTCACGTATTATTTACCATATTTAGAAGCAATGCGTTTCTTTCTGCTGGATCATTTAAAATAGTTAAATTTTTAACAATTTTTTAATTTCCAAAAAACTTGCATTCGTACTCCACAAGGAAGGATGCATCTCAATAAATTCCTTACAAGATGAAATATTGAAAAACTGTATAGTATAGTAAAGCCAGCGAAGATCTCAAAGCCCAACTCATAGCAACAAAGCTGTGTAACAACAAAAAAAATAATGGTAGAATGCAATACAATGTATCGCATGTATCATTTGTCGTTAACTAAACCGCCAAAAACCGCCAAAAAATTTTTTCTTAAAATATTTAAAAAAAAATAAATAAAAAAAAAATAATATTTACATTACGTTATAAGTTTATTTAATTTATTTGTACATATTTACAGAAACTCCAGCTTAAAGCTTTTATTTGATGTATTTAAATATACACCCAAAAAAAAGCTTCGTACTATGTACAAAACAATTATTATATTCTACAAACCTGTTTGTTCTTTTCAGCCTACGAACGACTTTGTGAATAATGCAAATGACCGTTTGTACATTGTACAAAGAAATATTTGTATATTTAACAAACACATTCGTTTCATCTACAAAGATACGAACAAATATACGAACGCTGCTGCCACCGCTTTGTATATTATCAAACAATGTTCGTTCAGTTCACAAATTTATACATTATAGATTTTTACAAACTAGCGTTTGTAGAATGTACAAAGTTACGAATTCAAAAAAAATTTTTCATGCGGCCAACACTACAAACGTTTGTACTATGCACAAAACATTTGTACATTCTACGAATAGCCACTGTTTGTATTTCTACAAAGATTTTATTCGTAATTTTATCCTAAATATTTTTTGGGTGTATTATATTCATAGTAATATGTGAACATTACAAATCGTATAAAAACTAAAACAAGATCCACGACTAGAATGTATTTCAAAAAATTTAAAAAACGATAAAAAAGCAATAGAGTAATGGGTGAAAACCACGTATACAGCTGAATTCTGAATACTTTTTCCCGGGGAATCGGAAAAGGGAGTTTTTATTTTTAAGATAGCAGATAAAGACATCACTTTTTCTTACACTCATGAATATTGTTGGTTGATGAACAAATTTGCATTAAAAATTTCCAAAATGTTCTTGAACTTTATCTTAAATATGAAATCCCCCTTTTCCGAGTCCCCGAGAAAAATTATTCAGAATCGTGCTGATTGCGAATACCAAATCCAAAAAAATTTTCTGGTTTTAAACAAATTGTAAGCATATTTTAAATATACTTCCACTTCTTCATTGACTTCAAGTTCATAATCTTCTAGTTTTGGGTACATAATTTTCGAGTTAAAACGTTTAAGCATCTCCTTTGTAGGCTCAAAACTTTCGCAGCATATATTAAAATTATTCAAATAAAAGCACAGCTTGCATTTTCCCAGTCTTTTCTATATCTTCTTGTTTCTTCCTTCCTTCCTTCCTTCCTTCCTTATTTTTTGGCATTTATTATTTGCCATTTAACTTATTTGACATTTTAGCGCTCAAACTGAACAAGTTTAAGCAATATCAGCTGTAAAAAGTGATTTTAGGTTTTACGTTGTGGTATCACTGTTGCTCGTAGAATTAAGTGTCAGAGATGGGAAAAATTTTTGCTATGCAAAAAGTGTTGTATAACGCAAAAAAGCATTTGATCTTATTTTTAGGGAATCTCGCCAAAATATCGCAAAAAAAATGTTGAAATCGCCACTTTTTCGTTAACTCACCAAATCCAAAATCTTCTCGCCAAAGTGGTCGCTAAAACCGCCAGTTTGGCGAGATATCGCCATATCTGGGAACGCTGTCTACACTAAAAAATAAAAAGAAATGCATTTACTAAGCTATTGCATATATACAACACTAAAGCTCATAGCTAAGATTCACTATATATTGCAATACTAAATTGCAAACTGACAGCTGATTATGAAAAAAAATAAAGGCGAAAAAAACTTTATCGCTAAAAGTAAAAATAAAAAAAAACAAATTAATTGTACTTAAATATTTTCTCGACCCAAAATTGGGTTAAGCAAAATTTAAAGAGGAAAATAATTTTGGTTTTCATCAATAAGCTGTGAATTTCAAGTTTTGCAACAAATGAAGAAAATTATACCAAAAAGACCGATAGGAAATTTTAAAAATTTTTAACAAAAGCACAAATTTCCAAAATACACGAGATCGTGAATTGCCCTACTAAAAAACAAACGCATTAAGGTCCGTGCTTTTGTTAGATTATTGTTTCGAAAAATGATCAATATCAAATCAATAGCATAAAATCCGTGGTCACAAGGCAGAGTGACTAAACTCAAGCTATCGTAAAAAAGCGATACGCCATTTTCTTGTTTGCCAATCTTTGGAAGGATGCAGGAAAAACTTTTAACACATAATAGAGTATCACTTATGTCTGCACATATTTTGTTTGTAACAGTTCATATATTTCGGAAAAAGGTCGCAGTTAATGCAATAAAAATATCGTTTTTTACGATACTTTGAGTTTACTCATTATTCCTTGTGACCACAGAAATAGTCATTTAAATAAAGGCACATAGCAAAAACAAAGTCGAATATCTAGCAATTAAAGCTAATATCATATACATATAACTTTTACATACCTACTCATGTAGCTACGCTTAGCAAAAATAATCTTAGTTATATGAAAAATACTGAAGAAGAAATTTCTTGTTTTTTTTCCAAATAATGCAGGGTTAGTCAAAAACCCTTTAAGCCGTTTGCGCGACTATTTACCGTTAGTTAATATTAAAGTGTTATATTCCAAAATTCATGTTTTTAAGAGTAGAATCAGAAATCAACGTGTCCCGGAAACTTTTCTCACTCTCAAGTGCCACAACCTTATAAGTAAACCTTGCCACTAACATAAAGAATTACTTAAGTGCAACCACAGCATAATTTACATTTGTGTTTGACCCAATCTGAATGAATGAAAGAAACAAACAAAACAAAATATCGACTCAATTATTAAATCAATATTATGATTTGAGTTAAAATAAAAGTTGAAGGAGTAACTTAGGAAAGTAGGGAAAATACTTTTTCATACACATACAATTTTTGTATAAAGAATTCGGATTCGAATTCAGATTTTCGCCACTAGCAGAAGAAGTAAAACTTTGCATCTAATTTTTGAAAAGATCGAATTCCTTATGCCATAGAAAATATATCCGAATTAGGCATAATAAAGAGCGACATTTTTGCCATAAATTAAATAGTCGATTAAGGCACAAAAAGCTGCACTTTATTTTTTTAATAAATAAATAAATAAGTTATATACTATATATATGTATATATATATAATATATATTAGGTTGTATCTTTTTTTTAGAATTATTAAAAGCGTTGGGTTTTTTATTATAGCTTGGCCGTATTCGAAAATGATCCCTTACTAGTGTTTTATTTATATCTTAATTTTTGCGATTACATAAATGTTTTTCTTCTAAAAATTCTTATTTTTCCAGATAATTCGCAACACACCAGTATTGCCACGAGTCCTATTCGGCCCATTAGCCCAAGTTCTGGAGGTATATGTAAAATAATTATTCCATCGCAAGCCTGTTCGGAAGTGCAGAATGTAGAGGATCCGGCTGTAGTAACAACAAGTAACCTTCAAACGGACAGTGGATTGGATGCTGATAGCAAAAACTCAAGCCGAAAAAGCATCGTTAATGATATACTTAAACTATTTTCATCAAACGAACCTTCACAAGAGACTAGAAAAAAACTAAATAAAATGCTTAACCAGAAGCGTAAGCGGTATAATAAGCAACAAAGACTTAAAAACCAAAAAGACGATCAGGGAGAAGAAAAGTGCAATACTTTTGATACCATTACGCCTGTCAAGATAAAACTTTCGGCAAACGTTGGAAATGAATTAAGAGAATACAGTAACAGTATCTATGCGATTTCACCTATAAAAGATAGAATACCAGCAGAAAATGAGCAGCAAAGTGAAATCAGTGGTGGTTTTCCACCTTCGAAAACAGAAAAACTGCATGCAGAAATCGAATTACAAGAAGATCTTATAAATTTTGATATTTTGTCTCCAACGAAAGATGATGATAAGTATGATGACGAGAATGATGATGAGGATGATATTAAGCTAGAAAACGACAAAAATTGCTTTATATCGTCTGCCAAGGTATTACAAAATCAAACAAATTTATTCAGAGATGAAGTGGTAAATACAGAGGAACAAGAAGACGACATCAAAGAAACTTATGACGAATCTACCTTTATTCCCTATACTGAAAATCAAACAAATCAACACTGTACTGATATTGGAAGAACTTCAGTTATGTCACGTACTGACGAAAATAATATTAAAGATGATTATAGAGATTCTAACTTTAATACCTATAACGTAAATGAAGTTTCACAAAACCAAGCAGACAAACTCTGGAATGATAATGAAAGAACTTCAGTTATTTCCTATAGAGAAAACGAAAACTCATTGATATTGTATAAAGAAGAGGAAAATATTGAGCACGCAGAGAACGATATTAAGGATGATTATGAAGATGCTTCCTTAGATTCCTATGACTTAAATGAAATGTCACAAAACCAAGCAAACGAACTCTTGAATGATAAAGAGGACAATATAGAGCAATCTAGATTTAAAAAAGATGGCTACCAAGAAAATTCCTTTATTCCGTCTACCAAATATAAGGTGTCACAAAATCAGCAAAACGAACTCTGGAATCGAAATGAGCGCATAGGAGAAAATGTTGACGATGACTATAAAGGAACTCCAATTAGCTCGCTTGCCGAAAACGAGGTGGCACAAAACCAAGCAGACGAATTCTGGAGTAATAAGAGTGGAACTTCGCTTATTTCGTGTTCAGAAGAGAAAACTATAGAGTACCCAGAGAACGAAATCAAAGATGATTTCGAAGATACCGCCTTTATTCCTTCTATCGAAAATGAAATGACACAAAATCAGCAATGGAGTGAAAATGGAAGAAATCAAATTCTTCCCTATGCAAAAGAGGAAAATACAGAACACATCGCCGGAGAGGTTTACGTTGAAACTAATATTATTTCAACTCCCTTAAATGAATTCGAGGGAAATCAAGCAAACGAACTTAAGGTGGAAAATGATTCTGCATTTGTTTTACCCACGCTTGCTGAAACTGCTGTCGATTTCCTTTCGCAACTTCAACTTTCTTCCTATAGCCTTGCGGAAAATGAAACCTTATCGCCATTTATCTTTGAATCGCCACAATCTCCAACAGGTAGTTCTTCGCTCAATTATGAATTAGGCGAAAATTCAATGGATAATAACGAATCACAGTCAGTATATTCAGCAGAACATACAGTGGTTAACTTAACACAGCACAATAATAGCAAAAATTCAGAAACAACTACAACAACTTGTCTGATGAGCACCCTGTTTGGTAGCGTTACAGACTCAGATTCTGACGACAATATTAAAGATGAATTCAGTGCGGAGGAATATAAAGTCCAAATACAAAATGCTGACACAAATCAATGCTCATCTGTAATAAATTCTTTATCTTGTGACTTCAAAATAAACGATGTAGAAGTTGAATGTTTAAATGTAAAACCATCCTTAATCAAAGATGACGTCTCTAAGTGCAGTTTAATAGAAACACGTTTAAATGGAGCTGATGCAGCACAAATACATGCATCTATAGAAGAACAAATTAAGGAGGAAGATCTGCGTGATTTCAAGGTGCCCAAAAGTCTGCAGCAAAAACCTTCATCACCGCAAAAAATGCCAATAACGCACAATAATGCAAATGATTTTCATACAAACCAGCTACCTCAATGGAACTTCTTACAAAATGAAATAATTACGAATGCGATACCAACTACTTTTCAAATTGGACAGCAATATCAAAAATTTGAATGTAATGGTTTTGAGAGACAACACAATTCAACTGCAATGGAAGCACGTGACGTGGAGTTGGAAAATGTGCCTCCTTGTTTAGTCGCAGAAGAGGAGGAGGCGGATGTTGAAGAAAGTTTAGGCTATTTGGAGGAAAAGACAAACGAATACAATTTGGTTATAGATGAAGATTACTGCAATACCAGTCAGGACAATAACTTTAGCACAGACTCAACACACAGTACAAACTTAAGCGATGAAAGGTTAGCAGATAGCAGCAATGAGCAGAATGGTAAAAAAAAGGCGGCGAAAAGAGTTAAACGTAAATATAAAGATGTGAACATCGAAGATGTACAGAATCAAAAATATTCAAAACCATCATCCATCTCGGCGTCAAAAGAACAATCATCACCAGCCAAAGAAATTCGCGAAAACTTGATAAAATATGAAGCTGACAGTGTGGCATTTGCACACCACAACAGCGATGATGATTCTTTTACTAACGTCCTCAATAATATACTCAATCAAGTAGAACCTCGAAATGTAAGTCCTGTATCGATTATCTCCAACTCCGTATCATCTGCAATGCCAATAAAAAACGATGATGTCGCGAACCAGTCACAGCCAAAGAAACGTGGACGCAAGCGTAAAATCGCTGTGTGTCCAAATGATGCACCAACAGCAGCCATTGCGTGCAAGCGTTCCGAGCGTTTACGCGTTTTGAAAAGAGTGAACGAAACAAAAGTGGATACAATTTTAACGCCACTTCATGACATGGCTACCATAAAAATTGGCAAATACACCATAAACCGTGAGGATGATTATGAAAAGAGTCAAGTCACATTACCTGAGAGTAAAGCAAACATCACAGTACATGCCGAGGAAACTGTAACATTAGACGCTAATTCGGACTATTTTACAGAACGCTCAAAAGTAAAATGTGATTCGCCACTTGTGGCCAATGAAGTTAAGACAAATAAAACCCAAAATGTATTTAAAATTCCACCTACTTCAACTGTAATTAACTCAAGATCCAATAAAGCCATTGGCTACCAGGACATTTTTAAAAGTTTTGCTGATCAGCATCGTAAATGTTTGCAGAAAAAGAAGCCAACAAGTTGGACAGCAATTCAGTCCATGGAGCGCACGTCAAAGGATGGATTACTTAAGCCTAATGTAAGCTTTAACTGTGATATAGTCAAAGATGAGTTGTTAGTAGATCATGCTGCTGAACAGCAATACGAGTCACCCACCTCGCCCGACACTTTTGTCTCGCCTGCTTCGCCCGTCACGTTTGCCTCGCCTGCTTCGCCCTCAGATGCAGATTCTTCTGAACCCAGCGAAACCAAAGAAATTCCCCTCGAGCCTGATCCAACGCTATATCAGCTTCAGCATAGTTCTCTACTCCAACGTTTGGTTGCCAATCATAGCAGTAGCCTTCATCAATTAGTTGTAGATACTTTTAACAAAAAATATCCCATCTCGGTACAAACTCAATTGTGTCTACGAATTAAAAATTTTCTTAACGAAACCATAGATGTAGATGCCGTCGAGTCAGCGGCTATTCAGCTTGTCCAAGAATTACTCGTCATAACTTCCAAAATCATGCATATCACTGCAGCAATTGTTGCTGAGATGCAGAATGTGCCACGTCCTGAAAAAGAGCTTGGCTGCTCGTTGCCAGATGTGCCTGCCAAGTATTTGGGCAAGCAACATCGGCGCATTTCTTTCGTTATGCGTAGCCTACAACAGCTTCATCCTTCATTCACCAGAGAACTTATGGGTCACATTGAGAGCACGCTCTTTAATTATCATACCAATGAAAGGCTGCCGCTCGAAGTCACCTTAAATTTAACGCAGCTCTATCTGCTGACTTTATCTATTTGCATGTCTGACATGCAGAAAAATCCAGCCCGCCTCTTTGTCGCCAAGTGTCTCTATTTTTATAACCTAAAGGCCGCGCCGATGATTTATGAGGTACTCTGTTGTTTTCCCACCACTTTGCCTCATCTCGAAGAACGCCGCTACGATCGTTCGGATGCACTGATCACCGTTATACAGCATATTCTAATGTCTACGAAGTACGACATGGACAAACAAGATCTACGAAACAAGGAATTACTCTCCAAACTACGTTTCGAATATCACTTCGAACCATTCAAGCCGAATCGCACCGAGGTTCTCACCAATATAGTAGAAAAAATTAAATCAGACAAGCTGGAAAATGTCTCTTACGCTTTAGCTTTATTCTGCAAACGTTTTCCCCAGCCCAAAGTCGAAACGGATATACTCGAAAGTCAGCTCATGCCACTGGCTAATGAATTCTATAAAATTGTTATACACTCCTCTAGCCACGATTCACGCATAGCCTGTCTACTCGAATGCATATCAATGGTTATTAAACCATTTCGCACGGATACAGACATCGCTATTTATATGAGTCTATTTAGTCGTTTTCTCAATGTCGTCACACGTGCTACAACTCAGGAAGCTGCCGTTCGCGCCATCATTCGTTGTCAGCGTTTTGGCCACGTTAATTGCTACAATGAACTGCTTAATTTTAAGCCCTGCTACGAACTGCAGCCCATAACCAAAGCTATGTTAAAAACTTTTGTTTATCGTAAATCAGCAAAGTTCTGGCGTAGTCTAAATACGTCAGCAGTTAATTTAACTTTTTAAATATAAAATGTTTTCGCATTATTTGAATATTTAAGTAATATTTTTTTTTTATTATTTATTTTAGTTTAGCCAAAAATTAAATCATTTTACAAAAAATACTGAAGAAAATAGGAATGAAATTTAATAATAATAAAAAATGTTAGTTTATAATGCACCCATTTTTGAAGATTAAAATTATAAATCTAAAAACGATTTTATACAAAAATTTAACTCTTTGTTTAATTCAAAAACGCTATTGGAAGTGACTCAATATAGAAAAATAGAGTTCTTAGGAACTATGTTTAAAGCTGCAATTTTACGGAACAGTTTTATTGTAGTGCTCTTAAGGGAGGTTATAGGCAAACGCGGTTAAATTTAAGGAATATTTTAGAAAATGCTTTATAAAAAAGTTTATTATGTACCTATGCAAAAAATTGTATTAAAAAAATTTAATTCGCGTTGACAAAGAATTGACGTTGGCATTTTTCTATCGGCTCTGGCTCAGTGAATAAAGGCCTAACGAACTAATGCCTAATTTTTCAAAATGAAAGAATGCCTAAACAAGAACGCCTAAGAAGAAAGTGAAAGAACGTCTAACTTTAAAAATGAAGGAAAGTCTAATTTTAAAAATGAAAGAAAGTCTAAATTGTTAGGGTTTCTTTCATTATGAATTATTGTTTTTATAATTTTAAAAACTAATAATTTTCCCTTTTACAGAATGTTTACAAGATAGTGTATGCATTTTGTAAAAGGGAAAATCAATTGCTTTTATAATTTTAAAAACTAATAATTTTCCCTTTTACAGAATGTTTACAAGATAGTGTATGCATTTTGTAAAAGGGAAAATTAATACCATTATTTTAACATTTTGTAAAAGGGAACTTACCTTTCGTAACCAATCAAAAATGAATAAATATCTAATTAGGCGTTTTTTCATTTTTGATTCTTAGGCTTTCTTTCATTATGAAAAATCACCTAACAATTTTAATGAAGGAATGCCTAAAATATTAGACATTCTTTCATAATGAACAACCGCATAATTCCTATATAATTTTTTGTTGCAATTTTTAGGCATTATTTCATTTTTTTTTTTAGGCGTTAGTTCGTTAGGCCTTTATTCACTGAGCCATCGGCTCTGCTATAGAAATTATTAGTTCTTGTTCAAGAACAATAAATATGTCGGTCATTTCAACTATCGAATGCCTTTGGATTGGAGTTTCCAAAATATGTTGCCCCTGAACTAAAAGCTGTAAAAAATACACCTGCCAAAAAAATTAGCTCAAATAAAATCCTAATCAAAATTTTATTTATTTTTTAGCAAAATGTAGTTCTCTTTTCCTGTACGGTGTCGGGACATAGCCCCAAGGGACATAATCCCAAATTTTAAATCTAAAAAAAAGGACATAATCCCAAAAAAGGAACCGCTTAAAAAGGGGACGTAATCCCAAATTTGGGATAAAAGTTTTTCATTCTTCTTTGTAAAAATGTTTATATTAAGGCCGCGTTTATAGTAGTGGACGCTTATATATTGTTATATATATATATTACTATATTTATATTGGATTAATAAATTGTTGTTGCTTATTATTAAAAAAAAAATTAATGTTTAATTTGTATACTTACTTAAGTATTTAAGTAAGGTAAATATACCTGAATTAACAACTTTCCGTACAAAGGCAAATTATTTTATTATAAACAAATTTATTTGCCCTTGTACGGAATGGTGATAACAACTAGAATTTTTCAAATAAACTATTTACTAATTTACCTAAATGATGGAAGAAGAAAGCTATAAAAAAACGCGCAATGAAAAATCGCCCCAAAAAAAATTAAAAATCGACCAAATGAAAAATGGTCCAAAATGATATGAAAAATGGACCAAAAAAATAAATTAAAAATCGTCAAATAAAAATTAAAAATCACCTAAAACTTTTTTAAAGAAAATTCACCCAAATGAAATATGACCCAAAAAAATTAAATGAAAAATCACCAAAAAAGAATTAAAAATCACAAAAAAAAATGAAAAATTACCCAATTTTAAAATGTTTCAATGTTTAATTATTAACAAAAATAATGTAACAAAAATTAATATGAATATTAATTTCCTAAATAAGGAAGCACTGCTTGCGGCAAAGGCAATTATTGCTCTTTAAATTGCCGTGTGTAACGAGGGACTCTTTGGAGATTGAACTGGCAGTTTTTGGATCCATAATACTAAAAATACTGCCTCGAAAATCCTCCATTAATTTTCGAAGACTTGTTTCTTTTGTACCAAAGCATTATGTACACATATCGACCCCTTTGCGCGAATTTATCGTATGTGCCAAAAAAGAAATTTCACAGTACCGATTTTTTTCTACTTTTCATCACCAAATTTTACATGCGATTAGATAATTAACTAATTTAATACAAGGATTTCAGCTACAATTTTTTACCAGGTGATGCGTTGGGGAGTGCAGAACATATTTGCATCAACAGGCAGGTTCGAAAAAATGGCTCGTACGAAAATTTCGCGTCAAGGGGTCGATATAACAAAAAATAAACTAGAGACTTAAGGCATGTTTATACATAATATTAGTTTTATTGTTATTTCTTATAGACGTAAAATCAATTCTTACAACATACTCTTTCTCACGTCAAACTAAACACATATACTTTTTTTAACAAACATTTTGATTTTGCAAGCATTGATTAACCATTTTACAAAAAAATTCAAGCACATTTAATGATCTTATTAATATTTTTTTATATTTACATTCTTTATTTTACTACTTAGCGTAAGTTTTCGAACAATATTGAGTAATGCTTTCGAAAACTATATAATATATTTTTATAACTGTAATATAATTATTGGTATGTATAAATTTTGTTAACAGTAAAACTACCTCTATATGTTTGTTATAATTACAATAAAATGCCGCTGTTAATAATAATAATATACTTTTTTAGCGTAGTAATAAGTAGTAAATTAATCTATATTAGAATTTATTTAAAACTTCTGGTATTGTTTCACAAGTAACTTTTTCAATCTCTTTTTCATAAACTTGACGTTTGAAATATTCGCTTGGGTTGAAGTGAATTTCAAATAAAGATTGCACATTCGTTTAAGGTACTATTGGTCATTCACTGCAAACGCCTGCAAACGTAGTTTATGACTTATTATGGCATTGAATTAACGCTACCATATTTCATAAGCGCTCTCAATATCTTGCTACAGAATTTTATTAAGCTATAAAAAACAGAACAGAAAAACAAATTAATTAAGATACTGCATTTGATAATGTGAGATATTTACTATAGAACGTCTTTGATGCTCCTTTTCAATGGCAACCTGAGTTTGCTGCGGCGAAAATTTCAAAACTGCTGAAATAACTTTAACAAGTGTTTCGTTATTACCGCCTGTCCCCGAACCGGTCAAATACTGAAAATATATACAATAAAATTAATTATCATTGCACTAGCAGACAGAGGTTATCGATGTACTTTGTAACCAGCAGGTTGATCCTATCAAAAAAATGTTATCTTAAAAAAATAAGAAATTCGACATATTCTACTTGCTCAAGACATTAAAAAACATAACTGCAGTGAAAGTCAATTTTTTCAAAATTATCTAAGCTGCAATAAAATAAAGATTTTAAGTTTTAGTTCTTTGGATTATTTTAGGATTTAGTGAAACCAATACTAAAGTGAAGCTAGATTCTACTTTGGAAGAGTCTGTTTCTAAGTTGACATCAATAAAATATTAGGTAGCAGATTAAAAACGAGTCTGTACTACGAACTGCCAAGACAAATATTGCAGTGATGGACCAAATGAGGTTACTACGCCGAATATAGAAGAAAAGTCCACAAAATGTCATTGGATAGCCTTCGACTGAAGGTTAGCGTACTGGCATACTTTAAAAAAGTGTTCCACATTGCATTTTGTTTGAAAATTTGGTTATAAAGCAAGCTGTGCGCAAGATGGATTACACACAATGAAACAAAAACGCGTGAAACAATGAAATATAAACAAAAGTTCATATGATTAATTTCAGCAATTGTACTAAAAAAGGGCGTGGTCCAACTGTAGCTACGCCAACTTTTAAGAAATTATTAAAAAATTCCGAAACTACTGGGCCCACTAGCTTAAATTTTGGCAGTGGATTTGTTTCGAGTACGAAATGGTTTAGGAAAAAGATTGCCACGCCCTCAATCAATAAAAAATCAATAAAAATACTATATTTCAGACTTAATCAAATGACTGTAAAAAATGAATATTCACATTTTTTACACTCTCTCATATGACTTATAAATTTATGGTCGAACATTCTGTCAGTATAGCAAAAAATTTTAAAAACAGTTATTATTATTATAAAAGCAGGCCTATTGTTTTTACGAGAAAAAAATTTTTTAAATGTTTTTGTATTTATTATCGAGTTGTACAGATAAAAAATTTGAGGTGAAACACAAATGCGGACGTAATTGCACATGATTATTTCATCAGATCCCCATTTATCTTCAAAAAAAAAAATTATATATAATAAATATTTTGACGGGGAGGACCCAGATATGCAATTTTTCATAAAAAAAGAAAACAATGAAGAAGGAAATTAAATCAAAATTATAAACAATTGCTTCAACTTATTAATCAAATAGTGCAGGTACCGTGTAATTTATATCATATATAATTTTTTAGCAGTAAAAGTGTGCTCCTTAAAAAGATTATATCTTGAAAACTAAAAAACCTTTAAAAAAATAAATACAGTTTTGAAAAGAACAATTTGGGCATTAAACTAAAATTACTTTTTTGCGTAATTTGTATAGTTTTTATATTTCCATAACATTTGGAAAATGCTCAAAATTCGGAATACAAATGCGATTTTTTAGAGGAATAATAATTTTGCATTAAATCTGATTTAAGTTTTGAAAGCAACCACAAGTTAACTAAAATGCTAAATTTCTTGAAGATTGGATCACTCCTATTTTTGTCCATCTTTTGTATGGGGCGAACTAATGTGTTCGAGCTATTTCCATATGATTATACACAAAGCATTTTTCAGCTAATCCTCTCGGCTAAGCAAAAAGCTTTTACTATGACCGCGGCCTTAGAAAAATTGCACTTTTATTTAACATATCGATAAGATTATTGTACAATTTGCGACCTCGCGATCACGTGTTTCAGCATTCACTCACCAGTTTCTTGGTTGCTCTCATTTACTAGTTTTATACAATCTAGAATGTTATTGTGCTTCTTCAATATTAGAAAAAAATCAGATTCCGTCTTACTTAGTAAAAAACTTATTTTCTCTCGATATGCTAGAAAACCCACAAATTTTATTTCCAAAAATATCTACGCCATAATTTGAGCGATTGTTGTTAATACGCACTGATAGAATCTACTATTGCTTGAATCCAAGCTTAAAATCTTTTTCTTTATCGCAAAAAGCACTTAAAAGTAACCTATTGATACATATCAATATACTAAATGGTTCCTAATTTGTTCTGCAGTAGGTCATCACATAGCTAGGGGTCTATTACTTCAAATATACATATTAAGGGCTTATTGCAATAACGTGATAAGCCACATGATCTAAAAAATCAATTTTTTTGGGCTGAATACATTACTCAATGCGTTGCCAACAACCACTGAAGAGATTTTGGCTATTTCTTAATAATTTTCTAACCTATTTGTAAAAGTTTCCGTGTTCAATTCCATTGCTTCATACAAAAACGAAATTTTTCAAAACTTTAGAGTCGATTATTTAAAAATATTTTTTATGTTGCTAATTATGTTCTTGCAATAAGCCCTTGATATCTATTTTTTTTTTATTCTTCTTACAATAATTGGCATTGTTGAAGACGGTGTGGTTGTGTTGAACAGAAATAGTAATTAAAAATAAGCTTTGATAATGAAAATGTACTCGGAGTTTCAAAATCGGATAAAAGTGACGTCATCAAAATAAAAAATAAATAACCTGGGCATTTCAGCATTTGGAAGACTTTTGACATAGTTCCAAGTCATCAATTGTGTTGTGCGTGCTATTAAATGTTTGAACACAATTGATCGAGAACTGGACCTACGAGTTTTATGCCGAGTCCGAACGACTTATGCTCTCGAGAAACTTTACATGGTAATTTTTACTTTGAGGTTTGCAATGTCTGCAGAGTGGTGGCGGCCGAACAAAAACATTAATTCAATTGAAAGAACATTCTGTCTTAGCTGGGATTCGAACCGCGGTTCTTTAGCATATGTGCCACACTCTCTACTAGTAGGCTACGGACAAAAATTATTTAACATTGATATGAAATTCGACTGTGTGACCGAAGTTAGGTCCATTCGAAGATAATTTCTTACTATTTCAATACAAGTTCATACACCAAATTTCATAACGATAGCTTAAAAAATACGACTGTAATCATGTCCACAGACAGTCAGATGAACATAGCTAAATCAACCAAGATGGTGATACTAAGAATATGTGTTCTTTTCTATACCTGCCACGCTTCTTTATGGGCGTTACAAACGCAGGAGAAAAGTTAATATATCCCTTGCGCAGTACGCGTGAAAGTATCAAAATAAAGGACTTTCTTAGGCCAGTTTGGTATCCCAAGAATCCCGTAGACATCAAATTTAAACGTCACGCATTCCGACGTCATGATAATGGATCTTTTAATTACCTGAAACATGATATTCTTTAAGTACTCAAATTCGGTATTTGCTGTAATGCTTTCATTATGCTGCAATGACACCTTAAATTATAAAAAATTATGAGCAATTTATGTTACAAAAAAAAAATTAACACTCTAGCTCACCAATGTCTCATCCAATTGACGCAATAGCTTAGCGTTTTGTAGTTTTAAACGCTCATTTGATTGTTCGAGTATTAAGTAGTTTTCGCACTTTTGTTCGAGGAACAAATTTCTATTGGATACATCCAGAACCTCTTGCATAATGTTCTTGAGCTTAGTGTCGCTATCAATGCCCTCTTCGGAGTTGTTGTTATTGCTACTCTGTTTTTGTGCACTGTCATTTTTCGTCGACAATTGTTGCTGTTCCACTTCAGTACGCAGACGTTCGTATTCCGCCATCTTCTCGGTCATATGATTGTTAATGCTTTGCATATCTTCAATTTCCTGTTGTAGAATAGAAATCTCAGCTGCTGACTTGTATTTGAGCTCTTCCAATTCGTGCTGTAAAGATGCATTAAGCTGGCGCAAATGCTCGGAATCGCTCTGTGTGGCGGATTTTGTGGTTGAGTCGGTGGTGTGACTGTCTTGGAGGGGTACTTTTTGTAGTTTTTTATTGGTCGTTCGCTCGACTTGCTCCACCTTGAGTGCATTTAATTCCAGCTCCAGTTCATGGTTTCCTTCCAATGCTGCGGTTATTTCGGTGACTTGCTTTTGCAACATTTCGTTGGTTTGTTTATTGTTTGTAAGTTCAGCGTTTAAACTCTTGAGTTCCTGCTCTTTGACTTCGCTCGCAATGGTCGCTGTTGTATTAAGCTGCTCTAATTCCAACTTTGCGGCTTGCAATTGTTGTTGAGTTTCTAGCTGCTTGCGTTCCAGCTCAAAAACTTGTTGTTGAGCATGCAGCAGCTCTTTCTGTATGCTATCGTTTTGTTCGGTTATATAGCGAACGTGCTCCGTCTGCCGACTCATTTCAGCGCGCTCTAACGCATTTGCTTGTCTTAGTTCTTCGATCTGCATCAGCGACTCTTTGAGCTGCTCTCGTTTCTCCTCCAGCTCAATGTTATGTTTATCTGCGTTTTCTTGCAGCACATACAGTTCACACTGTATGGATTTAAGTTTATCCCGAAGTTCATTCGTATCCGTTGTTGAATTCATAGTTGATTGCTTCAGCTGTTCCCGTTCGGCTTCTAATTGTTTAATAGACGTGCTCAGAAATTCATTCTCGATTTGAAGCTGTTCACACTTCGCCAATGTATGCGCTTGTTCGGAAGCAAATAGAGTGTTTTGGGCATCAGCTTCATTCATTTGTTTCACAAGCGTTTTTAAATTTTCTCGTTCTTGAATTTCAATATCGCGATCACTGTGAGATATTTTCAATTCGGTTTCTAGATCAGTGGATTTGCAAGTCAAGGCTTCAACTTTTTCTTTACTGGCACTCAGTGCATCTTTTAGTTGATTTATGTTTGCTTTACACTCTTTAAGCTCTGCGTTTTGGCTTTCAAAACACTTTGAGTCAAGTTCAAGCTGCTCAATTAATGCTAGTTTTTGTTGCAATTCTTTAGCAGAGGTGTTTAGCTGTTCATTTAGGCTTATTTGATTTTCTCGAAGCATTAGTAATTCTTCATTTTTTCTTTCCAAATCTTCGAGCGCTCTTTGGAAATCTTCTTGCAACGTGTTGTACTTCGACTCGATAGATTTCAAAGTTTGCTGGTGAGACTCTAGCTCCTCAATACGTTGTTGCTGCTCTGCTAGGAGGTGCTTGAGTTTATCTTCATCGCTTAATTGGTCGTTTATATGTTTTAACTCTTCAGCGGCTTCCCCTAGTTTCTTCTGCCATTCCAGCAACTCTTTCTCAGCTTGTTGTAACTTTTGTAATTCGTTAGCTCGTTGTTGCAGTTCTACACTTAAACGTTTATTATTTTCTGCCAACAGCAGCACTTCTGCATTACTCTGCTCTAAATCCTCAACAGCTTTTTGTAGTTTTTCTTGCACTGAGCTTAGAGCTTTTTCTTTAGCTTTCTTATTTTCTACCTCCTCTGTCAGTTTCTCTCGCAATTCTCTATTCTCATGTTCGAAATTCTGACGCCAGTCATTTAATTGCTGATACTCATCGCGGACTTCTTGCATCAATATTTTACCCATTTCCAGCTGTTGCTCTTGTACTTTCAGCTTTTCCCGCATCTCTTCTAGTTGTGCTTCTATTGAGATTTTAGCTTTTTCCAAATCAAGGTTCTGCTCTTCGAGACATTTTTGAGCATCGATGGCAGCTAGTTTTTCCTTTTCCAAAGCATCGCATTTGTCTTGCAACGTTCGATGATCATGATCCATTAACTCTTGAGCATTGTGCATGCGTGAATTCTCGTCCAATACCTGTGTCAACTTATCGTTAAGCTTCTGTATGGCATCTTCTGCTGTTTGTAGTTTTAAGCGCATTTCACTTGCTGTGGCTTCATCCTCAACCGTATGCTGACGCTCTCTTTCGGCTACGAGTTTCTCCAAACGATTCGAATTCTCTTCGAGTAAACAATTTTTATCGGCCAACTGCGAGTTTTCACTCTCTACAATTTGTAGCTTTGACTCCATTTGAGTCAGGTTCGCTTTAGCAGCGTCAAGCTGCTCATGTAGGCGTTCGGAATCTTGAGTTTTGGTTTGCATTTTTTCGATCTTAATCTCTAAACTCTGTTTCTCCTGCTCTAATTTGAAGTGTGACTGTTGTACGACACACATTTGCTGCTCCATTTCGGCGATTTCATGTAAAATATTTGTGACCTGCTGCTTCAATTCCTTCTTTTCGCTTTCTGTTTGCTTTTCACGTTCGCTAGACTCCAGTTGCATGGTCTGTAAGTGTTGCTCCTGCACAGTCAGCTCTGTCTGAAGCTTCTCAATGACATCGGCTTGTTCTTTAGTTTTCACCTGCTGACTTTCATATTGCTTGCGCTGTTTAGCTTGCTTGTTCGAAATAGCTTTAAGTTCCTTCTCCTTATTGTTGAGTTCTTCTTGGATCGTATTCTTCTCGTGCTTAAGTTTGGCTATAGTTTCGCTCTCATCGTGCGAATTTCGTTCACTTGCTGTTTGCAACTGTGCCTCCAATTGTTGCATTTTGAAATGCATGAACTCTTTCTCTTTCTGTGTATCTGCAAGTTGTGTTACATATTCTTGTAGTTTTGTCTCCATTTCTGTCAGCCGCTTTTTATTAGTCAGACGCTCCTCGTCGTGGCTCTGTTCATACGATGAAATTTGCGCCCTTGTTTCGCTCTCCAGTTCGCGAAATTTTTGTTGATTCTCCTCCAAGCTGACTCGTAGAGTATCGTTTTCGTTTTTCGTTTGATTTAGTTCGTTATCGATTTCCGCTAACGAAACTTCATTTCGCTGATATCGCTCTATCATTTCGCTAAATTGAATATTTTGCTGCCGCAAGTCAGCTAATTTCTGTTCGCTCTCTTTTCTCAAGGTGGTTAATTTTTCTTCGTTTGCCGAAAGCGCTTTCTCTTGAGCATTGTACTTTTCGCGCAGCTCTGTCAGCATATGTTCACTTGCTATGATTTTAGCGTCTAGCTCCTGCTTAGCTTGAACACTAAATTGTTTTTCTTTAGTTGTGGCATTTTGTAATTCACACTGCATCTTTTTGATGGTGTCCTGCAGTTTTTTTACCTCAGTGTCTTTACTCTCCAATTCTGTGTATATTGCCTGTTTTGTTTGTGCCAGGAACAAAGCATTTTCTTCCTCCTGCTTGCGTAATAAATCAATCGTTGCTGTAGATTCTTCACATTTTCTTGTCATCGCTTTTAGTTTATCCTCGCATTCAGCTAATTGCTTCTCTAACTGGTTTGTTTTGTCTGCTGCAGATGAAGCCGATGCAGTGAACTTTTTATTATTTTCTTCATTACTCAGATCGATTAGAGTTTCTTCATTGGGCTTTATGCCATTTGCAGCCAAGGCAGCTGCTATTTGTTCCGGATTTTCGCCGAGCAGCATAAGCTTTGTTTGATAAGCTTGCATTTTACATTGCATGTCATCCATTTCAATACGCAACGCCTCCTCGAGGTGAGCCTTGGCTTGCTGCTCCAGTGTGCATTGCTCGCGCAATTCACTAATCCTGCGTAAGGCTTTCTCTTGAGTTTCAACCAGGACAGACTAAAGTAAAAGGACAGAAACAAACAGAAGTTGTAATCAAACATTTTGATCTTTATGTTGAAGAAAAAAAGTTTTAATATGATTATGTAGATGATTTTCGTATTGAGAAATGGAAACTTGATATATAAAAAAGTAAGAATCATAAGAATCAGTGGGGACCGTAACCACTGGGTAGAGTGCGCGGCCCGTAAGCTATAGAACCGCGGTTGACCGTGTCCAGTTCAGACAGAATATTTTTTCAATTAAATTAATATTTCTGTTCGGCCGCCACCTCTCTGCAGACAATGGCAAACCTTAAAGAGTTAAAACTGCCATGTAAAGATTCTTGTCAGAAGCTCAGAAGAAGCTCAGTCAAAGTTCTTTCTAGGACTGAAATGGCCAATTAATTATTTTATTATTAATAATAATCTTTCGCACATTTGGGCAGGGGCTTCAAGATCTTATTTGGAGCTTCTGGACCGAATTCAACGTCGTGCGATATATTTGATTGGAGATGAAATTATTTCATCCTCTCTCAACTCTCTTGAGCATCGACGTAATGTAGGTTGCCTAAGCCTTCTGTATAGGTATTACCATGGGAAGTGTTCAAGGGAGATACATGGCCTGACGCCACCAGCTCGTGTGTTTCCCAGGTCCACTCGGGCAGCTGTCCAAGCCCACCCCTTTACCATTGCATCGATGCCTAATAGAACCTCGCATTACCGCGATAATTCGTTCTTTAGTCGCGCGGTTAAGTTGTGGAATAGTCTCCCTGCGAGCGTGTTTCCCGGCAGTTTTGAGCTGTGCAAATTCAAAACAAATCTTCACCGACACTACTCCATCTATCCACCCTCCAACTAACTATCACCCATCTTCCGAATCAACACAATGCTTACGCATTTATAGGGGGCATCCCCTGAGCGTTGGTTCAGTCTAAAAAAAAAAAAAAAAAAAATAACAAAACATCAACAATCCTATTAAAAATTTTGCTGTCCGTTTCATCAATTCATCAGCAGTTTTCAGTGATTTCTGAAATTCACTATATTTAATCCTTTTAGGATTACACACAACATACCCGAGCTTTTGTGCTGTCACGTTCCAAATCCTTATACTTCTTAGCCAGATCTGTATAACGGCAGCGATATTTATGATAACGATCCAAAGATTTCTTGTATGCATCGTATAACTGTGCCTTGGATATAGTGTCTAATTTTACAGACGATGCTGAGTCTTCTACTTCGCTTGCAGAGATATCCAAATCAGATTGTAAATGATAAGCCTTAGAAATAAAAATTTATTTACTTATTAATCTCAAAACACAAGTCAGCTAAAGAGATAAGAAAAACAAACAGAAGCTGGTGAATCGTAGGCAGGTAGGCGGAATGATATGTCACTGGCCATTGAGGAGTTGGACAAGCGGCGTGTTCTGGGTATGGCACCGGTGTTGGCGCCATTGCTCGTGAATTGTGACGAAATATTAGAAGTGCTTCCGCGTGAGACACCTGCTTGTAAGCTGAGAGGTTTGTAAGGCGAGTTTTGGGGCGTATCTAAAAAACCGTTTTGTTCATATTTATTCAACCATCAAGTTAAAACATAAAACGTTCTTACCTTCCTCTGTTATGCTAAAGAAGTTTTCATTTGTTGTTGTCGTTGAGTCTGATCCACTTGGTGTGGTGCTACTAGACGACGAGACAGCTGCCTACAAATTGAAAAAGAAGTTACAAATAACAAAGCACAGTGCAACAGAAAAGAACATGAAACAGAACATCTCAGGAGACCAATTGCAGCTCAGATTTATCCAAAAATACATCAAAACCTATTAATGGCTCCACTTTTAGAGCACACAATATTCATTTGTCTTGATGTTTTCTTGTTGCTATGAACTCATTCATGAATATAGGTCTTTGCACAATTCTTATTACCTGCGCTGCACTTCGAAGTTGCTGAAACTTCGATGGTGATGCCTTCACCTCTTCGATTAATTTATTTTTTAGATTGGCAAACATTTTTTTCTTGTTAAACACGAATTGAAGTTTGCAAAATAATTATTTTACTATTTAATATGAATAAAGAAGAAGCTTTGTGTTTTTTTACTACATCGATACGTGTAAAAATTCAATGGAAAATATTTGACAGCTGCGAACTTTCATCTGAATGTTTTGACAGTGAATTGACTTTCAAAAACAATAATTCATGGAGTGCTGCCATACTGGTAGAATCCTTTACGTTATCCCGAGAAAAATTTCATATTTTGTCAATAAGTTCTCTGTAGCTCGGTTCTGCACTCAAAAAAATACTGTAGTAAAATTTGCTACACAATGTGTATTTACTTAGTATATATGTAGTTTTATTTATTTTTAAATACATATGTAGTTATTCAATATATTTTTACTGAATTTACTTTTAAATAATTAATACTACACGAAGTAGTTGCATGTATTTAGTAGTTGTTTACATACATTTATTTAAATAAAAAATATCTACATTAAAATAATTTGCATAATATGTAATTGATAGCAATTGTATTTATTTCAACTAAAATAATTATAAAAGGTTCGTGATGAAGAACTGTGGTAAGTATACTTCTTAAAATGCAATTTTTTAATACTAAAATTCTTTGCTCATCTTATAATAAAAGCAATCTTTGTACTGTGGCAGAAAACGTTTTGCAGTTTTTTTAATTAATAAATGAAAAAACATTTAATTTTAATGCAAATGCATTTATTTTCTGTAGTTAAAAAATATGTAGTAAAAGTAATTGAAATTAGTAAAAATAATTACATTTTTATTTGGACGGTGAGTTACTAATTTACATTTGTTTTAAATACATTTTTATTTATTTTTACAACAGGATTTTTTTGGGTGTGTATCTTTTCTCACCGTAGTTATCACCAGGTTTTCTCACTTTGACTTCATTGTTATGTCATTCTCACTTGCACTCTCTCTCTGAAATAATATTAGAAAAATCGATGACTCGTTTCGCTCGTTTCAATTCTACTTTCAAAGGAACTCGATAGCCGAAGTGTTTCTTTTAACTAAAATATACGACTCGAATCGATTGAAGTTCTCACTATATTCTAACTTTTTTTTCATGCAATAAAAATAGAGTTCAGCTACTACAGCTTTTTCAACCTTTCTCCGCAATAAATCATTTTAACAACCAACCCAAATATCATTGAAATATCTCAAAGATATCGATAAAAGTGGTAAAAAAACAAAAAGGGAGAAAAATTTACCAACCATAATATGGGTTGGGCTCAGGGACAACAACTAAACGTGCGTTTACATAGATCTAATCATACATTAGTTTTCAATCTACTTTTGAGTTGACCTTTCGACAAGTTAACATCAAACATGCTACAGATGTTAACAAAGGTACTCATGTGATGTAATTTAGCAGTTAAGATAAAATTTGTTCTACTAAATGGTAAATAAATCAAGTTGCTAGAGTTTCTACTGCTTCTACGGTTCAGCCTAGTACTCTGTTCGTTTGCGTGAAATTTCGCTGGCGACATCTATTTATTTGTTGCGAACAAACAGTTGACGTTCTGCTCAAAAATGTTGACACAAAAAAATAGAAAAAGCAGAAAATCACGTAAGTTCTTTGATTTTTTATTTTTTCAATATATTAATATAAAAACCTAGAATGGATATACACTCAAATGATGTTATTTGTTTTGCAGTTGGACAAATCGTGAACTCATTGCTGCAAGCTGCAGAGATTTTGCGAGCGCCCAAGCCGACATAAGGTGCACCCATATTTGCAGCAACGCAAATTGAAAAGACAATTCATAAATTGAAACTTTCATATGGACTACGAAAGTTTCCAACGAATTTTAAACCTCGTTGAAGTCTCACTGCAGCCAAAGAGAAAGACACACCCACAGGATGCAATTTCACAGAAAGAAAAATTGGCTATTGTTTTAGAGTAAGTGAAGTAATAGTAATGTCTTTCTGAAATGCAGTTAGTAGGAATCAAGCAGTTTATTTTGTGTTGGAGTCAGACGATCTTCTGAAGTTGATAAGTTGCTCGGTATCTGATTGATTTTAGACAACTTATCAAGCTGTCGTCTGTCGACACTTTATTGTGCCATACTAAAATAGTGCCGAATGGATAAGAAGTCGAATGATTAGTGCTCAAAATGAATTAATGCTTTTTTCGACGAGAACTTTTTATTTACAGTTCTTGAAGCAAATTACTTTTAGCTAAAATGGCCTTTTTTATTTTGTAAATATATGTATTTGGAGTTAAAAAAGCTAATAGTGAATAAATTAAAGGCCGCTCTGAAGTAGTTTAATATTTAAACGGTTCCAAAGTTAAAAAAATGGCTTAAAACTTGCTGCTTTTTTCAGTCTACCAATAAAACAAAGATTTATGGGTATCAAAAGAAAGCAAATGCAAGTATACTCAACGAAATACCAAACAATCCATGCATATCTATAGAAGATATAACTCTTTTTGAACTAAAAAAAAATATTACACATTGTGAGTTTTTTGCTTCTTTTGCAACAACGTTTTGGTGAAAGTAATGGCAAACAGAAAGTCGTATAGTTTCAAAAGTTATACACGAATTTATTTATCTCGTTGAATAAAATAACTTTTCTTTTGATACTTAAAGGAAGCGTAAAGACTATGTAAAAGGAAACCACTAGTTTTTCATATCAATTTTTCTAACTTTGGACCTCTTTAACTCCTAAAGCTGTTGCTAAGCGCCCATTAATTTTCAAATAATTTTAATTTTATAAATGGCATATTTTTTACCAAAAGATATTTTGCGTGCGGAACATTACAACATATATCATCAGTTTACCGCATTAATAAACAACACTTTGGAAAAATATTTACCGAAGTTTGCGATGCAATAGCCAGTGGACTGCATTAAAAAATTCCATCACTTTATAAAGAAGAAATGATAAAAACTTCGAAAACTTTCGAAAAATGAAATTTTCCTGATTGTGTCGGCGCTATTGATGGTAAACACGCATTATTAAAATGCCCACCTAAATCTGGTAGTCTTTTCTATAATTACAAAGTAAAATTCCAAAAGCAAATTAATATTGATGAGTATTTAATTTTTAAGTACTTCTACGAAATACCAAACAATCCATGCATATCTATAGTAGATATAACTCTTTTTGAACTAAAAAAAAATATTACACATTGTGAGTTTTTTGCTTCTTTTGCAACAACGTTTTGGTGAAAATAATGGCAAACAGAAAGTCGTATAGTTTCAAAAGTTATACACGAATTTATTTATCTCGTTGAATAAAATAACTTTTCTTTTGATACTTAAAGGAAGCGTAAAGACTATGTAAAAGGAAACCACTAGTTTTTCATATCAATTTTTCTAACTTTGGACCTCTTTAACTCCTAAAGCTGTTGCTAAGCGCCCATTAATTTTCAAATAATTTTAATTTTATAAATGGCATATTTTTTACCAAAAGATATTTTGCGTGCGGAACATTACAACATATATCATCAGTTTACCGCATTAATAAACAACACTTTGGAAAAATATTTACCGAAGTTTGCGATGCAATAGCCAGTGGACTGCATTAAAAAATTCCATCACTTTATAAAGAAGAAATGATAAAAACTTCGAAAACTTTCGAAAAATGAAATTTTCCTGATTGTGTCGGCGCTATTGATGGTAAACACGCATTATTAAAATGCCCACCTAAATCTGGTAGTCTTTTCTATAATTACAAAGTAAAATTCCAAAAGCAAATTAATATTGATGAGTATTTAATTTTTAAGTACTTCTTTTTAAGGGTTTCTTTAGCATTGTCTTGATGGGTGTAGCAAACGGTGACTACAAATTCACTTATATTGATGTGGGAGCCTATGGAAGCGAAGGAGACGCAAATGTTTTCCATAACAGCTCCTTAGGCAAAGCACTGTTAAATGGCAATTTGCAATTTCCTAACGATTCTAGAAATTATGAAAATATTTTTTCATTTTTTTTAAATTTTTATGGAGTTACATATACTCCAGCGAAGAACAAAAAGCTCGAGGGTTCTCAACTAATTTTTAATTACAGACTTAGCCGAGCACGTAGATGCATTGAAAATGCTTTCGGAATACTGTACTCTTAATTTTATTTTCTCTCCAGAAAATTATATTATGCTCCCGATAGCGCTCGAAAAATAATTATTGCGTGCTGCTATTTGCACAATTTTCTAATTCGAACTATAACAGAACAATATTGTCCTCCAAACTATGCCGATAGTTATAATGAATTTAGAGAAGTCATAAGAGGAGATCTTCACAGCAATCTTCCACCAGACTCTTTGTTTAACTCCTATCTTCATCCAGTCCAAGCTGGCAGACACTCGAATTCGGCTAAAGACATAAGAGAAAAATTGAAAGTTTATTTTAATTCAGATGCAGGGTCCATCCCCTGACAACGAAAAGCTACATTTTTGGAATAATTTCTTTCAACAAAATCTATAAACATACATATTGTAAACTTAATTAATGTCCTACAAAAGGTAAAATGTTCCTAAAAAATTTACTAATTATTCATTATTATATCTTTAGTAAATACTGCAGATAAACAAATTAAAATGGAAGAATTGGATAATGATTTAACAGTGAGGCTGTTCTGAAACGCGCAAATCCACAATACATAGTGCTACCTAGGCTGACTGCGTTGAAGCAGCTGCAGTCACCGAAAACACACACACTTGCTACAAATGACTCTGTCAAAGCTGCTACTAAAATCCATTCAAAAATCAGAAAACGATTTTTATATCTGCAATTCTTATTATTAAATTTCATCTGAAAAATATAAATTATCATACATATTTTTGGAGTTTATGAAAGCTTTTGCCATTTTGATGACGTTAGTGTGTATTGGAGGTAGGTTTGATTTTTCTTACTTTTTGACTTGGAGTTAGTTAAAACAACAATCAAAACTTCTATAAATTCATAGTTATATATTTCTAATTGAATTAATTTTATTCCAGTTTTTATAAAGTACAAATATTTTATATTTAATTATAATTTATTTTGTGCAGCTCATCGTAAGTCATCGCAAGAAATTTGGCACCTAATTCGTTGGCAGTTGAATCCGGCAACAGCTCAATAATTGAGCCTAAATGAGCCAGAAAGTGATGATGCTTTGATTTGGCTACCTCATTTTTTCGCATTTCTAAAACTGTGGCCATTTGCTCCACCACTTTGTCAGCAGTAGCCTGCAGTACATTTAGTTGTGAACGACTTGTGCTGGGCGTGCTAGGTGTTGGCAACTAAAAAGAAAAAATTTAGTAAATTTTGTGTCGATAAGCAATAACAGCTTAAGTCTGTTTTCGAAGTTTTGAGAAATGTTGCTTTAAAGTTTTCAATCTATGAGCTATATGAAAGGAACTTTTGTTTTTGTGTCATAATTTTGGCTGAGGTCGTGCTAGAAGCTCCTGATTTTGTACGATTATATTAATATGTGTATGTATGAAACACATCTACATCAATAACTGTCTTAAGTCGACTTAAGCTATTATTGCTAATCTACACAGAATTATCGAAAGGAAAAAACTTAAGCATATTTACATACATATGAATACGTCGGCTCTGGCTGCACAGTTGAATTATCGTTTTGCATCGTAGAATAAGTTCTGCTATGCAAATATATGTATGTGTATGTTAAATTAACAATTTCCTTTTTTAATAAAAAATATTTTAGTTTGCACTCTTTGTGTAAAAGTATCACATATAAATGACATATCTTCTGAAAAATTCCACGCTTTAGTTGATATCTCATCTTCAACGTCGTCAAGTTCCAAATCACATGCGCTGCCGGATTTTTTGGCCTTTTTGGTATGGTATCGCTTGTTGTCTCGCAAGCTTTTCCATGCAGCCTTGCAGTCTTCTACTGTAAAATTAAAAGAAGAAACATTACAAAATTTACAAGCAAACTAATAAATAACTTACCGCTTTTATTTGTTTCGGCGCTAATGCTGGCCCAAGAATTGTTTACTGCATTTCTAATGCTGTGCTCCTTTGATTGTTTGTCCCATATTAGATTTTGTCGCTTTATGGAGCATAGCAACCTCTTTTTTCCTCATCACTGAGCTGGCCCTTCCTTTTTTGATAAAATTTATGTCCACTGCAATATTTAATATGAGACATTTTTGAAATAATACAAAAATTATAAATCAAATTAGAAACTTACTTTATTCTTTTGTTTGCACTTATTTTTTAATTAAAACTGACATTTTTTGACAACTGTCACTTTTCGCTACAAAATAAATAGACAGTTCAATTAAATTGCCGTAAAAAAATGCTACTCATAAACATATTGCGAGAAATTTTCACAGTGGAACAGAGTATTTCACTGGGAACATGTTATAAAAATTTCCACGCTTGTTTCGCAGCTTTAATTTATTATGTAGAGATTTGAATAAAATTTCAGGTGAAACTGAACAGAGTACTATGCTTTAGTGTTGAAATTTATAAGAGAAAGAAGTTCTGGAGTATCGAATACATCAGTTTTGAGTAGGTGTAAGTAGATGATATCAGCAGATTTTCTTCTCTCACTTAAAGATTGCATCTTTAATAATTTTAAACGATCCTCATTTGGAGGAAAGTTAAATGTGTCAGTTCTACTCAAGCCTCTCTGAGCAAACCGAACAAAACGTTTTTGAATTCTTTCCATACGATCAACATGCACATTGTAATGTGGGGACCATATTTGACTTGCGTACTCCGAGTGAGGACGCACAATTGAATAATACAGAGTTGTAGTTGTTATTAAGCTATCAAACTCTTTAGCCCACCGTTTTATAAAACCAAACCTAGAAGACGCTTTTTTACAAATTCTATCAATATGCATGTTTAAACGATAACTTAGAATCCATGCATATACTAAGGTCTTTGACGGTAGTAACACGACTTAAAGCAGTATCTTTAATTTTGTAATCAAAAATAAAAATTTTTCTTTTACGCGAAAAGGTCATAGTTTAACATTTATCTGGATTTGAAAACATCTTATTTTAAGAACACCAAACCTCAAAGGATTTCAAGTCTGACTGGAGCAGGTCTGAATTGTCATTAGAATCAATTGTTCTATATATTTGCATATCATCTGCTTATTTATGCGATGAAGATTTTAGCGCTGGATCAGATGGGATTCCTGCCGCAGTATTAAAACAATGCGGCTACATTTTGTGTCAACCATTCTCGTTACTTTTTAATAAGTCAATAAATGAAAGTAATTTTCCTCTTTTCTGGAAAAAATCTTATACCTTACATAAAAGGTTGCAGGAAAGACGTCACTAATTATAGGCCTATCGCTAAGTTTTCTTCGATTCCTAAACTTTTTGAGCGAACAGTGTACGATCAAGTGAAAATTCACTGTGGGCAAGTCATGACAACTCATCAGCATGGTTTTGTTACTGGCAGATCCACTGTCTCTAATCTCCTTGATTTCACTACACTCTACTTAAAATCTATTGATTCTGGTAGCCAGGTCGATTGTATTTACACTGACTTTAGCAAAGCTTTCGATAAATGACCACATAATCTAATTTTATTTAAACTTAAATTAATGGGATTTCCACAATAATTTGTAAACTGGATCAAATCGTCTTTGATGGAGAGATCAAATACGGTTCCGAGGCGTGTTGTCTTCTGAATTAGTTGCAGAATAGGGTGGTCCTCAAGGAAGCCATCTGGGTCCACTTCTGTTTATTTTGGCTATTAATGATGTTACCCAAAACATCAAACACTCTTTATATTTTCATATCATCTGCTTATTTATGCTTATTTATGCAGATGATATGAAAATATAAAGAGTGTTTGATGTTTTGGGTAACATCATTAATAGCCAAAATAAACAGAAGTGGACCCAGATGGCTTCCTTGAGGACCACCCTATTCTGCAACTAATTCAGAAGACAACACGCCTCGGAACCGTATTTGATCTCTCCATCAAAGACGATTTGATCCAGTTTACAAATTATTGTGGAAATCCCATTAATTTAAGTTTAAATAAAATTTATGCAGATGATATGAAAATATAAAGAGTGTTTGATGTTTTGGGTAACATCATTAATAGCCAAAATAAACAGAAGTGGACCCAGATGGCTTCCTTGAGGAACACCCTATTCTGCAACTAATTCAGAAAACAACACGCCTCGGAACCGTATTTGATCTCTCCATCAAAGACGATTTGATCCATTTTACAAATTATTGTGGAAATCCCATTAATTTAAGTTTTATATTTTAAGTATATTAAGTTTTATTTAATAATCTGCATAAATAAGCAGATGATATGAAAATATAAAGAGTGTTTGATGTTTTGGGTAACATCATTAATAGCCAAAATAAACAGAAGTGGATCCAGATGGCTTCCTTGAGGACCACCCTATTCTGCAACTAATTCAGAAGACAACACGCCTCGGAACCGTATTTGATCTCTCCATCAAAGACGATTTGATCCAGTTTACAAATTATTGTGGAAATCCCATTAATTTAAGTTTAAATAAAATTAGATTATGTGGTCATTTATCGAAAGCTTTGCTAAAGTCAGTGTAAATACAATCGACCTGGCTACCAGAATCAATAGATTTTAAGTAGAATTTAGTGAAATCAAGGAGATTAGACACAGTGGATCTGCCAGTAACAAAACCATGCTGATGAGTTGTCATGACTTGCCCACAGTGAATTTTCACTTGATCGTACACTGTTCGCTCAAAAAGTTTAGGAATCGAAGAAAACTTAGCAATAGGCCTATAATTAGTGACGTCTTTCCTGCAACCTTTTATGTAAGATATAAGATTTTTTCCAGAAAAGAGGAAAATTACTTTCATTTATTGACTTATTAAAAAGTAACGGGAATGGTTGACACAAAATGTAGCCGCATTGTTTTAATACTGCGGCAGGAATCCCATCTGGTCCAGAGCTAAAATCTTCATCGATTGATACAATATACTTTAAAATATCCTCTGAGGTAAAAGATATATGCTCCAAAGAAACTTTGGGTGCATTGTTCATATAATCAAAATACGGATAAACCAGGATTAAAAGAATCTGAACAAAATGATTCTTTAAAAAGATGGGCAAATAGGCCACAAATAATGGTGGAATCTTCAGTAAATCCATCCCGAATTTTGAAAGAAGAAGGAAATCCATCAGTCTTCTTCTTAACATTAACATAACCCCAAAATGTTTTTGGATCAAGCAAAATACTCAGCTTCATATTATCCCAATACTCATTATATAATGCAGCTGAGCGATTCTCAAATTCCAAAAAAAAAGTTTGTATGTTTCTAGATCATTTAAGTTCAAACTACAAACATATTTCTTCCATACCCTATTCCTATTGTTTCGAAGAGTCTTTAAATCCTTTGCGTACCAAGGGTATGCAGAATTTTTCGCAAATTTAAGACTATATGGTACAGACTGAGAAAACATGACAAAGAGCTCCGTATAGAAAAAATTTATTGAACTTGATGAGAAAAAATTTTGCTTACTTATGCAACAGTCATATTCAATGAAGTTTTGGAAATAAATGTATCCACGTTACAAATTCTTCTACCGGGTACACGGAGAAAACTGTTTGCTAAATTTGTGTTGTGATTAAGCAAAACTTGCTCAGCAACTTCAAAATTATGGTAGATTTCAGCAAAAACTGATAAAAATTTGTTAATCCAGTTTATAACTTTATAATAACTTGCTTGAATTTAATCAAAATTTTGCTAAGTTATTATAAACTGCAAAAACAAATTTCTACTTAATTCAAGCAAATATTTGCCAAGTTATTATAAATTGGAATGGCAAATTTTAATTAGTTTTTGCTAAAATCTATCATATTTTTTAAGTGAAATAATTATTAACATTAAATTAAATTTAAAAATTACCATTATCCGGAGACTTGAACCTCGGCCGCATGAGTGTAAGAGCATGGGCTTATCCATTCGACTATCGCAGTTGTTAACCAATCGTCGCCTAATTTTCTTCATTAAGAATAAACGATGCTCGTATGTTTAGAAGAAATTTTCTTGAATTTAGTAAAAACTTGCTATTTCAGTTTATAATAACTTAGCAAATATTTGCTTGAATTTAATATAATTTTGCTTTTTCCTAAATACATTAAGAGTGATTTCAATTTAGCAAGCTTTTTCTAAAATCACACCATGATTGAGCGACATTTTGCTGATTATCTTTTAAACAAAACATTTGCTTTTAAGCAAAACATTTGCTTGACTCAAGCGAAATAATTATCTCGGTGTACAAGGTATTAACTTACATTTTTTCATGTAGTTTATAAATATATTATTAACTTAATATTATATTTACTAAAATATTTCATATATTAAATTTATTCCATGATAATATTTGTATCATTGCATTAAGCAACCGCATTTAAATAATACTAGGATTCCAATTTGTTGATAAGGTTTGTGTATTTAATATCAACATCACTAAGTGCTAACGTGTTTACCATCAAAACAAGTAATTGTAAGCATAAATAATATAAACGTGTATATCCGCCATTTGTTTTTATTTATTTTTTATATAGTTGTCTGCCCATTGTTGCAATTTCATATATTTCCTTTCGCTTGTGTATTTTTCTCATCACGGACCACTATTTACACGCTTATCAGTTACAGAAACACTAGTTTTCGCAAAAGTGAGTATTTTTGTATGAAACACTGTGACGTTAGAAAAAGTGACTATTTGTCGCAATATTTACAGAACCGAGCTACTGGTCTTCACTAGCTTCACTCAACCGAACGTCCGTGAAGATAGCGACGATTTTAGTTAGTGGCGAATTTTTTCTAGCTGGCACAGGTTGTTTATGTAATAAAGATAATGATCATTAGACATTATGTAAAACTCTATGGGCCTTATTCATAAACATTTTAAAGTCGAGTCTAAATTTAGTCGAAGTTTTTTGGCAGCAAACTCTATAGAAATAATGTCAAAAAAGCTCACACTAAATTTAAACTCGACTTTAAAATGTTTATAAATAAGGCCCAATATCTATAATCTGTACTATAATCTATATGATTATATCTACACTATTATATAAAATTGTGCTGCTAAAAATAAATTTAGAAATTGCAGTTTCTTTTGACCTTCCATCTTTAACTATAAATTAATTATTCATTTTATGACTTAAAACCATGGGATAAGCAAATAATTATCCAATGGCTTAAAACAACTTTACCTTACAATCTTTTTTACGTTTGGCACGATTTTATAGCTTAAAAGAAATTTACTTCACAAACAAAACTACGAAAATTTCAATTGGCGCTATTTACGTTTGACTGGTCTGCTGTCAGAATCAGCTGATTTGTGCTAGAAGCTCTTTCCGTACTTTTGCCAATATTTTCAAATTTCATTTTTACTCTCTCAGTTCGAGCTTACCAGAAGTTACACAAATCTTACTGTGGGTTTAGACCGCCTGAACGAACGAAAAATTTATCGCGAACAATTTATTGCAATAAATTCTTCGTTCGGAGTACTGTTTAGACCGCACGAACATCAATCGCGAACAAACATTGGCCGCCATCTTGTTCGTTCAGGCGGTGTAAACAGCAGTTTGTGCATTTGGCCGAACATCAACAAATGCAGGGTTGATAGCTCCTTATTTTTATATTAGTACTAAAACTCATACTCCGTTTCTCAACAACAAATGGTTTGCCACTCCATAACAATATATTACTCGTATTAGTTATTATAGAAAAGACGTGTGTTTAACTTAAGGGCCCATTTAAGTTTTTCGACGAACAAAAAGTTTTCACATTTTTCGTGTGTCAATAAATTTCGTAAATTTTAAGTCAATTAAATAAAAATTGTTCCCAAATTGTATGACTTATTAAGCAAATACAATTTATACTTTCAGTCGTTCGATTTTTATTTTAGAGAAATCCTTTTTATGTTATAACTTTAAAGAATTGCTTTTAGTCACAAATCGAAATGTCTACGAAGGAATCTTCGTTCGTTCGCCCTAATTTACTGTTTACACCGGGCAAACATTGTTCGCGATAAATTTATAGCGAACACTGTTCGTTCGGGCAAAGTGTTTAAACCGAGCGAACGAACGAGGTTTCTTTCGTTCGTTCAGGCGGTCTAAACGCACAGTTACACAGTGTAGAGTACGGAAACACACCTAGTGTGTAACCAAATAAGGACGATGATGCCATATCGCATCGCTAAGTCGGATGTCGCAAAACTAACCGTATCACGTAAAAATTAGTCAAAATCAAAATTAGGTAAAAATTAGTACATGTGTGAAAAAATGTTCCCTTCTTTAAGGCGTTGAGGAGACTGATAAAAAAACGTCCAAACAAAAAAACGGACAACAGTGACCTGCTAGTGATTCGCAAAATAGTCGCAAAATAACACGTATACTGAAGAAATTAGTAACAGAAATCAATAATAAACATAATAGCAACATTTTAAAAACAACATAAGTGCTGGTATACACTACCCTCACTCAACTGACTCACTTTGATGTCTATAGAAGAGATGAGATAGTGGGAAGGTAAATGTACCGTGAGGCAAGAGTTTCAAAAACTTGAAAAATTTTGCGACTGACTTTGGTTTGGCATTTGTCATTTTGAGTGTTTTTTTCTTTTATGAGCTCATAACTGCTGGTTTTGCAGTGCTATATGCAGCTACGAAGCACACACTCAAGCTAACACTAATTTGTTATTGCTTTAAACTGTTTTAGGTTAAAAACTTCACAAAAGAAAATGCCGACTCAAAGTGAGGCAATTTATGTGTGTGAACATATAACAACCTTTTCATGTCAAAGTAAGTCGGTTGAGTGAGGCCAGTGTAGACAGGCTCCAATGATTTTATTCGTTTTAGTTTCCTTAATATTTGCATAACAATAAGAGGTCCAAAACGCGAATTTTTAAAAGAGCGTAATAAAACTTCATTGATTACCAATCAAATAAACTACAGGCTTGAAATAACCAATTCGTTTTTCGGAAATATCCCTTAAACCTTGAACTAAATGCAACACTTCTAAAATTACACCATTAAACATATCTCGTGACAGCTGTCATTTGCGTGGTATTTTTGATGAGGAAAATTTTATTGAAGAACTCAGAAAAATAAAACCAGTCGAGTGAATTGGATTGCAAAGCGTTATAACAGCGTTGGATAGTGAAAAAAGATAAACGAACTGTGTAAAAAACTCCAACAGCGGACGCCCACAAGGGACCGAATTGAAATAAGTTTTTTTAAGTAATAAAGTCCAAATATCAGTGTATATCATTGACGAGACGACCAAGCGGCCAACATAGAAGAAACTAGGTGCAACGATACCAAAACCGCAACTTACCTAGGCACAATTGTGTAGAACGCACAGTTGTTGTAGTGGTTGTTGGTGCAAAGTAAAGTAAGCAGGCGAATAAGCAGTAAACCGTCGGATGGTGTTCAGAGCGAGGCGAGGTGAGACAACGTTGTAATTTAAACGGGAACGCCCACTGAAAAAGTGAGGAAGGAAAATTTGAAGAATTATAAAGAGCTTTACAACGGAAAATTGTCCAAAGGTGAGGCAGCACACAAACACAGAAACTCATTTGGATAACTCTAAAGTATTAATTTTATAGGAAGTCATAAACGTTGAAGTATTATCGCAAAAATGTCTACGCTTGTCAGTGACACGCCTCAAAAACACTACCAAGAGAATAGTGACGAGAATGAGGTGAACTTCATGTTGACACCAGATATGCGCCCAGAGATCAAAAACGAGCCGCCCGAGGACATCGACGATACGCAGCAATTCCAAATGTCGAACGGATTAAGCTTGCAGCACGCGGCTCATCGAAAGCCCAATATCAGGCTGACGCCCACTATGAAACTGTTGGCCAGCCCAAATCCTGTTGATCCGAAACGCAAGTTCAGTTGCCCCTATGAAAACTGCACAAAAAGTTACGGCAAGAGTTCACATTTGCGCTCACATCTAACATGGCATACCGGCGTCAAGCCGTATGTCTGTCAAGAACCCAACTGTGGCAAGAGCTTTACGCGTTCCGATGAATTAAATAGGCACTCCCGTACTCACACCGGTGAAAAGCCTTTCGAGTGCATGCAGTGTGGAAAAAAGTTTTCGCGCAGTGACCACCTGACCAAGCATGTTGCAACGCATACTAAACAAATGCAGACACAGAAGCGGATGCGTGCTCCAGAAATTGTAGACAAAAAACCAACAGTTAACGTTTGCCAAAAACCGGGAATTAGCGAACAAATGCCAGAAGCTGCTGAGCAGAAACTAGAAGTGGCAGAAATTGGCGAGGCAAAATCAGAAATTGTCGATGAAAAACCTGATATTATTGATCAACAGCTAGGTACTGTTGACGATGATGCTCCTGCGACAAAGAAAAAGAGTACCGAGTTAACTGAATTGACACTGCCTGGTCAAGGACTTAATTACACTGATGGCATGCACTTTATGGCCTCGCTACTGGAATGCACGCAATTCAAGCATGGTCGTCATGTGATTAAACCCGAAAATCTTACTGGTGAGCAATTAGATCCAGAACGCTTGCCAATACGCATTAAATTGGAAAGACCAGAGCACAGTGACGAGTACAAAATAGTCAATGAGGCTGTGGGGCAAGAACAGAAAGTAGTAGTAAAAACCGAAGTTGAAACATCTGCGGAAACAACAAAACCACTTATTGAGATAGCTACAACCACAACGCCAACAGTGTATAACGCAGCAACTGCCTACGAATATGACAACAATAGCTGCAACGATGCCGATGACATGGACGATGACGAAAATACAAATGATGACACCATCATGCCTGAGGCCAATGCAGCACCATTGTCGCAATCGGGTTCACTCTTGGTTGCGCCAAGTCTTGATCACTTTGAGCGTCCCTATGGTTGCCATCAATGCATAAAAAGTTTTAAGCGCCAAGATGATCTAAACCGGCATCTGCGTACGCACACCGGCGAGAAACCTTACGCCTGCACCGAATGTGAAAAACGCTTTATGCGCAGTGATCATCTCAAAAAGCATCTGAAGATACACTTCAAGCAACTTTAGTTTGTAAGCAGCATAAATCTTACTGCAGATGAAGACATCATTTTAATATTATTATTGTTTTGTTTAGTTTGGGCAAAAGTTTTTTTTTTTATTATCTTACTAAAAGTTTAAACTGCTATTTATTGAAATAAGTTGTATTCGTAGTTAGAAGTGTGGAAAACAAAAATAATTTCAGCTCATAAGTTTTACATATTAGCCTATACGTATTAACTTTGCAATCCTTTTTTTCATAATAATTGATTTGAATATAGTTATTGATTGTTCGCAAAATTGATGTCGTTAGCGCTGTTCTATACAGGGGGTATAAGACAAAATTGTAACAAATATTTACAAAGTCTTGATTTGTAAAGCAAAATAAAATAAATTGTTTTTCAATGCTTTGGAAAACAGGCTAAAAAAGACAAAATTAAATTCTGAAAAACTACCTGTTTTAATGGCAAATAACTCGCATTTCCTCAAATCAAAATTGATTTAATATTCATGTATACTTTTATTAGGTATAATGTTTAAAATGAAATTGAAAATATTGCACTATATAATTAGAATTGGAATAAAAACACTCAAAACTTAAAAATTGTAGCATTTCTTAATTGAATTCAAAACTAACAGCTTTTCGATTAGAAACGTTTTAGTTTAAATAGAAAATGAAAAAGTTGATGAAATTTGTTAAGATTTATTAAATATGTTTTATAAAATTTGCAAGCTTGTAAGAAATTTTGGTGCTGTAGATATTTATGTGTTCTAAGAACCATTCGTATAAAAATGTATGTCTTATGTGTTAGAAGAAAAACTTATTATAGCTTAGATAAAAGAGTTCAAAGTCGTATGTTGAAAAGTGACATATTTTGAAGAGTTTGTAAAAAAAGCCCTGTATTTCAAATTAAAGCTACTTGCAATGTTCTTCAACGCCCTGTTAAAAGACATGCCTGCAGTCTGCATACTCATACTTACTTATATAATTATTTATTATATCCCACTTTATACAAAATGTGGGTGTAACCAAGCCATAAAAGGAAAAACAAAGAAAAAAACAATTCGAGTTTCAAAGCAGCTGCCAACAACAACAGAAACTTATCACTCGCCTCTCTTTGGGCTTTATTGTTATTGTATCTAATTTTATTCGGCATTAAGCCAAATCAATATATGATACTATTGCGTGTGGGTGGGTGTGGCACTTGACGGAGTGGAGGTTTTGCGTTTACAACAACAACAAAAATATAATATATATACACTCCATGGGCTAAACGCATACATACATGCACACATACTGACATTCATACATATGAATGAGCATGTTTTCATATCACCAGAACAACCAACGTTGAAAAAAATGCTAAAGCAGTTGTATGGTCAAATAGTTGGCTAACAGCGCCAAAGCAGCGCTGCCAAAAACTGTTCTAAGAACAACCGGAACTACCACATTGTGAATGAGTGACTTTCAATTTTACATTATTTTGAATTTATTCGCAGTTTTATGTATTTATAAAATTGCCAAAATATTGATTGAAATTTTTTTATATTGTCACTATTCCTTAGATTTTGTCTAGATTTTATAAAATGTCTGTTGGATTTTCGATCAGTTTGTATTCATTCCATGGTCCATTTTTTATTTCATAACAAAAAATAAACGCTCGTGAGGGGGGCAAAATGTTAAAGCTAAAACAACAGCAACGATAGCTAAGGCAGCACAAGGGCGGTTAAACAGAATGAAATTCAAGCGGAATGCGTTACGCCTCTTTTTTGTTATTGTGCCTCTACTATATATTAGTATGTATTCAGTGCGTTTATGTATGTTTGTTTGCTATTCGTCTTTCCAATATTTTGTATAAAAACATTTCAGAAGTTATGTAGTTTTTTTCCGCATGCTTGCTCATACGTTAAGCAAGGTGAAGTAATTGCGACAGCGATGCCTGCCACACCCTTTTCTTTAACATGACATGCTCACAATATTAGGGCAAACCCGAATATTGCTGCAGTGGTTAGTTATTAAAGTGTTTATTACACATAAATATTATGATATTTATTTGCAAAAGAAACTTTATGTCGATGTGGAAAATAGCGGAATGGTGTATTGTAGCTAAAACTATTTTGTTCAACTAGTGCTATGGTAATAGATAAAGTAATCAGCCGACTTCAATAGCAACTTTTAGTTTTTACAAAAATACTTTCAAATAGGTACATAAACTAACTATTCCATAACATTAAAATTATTCAATGTCATTGGAAAAAAATTAAACTTTAATTTATTTATTAATTTTTACAAACCATATGATTAGTATTGTTACTTAGTTTTGCTTAATGTGGGTGGGAAAGGTAGTGTTGCGTGATCAGATCGAGCCCTAACCGCTGAAATAACGTATTTTTACAGGAGAAACAGTTCTCTTGTGTCTGCATCAAAAGTACGTGTTATCTTGATTTTTGTGAGTGATTTGTATAACTTTATAACAGTGATCACCACGTTCGTTCATTTCACTGTTCTTTCAGTTGTGTGCTAGTGCGCGCACATGTGAGAGCGACAGAGAGACACAGGGTTCACGATGCCCGCGGGCATAGGGTGTGGGGATCACTGCTTTAGAACATAACCAGATGTGGCGGAAGAAGTATACTGGTTAGAGTTTGTGGTTCGAATGCTAAAGAACCGCGGTAGCCATGGTTCAATTTCTATCTGAGAGAGAATGTTTTTCGATTCGGCCGTCATCGTTCGGATGTACCGATAATTTGTATTTAAACATTAAGCACGCTCCATTAATCAATAAAAAGAAGCTCGGTCAAAGTCGATAACTTTAGAATATTTTTACTTAGATATGGGTATTTCCACAGCAAAGTCTACCGTGACCAAATAATTGAAACTAATTAAAAACTTATTAGTTTTTTTTTATTTATTGAATCCATTGTAATTTTAAAGCCATTAGGGCCTATTAAACTAAAATTACATAAACAAAAAAAAATAAACTGGCCATTTCAGCACTTGGAAGGACTTTGACCTAACTTCTATTGATCAATTGTGTTGTGCGTATTATTAAATGTTTGATCATAAATGACCGAGAACTGGACCTACATATTTTATGCCGACTCCGAACGGCTTATGTTCTCAAGAAGCTTTACATGGCAATTTTTACTCTCTGAGGTTTGCCATTGTCTGCAGAGAAATGACGACCGAACAGAAAAATTAATTCAATTGAAAAACTTTCTGTCTGAGTTCATTAGCTTAGGGGCCACGCACTTTACCCACTAGGCTACGGCCGCCACCAATATTACACAGCAATATTAATATTAAGTGCGAATGAATAATTAATGTAACGGTTTGTTTTTTTTAATTTTTTTTTTCTCCTGACCTCTTCCTTGTTTTGGTGTTCAAAGATATGCAAATCGAAGTGAGTGTAATCCGCCAACCTTATTGACATTAATTCTAGGACACGTCAAAAAGAAAAGGAGAGAAAAAAAGATTAAAAGGAACTTACATACTAACATATTTAATACATAGTAGTATAGCTAAGAATTTTATATGAATAGGAGAGATCTGAGAAGGGTATAGAGAGTTGGAAAGGATACGCTTAACAAAGGACCTCTTTCCTTGTTTTGGTGTTCAAAGATATGCAAATCGAAGTGAGTGTAATCCGCCCACCTTATTGACATTAATTCTAGAACACGTCAAAAAGAAAAGGAGAAAAGTAGTGCTTTTAGTAGGGAAAAAAGATTTGGAGAGGGCATGCTTAGTTATAGATTAAATATTTAGATTTATAAACAAGCCAACTATTCACTTATTTATTAACCAAGCAAGGTTAAGTTAAATAAACTTAAATTAAGCTTAGATTAAGGTGTTGGGAGCCTAGTTTCTTGAAGAAAGGTATTAGGACGAAATAGGGACTTAGAAAGATTCTTCTTAAAAGTGAATTTAGACATAGTGAATAGTACTCGCTGATATTATTGAATTCTCTACAGCAGCGATGCCCAGCGCCTAACTCTTTCCACTTTTTTACTTCAATATTTCATGATTGTTGTAATTCGCCGAATTCAGTTTGTAATCGCTTCTTAATGTTATTGTTTTTGTTTTTCCGAACCATCGGCAGCTGTTCTGCGATCGCATGTTGCTGTTTTTGTTTTTTGGCACCATAGATCGCGGCTGTTTTGCAAAATTAGACAAGGTAGTGTTAGGGCGGAGATTGGGTGACCGAAACTGTCAAAAGGAAGTTGACAACACATACAAAATCTGCAACTAGTGAGAATGCAATGAGAAAGCCAGAATTGGCAAAAATAGTAAAATGGCTGAGTTTGAATGTTATGGTCACTAAACAAGAGAGCACACTCAGCCCTAACACTACCTTGTCTAGTTCTACTATGTATGAAACAATGATATACAGATAGCGTATTCCGTGCGCAAAAAATGAAATCTTCTGCGCACTTCGTCACTCGGGCTTGTCAGCTGTAACACGTGGTGAATGCATACAAAAGAAAATGTGAAAAAGCAAAAAGTAAACACAAGCAGCAAGCAGCACAATTGCAAGCATTTAAGAAATATTGTATTCATTTAGTTTAACTTCTAATATTGTGCACTTATAGTACGTGTATATTATAATTTTCAATTATATATTACGTAATTAAAATGAGTACTAAGTTTTAGATGCTTTTGATGAGAATAACAACGATTTAAATTTTGGCCAAAAAAAGAATTTACAATTTTTTTTCAACAAACGAAACAACGTGAAGAACATAAAATGAAAACAAAGAAGCCATGGCAAAATTAGACAAGGTAGTGTTGGGGCGGTGACCACAACATACAAAATCCGCAACCAATGAGAATGCAATACGAAAGCAAAAATTGGCAAAAATACCATAATGGCTGAGTTTGACAGTTATGGTCACTTAGAAAGAGAACACATTCAGTCCTAAAACTACCTTGTCTAGTTCTACTATGAAAGAAGCAATCAAAGTGCTGTCAAACACATCAAGCAACGTAGTTATTTTTTTTTGTGGGGGAACAAATGCGAGAAAACACCCTTATTATATATGCATATCTTTTCAATAAGAGTACTGAAAAATATATTTGCTTAAATTTATTTACAAATATATTTAAAATGTTCTTAATTTCATTTCAATATGCCAAGTTTCAATAACAAAATGTCGAAAATGTCGTTTCAATAACAAATTTCTTCATCGCTATAAATTGTTTATCCCCTTTAAATATATTGGGACTACGTTTTTATTAGGTAACTTTGACAAGCTCGAACTACGTCACTACAAATATGGCGGACATGCGATATACGCTATCTTTATATCTGTGTTTCATGAGGTAACGGTAAAATTTTTCTCATTTTTCCCAATTCACTTAATTGAACTTTCAGACCAAAAAAATTAAAAAAAGCTTTCGTTTACCGTCAATTTTATTAATTAATGACTTTTCATAAAAAAAATGCGTTGTACTGAGAAAATATATAGTTTTCGAGATATCTTCAAAAGTTTTATGTCATAATAACATAGAATCTATGTTAAGAAATTACGTTATTAAATTATAAATTTTAAAAATTGTTAACCCAAATATTTTTACAACGCTATTACAAGACTTTTTTAAATGTCAAAATACAAAAACTCCAATCAAATTTATGTCATCATAACAATTACCGTTAAAAAAAGGTATTCAAATAAAATGAAGTAATTTTTTAATATGTGTACCAAGGTATATTCAACATGGTAGTGTCGTCACAGAGAGGTGGGTACCGAAGCTGTAAAACATAAGACGAACGTAAAAGACAATAAATAAAAGCTGAGAGGAAACTGTCAAATGTGTTCTAAAATTTATATAGTTTTCATTTTTGTGAGTGCTGAAAGTTTTTTTTTTTATTTTTCGTGAAGCTATCATTAAATAACTGTTGCGAAATAATTTAAACTGTTCGCAAGTATTTTAATGGCTTTTATCCCACTCCATTTGCCGTGTGTCATCAATTTTTTAAATTTCCACAAGAAAACTATAACCATGAAAAACGACGCGGATAGTCTGTTGATTTGTACTGCCCCAGAAAGTGATCCAACAGAATCATTCTTGCTAAGTACAACGCTTCTGAGCAGTTGAGCATCGTCGATGTTGATGCAGAAACCGGCCGCATGACCGTTGCTTCCAAGACCTATGCCATCTGCATTGTGCGTTTGGCCAAGAAGGACGGATTAGCAAGAACTTCTAAAGTTGTTAACAATAAAGTTGCTAAAATCAATTTAAATAAATCAATTTAAAACACAACATAATTCTATTTATTGACAAGTTATTGACAACTTTTGTTATTTGATTTGCTTTTGTTCGTAAACAACTGATTTTGACAGCTCAATTACCCACAAAAAGAGAGAATTTTATCTACTAACACTACCTTCTTATATATACCTTGATGTGTACCATTTTTTCATAATTAAACAAAACAAACACAATAATTTTTATATTTTGCATTTGATTTAATACAACTAAATACTTTCATTTTAATATTTAAAATTTTTTCATGGTATGTAATATTTTTATCGCATGCGAAGCAGCGGGTATTTGCTAGTATTAAATAAACGGAATATTTTTTAAGCAAATTTTTTATTACAGTTCACACAAACTCTCTCTTTCTTTCTGTTTCTTTCACGAAAATTTACTTTATTCCTTATTTTAAGAAGTATCACTTCTGTATTGAATACACGCTTGCTGTATTTTTTTTATTTATTTTTATACTAAAATTTATCATTTTTGGAGCTTTATTTTCCGAATTTTTTGTTTTTGACACTTCATAGAAACAAAAAACTTACCATACATAAAATTGTTTTTTTGCAAAAGAGGCACTTTCTAAAACAATTTTAGCTAGCCTAAGGGTTAACACATCGGAAAATCCTTTCGTGAAGGTTAATTGTAGTAACTAAAACAATTTCTAAAACAATTTTAGCTAGCCTAGTTACAATTAACCTTCACGAAAGGATTTTCCGATGTGTTAACCCTTAGGCTAGCTAAAATTGTTTTAGAAAGTGCCTCTTTTGCAAAAAAACAATTTTATGTATGGTAAGTTTTTTGCCAAGAAGTATTTTAGACTGAGTTTAGCAAACATTTCTTTTCCAACCCGGCCTTACGTTTACTAGTTAATATTAATACATACTTTACCATTAATAACCAAAATTCATTTACTGCTATATCTAATAGCTAAGAATATAATAAAACCTTGTAAATTTCATTATGTTCCAACATGGGTTGTTTAAAAAGGCACCCCGCAACACCAACCACTAAGGCCGCCACTGATACAACCCAAAAGCAGTAAAATACTACAATTTGAAAATACTACTAACAGCCGCGCTGATCAGCAGTTGGCAAATCTATGCTTTTAAAACTTCAAGCATGTGCTTGTTGCAGCTTTTAAATGGACGTTAAACTGTCAAAGCGGAAGTGAAAATAAATGACAACAACGACGGTAGTTTAACATTTACCCTAAAAAATTCATATTTAATTTAATTTGGGAGTGTTATATATTAAGAAATATCAAATAAAAGTAAAAAATGCGCCAATTAAGTGATAAATAGTGATAAGTGACTGCGTGAATAAATGTGATAAGAGTTCGGTAACGAATAAAATAAGATGGAGCTCCGCGATGAAGTGCAAGTGTTTTTTTTTCCTTTATTTATTGCTTATTTTCAAGGCAGCAAGTGAGAATAAAAGTGATTAGCATCTTTTGTAGCCAAGGCTCAGATAAATGGTAAAATAGTGAAGGTGAATCGGTATTTAAAACTCGTTGAAGTTAGCAAGCTGCGTCTTTAGATGCAGCAACGTCCATAGTCCTAGACTAAGGCCTTTATGGTCACTATGGAAACTGTGTACGGCTTTTTGGAAGTTCCCTTGAAACGCATGCATCCACTTCTGTTGCATAAAAAAAAACTGGCCATTTCAGCACTTGGAAGGACTTTGACCTAGCTTCTATTGATCAATTGTGTTGTATGTGTTATTAAATGTATGATCACAAATGACCGAGAACTGGACCTACGTGTTTAATGCCGACTCTGAGGCTTGCCATTGTCTGCAGAGAGGGAACGACCGAACAGAAAAATTAATTCAATTGAAAAAACTTTTCTGTCTGAGCTGGAATTGAACCCAGGCTACCGCGGTTCTTTAGCTTAGGGGCCACGCACTCTACCCACTACGGCTGCAACTTCTGTTGCATGATCATCATTAAGCTGGCAGGATCGCCGTTCAAAGATTTCAAAGGTAATTTTTTATTAACTCATTTTTGCTATTAAAAATAGCCATTACAGCAATACTTTTGAGAAATAACTGCATTCATGTTTCTAGGGAACAGCAAGTAATAACAAATCTACAAACATCGTTTTGTTAAACTTCTTATGAATTAATTGTTAAAATTATATTCAAAGAAGTATAGTTTCATGTCAAAGTTCGAAATAAGAAGTTTCACGTTGGCTTTTCAATATAAGTCATTCTTAGCCCTTTGAGGACGACAAAAAAACCACTGTTATTTTTAAAAATTTTGTTGTCAAATTGTCATCACCGACAGCATATTTCTACACAAAAGTAAAATAAATTTTTTTTACTGTATGTAAGTATAGAAAAAATTCTGAAAAACTCATCCGGAAAATTTATTTTTTTACTTTGTTGGAGTAGCGATTCATAAAGGTTTTGACATAATTGGGATGAGAAAATATATTCGCTCGTATTTGAAAATCGTTTGTGGTACCTAATCTGTAGTCTCAGAGAAATCGAGGTTAATATTTACACATGGAAAGAAAAATATTTTTTTACTTCCTAGTTTTTTCTTTCTCTTAAAATTAAAAAAAGTTCGAAAAATGTGTCACACGTTAAAAGCCCAATTGATATCTAATCCTTCAAGACCAACTTTATGAAAATGCTGAACAAATGTCTGATAGTTCATCATGACAGAGTATTTTTTTTATTTGTACTGAATGTTTGTACTGAGCACTACACTGCTTTGATCCATAGGTACATACATCTAAAAAGCTAATCCTTTAATGTATGTAGAAACGACTCTCATAATACCGTTTTATGGCTCAAAGTACTTTGAACGGTATTTTATACGAGGGACTTTATAAAGTCATTTAAAAAGCCCAAAATATTTCACACTTTGCAAAAACAACACTAATATAACAGTTACCATAGACAGACGAAAACCTGCTTCCCTAGACACGGAAACAACAGACACTCTTATCAAAACACAATAGGGGTATTCACGATTCAGTGCACTTGCCAGTGCAGTTGAGGACTTGTGCAGTTAGGTTTTCGTGAACACACCACAATCATTATTGCTAGAGCTGTGAAATTTTTCAATGCACACAAGCGCACAACTGTTCAAGTCCTCAAGTTTAAGGCAATAGTAGAAAAGTACTTGTGCAGATTTTTTCATGTACGTGTATTTTGTTTTTGTAAAGTGCACAAGTCCTAAACTGCACTGGCAAGTACACAAACTGAAGCGTGAATACCCCTAATATAAAAAAGAAAGTGCACTTTAACCTTTTAGCTAACAAAATACTATTTTTCGTAGGGGTGAATAATGTGGTGCCTTACAACCACATAAATCACACACATAAATAAAACACACAAATCACATAGACATTAGAAAGTACACTTTACTTTAATTTATAAAATACTAGCTGAAACCCGGCGCGTTGCTGCCACTCTCCCTATTCAAGCGCCCATAAAATGTTATCAGTTAAACAGCATGTCTAAATTGAGGTCAAATACTGAATTCTGAGACTGTGCGACCTATATCCACAAAGCTATTCGATATAACAAATTTGGGTTGTATAGGAAGTGCCACTACCTCTTCATCAACGCTAATAGAATGTAATCAATTAAACTGGATGTCTACATGGCGGTCGAATACCGAATTCCAAAACTGTGCGACATATAACTCCAAAACTATTCGATAGCACAAATTTTGATTGTATGGGAGGTGCCACTCTCCTTTTCCCTACGCACATAAAATTTTAGCAATGAAACTGCATGAGTACATTGAGGTCGAATACTAAATTTTGAGGCTGAGTTACCTATAACTCCAAATCTATTCGATATCGCAAATTTGGGTTAAATTGGAGGTGTCACGCCCCCCCGAAAAACTCTAAAAAATTTTATCAGTAAATCTGCAAGCGTAAATTTTGGTCGAATACTGAGTTCCGACGCTGTGCGACCTTGAACTCCAAAGCTATTCGATATCACAAATTTTCGTTGTATGGGAGGTGCCACTCCCCCTTGATCAACGCTCATAAAATGTAATCAATGAAACTGCATGTGTACATTGAGGTCCAATACTGAATTCCAAAGCTGTGAGACCTATAACCCCAATGCTATTTGATATCTCTAATTTGGGTTAAATAGGAGGTTTCACGCCCCCTTGTCGTACGCCCATAAAATGTAATTAATGAAACTGCATGTATAAATTGGGGCCGAATACTGAATTCTGACGCTGATATTCAATATCGCAAATTTACGTTAAATGGGAGGTGCCACGCCCCTCTTACCAATGAACATACATTGAATCAATGAAACTGCATGTGTATATTGAGGTCGAATACTGAATTTCGGCGTTGTACGACTTATAACTCTAAAACTATTTGATAGCACAAAGTTGGGTTGTATGGGAAGTGCCACTCCCCTTTGCCCTACGACGACAAAATGTAAGTATTGAAAATGCATGTATAAATTTAGGTCGAATACCGAATTCTTACGCTGTCAACCTATAACTTCAAAGCAATACGATAACAATTTTTTATTTATATATGGGAGGTAAAAGGGGTGTGGCATTGCCCTTAAACCATCTCGTACTCAAAGCAAAGCGTACTTACAAAATTTGAGCTCAATCGGACCAATGGTTTCGAAGTATTTTGATATTTTCTTAAAAGTAGGCGTAGATGAAGTGTGACCACGCCCATTTTTTTCAAAGTTAATTATAGTTATCATACGAACTTATTTACCAAATTTTAATTTAATACGACCAAAACCGTCTTAAATACAGCATTCTTATTGATTTGTTGGCGACAAAAGGGGGTGTGGCACAAAACGTGCAAAGATACACACATGCAATTTCTTATGTGCACCCTCCACACAGACCCCAATCATCCGTAAAAATTTCATTGAAATCGGGCAAGCCGTCTAGGAGGAGTATGCGAACAGGAAGTTTTGCCACTTAATTTTATATATATAGATATGAAAACAGTGGGCGCAAAAGTGGGCGTGGTCAATTTTTCTTTCAGTAAACATTTAAATTGGATTACTACGAACATTTGAAAAAAAAATTATCCAAATCGGTCCATCCGTTTTCCGATTTTATATAAATCGAAAAAAGTGGGCGCAAAAGTAGGCGTGGTCAATTTTTATTTCCGACAAAACTTAAATTGGATTACTACGAACATTTGAAAAAAAAAATATCCAAATCGGTCCAGCCTTTTTATGATTTTAGATAAATCAAAAAAAGTGGGCGCAAAAGTGGGCGTGGTCAATTTTTCTTTCCTTAAAAACCTAACTTGGACTTAAACGAACATTTAAAAAAAAATTATCCAAATCGGTTCGGCCGATCTCAAGTTATGGGATTACATCGCATTCGGACACTTTCTTTTATATATATAGATTAAAAAATTTATTTTCATCAATGCCAAATTTTATAATCAAAAAAGTTTTTACAATTTTCATTCAAATAATTTTCATCGTTTCAAATGGTTGTAAAAAGTTTTCATATAAAGAATTTATTAAATATAGAATATATAAAATAAAAAATAAAAAGGTAAATTTATAAGTAACTTAAATAAGGACCATTAAAAATTATTTCGTGTAAATTGTGCCCGCGGCTACGCCTGGGCGGTCAATTCATAAGCTCCAATTTTGGCATACTTTTTCCATCATTTCGGCCGGTATCTCACCAATGGCAGCTGTAATGTTGTTTTCCAGTGCTGCAATTTTGTCTGGCTTGTCCCTGTAAACGAGAGACTTCACTTAGCCAAACAAAAAATATTCTAGTGGGGTCAAAACGCATGATCTTGAAGGCCAATGGACTGCTCCAAAACGAGAGATTAATTGCTCATAAAATTCGCCTCGCAATATATTGTCCTTATCCGATGTACAGTTTGGATTTTAAGTCGAAAAACGCACCAACATTTTCAAACCCTTATATCTCTGAAACTAAGATAGAGCGAAAAGGAGCTTTATTCGGGATCAAACTTTTTTTTCGTCAATAAGGCGAGAAAGGAGCTAGATATTGATAAAATAAACTTAATTTATTACCAAAATATACAGGGTTGTCAATATTCGAAGCGCCCATCTGGCAACACTGTAACTTTCCGCAGTGATGCCAAATCGACTAATGACATACCGCGTTTGAAGCGTCATTCCAAGCAAATGTTTACAATGGAACAGTACACGCCACGCGAACGCTCTAAAATTGTTGAAATTTACATTCAACAAAACAAGTCAATAGTGAAAAGTCAACTCAATGAGCGATGAAGCTCATTTTCAGTTGAACGGAACGGTAAACAAACAAAATTGCCGTATTTATGCCACTGAAAATCCACAAGAGATTCAAGAGGTACCTCTTCACGATGCAAAAGTCACTGTTTGGTGCGGCGTTTGTGCTAAAATGCTCATTGGGCCGTTCTTTTTCGAAGATGATAATGGCCACAGAGTTACTGTCAATCAGGAGCGTTATCGCGATATGATAAACAATTTTTTCATGCCAATCGTTCGTCGAAAGCATATCAGGCACTACTGGTTTCAACAAGACGGCGCGCCACCACACACAAGCCGCACTACAATCGATTTTTTGAAGCAATTGTTCCCTGGCCGTTTGATGTAAAAAAATGGTGATTTCGATTGGCCGCCAAGATCACCAGATTTAACGCCTCTAGACTTCTTTTTGTGGGGTTATTTGAAATCAAAGGTTTACGTCAACAAGACCCTAGAAGAGCTGAAAACCAACATCCGTCAAGAAATAACCGCCATTCCCATCGAAATGTTGAAGAAAACCATGGAAAATGCTGCAAAACGGGTACAATATGTCGTAGAGGCCAATGGCGACCATTTACGAGATATCATATTCAAGAAATAATGTAAGCAAATCTACTTGAACCCAATTAAATGATATTCATGACGAACAGACAAAAAATTGTGGTTTCTTGGATTTATTTAAAAATAAAATGGGCGCTTCGAATATTGGCAACCCTGTACTTTTAAGCTTTGTACGATGTATAGTTTGCTGAGTTTTTAGACAAAAATGCACCAAAGAATTACTTCCAAAAAATCTAGATTTATGTGCCAACCATAATTTTTAAAATTTTTCCAAGTGTGCGGACTCTCAGCTAGTGTAATATTGATCAATTTGGTGTATATCCAATGTACGGTTTGGATTTTATGTCGAAAAACGCACCAAAATGTTCAAACCCTTATATCTCTGAAACTAAGATAGAATATTCTCTTTGATTGAACTTACAACCAACAGTGGCCACCGAGATATCAAATATTAATCACAGTTCTTAATTCATGAAGTCTTAAAATTTGATGGATTCAAAATTTAATATAAATTCAAAATGAAATATTCTTCCTACACACGTTTATACACACGTATATAATATGCACATAATATCCATAATGTCCCAGTGTGCCAAACGGATCTGTAACGAATCCGTAACGAACTCACTTCTTCGTACATTTTGTCCGAAACGGATTGCGTTTCGCATCCGGAACGGATCCTTTTTCGTATGAAATTCCTCTCTCCGTTACGGACTTCAGTTACGAATCCGTTTCGGACTTCAGATACGAATCCGTTTCGGACTTCAGTTACGAATCCGTTTCGGACTTCAGATACGAATCCGTTTCGGACTTCAGATACGAATCTGTTTCGGGCTTCAGATACGAATCCGTTTCGGACTTCAGATACGAATCCATTTCGGACTTCATATACGAAACAGACGTTTCAGACTCTTTTTTTTTAAATAATGCGAACTCGCAACGGACGCGTTTGACGCATTTAGCTACATATGTTAAAAATATAGGTTCTCTAAACAAGTTTGACGCATTCAAATTCGAAAACTTTTTGCAGGAAATTAAACGTAAATTAAAACAAAAAAAATTATTTTGTTATAAAATTTATAAGAGAGTAGTGGAGGCTAGTTTAAATGGTAAAAAAAATAATTCAAAATATCAAACAAACGAGTACAATGTTGGTGAGTTCCAGGATGGCTCATACTTGTTTCTTCAAACAGCTCAACATTATTTTTCATTAAAGCATCCCAATAACTTTTACTGCTATAATGACAAAGCGTACCAAATTCACGCAATTAAAAAAGTTTCCGAAAAATATCTTGTGTACGGCTATCCTATAGTCACATTTAACTTGATCACTAATAATAATTATTTAAAAATTCTGACAAATACTTTTCTTCGATTTGAAGGAGAGCTTGAGGAGCACGAGCTTAATGAAATAAAAAAATTGTTTAAAATAAAAATAAGTACACAATTGCATTTCCCTAATCCACTGAAAATAAAATAAGAAATTGTAAAACAAATTTAAGACTGTCTTTTATGTTAACGTTGTGGTAATTTTTTTGACGGATTTATAACGGGTTCGTAACGGGTCCGTCAAAACATAAGAGCGATTCCTCTCAAAAATACGAATTGCTTTTTCCATTTTTTCGGATCCGCCTCGAACTCAGAACGGACTTCAGAAACGAATCCGTAACGGACTTCAGATACGAATCCATTACGGACTTCATATACGAATCCGTTTCAGACTCTTTTGGCGGATTCGTAACGGGTTCGTAACGGGTCCGTCGAAACATAAGAAAGCGTAGTACGTACTGACGGACTCGTAACGGGTTCGTAACGGATCCGTATCCGTTTTTGTGCACATTGGGGTAATAATCAACACATATTAAATATATATGCACACACCCATACATCCAAATAATTATTTATGTATTTAAAAATTGAAATATTAAAATCTATAAAAGTGTTAGGAACAAACATCAATTTCATAGCTCAATTATTTCAAAATTTTTTTAACATTTTGCGATAATCGAAATACACATTTATTCTCGTTATCCAGACTTGTTATATATATTTTTTTTAAAGTGAATATTTGCAGCCGAATTCCAAATACTTTAATTTATCGACTTTTTCTAACAAGTTTGCTGACAACTAAGAAGTTGTTTCAACAGAAAATATTTTTAAAATTATCGATTTTTATAGTGAATAAAATCCAAATATTTTTGGTTATCGATTTTTTTTAATATAATTTTGTTTTTTGTTTGTGAAAAACAAAAAATTTATTGTAATCGATCTTTTCATAGTGCAGTTTTGTTTTTTAAAAAATTTTCGTTTGTCGATTACTTCATATTTAACATTTCTGCTACATTATAAAATGTTTTCATTTATCGATTTTTCTAGTTGATATTTGCTGTTTCAAAGATGGCAATAAATTATTTAAGTATCAGCTATAATTTGTACTTAAATCAAAAATTTTAAGCTTATAATCATTTTAAAGTAAATATTTGATGTCAAAATATAAACACTTTCATCCATAAATTTTTTTACAATAAATATTAGCTGTGCAAATCCACATTATTTCGTTATCGATTTTGTCATAATTTAGATTGCTGCTGAAATTTAAATATTTCATTTTTTCGTTGTGAATATCGGCTATAAGAATTAAATAATTTTCTCTTACCGATTTCTCACTGTGAATATAAATAGTGATATCAAAATATTTTTATTTATCGATTTTTCTAACAATTTATTTGAATATTGAAATTAAAATAATTTCTTTTATCGATTTTACAATTTGAATGTTTCAATTTAAATATCGAATCTTACCATAACCCGATTTTTTGAATACGATTTTCGTTATTGAAATCGAAATTTATTTTTAATCGTTTTTTCAAAAACTGAATAATATTACTGAAATCTAAACATTTTGGATTGTAAATCCAAATCCTACATTGAATTAGCATTTCAAAAACTTTGTTATCGATATGTGAATTTTGTTCTTTAAATTGAGATACATATTAAATCTTGTCATCAAGTCCGATTGTTCTAAATTATTTGTTACCTACAATCTTTTCATCGCCAAATTCAGTTTTAAATTTTACATGAAATCCAATTATTTCTTCTTTTAATTCGATCTTGTTTATATCGCTGGTTCGATATTTTTCATTCTGATTTTTTCTATCATCGATCATATCGAGTACAAATTCCTAAAGTGTTTTTTAGCTGATTTATAGATTTCTTGCTGATTTCTTCTTAAGCCAAAAAAGCCGAAGAAATATTTTGCCACTATGAGTGCATTGGAATCCTTTATCGATAACTTAATGGATAATTTATTTGAATTTGGGGCACATTTTAGTGATGCTAATATTTCGGAATATTCAACAGCTAGCAGCTGCAATAGAAGTTCATAAAGATGAGATGAAGTCTATCTGGGCTAATGTTAAGTCGGCGTATGACGCATGCTCGAAGGAGCCAGATGCACCTAAGGCAAGTCAACCGAATACGAGTACGATATCGAAACAATAAAGAATCGATATTATAGCTGCTATCAAAACTATGTACGATGCATTTCACGGCTCACTGCAAATATTCAGCACAGATCTGGTAAGTCGTCTTCCTCTCCAAGGTCATCTGATATTCCATCAAGTTCAAATTTCAACTTACCTCCATGTGATACCGATGTATTCTTTACTTACTTACTTAGTTGGCGCTACAACCGTATGTCGGTCTTGGCCTCATCTAAGAATTTGCGCCAGCCATTTCTGTCTTTCGCTTGCTGGCGCCAGTTGGAAATTCCAAGCTTCGTCAGGTTGTCCTCTACTTGGTCTTTCCAACGAAGATGCGGTCGTCCTCTTCTGCGTTGACTGCCGCTGGGTACCGAATCGAATGTTTTCTTCACCGGAGCATCGTCTTTCATGCGCTGAACATGACCAAGCCAGCGAAGCCGCTCGATTTTAATGCGCTTGACTATGTCGATGTCAGCGTACAGCTAATACAGTTCATCATTCCACCGTATTCGGTACTCGCCATTGACGCTGATTGGTCCGTAGATCTTACGAAGAATCTTTCTCTCGAATGCTCCTAAAGTCTTTTCATCTAAACTGCTCAGCGTCCAGGTTTGTGATACGTAAAGTAGGACGGGCATGATGAGCGATTTATAGAGCTTGATTTTCGTTCATCGAGAGAGGGCTCTGCTTCTCAATTGCCTACTGAGCCCAAAGTAACACCTGTTGGCAAGAGTTATCCTCCGTTTGATCTCAATACTGATGTCGTTGGTTGTGTTTATGCTGGATCCCAGATAAACGAAGTTCTTCACAACCTCGAATGAGGTATTGTCAACGGTAACGTGGGTTCCAAGACGCTGGGAGTGTTTGTTTGTTGACACTAAGTATTTCGTCTTATCTGCATTCACTGACAGACCCATTCGACTTGACTCTCTTTCTAATCTGGAAAATGCTGCACTGACTTCGCGCGTATTATGGCCAATGATATCTATGTCATCAGCATACGCAAGCAGCATAACACTCCTGTAGAATATTGTGCACCTCGTTTGGTAATAAATGGTGGGAAGAGGTCCTTCCCGATTTTAACTGCGCTGCTGGTGTTGCTCAGTGTCATCCTGCAAAGTCGTATTAGTTTTGCAGGAATACCAAATTCAGACATGGTGGAGTACAGGTGCTTCCTTATTGGGCTGTCGAAGGCGGCTTTGTAGTCGACAAAAAGATGGTGGGTGTCGACTTGTTTTTCTTGAGTCTTCTCCAAGATTTGTCGTAGCGTGAAAAATATTTTTTATGAAATTTGTATTATTCCTTATACTAAGAAAGTACTATACATCTAGTTATATTCATTTTTCATCTTATCATGAGCCTATAATATTATCTACAAAATTTGAATTATCTCTTTGAATTAACATATTTTAATTGCATAAATATTTCATAAATTTTTTAGACAGTTGTATCTATACATAAATCTTATTGCAGCCGTACTGCAAGCGGGCGGAATGTTTATGTAAAAATGTTTCATCATATATATATTTAAGCTAAGCTTTCATTTAATTTATACTTACGATAAAGTTATATTGAAACCTAGATGTCGCTTCACGTTCATCTTTACAAACCACAATTTATCCATTTCATGTCTCTATAATATGTCAAATTGCTTATATCTAATATTTTTAAACTTCCTTTCTTGTATCAAGATTGGTACTCGTTCACTTTCCGAGCAACCACATCCTGAGTAAGTTCTTCCACAAATCATTGTCAATAAATTCACTGTTTCGGAGAAATAACACTTAGACCCGTTTCTTTCATGTAGCTAAGCTCAAATTAACTTGATTTGAGTAATTCATTTATAGGTAAATCTACGGCTTCACCATTTCACTGGCATTCAATCCTCACTCATTTCTTCAAAGGGTTTGAAAGTTTTGGTACGTTTTTTAGACATAAAATAAACCGTACATCGGCATCGGCCAAGGACGATTTATACATCAAAATTATTGTTATAACACAAGCTGCAAGTCTGCATTCTTGAAACAATTTTGGAATAAGTTCTTTGGTGCATTTTTGTCTACAAATTCAGCAAACTATACATCGTACAAAGCTTAAAAGTATATTTTGGTAATGAGTTACACTTATTATATCAATATCAAGCACCGTTCTCCACTTATCGACGAAAAATTTTTTATCCTAAAAAAAGCTTATTTTCGAACAAGGACGATTTATACATCAAAATGATCGTTATTACACTAACTGCAAGTTTGCATTCCTGGAACAATTTTAAAAATTATGGCTGTCACATAAAGAGAATTTTTTGGAAGGAATTCCTTGGTGCATTTTTGTCTACAAGCTCAGCAAACTATACATTAAAATGCCAAAATTTAGCTGTCTTTTATAAGTCAGTACATTTAATTGGCGTGGAAATTTCATATTCAACAACAATGTTCAACTAACACATTAAACAAACAGGTTATAGTAAGTATGTGTTAGTGTTGAGTCTACACCAAAATTTCGCGTGTAGAATTACATGCCTAAAAATTTTCGTTCCTACAGCATACTAAGCTTACGGTAAAAAAACCTATAGACCGCATTGGTTCTTGTATGTGATACAATCAATGTACTGAGTGTTAATTTAACGCAAGAGGGTACTGCCAGTTAAAAAAATTACTGAAATCGTCAAGTTAATGAACACAAACATTGAAACTGAAGGAAATAATTGAAAAGGTATGTCTTTGTTTCTTTTTGGAAAAGCTTATGGCGTTTTCTTTTCTCAAAAAAATTCTGCATTTTTTCTGACTTCTTGAGAATTCTGCGCTTGTGTTCTTTTCTCAAAAAAATGTTGGCCTCTGAAATTAAATCGTGTTCTTTTCTCAAAAATTTTGACCTGAAAAGTATAAAAAATGCAGAAGTTTTGTACTCTTAAGATCAACGGTTTCTCAGTTCTGCCCTCAAATGATACCAACTGAAGAAACAAAAAAGTGACATGTTAAGAAAAGATTGAACATTGTATTGACATTTTATTAAAGAGTGAGCTTCTTTTTTACAAATATTTACTATAAGTAAACATAAAATGGCTGATATTAACGAAATAATCACATAAGTGGTCTGTTTTTTTAAAAATGAATTCCTGGATTGCTATTTAACGGAAGATTTCTGCAATTTATTTTATGTTTCTCAATATAGCAGGGCAGGGATCAAGCAAAATTAGTCCCTTATTGGCAAAGAGTGGTTTTGACTCTATTTCGATCATTCTAACGGGAGATTTCAACTTAGATATATTAGATATATCACAACCGGAAAAAGAGAACTTTTTACGTTTTATGAACTTAAATTACAACTTGAACCTCTTATCTGAAATATCTTCAACAACATTGGGAAGTTCCTGTATCGACATGGTATTTGTAAGATATATTGACAACATAAGCTGTCACAAATATATTTCCTACTTTTCCTATCATAAGCCAATTTTAATAAAAATTTTCAATAATGATAATTGTATAAAAAGCCTTTTGTACTTAAAATGATATATTATAAATTGTACTACCTTTTGACTTATGAAATTATATTATATATTTTAGTATTTTACAATAAGCAGTATGTATAATACTCGAGTATTATTAATTTAAGTATTATATAATTCTACCTCTTGTGTTGCGACATATACTACGTTTCCATGGCAAGTTGAGTCTGAGTTGGGTTTTCGTCAAGTTGACAAAATGGCGTTTCAAGCTCAGAAGTGTTTCCATGTACAACATCGAGTCGAGTTGCAATCGTCAATTTTTTTAGGTTTTTCCACTTGTGCTCAATATGCGCAATATTTTTATTTACGATGTCGCTTTTCTTAAACTCACTTTCGACAATTTTATATATTTCACTCCTTCTAAATTGTTTTTCATCCATTATATCAAGAATTTTCTTTTCTTTAAATATTTCAATCAACAGCAAAGTTTCTGCAGCACTCCAAAAAACTCTTCCACTCGCCATTTTTTCTTGTGATAAATGAACGTATTCGCTTTGAAAGATAGAATCAGCTAATTCTAACAAGTTTCGTGGAGTTTTGTGGATTTAACGAAGTTCAACTCAACTCGCGTTTCCATTGGGAGTTAATCCCTAGTAATCCCGACTTAACTCGCCATGGAAACGTAGTAATTGTCGAAACTGCTGTATCTTTCTTATTGTTACGATGTGTTTAACTAAATATACTTGGAAAGCTCACCAGATCATCCAGACGTGAAACGTGAGTGAGAAAATCAGTACATGAAAAAATTTTAAAATTATTAATAAAATATTCTTTTTTTTTGTAGTAGTTAAAATTGTTACTCAATTTTGTAATGGAAAAATATATTAAACCTTGCATTAACGTTAACAAGTCACAGAGTTTCAAGAATTTGCAAGAAGAACTCGAATAATAAAAATCGCCCGGAAACGCAAATGACACACACTTTGGAGGTATATTTTTTGAAAATTGTACATATTTAAAAACTTTTTTGACAAAAATTTTAATATCGAGTCGAAACTGCTAGACCCTTTTTCTTTTTGTGAAAATGTTTTTTTATTAAATCGAGAAAATTCTAAGTTTACTCCTAGGGACTGAAAGTAAGTGTGGTTTAGCCGAAATGTATAAACTATTGTATAATACAGATAAAAAATTATTTTTGAAAATTTCACATTAGTGGTGCCCCTTAATATGAAGTTGTTTAGACGTTTACCAATAACTGTGTTAAAAAATCGCAAAAAAAAAACACAATAAACAGTTATCGCACAAAAAAGTTATTAAATTCTTATCTCTAATTTAAAAATACTCTAAATGTCAAAAGTGTTTTGTTAAAAAAGTTAAAAAAAATTGCTTATAAGTTCTTAGCTGCAAACGGAACAGCACACGGCAGAAAAAAATTGATATCTACATATACTTAATCAAAACAAATAAATTGTTTCGCTACTTCGAGAAACGAGTGACTTAAAATTGTTTAAAAGTAATGGATGCTATGGGAGTTATATTAATAGTGTTGGTGGTCCTACCGCTGTTTGTATTTTTCTTAGTGGTGCGTTTGATAGATCAAATAAAGATAATTCAACATACTTAAAACTTTGATTGCAGGTAAATGTACGTTTTTTTAAACTTGCCTTAAAGCTACGAAAATTGGAACAACAGCAAAATGGTGAGTGGTGAGTTTGTGCATATTTTAAACAAGTTTTCTTGAAGTTTGATCAAAGAGTAGTAAAGATGGTAAAGAATTCTCAGTTGCGTTTGTGCAGACATTGTCAGTGAGTGAGGATTGGGCGAAAGTGGATGTGAAGGAAAATAAAATTGAAATTTGTCGGCTGACTTTGCTCAGCTCTGCTTCGTATTAGTTGTCAAATTTTTGTCAACTTCAAGTAAATTGTCTAGTGTGACGTAGGCGGGCTTTATAATTGCAAGACAATTTTTGTATTATTTGACGTTTCCTTTGGTTTTTAAATTTTTCCGTGTTCTTGTTCTTTACTTTAAGAAGAAAATGTCAAAATATACCAGCCTACGTCAAATCGTTATTAGCTCAATTGTCTGCCTGATTGTTGAGACAATTAAACTGACAACTGAGAAAATATGAATGTGTTAGTAAAAAATGTGTGAGTGTATTGAAATTGTCATGACAATTTGTCTCTTTTATGCCCCCTTACCTATAAATTTATTTTAATTCTTGCAGGTAAGAAATTTTTTAATTTGAAGCTACATTTTTTACCAATTTATAGGTATATGAATTTTGGAAATTTTTTCATTTGAAGCTAAATGTTTTACCAATTTCCAGGTACTATGAATTTAGGAAATTTTTTCATTTGAAGCTAAATTTTTTAACTACATTGGATTTGGTAATTTAAATGAATTTACCAAATTTTCAGCTTTTTAAATTATGATAAGATTTATATGCCCTTTACCTATAAATTTCTTTTAGTTCTTGCAGGTACAATGTATTTAAGAAATTTTTTAATTTGAAGCTAAATTTTTTAGCTACATTCCATTTGGTAAATTAAATTAATTTACCAATTTCCATCTCTTTAAATGATGATAAATTGATTTAAATTATTTCAATTTAAATTTTTTAGCTACATTGGATTTGATAAATTAAATTAATTAATTAAAAATAATATTTAGTAAATTAAAAAATATTTTTTTCATTTTAATTACTCTCTTTAAACAGTAATTGTTATGGTGACATAAAGTTCCATGCTTTTTTTTTGTATTTTGATTTTTTATTAAAATTTTGTCTTAAATCTATTTGTTGAAGGTATTTAAAAAGTTTTTAATTTTAGCAAACAGATTTTTTAATAAATTAATAAAATTAAAAATATAATAAAGGAAGCAATAAATTCATCTTTTTATGAATTATGAATTTATTTATAGATTTTTTTGCTACATTTCTAGCAAGGAAGATTTTACATGCAATTGAAATTATATTTCATGAATATATTTTAATTATATTTTATTTCAGAATTTTATCTTTTCTATATCCGATCATTTGGTAGATTCAAAGAAATACATATTTATGAAATAAAGCAAAACGGCTTTCTTTCAATTTACCAATATCGAACATATTATTGTATTTGAATTTAATTTTTACTCTAAAATTTTAATTACAAATTCCGAAAAAATATTTAATAAAATTAAATATTAATTAAAATTAATTTATTTATTTAGAATTAATTTTTTATTTTTAAAAAAGTTCAAAGTTGCGAACATTATTGCATAATTTTTTAACCTGTTTAAGAAAATATTTTCACAACATTTCATAGAAATTTTTGCGATTACTTTTGAAAGCATGCGGAACTTCAAATTATCGAATGTGAAAAAGAAAATGAAAAGTAACAATTTATATGAAGTGTTTGCAGGAAGGTATTATTAATTAATTTATAAAATTATTGTACATTTATTAAGTACATAATTGAATGAAATGAAATATTTTAAGTAATTGAATTCAAATATTGGGAGGTTTTTTTTTACTTACTAATTCTATTTCCACTGAAAACCTTTTTCTTCCACCACTAAATTTAAAACTTCCAAACAAATTAAGTATTTAGCTTATTAAATACAATAACTAGGAACTACATGCAGGGCCATAGACAAGGGGAGGTTTTGGGGGGATCAAACCCCCCGAGAGGTCCGACATATTAATAAAAATTAATACATTTCAGCAATTATTTCATTGAATCACTTTAATACGTTATAAAAAACTTAACAAGTCATATACTGAAGTTGCGTTTACGTGTAAAATCCTGTGTTATGAGTTGAATCGTCTAAACAACAATAGTGAAAACCGATGTAACGTTATTTATTTATTTAATCAATGGTATGTTAACCTCACTGACTATTTGCTTAAAAAATTTGTACATGCAAAGAAATAGACATTACAATTTAATAAATTGAGTTTAATTGATTGAAAATTATCGTCTTAGTGACTGAAAAATCAATAGAATATACATTTGATAGGTTATTAAATTTTCGCAAAGTTCTCACGATCGGTGAATTTGAAGCATAATTTGTTCTGTGCACTCCAATATTAAATGGTGCACTATTTCTTAATTTGTCAGATCATACGTGATACATTAACAATTGTCATCACTACCCTTAATGTTAATGTTGTGTGGTGGAGATGCGTACTGCGACCTAAATGAGATCTATTGTACCTCCTTCTCAAAGCTCCGCTGGGTTTGCGGATTACAGAATTTCATCCAGCCCTATTTCTCTAATGAATTTGAGAATATTCTTAGGTTCAAGGGATGAAACCTGCTCTAGACTCAGCTCATAATTCCCCAGTGCTAGTTTACGTCTGCGAGCCACGGCGTCGCAGTTTGTAAGTAGGTGTATTGGAGTCTCCTCTGCCCTATCACTACCCTTAACATCGGCAGTTGTAGATAATGGTAGTGATGATAACAGTAAAGCCAACAAGAATGACATATATATACTGAAAAAACCTTTCTAATTCGAGAGATTTTAAAGTATACTTCAGCCACCAAATGATTTTAACTTTCCCTCGAGCGGTTCTCGAAAATTTAAATTTCAGCACTCAAGGTTTTGTCGCTGGAGTTTGTTGGCTTACTCCAAATATGCAAATGGATCCTATTATAAGTTCTGCGTTTTCTTTAGCTCTGCTTATGGCGGCATTGCATCACAGTCTCTTCGTTATTTTTCGGCACAACAAAAAATTTTTATATAATAAAATTTTCAGACCCTTTCATTGGGACTATTTTGTAGTTAAGAGTTTTTTTCCAATTAACTTTGGAATTAAAGATCTGAGTCTAAAACTAGTTTAATTTTTAAGGAATGTGTTAAGTTATTCAAGATATTTTTAAAATACATCCCACAATTTTGATTTTTCAAAGTATTCTGACCCGATGAAAAGTTTTAACTCAATCGTTGAAGTAATTTTTTGGGTTTTATGATTTATGAAGTTTGTGTAAAATGAAAATATTTAAGAGAAATAAAATATAGTTCTCATCTCTAAAATTTCTTAAAACATACATCCGTAATTCAATGGGCGAGAACCGTTTGAGCGGATATGCTTCCCTTAACATACACAATGATCGCACAGTAACAGATTTTATTTACAAACAGAAATCTTTGCGTTTATTTCTGTAGATTATTTTTAAAAAAAATGTAATTAAATGTTCATGTTTTTTATTTATTATTTTTAGTCAAAATTAAATGTTTCAATTAACTAAATTATTTTCACTAATCCTTACTAATTAAACATTTTAATTTCTGTGTATTCTTTTATGAATTTGACGTTTTGGAAAAACGGGTGTGAAGTTGTAAAAGTCTTTAACCAAGTGCGGTAAATTTATCAAAATAAAACTGTTTTATTCTTATTTTAATCAGTTTAATCATTTGTTTCATAATGAGCATAAAAACTATAAATACATTTGGATATTCTTCGAAAGAGGTTTTGACTATCAAAAGGGCTACAAACACCTCCTGGACTGTTTTCGTTTATCTATAATGAGTACCCTACAATATGCATTTTTTTATATAATATATGTTAAAATATATTAACTTTTTTAATTTCCTGTCCTGTTCTGTTCGTTTGACACCAAAAATTTTCTCATACCTTAAAAACTGTCTTAGTACAATGAATTTTTGTATATAACCTAAGAAGCCAAAAAAGTATTCCAAATTCAAAGTTTTGAATTTCAACGCAAATATCTTCGTTCTGATTTAATATATTTCATTCAATCTTCTTTTGTCTAAAAGTTCAATTAAAGTACTGGCAAAAAATTATGCAACATTTCCGTTACCTAGGGATTTTTATTTTTAATCTTTTTTAAAAAAAGGTCAAAAAAATATATTTTTCTTCCAAAAAATAGTACATAAGTCGGTTTTAATTGTTTTTACAATTGCAAATTGCAATTTTATACTCTTTCATATGTCGTATTACTCTTATGCAAAAACTATTTCAGTTTGACATAAAAATTTGTTTTTCTATTTCTTTTAAGAAAAATGGAATATTTCCCATTTTTATTTTTGTGACGAATTAAATTTTTTAATATGTCGTTTTTATAATTTTTAAAAAATGCTTTGCCTTAAGAGTAATTTCTTGGGCAGTCGCAAACAGAAAAAAGTACCATAAATTAAATCTTAAGCAATTCAGGGCTTTGTAACTTAAACGCTAAGATTTGGTAACTCGCGGGCATGTCTTTCATTATTCGGCATTTTTAGAAACATTAGAACGAGAAGTGTGTATATGTTAAAATTTAAAATATATTTAACTTCTCGAAAACACCGGGTATATCAGCTAGTGTATAAAAAAATAGCGTAAATTTGGCTGCACATTTTATTGTAAGAAAACTTCAAATTGACAAATCAAAAAAATCCTTTAATTATGTAGGTACTAGTTCTTTGTATATTACAAAAAATGAATAATTTAGGGCATTTCATTATAAAATTCTAAAATAAAATACAATTGCAATTGCATTGATATTTTTTAAATTAATTTTTAAAATCTTCTTTTTAAAAATTTAGCAAACAAATGTAAAAAAAATTACCCAAAGCAAAGTTAACCACTTCTCGGCATTCATGAATATATAAATACAAAATAAAGATATCTTCAAATCTATATTGGTAAATTGAAAGAAAGGCGTTTTGCTTCACTCAAAAATATTTCTTTCAATATACCAAATGATAGATCTAGAAAACATAAAATTCTGAAAATCTGAAAATCTAGAAAATGAAATAGAATTGCATCAAAATCTTCTATTTAAAAATTTTGCAAAAAAGATGCATACAAAAATCAGCCAAAACAAAGCTGACAATTTTTGAGCATACTTGATAATCAAAACAGAACAAGAATATCTGCAAATTGGTAAATTTAAGGAAATGTTGCTTTGCTTCATTTCATTCGTGATTCCTTAAATATACCAAATGCTCGCAGTTCTAATTGGAAGAAAAAGGTAAAAAGAACAAGCATGTTCCTAGCTCGCTTGTGCACACATAAATTTAACAACAGCTCTGCCCAAAACAGACCTCAAGAACGTCGGCAGCATAACAGTAGCAGCGTGCCGGCAGAACTCAATCCTTACATGCTTGAAAATATTTTAAAGAGCAATTTCTCTGTTTCTGTAACTCTTTATATATATTCTCTTTGGTTTCACAGTACTATGTAGCTTAAAACTCATTTAAATCAATTTATCATAATTTGAAAAGATGGAAATTGGTAAATTAATTTAATTTACCAAATCCAATGTAGCAAAAAAATTTGAATTGATATAATTTAAATCAATTTATCATCATTTAAAGAGATAGAAATTGGTAAATTAATTTAATTTACCAAATGGAATGTAGCTAAAAAATTTAGCGTCAAATTAAAAAAATTTCTTAAATACATTGTACCTGCAAGAACTAAAAGAAATTTATAGGTAAAGGGCATATAAATCTTATCATAATTTAAAAAGCTGAAAATTTGGTAAATTCATTTAATTTACCAAATCCAATCTAGTTAAACAATTTAGCTTAAAATGAAAAAAATTTCCTAAATTCATAGTACCTGGAAATTAGTAAAACATTAGTAGCTACAAATTAAAAAATTTCTTACCTGCAAGAATTAAAATTTATTTATTTATTTATTTATTTATTTATTTATTTATTTATTTATTTATTTATTTATTTATTTATTTATTTATTTATTTATTTATTTATTTATTTATTTATTTATTTATTTATTTATTTATTTATTTATTTATTTATTTATTTATTTATTTATTTATTTATTTATTTATTTATTTATTTATTTATTTATTTATTTATTTATTTATTTATTTATTTATTTATTTATTTATTTATTTATTTATTTATTTATTTATTTATTTATTTATTTATTTATTTATTTATTTATTTATTTATTTATTTATTTATTTATTTATTTATTTATTTATTTATTTATTTATTTATTTATTTATTTATTTATTTATTTATTTATTTATTTATTTATTTATTTATTTATTTATTTATTTATTTATTTATTTATTTATTTATTTATTTATTTATTTATTTATTTATTTATTTATTTATTTATTTATTTATTTATTTATTTATTTATTTATTTATTTATTTATTTATTTATTTATTTATTTATTTATTTATTTATTTATTTATTTATTTATTTATTTATTTATTTATTTATTTATTTATTTATTTATTTATTTATTTATTTATTTATTTATTTATTTATTTATTTATTTATTTATTTATTTATTTATTTATTTATTTATTTATTTATTTATTTATTTATTTATTTATTTATTTATTTATTTATTTATTTATTTATTTATTTATTTATTTATTTATTTATTTATTTATTTATTTATTTATTTATTTATTTATTTATTTATTTATTTATTTATTTATTTATTTATTTATTTATTTATTTATTTATTTATTTATTTATTTATTTATTTATTTATTTATTTATTTATTTATTTATTTATTTATTTATTTATTTATTTATTTATTTATTTATTTATTTATTTATTTATTTATTTATTTATTTATTTATTTATTTATTTATTTATTTACTTTCCATCAACAAAAATGTTTAACAGTCATTGATTGACATGCATTTGTATAATATATAAATTAAGCAAATAGTATCAAAATTATCCTACACAATATTCATTATATTTTGTTTGAACGTTATTCTATTTTGTGTGAAATCTATTCGAGCAAATATAGAATTAAACGCTGAGCTAATATTATAGATTGGATCACTTCGGCCATAGTTAGTTCTATGGTGTGGAATATGAAAGAAATTCCTTTGTCTAAAATGCCTTTCGGGGGCATATATTCCAAAAAGTGCAAGAAGAGGAGAAATGTGGTTCATCAAAATATCGCGAGCAAACATTATTAGAAAATACTTTCGCCTAGAGGCCAACGTGCTGAGGCCAAGAAGGGCACATCTAGATGAATAATTTGGCACAAAATTTGTAGGTAAGGGGGCATAAAAATGTTCTCATCATTTAAAAAGATTGAAATTGGTAAATTCATTCTCAATTTATTTGAGTATACTCCGCTATATACGAACAAATGTTAGGGGCCTCTACCAAATTTTGGCCCCAGGGCCTCCGAATTCTAAATGTAACGTGAAAATCGAATTAGCCTTGTTGAATCTATGATTTTTCAAAAGTTAAGCAATTTCGCTTTTTCTTCCTTTTTGACCAAATTTTAATGTTAATGTAATGAACGTAAAAATTTAAAAAAAAATCTTAATTTTTTTTACTTAAATTAGTGTATTTATTTCATAAGAAGATTAAATTCTGAAATTTAAATCAAAATCGAAGGTGGCCAAAATTTTTGGCCTCCAAAAATAAGGAGCTAAGGAGCAAAATACAGCTAAAAATGGAAAAGTGACTAAATTTAAATGGCAAATACTTAGAGATTTTGATCTGATTGGAAAAAACTGAGTATGCCACTAAATTCTACGACCAAAAAATTAGTTCACGTATCTCGTCATTTTCATGTGTCCTTTGTGACGTCCCTTCAGTGTAATTATAAATAGCTCAGTTTGAATTATTTGTAGCTGAAAAAGTGTTCAAAAATAGTATAATTAGCTAGTTGAAAAATGGTGTTCAAACATTATTTCGACTGATTTTAAGCCTTTCTGTCAGTAAGATAAAATTACAAACATAGACTTTATATAAAGTATTATCTTTCGTTTTGAGATTTCCAAGTTCATTGCTATACATACATATTTGCAGTTTTAATTTGTAGAAGGAGTCAGCCACCTTGTCCTTATCTTGAAATTGCATTTTATCTGAAATAAGATGCTATCATGATTAATACATGCAGTACAAAGAAACCTATGCCTTACGGAATGTGCAAATCTACCCTACAGACGATGTTTCAGACCCAGATATGCATTTTCACTACAGGATTTGAGTGTATTATAAAATTTGGATATTTTAAAGTATAATGAGAGTATGAAAAACATTACAATTGTCATAATAATATTCTGAAAAATGTTTTTTGAAACGAAACAAAATTGTAAAACTCACCACAATCTTGGTGAGAAAGAAACTTATATTGGCCTTTATTTGGAATCTTCTTTCTTATGTAACCTAATACCTTACCTTGTTATTCTTTTAGGAAAAAAAACTATAACAATAGACTAAGATATCAGGCATAAGATACGAGTGTGTCGCACTTTTAATGTCTCATTAAAACTTATCTTCTTCAACTCCATTTGTTTATACGAACATGCATATCTACCCTTGAAATATAGAAATCGGTTAATGTTTATTTGATATATGTTATCAAATTGATTATATTCTGTTGTGGTCTTCACAGCGATAAGTAAGTTTAAACGAAGGGTGTTTCCCAGTGTTTCCCAGATTTACATCCAGCAGTCTTAGTTTATTCGACTGCAACGTGATAACGCTTTGTGTTCGTTCCTGATACAGTATTAATTTTAAATAATTTTTGTTTTTACCTGAATTCAAAAAAAAAAACAATTTAAAACTTAATGTATAATAAGCCTAAGTTTTAAGTCCGCGCCTCTCTTTTATCAATTATAAATACGAAAGACCTTTAGGGAAAAGATACGAGCCGCAAAAATAATTAAACGATCAATCAAATTTTTTACCGCCGCTAGTTGTTGTTAAATATATGTATGCGTTGATCACTTTTGGAAATGTATGTGTCATGTGAAAACCGATGAAAAGAAACCGAATTTCAATTTATATTAAAAAAGTTTAACATTTTTTGTACGCTAATTCATACAATTTCTATTCAAATGGATACAGTTGCAACCTGGTCGTTGTACCTTGTGCTTTTACCATTCGTTTTATTTATCATTCGAGTGAGTTAGTTTTTCTTCAAAAATAATGCTTTCTAATTTTGTTCATAACACTAAATACGGTATTTACGTTTCCAGATTATTATTCTATCATGGCAAAATGTTGTCATCGGCCGTCAATTAAAGCAACTTGCAGCTGAGCAAATGGAAGGTAAGTTCAATTTTTGCTCTAAGCTAGGGATGGGCAAATTTTTTGCCCGTTTCTTGGCTGTGAAATTGTGAGAGGATTAGAAGCGTAACTTTAAAAAAATCGAAAGGGCATCAGCAGCATAAAAAGAAACGAATAGGGGCACTCCTTTAGTCGTGAAAAATTACAAAAAAGTTTAAATGTCTGGGAGGGAGGGGATAATCCCATTAAGGGGATTTAACCCTGTATGTCGTGTTGTAAAATAACTTTACAGACGGTTTTGTCTGGCTAAGTTTTTTTTGAGCGCGCGTCAAAGATGGACGACACCACCAAAGAGAAAATACGGTAATTTTGATGTCAAAGATGCACCACGCTTTGGAAGGAATGAAAATCGTCGAGTCCGACAGTCATATAAGCATTGAAAGTTGCACAAAAAACCGGTTGGAACCACTTGAATAAGGCTCGATACAAAAAGAAGCTCGACGTATGGGTCAAATCATAAAACATAAGGGACCTTATTTCCATATACGAATCATTACTGAATCGCAACAAAATCGACCCATTCATGAAGCAGATGGTGGCTGGTGATAAAAAATGGGTCATTTACGACAACGTCAAGCAAAAACGTTTGTGGTCCGTTACTCATGACGGCAATAAGGACGGCATTACTATGACTTGCTCCCCTGCGGCCAAACTCTTTATTCGAGCCTGTACTGTCAACATTTGAACCATCTGAAGGGAGCAATCGCTCAGAATCGGCCAGCTTTGCCCAATAGGAGAGGAATTGTGTTCCGTCTGGACAACTCCAGGTCAACACTTCAATAGTGACTCGCCAGAAGCTCCGGTAGCTTGATTGGGAGGTCTTTATGTATGCACCTTGTAGTCCGCACCTGGCACCAAATGACTTCCACCTGTTTCTGTCTATGGGGAATGACTTGGCTGGTGAAAAATTCGCCTCAAGAGCACAGTTACCAGTTTGGAAAAATTTAAAATTTCTGATACATATTTAAAAATTTACCAGAAAATGTAAAAATCATAGTAAGAACGATTTGATCAATTTTTAATTTTACATTTGAATTTTACATTATTACTATTTTACTACATTCTTCACATTTTAGTATTTAAAAAGTAAACAAACTTTGAAGTTGAAACCACTGTATTGCAAAACTGACCTCATGTCTACTAAAATACTCATAAATATAAATTTATAATACATAATAAGTGATTGTTTTTTTTAAGTCTATAGTTGATCAATCGTATTCTTAAAACAACGTGTTGTCAGAATTCTCCGCGTGATTAAGTTTTTTAAGTGAATAACATATGTAATCTTCTGCAAAGTCCATTGATTCTTCTATTTCGGAAATGGATGTTTCATTTAAAATCTCAAAGTCAAGTTATTTGCCGTATCAATGATTTTGGTTCTCCAAGCGAATTACGTGAGCTTAATTTACCAAGTAATCGATTTTAAAAGTAATTTTAAGGCACTATTTCTTTTTAAGTGAAAACTCTAGCAGACAATATTATGAAAGTTTATGTACCAATGTACTTACAATGTACAATTGTACAATGTTAGCAAAATTTATACGGTCAACGCAATATTTGCCACCAAATCTGAGAAATATTGTTAACGCTGTAATTCAAAATAATAACAATGTCGGTAACCTAGAGAATGTTTTATTGAAAATACTCTTTGATGATAGAAAACCGGTTCTCGAAAGAGCAATCAAGAAGATTTTTTATTATCGACATAAGCTATATGATCCAACAGTATTGAGGACTTATAATAAGCATAGCATTAATTTTGACTGCTTAGACTATTTTGATTTGATAAACCTAGATGATGACAGCATTTTACCCGAACCTCCATTCACCGCAAACATTCCATACGAGCACATGCTAAGTTATCTAGAGTTTGAAGATCCGCCGCTGCCAGACCCACAAATTCCATCGCTTATTCAGGGAACTGAGCGATTTTTTCAGTTACTTTCAAGTGTTTCGCGATGCGTAATTGAAAAAGTTGAGACGATGTTATGGCAGTAGCTACAAAAAGTCGAACTAAAATACCCCGCATTGAGAGCAAACAAGACTTAAAAGTCTAAAATTGTGCTTTTTACACTGATTGAATAAAAAATTTTTTTTTGTAAATTTAAATTCTTTTTATTTTTGACATGGTAGCTACTTCAGTAAATAAATAAAATACAAAAAACAAATTATTGCAATTTTAGTTCTTACATAGGTAATCAGACTTATGAATAATTTTTCCCGGGTAATCGGAAAAGGGAGAGTTTATTTTCAATATAAAGTTTAAGAACATTTTGGAAATTTTTAATGCAAATTTCTTCATCAACAGTCAATATTTATGAAAGTAAAAAAAAAATGTGATGTCTCTATCTGCTATCTTAAACATTAAAACTCCCTTTCCGATTCTGATTCGGCCCTAACCGCCGAATTAACGTAAGCGTTATAAACCAAATTTTACAAGAGAAGCATTTTCCTTTCTTTTTTTCTTTTTTTTTTTTTGCATAAGCGGTACATATAAATTTTATTTTTGTATTAGATTTAACTTTAGAACAGCTCAACGTAGAGATTTGAACTTTTTAGCGTTAACGACTTTGTTGTCGTACTATCATTTGCCATTTAAAAATTAATTCCGAAAAAGTGGCGCTTATGTTAATTCGGCGGTTGGGGCTCGATGCATTTGTGCACAAGTGAATGCAGAATTAACAGAACCACATGTCTTCACCAACTGAACGTAGAAAAACCAACATGTTACGATGTTCTGGCGAAAGCCTGTTTCGCAATTGGTTCGCTATGAGACCAACATGAGAAAATAGCCTTTCGGGTGGCACTGAAGTTCCAACAATTGATAAATATTTTTTTGCAACGGCCCAAACAAAAGGAAATTCAGTTTTCATGCATTTCCAGACAATAAGCAGAACTTTATTAAGTTTTCGATCAACAGCTGGGCGAGCCAAATAAAGGCGCAGCTGAGTGGGCATCCCTTCAATTTCATCCATGTTGTAGAGTCCATGTTTGTTTTAACCACCTCATCCAAAAACATAATATGTCACTTTATCGTATTCTTGATTATTAGATGTCGATGCCGCTATCACAACTTCTTCATTTGAAATTCTTGCTTGCCTCATCTCAGCATTCACAGGATCACCTAAATAGAGTGTGAGGGGGGGTAATATTTGCAGTTATTATTTATGTACAGCTGCTTACCAAGGTGAAATATTGCTTGAGAACACTCACGGATATTTTGAAATGCGTGCGTTTTAAACCTAGGATCTAGAATTGTTAAAAAAGCGTATGGTCTTACCAATTCAGTATTGTAATTTTTTTTTTGTGATTTCAATAGCAATCACTAGTTTGAAATACTTTCTAATTTGACTTAAAGCAGAATATTTCTCTGTTTTATAAGATTTGAGCGAAGTTTAAATATTAGGGCTATTCCCGATTACGGACAAATAGCGTGGCATCGTGGCATTTGCAAAATATGATGGCAAATATTTTCAACACAACAACAAAATGTATAGATTTGCATTTGACCGACTGTGTCAAATTTGCAACACTAAAATCGCATTGCATACAGTCGAGCATGGGCAACTCTTATTTGCCAATCAATCAGCTGTCACATTTTAACCAAAAATGCCGCTAATAAAACAAAATTAACAGACTCTGATATGGAGCTCACTTTGATAAATAATAATGAAAAACACCACATATACTGTTCGTGCTGTTTTTTTTCCTTCAAAACAGCTGTGAGTTTTGTTTGCAACAGTGTTCTAAGAAGTGTGCTCACAGTTGATGGCAAATATTTGGTAGGGCATACATTTGCAAAGCTATTTGCCCGTAACTGGGAATAGCCCTATTGTGAAAATTAATTTGTATTAACAGTCCTACTCTGGCAAAGTAACAATTTTTACCCATTATTTTTGATATTTATATGTGTTTGTTGAAATGTTTTTTTTTTTCAAAACAAAATTTTAAGCTCAAAAATAATAAATTTTGATAAAAATTGTCACCTGCTTTTCAAGTAATGGCAATTTCATTAAAACATTTTTTTGCGAGTGTAACGTAATCAGATGATACGCAATTGCTTTGTCACACTTCCACTTACAATTTTTTTTTTTAGTTTTGCCGACCACTATTTTACATTTATAGAATCAAGAGTTGCCAACGCAGCTTTATTTGTTGTTAAACAGCTATTTCTTTTATTAGTTTAGAGAAGACAGTTTTCAGATTAGCGTTGAAATGAAAAAAGTCGAAAGGAAAAGTCGACTTTCGACTTTTTCAATATCAGTAGCTCATTCCTGTAAAAAAATCGACAAGTTACCGATTTGCGTGACGTCATGCGTTATCGATCCCTAGTTACCGATTTCGTGACAACTAATGTTTCTGCACGTTGAAATCGGTAAAAATTCGGACCATGATGAAAAAGAACACAAATCGATAAGAAACTTTGCGAAATTGAGTCAAACGACAAGCAGCTGTTTAATTTAATTTATTTTATTTTATATGCGGTAAAATTTGACAATAAAGAGCCATGCCATGGATTTAGAAACGCAAAATAAGCAGCTTGTAAAAGAGGTGGATGAGCTCAAGGAAGCAGTTCTCAGCAGTCCTCAGTCCTCAGCTGGAGTATGAATGTACGGTGAGGATGACAAATGGTGCAGTTTTCAACATGAAGAAGCAAAAGTTCTGGATTTAATTATCGAAGAAATGCTTACACATTTAATTAGTTACATTGCAAAAGGTGGTGTTGCTGGAAGAAAGGGGCACCGTTGATAAAGTTGAAGTGCAAGCGGAGGAAGTGATGGTGGAGCAAAACATTATAAGATGTATCGTTACTCGAGTGAACAACATTCTCCCTTAATGATGATGTAATTGATACCGAAACTATTGAAAAAACCTCAATAAATGAAGAAACGAATGCTCCAGCTGTAACAATTTCAATTTTGTTTCTTAATAGTCGAATTAGAAAGGAAGTTTTTTAATTTATTTTCGTTGTCATTACATGTTTATCGATCGTACTTTATTAGCCAACGCTCTTAATGCTTAAATGTATGATAGTCTTAAAATTTAAATAAAATTTCTTCGAAATTAATTTTATTGCCATATCATTTTTATTTACAAATTTTTTTAAACCATTTTCAGTGTGTACTATTTTTACATAATATTTAAATGTAATTTTTTTCTTTTAGTTTACATAAACGTTTAAAATGTTTATATTATTTTATTTTATTTTTTACTTAAAATAAGAAAAACGAAGAACAACTAAAAAGTTTTAATTTATTGATTTTCTATTATTTAAATACAAATTCTAAATGTTTGATAGTTCAAATCAAAGTTGATTTTAAATACAAATTCTAGTTGTTTGATAGTTTAAACTCGTTTATTGAGCTTTAGGTGAGGTTAGAACAATTAATTGCTTTACCGAATTTTTTTCAAAGAAACAACAGCAACATTTTGCAATATGAAAAGAAAAAAAATCACTAACTGATTTTATTGCAATTTCGGCCCTGCTACAGGCTTCATCAGAAATCTTTGTGATGCCGGTGGGAATCGAATCCGGGCCGTGACCGCCATGCAGGCGCACATTTGGAACTTGTATTTAAATCATATAAAATCAACATAATAAATAACAAGGTCATATAGAAAACTTTCAAGTGTTTTTTACAAAAAATTAAATATTCAATTTTAAGTGGAAATATACTATTCCTCGAAAATTAAGCATTATTTTATTAAATAGACTGGCTGAGTTTAACTTCAACTTAAAGCTCTTAAGAATAGGTTTACTTTAAAGCGTGTTTGTTGTTTTTTCGTGTTTTCTGTGTCCTGCCAACGGAGGAGGAAAGGTTTTAATATTTTAGACTGGACCACTACAATTTTTTGAACTATTTTACTAAAAAGAAAATTGTTTAATAATAATATTTGGTTAGTAAATCAAGTATTATTAATGTTTAAAATGGAAAAAACGTACATATCCAAAACTCATTGGTTGTTAAAACGTTATTCCGCGTTGCAAAGAAGAGACTGCGATGGCTTTTAAAACGTTATTCGCGCAATTAAAGCGTACCCATATAAGAAAACTTTTTTGATTGGATCCTTTTTGTTAAAAGAAATGTAAATAATAGAATTTTTATTTATAACGCATTTGAAGAACTTAAACGGTAATATTTTTAGAACTTCGACAAAATATATTTGTTTGCTTTCGAACACAACCTTAATATTTTTCTTACCTTAACTGTTTTAAGTTAACCTTAACTTAACAACTTACTTTTCAGGCAAATATGAAGCTATTGCAAGGAGATTCTTTTTCTTTTCGTCACTTACTTGGTTTTTTCGAAAAACTGGCATCATATAGTTTCCAAATTTGAGTTCTTTGAAGTACCTCGCAAAATTCGTTTAAAGATGATAAAAAAGCTGTTTGTTCATTTTAGTTTTTATTATACAATTTAAAATAATGTTCCTTTTTTGCACTTATGCTGAATTTTTTTCAAGAAAAGAAGAATAGGCAATCACAAATCTATACAATGACAATTCAATTACCTAAAAATGTAATTTTTTACCTGCTTTGGAGCGTTTTTTGGAGGTATACTTTTTTTTTTGAAATATATTCACTACCACAATTTTTCAATCTCTTATTCTTATTATCGATTAAATTTTCTACATTGGACTTACTTTTTGTGCATCTATTGCACTTATCAATTGCATTAGATAATTCAGCTTTAATAATTTTGTATGTAACTTACAACATTCATAAACTGACTTACACTTTCTTATTGCTTTTGGATAGTGATAAGATGCATATTTTTGGCTGATTTGGTGTTAAGGCAATGTAAGAGAATCATATTAATGGCAATCTGCAATAAAATTGGTTTTGCAAAAAGTGGCTTTTGCAACGTTATTCGCGGCTGTGTTCCAATTATAATTTTAAATAATTTTATACTTAATAATATGCCACGAAAACATAGCAAATAATTGCAACCGGGTACTTTTTCATTGCTCTAGCATATATTGTTTTGCTATTATTTTTTACTTTTATGTAAATAGGCATTATTTATAAATTGCATTACGTTTAAAATTAAATTTTTTTTTAAGAACAACAACATATTTCAATCAATAAAAAATTAAAGTAACCATTTCTAAAGGTATATTTCGAGTTCTAATAACCTTATAATACACAGCATTACTGACATTAGATAAATCGGTAGAATTAAAAAGTGAGACATTGTTATCGACTCACTTTACGTACAGAAACACTTTTTTTAAAAGGTTCCACTGAAATGAAATCGGAACATGTGATAGCTTATCGATTTGGAACGAAGAATAGAACAGAAATCGATTCAGATACGTATAGAAACATTGCAGGTGAGAGTGACATCAGAGTGACGTCTAATCGGTAATATGAGTCGGTATCTACGATCGCTCCGAATTACTGGAACGAGCTACAGAAAGTCGATTGCCAAAAGTCGAAAATTATCAAGCAAAAGTCGACTTTCGACTTATTTCCACTTCGACTTGCACATCCCTATCGACACCTACTAAAACGGCTGTAGAAGTAAAAATAACGTCAGAAAGACTTTACTTTTGAAATATAAAAAAAAAAATCAATTTTGATAAAAGTAATTTGCGAATGATAAGCGATCCAAATATTTACACGATTAGGGCCAACTGCTGATGTAATTATGCTAGAAATATCAATAATATACATTTGATATTTTAGATATTAAAAACCAATAATTTCATTAACATTTATAAAAATAATTCAAAATTAATGTAAAATAATAATGTAAGTCAATAAAATTTACTGATGGAAATATTATTTTTTTTTAGTTAACATTTGGTACTTAAAATTTTTTAGTTTAAACATTTTTTTATTAAAAAAACCATTAAATTATCAAACTTATGAAAGTGCGAAAAAGCTTCGCTTCTCTCGTGTGTCCAGCGACGCATCTGTGTTTTTTCTTCAAGAATGAAATGGTGTTGTTTTGAATATTTTTAAAACAAGTAGTAATCTGTACTTATACCTCAAGCAAAGTGACAGGAGGAAAGGAAAAGGGAGTTACTGACATGATTTTTGCGTTGTTGGTTTTTTGTCATGTACAACAAAAATGGAAGCTCACACAGCAGTTGGATGCATACCTTTAAAAATTGTAACCTTATCTTGGCCAATTAACAAATTTGTCAATATATTTAAGCTGCAGGTATGATAAAATTTTCCATGTGTCTATGCCAATTATTGTCGACTTGTTGTTGTTTAACAATGTTATATATATATATATGTACATGCCAGAAATTTTTTTAGTAATTGCCTAATGATTCCAGCTTAATTTTATCAATATTGATTATTTGCAAAAAATAATGCTACCAATATTCTAGTCACCTTTTAGGAACAACAAACCCAGACAATAAATTCGGTTCTTCCATTTGCATTTATGAAATTCAATGGCAGTTGAATTTCGCACATCAATTGTCGTTAATGTTGTCGTTATTCGAATTTTTAGTTCAGAGTGATTATAAAATTTCTTAGCTTTTGCTAGAGCAAAAATAAAAGTTTTACCAAAAATGACGATCCATGTAACGGGTAATACAACCAGGTCATTGGTCTACAACAAGACAATTATTAGTGGTCATATCTACAATAATACGTTGACGAATGTAACGTATCGTCCAGGATTAGGTTACTATAACATAAGTCATTTTCCAACTTTGTCACCGAGTCCAATTTTTATGCCCACAGTTGTGGTTAGCAACGACAGCAGCTTCTATTCTTACGGTTATTACTACCTGATATTATTAGCGTTTTTAATATTGGCAGGAGTTTTAGTAAAGGTGAAAAATTATTGTAATTTTATATACGAAAAATTATTCTTAATTACGACTCAACTTTAGATTGCTGCCCAACGTCGTCAACAAGCTGTTAGAGCTGTACTCTCACAGCGTTTGCAAGGTAAAAACCTGCTCTTCTTTTTATCTAAGACTATTTAATGAATTACATTGCAAAAGGTATTTAAGAAATTCTACCAGTGACGCCTAAATTTGAGGTTTTTTTTAAATTTTAGCAATTTTTGTATTTAAAATAAGGTTCGACAAAATTTCAAAAACATAATGAGCCTAATTAAATTTTCCATTACATTTACAGCACGTCAGGCTAATACATCCGTATCCACAGTCAGCAATGGACGATTGAATTCCAATGGTGAGGGCGGCAATAGCAGTAACACGCAACCAAAAGACTCAGATTTGCCACCAGCATACGATGAAGTTATGCAAACTTATATAAATGCCAAACTTCAGCTCCAAGCTCAGGAAGAGGGGGCAGTGGGTGGCATGTCATCGGCAATATCAAGCATTACGATCGAAACTGAAATTGATGCCATTCCATGTTCAGCTGACTTAACAACGACAGCAACAACAACAACAACAACAACTACAACAACGTTAGCAACAGTAGCATCAACCCAACCACCAACATACGAAAGCACTGAGCTCAAAAACAACAGCAACAGTATTGTTTAGCAAGCAGCAACTCGTGCAGTAGTTGGATATCAAACAACTTTCATGGATGATACTACGTCCATCTGATATTTTTAGAGTAAAAAAGTTGGTTTTTCTGTAAAATATTTATATTGACGTCGAAAAATAAGTGATAATCTAGCAGAAGACGTTTTTAATTAATTTTTAGTTTTAAGCAAAAACTAAAATGTTCTCTTTTAATTTGTATTTAAACAACATTTTTGCAATATATGTATGTACTTAGCATTTCTGGAAAAGGACGTTTTGCCGATCAATTATCGACAAGCATCAAAAGTCATAAAAAAACTGTTTCTTTCTTAAATCACTAGCAGATGAATAAAGGTAAGATTAATTTAGTTACCTCTAAAAGGAGTAGCTCACAGAGATTTGCATGAGACCTTTCGTCAGTTTTTGCCACTCGAGTAACAATCGTCATCAGCCGCAATCGCACACAAGAAAAAATGCATATATACCGCTCGAGTTCGTAAACAACGATTGCTGCAAAGCACACTTTGTCACGATTGCGAATTGATGCAAGGCAGCCTCCAGACCACGAGATCATTCGGATGCTTCGCTTAAAGCTCGAGTGTCAGCTGCTGCATGAATTTTTGTTGTTTCCATACTTCTCTGACCTTCTCTAGCAGCGCGTTCTTCTTTGTGGTGTTTGTTTCCTTTTAGTTTATTGTTTTCTTTTCTCTACTGTGGAGCAATCAGTATTGCCAGTAGCAAATTTTATGACAGTAAATTCTTAAAGTAACCTTAGCTTAAATTTGGACCAAGAGTGCATGAAAGTCATCTTGAAAGCGACCTAAATTAGTAAACAAACTATTATTGAAAGTTTGTCGGTAAAATAACAATAATGTTTTGCTTTTAATGAACATTTTTTATCCATTCAAGACAAGAGTAACGAAAGCTCCAACACAATTAAAAAATGTTTGATGAAAACCAACAAAAACTTGACATTAATTTGTTTTTTTTTATGAATGTGAGAAAGTGCAGGCTTAGCAAATGTCACGAGCTGAGCTAAGTACTGTAAATTAGAAAGAGATCCTTCTGACAACTGTTGTAAACAAACGACGTGTGCTACAAAGTTTTATTAAACAATTTTATAGAAAAAGCCCAGAAAAATGAGTATTCAACCCAAATGTATGGAGTTTTTCAAAACGAGCAGGTATTTATTAATGAAACAAATTTTGTAAAACCTGTCAAAGAATGACTAAAATTTTAGGTTATGTTGTGTATTCGAACTGATAAAACCACTTCAGTCTTTAATTTTGATTCATTTAACTAAATACCTCTAATTTCGGGTGTAAGAACTGCGAAATTTCTACAAAAACTTGGTGCCAGAATATGTTTAGAAAAGTTCAAGAAAGGCGTAGAATATGAATTGATCAAAATTATAAGTGTCTGTGATATTTGTCAAATGCGGCGAACATGGACAATTTAAAATTATGTTACATTTAAATTAAAATCGGTTATGTTTAATAGTAAATACAGTAAAACTGAAAATAAAAATAAGTTTAATATATAAAAGAGTTTGCTTAACCCTTGTTTACTAACCTTTAAAAACACCCGTAAATGAAACTCACAAATATAAGGACTCAAGTGTAAAAATCTCAAAATATTTAAATTCGAAATTGTTGAAACAATTTTCATTAGTTTTAAATAGTTTTTTATTAATTTCATTCACTAATTCTTTGTATAGAATAATTTTGCATGAAGTGCTACTAGGTGTAATCCACCCTACTTGTGAAATCAAAATAGTTTAGTCAGATTTTTTATATCACCATCCTAAAACAATTAGAAACTTTATTCTGCAAACTTACTTAAGTTTCTTACCGCAATACGTGTTAAATAACTTGTAATTTTAACCATACTTGTCTTGCTGGGTATTCCAACCTACTTAATCTTTATTAAAAAAGTATCAATGCTTATACTTATTTATTATGAATTTATATTTAATTATCATTTTTACAAGTTCAATATTATATAAGATTAGTTATTTTTTCAATTTATTTTTATTTATTTATTTTCAGAAAATTTTTATTTATTAAAATAAGGTACATTAAGAAGTACATTTGTGATATAAAACACAATAACAGAAACACAACAAACTCCATGAAAATAATATCAAATTTGTCGACATAAGCAGTAAACTTAAATACAAAATTATGAATTAAAGAAGCTCTGCTTCAATACACTAAAGGTTAAAAAGTAAAATATAAGAACATTTGTTTCTTCTATGTATGTTAAAGTAAAAATAAAAAACATTAAATGAAAATAAAAAATTAATTTTTTTATTGAAATAGGTTAGATATTCTAAAAAATCTTATATAAAAATTTATGAATAAAAGAAAATCTGCTTCAATGTACTTAAGGCTAAATGGCACAAATTTAAGTAAACTTCTTTCATCTATGTATGTGACAGTAAAAATAGAAATATTTAATGAAAATAAAAAATAATAATAAGAACATAATTTTTTACAGTACTAGTGAAAAAATTTTAAACAAAATAAGCTTTCCTTCAATGCACTTAAGGTTAAATAGTAAGAATAAGAGTATATTTATTTATTCTGCGTATGTTAACTAACGTAAAAATAAAAATATTTAATGAAATTAAAAAACTATTTAATAAAAAGATACATTTTTTATTGAAAAAGCTTTAATTTCAAAATGTAAGATTATGAATAATAAAGCTCTGCTTCAAAACACTTAAGGTGAAATGGTTAAAATATAAGTAAATTTGTTGCTTCTGTGTATTTTAAAGTATGTTAAATATGTAATGAAAATAAAAAATTATTTAATAAGAGAAAAATTTTTATATAAAGCAATAGCTTTAATTAAAAATATCTTTTGTAAATATGGGTTTTTCGTTTTTATAAATAGAATTAAGAAATAATAAGCTATCTACAGTTTTTGGACTTATTCGATTCCTTTTTTCGATAATAATATTTCCAGCCAGTGAAAATAATCGCTCAGACGCTGATCTACTGGCTGGTACAATATAAATTTCTTGAAAAAAATTATATGTTATTTTATAAGAATATTTAATAAAATATTCGTTTCATTCGCCACATAACTCATTATATTTTATTATATATTTTATCTTTGTGCTATGAATATTAAAGGCTGAAGGTTAAGTTGCTTGTGTCAGTTCCTCAAAATAATCCTTGGTTGCAATAGCATTTATGACGATTCCTCAAATATTTCGATTCTAGTGATAGCCATTTGTGTAATGGAATGGTTTGAAATAGCCTCTTAAAATAAAATTTTTTGTCAAAATATTGGTTGGTGTAATAGTTTTAAGAAATAAACTGCCAGAAATTATATGGCGGAAAAAACTCTTCCTATCTGCATCAACAATTGAAATGTATGCAATCGGATAAAAGATAATGCTTTTTTTCATACATATTTTTGATATATTTTATTTCAAAATATTAATGCAAAACGTTCTTGATCTAAAGCTCGCAATTTAATTCATGTGATTTATACAAAAGTTTTAAAATTAAAATATCTTCATAAGTTGTATTTTGTTTTTTAATTTCTTGCAATTTTTTTAGTATGTGCTTATGTTATAATTTATATTTTAGTTTTAATATATATCAATATACGGAATTCTGACCAGGAATCAATCAATCAATTGCAGCCACTCAAAACCTTCCCAACGATATCTTGAAAGTGAGAATAGCATTTGAAATAAGTATGTTTTTGTATGTAATTAAAAATAATTAATAAGTAATAAAATAATTAATAAATGCACGAAAACAGCATTTTTATTAATCCGAATGCAAAAATTTAACATTTTTTAATGCTGATTAGAAAAATTTTTTTATAACTATTAGATCTGACCGTTTATATTTTTAAACTACCACACCAGCCAATATTTTTACAAAAAACTTGATTTTTAGAGGTGATTTCAAATCATTCCAGCTCACGGATGGTTATCTCTACAGCCGAAATATTTTGGGAATCATCTATACTATTATATAAAATTCCTGATTACCTTTCAAATTTTGATTCTGGCAAATTAACAAATTGTTAACCAGTATTTTGAATATTTCTATGTGTTTGTTGTTTTCAAAACAAAATTTAAAGCTCAAAAATCAAAATTTGTTAATGAAATTGTCAATAACTGAAAAGCAGTTGACAATTTTTATCAAAATTTTTTATTTTTGAGCTTCAAATTTTATTTTGGAATCAAAAAATTACAACAAACACATAGAAATATTCAAAATACTGGTTAACAATTTGTTAATTTGCCAGAATAGGGCTTTTAATGTCTCAAAAATAATTTACATGAAAAAATTACCCCAATATCTTATTCCAATTAAAGGTTATGGCTTCAAAGAAATTTTTTTATACCATTGGCTATATTAATATAAGTCATTTTCACATTAATCGTATTCAATTCCTGCTATCCACCTCGCAGTCAAATTAGCATAGAAGTTGATTGTTGACATATTTTTTCGCCACCGTGTGCGATAAAAACTATATTTAAAATCTTATTTTATAATATTGCAATTTTTTGTGTCTGGTAACAACATTCGCAGAATAAAAAAAATGCAACACTGCAACTAATAATTTTCCTTTGTGCGAATGAGCATAAAAGCATGGATTTTCCGTGCTTTTGGCGATTGTTCCTCATGTCTTGCCTTGTTTGCCATTCTTGTGTCGCAGACGTTCGTAATCGCTAGCGCTCACACTCTAGGCATTCGTATCAACAGCGATTGGTACATGCATTTGCGCATTAATTTAAATGCAGGAAGAACATTCGGTACTCGTTTATTGACGAGACAATCGAAACGCCATTTGAATGCACTCAAGCTGTTCTCTGGTAGCTCACATACTACCAGGGGTGGGCACGAGTGAGGGCATTAAGAGCCCCATTAAGATTTTTAAAACCTTCAAAAGAGCCACACCGTACTTCAAATAAACACAAAAACCCAAATAAAAGTTTAAAATAAATGAAGGTATTATTAATAAAACAAACAAAATCAATATTAATGGCGTACAGCTGCGAGCGAAAAACAGCAGTACTATCATATTCTCATATGTTTGGATAAATAACACTAGTCTACAAATTTCAAATCCGGTAAACCTATTACCATTCCTATATGTACTTTCAACGCTGATTTCAAATCTATGCTCAGTTTCCTCCTATATTGTAACATTTTCAAAATACAGGGTGTTTAACGTTTTTGGAAAGTGTTTAATATTATTGATCTAGATTCTGAACTAATCACCATAAAATAAAAAATATTATTTTGTATTTTAGGAAAAATATCAGCTTTTCAATCAACATATCAACCACTATCGTGTCATGTGCGGTAGCGGAGCAAAAATGTTGACATTATGTAACGAAATATCAACAAATTTTGTATCTTTTGTTTTAGCGGAGCTGTAATCGTCCAAAGTTAGAATTTGAAAAAAAACTGTTGATTAAGTGTATTTTTACATAAAAAACAGACACTTTAAATTTGGACGATTACAGCTCCGCTAAAACAAAAGATACAAAATTTGACATCTAATCTAGTTCAACTTTTGTCAGACTTCTCTCTAATCTGGGCTTACTTTGTAATTGTATCATGGCGAAAAGGTACACCATAGTTAGACATAGAGAATACCTCTATTGTGCTTTATTTTTTATGCCTTTATTTCAGGGACCAAAAATAACTGTTATTTTACAATTTTCAAATAAAAAGGGGCATAATATAAAAAAAAATAATATTATTGTATAAAATATTCAAATTGCCTGTTATTTCTGACCTGAAAATAAAAGGCACACAATAACTGTTACTATTGATTTATGAAATAAAAGTCAATAGTAAACATTTTTTTTTTGCCCAAAAAATAAAACACATAAAATAACTAGTATTTTTATCGGGAAAAATAAAAGTAAAATAATAACTGTTGATATCTGAATTTTTTGATAAAAACCTTAATCGATACAGTCCCTGCTTTATTTTGATTTGGCTTTAAAACCGTGGTTATCCAAATATTTCACCAAATATCTTTTATTTTTCAAAATAATATAGGGTGTTTTTTATAGAGTGATACAACTTTGAGTTGGCATCACTGCTTTATTTGGTCACCCATTTAACAGCTGATAGTTGTTTATTATTTAGTGTGCTTTGACATTTTATTATGGATCGACTTACAATAGAGCAACGCGTGCAAATTGCGGAAATTTTTAATCAAAATAATGGTTCTGTTCGTCAAACTTATCGTGCATTTCGTCCATTTTATGGCGTACATAATCGTCCTTCAGAGCTGCTAATTCGAAGAACAATAGATCGTTTTCGGACCACATTTACTGTTACTGATAATATACATCCCGTGAGACGCCGAACAGTGCGCACTGAAGAATCTGTAGCCGCTGTACAGGAAACCATTGAAGATGATCCTAATCAATCAATTCGTTGCCGTTCTCAGCAACTGGGGTTGTGTCCTTCCACTTTATGGAAGATTTTACGAAAAGATCTTGGCTTAAGATCTTTCAAGATTCAACTTGAGCAGGAATTAAAGCCAAAGACCATCGTATGCGCCGCGAATTCGGCGAATGGGCTGAAGCACAAATTGATATTGATTTTGAATTTCCATGGAAAATTTTACTTTCCATTAAAGCCCATTTTTGGTTGAATGGGTACGTTAATAAACAGAATTGTCGTATTTGGAGTGAGGAAAATCCACAAGCTTTTGTCGAAACACCATTACATCCACAGAAAATTACTGTTTGGTACGCTTTATGGGCTGGCGGAGTCATTGGCCCATATGTCTTCAAAAACGATGATGGTCAGAATGCTACTGTCAATGGTGAACGGTATAGGAACATGATTCGAAGTTTTTTTCGTACCTCAATTAGCTGGCATTAATCTTGCTGATATGTGGTTCCAACAGGACGGAGCCACATGCCACACAGCGGGCGCTACAATTGATTTACTCAAGGAAACTTTTGACGAAAAAATAATTTCACGAAATGGCCCAATTAATTGGCCCCCAGATCGTGTGTTTTAACCCCATTGAATTATTTTCTTTGGGGTTATGTAAAGTCACTTGTCTACGTCGATAAACCACAAACAATTTAACACCTGGAAATCAACATTCGAACAGTTATCGGCGAGATACGGCCGCAAACGCTGCGAAAAGTTTGTGAAAATTGGTGTTCCAGATTGCTCCAGTACGCTCCAGCCGTAGCGGCTACATGGCCGAAATCATATTTAAACATTAATGTCGTAAAATTTTCCATCTAATAAAGCTCGTTTCATTGATATTAAAAATACATTACTATGTTTTATAATGATTTAAACTTGTATCACTCTATAAAAAACACCCTTTATTATGGTGAAATATATCCTATACAACACCGCGACTTGGGACAAAATATTGTAAAGAAGAACTTATGGTTTTGGTTAGAGATTATCGAATCCTTCTTCTTTAGATTTTTTTGCAGCTGCTAACATTCCAGCAAAATAGCTCATAACAAGCGAATATTTTTCTCACCAAGTAAAGCATAGTGATAACTTCACTCGATTCGAATCACATATTTTAGTTTACAAAAACACTTCGGCTATCGAATTCCTTCGAAAATAGAATTGAAACATTTGCATAAAAGTCACCGATTTAACTCATTGTATTACAGAAACAATGACGTCAAAGTGAAAAAATCTGGTGAAAACTGCGGTGAGAAAAGTTACAGAACAACATGAAATTCCGTGGAATTTGACGAGATATATAAAATTTTTGAATTTTTTTGATATATTTTGAAATGTCAAAAAATAAGAGCCTCTCTTTACCTAACGAAGAGCCGCGTTTGCCCACCGTTGCTTTCTACCATGAGCGTCCACAGGGGGAAAGGGAGGGCACTTGCCCCCTAGGCTGTGAAAATTTTTATATATGTTCATATTTATTAATAAAAAAAACAGTAAGTTACAAAAAAAATGATACACGGAAAGTAAAAATCTTTCTAAATCGAAAGTTGCGCTTAAACTAAGGGATTTCAGAACTTTTTTAATAAAAACGTCGTTCATCATAATCAATCAAAAAGTCGATTTTAAATTTTTTCAAAATGAATATATTTTGTAGAGAACACAATCATACTTTCTTTAGCTTTATTTAAAAATAAAGCTGAGCTTAACCATACATTTTCATATACTCGTAGTATGTTGTACCCGTCGCTGTGATAAGTTACGATACTATTTCATTTACCCTTGTTGCAAAGACACTTTTCAATACGTATTCTTACACTTAAACAATTTTGTATAGAAACATTACTAATAACTGCGTCCATTTTACGAATTTTATTCGTAGTTTTTAGCCACGAATATAATACCTGATTTTGAAAAACCTTCAGGTTGAGCTGGAGTTTTAAACGCAGTTTTTTAGCTTAAGAGTAACGTACTACTCCTGTAGGCTACGGCCAGCCACCTTGAAATCATACATATCCTTATATTCGGTAATTGTTCAACAAACCAGGCTGAACGATTTCTCGGTTGTAAATTCTTTAAACTCAACTAATACTTCGTACATTCTACGAACAATGCGTACAATAAAAAACCATAATTTAGAACTAAACAAAAAATTTTAAATACAAATTTAACTTATTTGCGTTTCTACAAAACAATATTGAAAACAAGTGTGTTTAATTTTCAACTATAAACTCATTTCTGTTTTTTTTTTATAATTTTCTCTTAGTATTTCCTTCCATTAACAAACAATACGTCGCTATCAGAGATTTAATTAAAAAATTATGTGCAGTAGAATCATTGCAAATTATTCCCAAACAACTGAGACCCTGATTTTACATTTGATTGTTTGAAAGTATTTTTGAATCAGTCTTACAAATTTTGAACATTAGATGAAATAAAAACTCGGCCTTTGTAGTCTAGTTGAGAGTGCGCTGGACTATGAACCCAGAGGTCCCTGGTTCGAATCCGGGTTCGGGCATGGTTTTTTCCCACATTTAAGAATTATGAAAAACTAAAAATCCACAACCAAATTGTGGAAAATGGGGAATTAAAGGACAGGAAGACAACTAATGCTTGCCGAATTTAGGGCATAACACTAGCCTTGGTTAAAAGTAATTTAAATTGTCTTTCACGGTTGTTTCACCTTATCAATAATTCACTTATGGTTCCAATCAATTCCTCTAAATAATCTATCCTCCCTTACCTTTCAGGTCAAAGACCAAACCTTGTTTAATAAGGCATGCCTTGGTTCTTTGATCGTTAAAAAAAAAATAGATGCGTCGCTGGACACACTAAAAAAGCAAAGTTTCATAAGTTTGATAATTTAATGGTTTTTTAATAAAAAAAAAATTTTAAACTAAAAAATTTTAATCACCATAATGTTAACTAAAAAATAATATTTCCTAAATATTATATTTCCTTAAAACTAATATTGTTAAGTAGAAAACAAGCGGTTTTAAGAACTTAATTTTCAAAAGAGCGTCATTCTGTCAATTTTCACTCATAGTGATTAATAATATTCTTGGTTTTTATTTTTCAGATAAATAGAAAAGTCAAAATCTACAACACTGTCCATGCCACTTTCTCATTGCGCATTGAGCGCCATTTTGAACAAGATCAACAATTTTTTATATTAAATAAATAATTTCTTTTATGATGAATAAGGGCTAATTTTTCAATTCGAGTTTAAACTCTAGTCAAATTAAACCGAGATTAACCCACTAAAATTGGACGTTTAAACTCGGCTTAGGCAAAAAAGAAACACATTATATGATAATTTAAGTCAATTTAACTTCAACGAATGCTAAAATGTCTAGTTAAACCGAGTTTAAACGTCCAATTTTAGTGAGTTAACCTCGGTTTAATTTGACTATAGTTTAAACTCGCACTGAAAAATTGGCCCTAAGTGTTACAATATACCTTAAAAGTTTAAATATCGTTGTTTAATAAGTTAACTTTTTAAAAAAATCCTAAAAATACCTTAAATTTTCGAGATCTAGACCACCGGCCTTGCCTTAAAGGGCAAAACACATTGCAGGCATCCCGCATTAGACATCGCCGCAAGCACCTCACGATTCTACGTCACACGCTTTTAAAATACATTAAAGCCATGCATCATGCCTGAAGCAACCGTGGTGAGAATCTTAGCAGAAAATATATGTTAAGCCCGCATGAAGTCCATGGAGGAAATGTACTTCCAATTGGAGTTCAACTCCACCGCAGCGCTCCCTGAAGGCGAAATCTCCTTATTTAATTCTTTAACAAAGCGCTCCCGAAGAGTCTTCCCCCGTCTTTGACACTGTTTTACTGAAATACTTTAAACAAATTAGCTCATATTCGTGGACAGCAAACAAGAAACTTACCTGTATATTTGGTAGCTCCTGCAACTACAGCCCAAGTTTTTTCACGCTGCAATTTGTTTTTAAATCCACAGTTCTTCTTGGCGAATATGCATGGGAATTTGCATCTCATTTATGAGTAGCTCCTCCGATTCAGACATTTTTTAAATTTTAATTAAAATATTTTCTAAATAACGTTTTCTTAATCAGCTGTTTTTAGCTGTCAATGCCTCATAGCTTGAAAAAAGTTGAAAAGTTGCCTACTTCAGGCATCAAGCATGCGATGCCTACATGCCTGGAAGTATAATGTGCGTTGCCCCGTAAGTATTCGTGCATTCAACTGAAATGTCAAAGCCTTGCGGCGATGCTTAATGAGCGATGCCTGCAATGTGTTTTGCCTTTATGTGCCTATGAACATTCATGTCTGAATTCGCAATTAAAATCTGCACCCGAAACAATTGGCATCTTGTGATAATTTTCTACCCGTTCAATGGAACCTTGCTACTTTTGTTGTTTGGATAGCTAATGCACAATGGGTTTCTTCGGAAATGCATCATGATGCGCAAACTGCTTTTTAGCATAAACAAAATGTTCGAAAAAGGCCCATTTTGCAGCACTAAAATGTAATTTTTTTATCAAGCGTAACTCATCATTCGCATCAAAAAAATTCACGCTGCAATTTTGACGCTTAAAAAATGGCAGTTGTGCGCATACTGCAAATCGTGATACGTTCCCGAACATACCCAATGTTTTTGATCGATTATTGTGATCTGCTGTATCATAGCTTCACGCATTCACAATAGAATATGTAGGATAGCTAATGCACAATAGGGCGTATCGAAAAATTTAGATCGCATTCTAAGAGGTCTCAAAAGTTGTATAAGTTGGTCAAAATCCCCCAAAAAAATTTTTAGGAAAATATAAGGATGTCTTCCTCTCCCGCAAAGACAAAGTTGTTTTTTAAGAAAAACAGCAAAAAATCACGATCTCAAAATGCTTTGATTTTTGTAAGAAAAACTACGTATGGCTTAAAATAAAAGTAAATAAAGACTTTAACAAACAATATCCTGCCGAAAACTATGCCACTCTCGATTTTTACCGACAAGGCCCTGTTTGAAGGATATTCGAATCTAAAGGTACACTCGAGGTAGCACAGAACTTTTGATTGCTATCTGATTGTTAAAATTTTGACGATTTTGATTATAGTGTTGACGTTTTCTTTAAATTTGGCGAGTTAATAATTTGCATATTTTTTCATATGCATTTTCTTATTTTTGAGAAATGTATACTTGAATGCAATTTTTTAACGTTTTCAAAAAAATTAATACAAGGTTTTATATCTCGGGCACCAGAAGCGGTACCGAAGAAAATTTTCTTAATTTAAATTTTTCAAATATTTCTGAACAACACCCTGTCCAAAAATATCAATTTACATCAAGAGTTTTAACCACGATTTTTTTCCTATTTCGATTTTTTAAAAAAAAATTTCTTAAGAATTTTATTATTTCGTTAAAACACCTCAACTCAGCATTTACAAAAATGTTAAACTAAAATTTTGATTTTCTGATTTTGCCATTCGATGGGTTTTAATTGACTTAATAATTGTTGTCAAGAAGTCCAGTGTTTAAGTGATATAATAACCATAAATGAGATATGAACCAAATTGTTACATTTCATACTTGAAGATAATTTATCAAATATCAAAATAGGAAAAAAAAAAATCACGGCCTTTTCCTGCTGTTTTAAAATAGATCTTTTTAGACAGAGTTTCGTTCAGAACTATTTGCAGAATCCTAATTAAGAAAATTTTCTTCGGTTCCGCTTTCGGTGCCCGAGATATAAACCCTTATTTTCATTTTTTTGAAATAAGTAAAAAATTGCATTCAAGAATTTCTATAAAACAGGAAAATGCATATACGAAAAATATACAAATTATTACTTCGTCAAAATTAAGAAAAACGTTAACACTGTAATCAATATCACCAAAATTTAGATAATCAGATAACAATTAAAAGTTCTGTGCTATCTCGAGTTTACCTTTAGATTCGAATATCCTTCAGACATGACACTGTGGGTAAAAACCTATAATGTCATCGTGTGTGTCAAAATATTGTTAGTTAAAGTCTATACTTACTTTTGCTTTAAGACATATGTAGTTTGTCTTACAAAAATTAAAGCATTTTAAGATCGTGATTTTTGACTGTTTTTTTAAAAAAATAACTGTGTCCTTGGGGGAAGAGCTTGCAGGGAAATCCTTATTTTTTTCTAAAAATTTTTTTGGGAGATCTTGACCACCCTATGCAACTTTTGAGAGCTCTTAGAATGTGAAATTCGAAAAAAATTGTAATTCGATACGCTTCGATGCACAATGCTTTTAATATATTCTTGCCATATACTGCAACATAGCTTCAGTTAATACTTAATATTGAATGAACCACTTCACCTAACGAAGGTGTTTGGATTAGATGGTAGCGTGCTGTACTATCAATCGAAAGGGTGCGGGTTCGATTCTCGCTGCTGTCATAGAAATATTTTTCATTTTATATTATCTTGTTGTAGTGGACGCAAGCAAAAAAACAACAACAATTCTAAGAAAATGGTGTATGGAAAAAAGTGACTTTTTGAGATTTCACTCAAGCAAATCACAAAACGAGGAGGCGTAAAAAGCTTCGATTCAAAAAACTAAGTAATTATTTTAATATTTCAAATATTTCAAGCCGCAACAAAACGCAAACTTTATCAAATAAGTAAAAAAATTTGTTATTCGGCGGGTCCCAGGGGTCGCTGATGAACAATCTGACTTCAAAAATTTGAAAAAGTTAAAAAAATGGTATTTTTTTTTCATACATTTTATGTGTTAAGTATATTTTTTGGTTTTTTCTTTTGAGTACGAAATAATCCGGCTTTTTTGATCCAATTTTTCAAACTTGAGTCAGTTGAAATCTATTTGTGGTTTATTCATAATATTGGGACTACGTTATTATGCTCTATTAAAAAATTTGAGGAGAAAAGCTGGATTATAGAGGCTATGTTTTAAAAAATTAAACAACTGCGCGAGAAATTTGTTTAGCAAAAAGGCGTAGTATTTTACGGGTACTGGAATCCCGGGATTGTCTTTCAGGATACCGGGATTTTTAAATAAAAAATTTCTATTACGATATTCATATAAATGCAACCATTTCATTTTAAGTTGATATGAATATAGAATTAGAAAAACATTTTATTGAGGATGAAAGAGATTGTTAGGACGATGAGTGTGAATCACTGGTGCAAAGACTTTGCAAAGTTTTAGAAGAATTGTAACATCAGGAAGTAAGGTATGTATTTCAAAATTGTCAGATATTTTGGCTCAGGAAATAATATTTTTGTGGTGAAGGCAATCGTGATCGAAACATACAAATTGCTTGCGATTATCGTACAACTATTTCTACTAGTATAGAATCAGACCGATGCTTCTCATCAGCGGGTTATATTTGTAATAATATCCCAACAAAACTATCCAATAAAAAATAAAACACGTTGATCAGATTAATGATTACTTTAAAAATAATTTAAGCTAAAATTTAATTTTGAGAAGCCTTTTCCAAGATTAATATGCCTTAAACACAAAAAATCATGAAGACGGTGTAAAAAAAAGTGTAACATTTATATAGTAATACCCCAAAATGTTTTGTATTTTATTTTTTTATATATTTTGTTCTTTAACCCTTTCAATAGCTAGGCTAAACTAAGAACAAAATAATTTTTTGAGGTAATATTCTTATCATTCCTTAAATCTTTAAATGATGAAAAAACATACCTTTAATTTCAACCTGCGCGTCTTACGTTTTGCAAGCTTGTACAAAGAAAAAATTATTTTGCTCCTGGTCGCCACAAAGTCTTTTTTTTTAATCCCTTAAAGGTTTTTCAACCCTTTATATCTTTGTTTCTTAAACACTCTTAATATTCTTATCATTAAAGTCAAAATAAAGTCAATCAGATAAAAACACATAAATTTGATTTTTGTCCGGTTCATTTTTTCTTATTAAATAGCCGAAATTTTTTTTTTGCTTTTCTTCGGCACAAAATCGAAAATCCTACTGACTTTCATGTCAAATATCTCTCTAAATTAATTTTTTCATGTTGGATCCTTTTTTTTCATAGAACCAAACAATTTGATTTAAACAAATGCTTTGCAAAATAAATACATATAAAAATTACTTTCTGATGTATCCAATATATTGGGCAAATCCACTAAAAGGGCTATATTAATACAATTTGCTAGTCAATAATATAATTTAAATTTTGTGTTTTTTAACAATAAGGTATTCGCAATTATGTGGTATAGTTGTATTGTGTTTTTTTTTTTTTGAAATAGTTGAAAATCACAATTATGAGCATCTTTAAAATAGAATTTGTGGTTGGGAACCTCCCATTATAGCTTTTTGTTACTATGCAAGGAAATTAACTATCCAATTTGATATATTTTATAAATATATGGCATAAAAAAGTTTAACTTGCATTTTGAGCTTCTTCTATTTTTGCAATTAGAAAATAACTGGCAACCGATCAGTTGTTTATGGAACCTTAAAAACCACGTTTGTTAAACATATCATTGGGCTACTTAAAATGACCACACTTTTGGTTTTTAGAGATTTCATGTAAAACAACAAAAAATATAAAAACCGCTCGGTAAAGTGTGGTATCAATACCACGGGATTTTTTAACTACACTGAAAACAACGCAATTGTGAATACCTTTAATGTGTTTTGTTTTTGTTACTTTATAAATGAATTTATTTAGTTTTTAATTTTAATTTAGTAGTTTTAAGTAAAACATAACAAAAAATTGTTATAAAAACGTTTTAAATTATTAACTTCTTAAAATTTTCAATTGAGATTTTCAATCCCGATAATCCCGGATCGAGAAAAGCTTCCAGGATTGGACTCCCTACTGAATACCATTTTAGTTTTAAGACCAATACATTTAAAAACTAATGGCGCATTCTTTTCTGGGAAAAAATTCTGTTCTTTTCTAAAAAAAATGTTGACCTCAAAATCAAAACAGGACAAAAAAGTTTAAATTTGCTTTGCTACTTTTAATTTTTAGCAGCATTTAAGGCGAACGAACGTTGCGTGCGTGACCATAGAGGAGCAAAATTGTAACATGATATAACACTCCTCATTTCAGTAAGTAACGGATAAGAGAAGATAAAACTATCAGATAAAAATGTAAAAAATGGCAAATGTTACAGTTTTGCACTCATTTTTTATTTATTGTTTTTTAACGATTTTCGTGACAAAAAATATTATTAATAACATGTCTAGTATCCTTTTGCTTATTTTAATTCCTGGATACGTTACAGTTACAGTTACGATTGGGCATACTGGATGTATACCTCCTCACAAATTCTGGTGGCATAGCCTCCCAAACATCCTTAGTTCGCTCCCACAGCTTATTTACTCCTTTGTGCGGAGTAGAATTGGGTCGTTCCGGACCTGCATAGTTCATGGAACTATGTTCAGTCTCGGACATAGTTCCAATCATTCCATCTGTACGATTTAAGCATGTTCAAACAGTTCCGATTGCAATACAATTTTTTTAATTGAGCAACATAAGCTGACATCTCTTTCGCACTTACATAAATTAATCGAATTGTTTGAGCGACGACAAGTAAGCCAATTATGCATGTGAAAGAGAGTAAAAGAAATCCATCTATATATATAAAATAGGATGTGTGTATGTATGTAACGTATGGACTCCAAAACGGCTGGGCCGATTTTAATGAAATTTTCAGGTAATGTTCATCTTGGTACGGTGGGTAACATAGGCTATATTTGGACCCGATAGGTGGCGCTGGGGTGGACTTATATCGAAAATTTGAATTTATGGACCAATTTAACTGAAATTCAGAATGTATGTTTGTTTGATCATAAGAAAATAATTTGTGTATAAATGGACACGGTAGGTGGCGCTGGGGTGGACTTATTTCGAAAATTCGATGGCGTGAAAAATATATAAATACTTTTAATTTTATTTTATAACGAGGGGAGTAGCGAAGCACACCTATCTATTACCGGGTTCAGCTAGTAATAGATAAAATTAAAAATGATATATCGTCATTCCAGTTGTGTGCATTGTTCAGCATTGCTGTTTATTTTTGCTTTTAACATACACTGCGCGTCACATGAATAGGTACAGAGTTTTTCAAATATACCAAAGCTAATCTCCCTGCTCCAAGCTTCTTAAAAAGCTTTTTTTTTGTTTTTGTTTCAAAGTTTGTTAAATTTTGAAGAAATCTGGTGAAAGAGAGGACTGAGATTTGTACCGTTAACTTGTAATAATTAGTTTTAAAAACAAGTAGAAAAAATATGCTCAATTTTTCGCGTCACTTGAATAGGTACATTAGTCGAAGCATTGCTGTTGAATCAGGTGGGTGATCCAAAATTTTTTAAAAGTGTCTTTAATCATAGTAAGAATATTTTTCTTTGAATTCCAATTTTTACACAGTGAATATGGGACGTGCGAATCCGTTAACTGTCGCCGAGAAGGCAAAAATTTAAGCATATTCCGAGCTGGGACTTTCAGGTCGTGCAATTGCCAACAAAATTAATAGAAGTGCTAATGTTGTGTGTAGCTTTTTGCGAGACCCAAATTTTTACGGGAAAAACATGAAAGGAAGGCAAAAACGGGCTGCAACCGCTGCTGACAGAAGAGTAATATTGAGGTTAGCTTCCAATTCCAGTGGTTCTGCGGCCAAAATAAGGGCGAAAAGTAGTGTGAATGCTAGTGTTTCTACAGTTAGGAGAATAATAAATGGTGCCGAACATCTAAAACTTAAAAAACTTCAAAAAAACCACCACTGAACCAGCAAAGAAAGATAGCACGCCTAGAATTTTGTAAAACACACATGTCATGGAAGGAGCAGTGGAAATTCGTGGCTTTCTCAGATGAGAAAAAGTTTAATTTGGATGGCCCTGATGGGTTCAACTATTACTTTCACGATTTACGGAAGGAGGAGCGTTTTCTGTCCCGCCACCATAGTCGCGAAGGAGGAGTGATGGTCTGGGGCGCGGTTTCTTTTTACGGTACTGTTGATCTCGAGTTTCAGACAGCAAAAATGAACGCAAGCTCATACAAGCAAATACTAGTAACGGCTTTTCCGAAATTTTCAAACCTTTTTGGACCAATTCCATGGACATTCCAGCAAGATAATGCCCCGATACACACCGCAAGAGTGGTCAAAAGCTGGATAAATGACCAAAATGTTCAATTGTTGCCGTGGCCTCCATACTCACCGGATCTTAACATAATAGAAAATGTCTGGGGATGGTTGTGCCGCAAGGTTTATGAATCAGGCCGGCAATTTGATGATCGAGAGTCACCATTGCAGCGATAAGGGTGGCATGGAATGAAATTTCATTAAATTATTTAAAAAGCCTATAAGATAGCCTACCAAACAGAATGTTCGAAGTAATTTTGAATAAAGGGGGACCAACCCATTACTAAATAAAAAATGTTATAAAAAAAATTGGTTTTGATACTTTATTTCATTGGTTTTTTTCTATTTAAGTAGCTGTACCTATTAAAGTGACGCGAAAAATTGAGCATATTTTTTCTACTTCGTTTTAAAACTAATTATTACAAGTTAACGGTACAAATCTCAGTCCTCTCTTTCACCAGATTTCTTCAAAATTTAACAAACTTTGAAACAAAAACAAAAAAAAGCTTTTCAAGAAGCTTGGAGCAGGGAGATTAGCTTTGGTATATTGGAAAAACTCTGTACCTATTCATGTGACGCGCAGTGTATGAAACAGAACAATCACGAAATGACGAATTGAGCATGCTTTTGTTACTTTCATTCTTATAAAGAGAACTGCTGGAACTATATAGTTCCGCGAACATGCTTAAAGCTGATGAACTATATAGTTCCGCGAACATGCTTAAAGCTGATGAACTATAAGATGCAACTGCAAATGATTTTCAGCAACTTTATAAATTTACAACATGAACTTTTACTGAATGAAATTATTTACTAAATGATAGAAGTTCCTTTTTTATATAAACTAAACAAATGTTTTTCTTTAATTAAAAAATATTGAAATAAAAAAATATTGAACCGTTCTGCAGTTCAAATAAACAAAGGAACTAAATAGTTCCGCGGACATGCTTCAAATTCCCTCTGTAGTTCAACAAGCAGACAGTCCAAATAGTGTATACAGTTCAAATAAGCAAAGGAACTAGATAGTTCCGCGTACATGTTTCCGTGAACTAGTTCCTTTCTTCAAAAGAATCGTTCTATGTCCGTTCCGTCTCTGAAACTGTTAGGCTTGTGCTGCCTAGTGCGGAGTGTTTACGTAACTCCACAAATTCTCGATTGGATTCATGTCTGAAGATTGTGGAAGCCATTTCAAATTAGCAAATTTCTGTTTTTGTATCCAGTCTTTGACAACATATGCAGTGTGCTTTGGATCATTGTATTGCTAAAAAATTACTTTTTCAGCAGCAAGACCCATATTTTGCACTACTCCTGGTAGATTTTGTTGCAGGATGGACAGGTACTGTTTCTTACGCATAATCCCATCGATGCGTATTAAGGGACCAACTCCATTTTGCGAAATACAACCCCAAACCATTATTGACCCACCACCATGTTTCATTGTTTGCTTTAGATGATGTGGTTGGTTTGTATTTGGGTCCTTAGTCCAATACCACGCACGACCATCTGGTTGGAAACGGTTGATTTTAGTCTTATCAGACCAAATAACTTAAAATTCAAAAAAACAACGAATAAAAAGTATTGCTTCACAATGTAAGTTAAAAAACTCACCATATCCCAATCTGCGACTGTCGAGTGTTCGTGCGCTGCAACAAAGTCTTGCCTTAACCGCACATGTCTTTTGGTCAGCATTGGTTTTTTTTTCTTCTCTGCTGCTTTAACGCACAATTTCGTAATGCTTCGCCGAGCTGTCCATTGGCTAGCACTGATGTTTAAAATTTTCAGGAGTAACTGCATCATTGCTGGTCACCAAGTTCGCAAGATGGCGGGCGCTAATTTTTCTATCTCCGATCTATCTCCTTTGTTCTTAGGAACACTTTATTTTTCCCTTATGCGTTGCACTGTCATGTGGCTTATTTTGAAATCTTTACCACTTTTCTAACTGACTCCCCCTTCCGCAATAAATTTATTGTTTGATTTTTTTTTTCAATATTGATCATACCGCTTGCTTATATTATCACCGACAGAATTCGGATACTCAAATCATACCCGAGTGTCGTGCTATTCTTAACTCTATCCATACTTAATAATATGTGTAAAATACTTATAGGCATTCGGCTCATTAGCATTTTTTCGGGTATAAGTACATTCTCATATCCGAGAACGGCATGATCCGATCCACTTCGAGCCGTTTTCAATGAGTGCGTTGAGTCAGTTTATTACAAAAGCGCTCGATCCGAATATATTTTGAGTGTACTCTGAGTACTGCTCCTTCTCTGCCAACGTCTCTTAGCGCTAATTAGTTTTTTTTTGCGTATGCACTTTTCGTCAGCAGGCCATGTGAGCTCTCATTTTTTGTTTGTTTTTTTTCGAAAACTCGTTCTTGGTATTTTATTGTTGCACTCTATGGAGGAAAAAACAACAACAACGCTTGTGATTTTGGTTTGTTAGACATAAACAAAAATAAAACAAAATCAAATAGCCGACGCACATTGGTTAAAAGTTGGAAATAAATACCAAAACTGATGATCACTTTTTGTGATTTTTTTAACAGAAATATATATCAGAAAATATTTATCAGAAATATATGTATATAGGTTTTCTGTGTAGACGCCTTAAAATACAATTGATGTAAAAATGTTGAAAAAATTTCTTAAAATATTGATATTTTTCAAGAGTTATTACAGACAATTGAGAAAACGTCTTGCACTCTGGTTTTTTTTAAGTACAAAAAGCATTATTGAAAAAGTTTTTTGCATTCTTGAAATATTTTTTTTTATTTTTGCAATAAATTTCTTATGCAAAGTTGATATGACAAAAAAAACGTAAATTTTTTTTGCAGAAAATATTTTTAGAATTCAAAAACATAATGATCTTCGGATGTCGACGATATATTAAATAAAGAAATGCTTTTATTGGACTTTAAGTTTAGCGATTAAAAAAAAAACTGACAGAGTTTTTTCCGTCTTTAAACAACATTTGGTAAATGCGTTTCGAAGAAAATATAGATATGTTTAGTCTCAAGGCTTATTACTATAGTCATTTTCTTTAGTATGCTTTCAGGCATTTTTTTATTTAACGATCACTTCTTACGAAAGTGCGGCATATTAATAAATAGGTATATTTTTTTATTTAAAATCGTTAAATTTTTAATGTAAATAGTGAAAGCATTTACTAACTAAATACGATAAATGGTTTAAAATGTTATAATTCTTCCTTTGAAATACTAGAATATATTTACAGAGTAATTAAGTATTCTACAGTGTGTTTCTCAGCCAAGTAATTTGCTATGTTAATATATATTAAATATTTTTTTAAATAATTACAATTAAATTGAATTAGTAAAACAGTAATGTGATATGTATAAAGTTAAATTAATTCACATTATCTTATAGCTTAATATGAAACATTTTAATTAATTTCGCAATAAAATGCTTTCAAAACTATTCAAACATTTAAATTCCCTTGTCAAGAAATGTTCTTCAAACATCTTTAATTAGCTGAAAGTGAAATATATATTCTTTGATTCTAAACAACAGAATTAGAATACGTACACGGAGAAAATTAACTTGCTTGAATCAATTTGTATTTAGGAAAGGGAAAAATTTTGATTTAATACAAGCAAAATTTTGCTAAGTTATTATAAACTGAAAATCAAATTTTTACTTAATTCAAGCAAATATTTGCCAAGTTATTATAAATGGGAATAGCAAATTTTTACTTAATTCAAGCAAATATTTGCTTAGTTATTATAAATTGGAATAGCATATTTTGATTAGTTTTTGCTAAAATTTAGCATTATTTTGAAGTGGCTGAGAATCAAGCGCAAGTTTTGCTTAACCACAATACTAATTTAGCAAACAGTTTTCTCCGTGTATGCAAGCCATGTTTTTTTGCTACACGACCTGTGCTCACTTTATCACAATGCTAAAAAGTATGCTATTATCTTTTTTAACTGTTGATAGTATCACATTTACAACCAGCGCCAATTTGTGGCAAAAAGCATGAGGTTCACACCTTTTTTTTGGAATAAAAACGAAACGATAAGCTTTTTTTATGATTTTTTTCTGTTTTTATAAAAAGCAAACAAATAATGTCTTGGAATACTATAAACCACTATTTTGAACAGTTTAGATGCTGCGCTTCATTGAAGTTGGAATACGGAAAAACACGTAAAGTGGAAAATTTCGTATGGGAGGTGGGCGTGGCAAAAAATACCTTTTTTATGATAGACATATATTGAAGATTTCTGACAGAATGGTTCTTGTATTGGTTCAAGACAAAAAAAAAATAAACATGGAGTTTTAAATATTTGTGTTGTATGGGAGGTAGGCTTGATTGAGGGCGGATTTAAAAATATTTTTGTGTGTATTCTAATAAGCCAAATTCCAAATAATACACAAAATTTTATTGGTTTACGATGAGTCCTTCTATTTATTGACAACTTTTGTATGTGGCTCAACCACTGTGCGGCGCACGTGTCTGTTTGCTTCTTGTGCGTAATCACGTGCAATAGAAGTTAAATTTAAATTATGCGCATGTGATTTGGCAACTTAAGGTAACAGAAAAATAAAAAAAAAATACCTGGCAAATTTAATAATAATTGCTGATTGCAGAAAATGAATGACACGATACTATCGAAACTGCGTATTATTTTTTAGCCTCAACAACGTTACCTCATGCGCAGCTTTCACTGTGTAAGATAAAAACAAAATGCAACACAAGAATAACACATCTGTTATTCAGCATTTAGATATGCTTAGAAAAAAATAGCACAAAACAAATACAAAAAACTTGCTCACTATTTACTGCTGCGCTCTACTGCGCTCTCTTTCATATCTGTGGCAGATGAGCCGAGTGATTCGGCTACTTGTGTCGATTATGAGTATTTCGGCAAGTAGGATAAGTATCAGCAAGACGACAACAACCATAAGTATTTATGAACGGAAAAAATCCGATCTTTCCCGATCCGACTCATGACTTAGGATACTCATATTTATCTGAGCCGCCGCATTCTAGCTTCGTAGAAGAGAATATGAGTCGAGTTGCGTGCGCTTAGTGTGAGTAGGTTTTTGTACTTATTTTTTTCGGATACACTCAGAGTCGCAAAAAGCTATCCGTTGCAGATCTCTGGTACACATAGCAATTATAGCAAACTAGTTCCTAAACTATTTGAAACAACATAAGTTGAAGCGTGTGGGGACTTAAGCTCCCATTCGCTGCCCCTGGATCCGTCTCTGAATGTAAATGGCAACATTCTTGCTTTAATTAAAGCGATGATTTTAAAAAATTTGAAACATTAAACTACTGTGCACTCAAAATTAAATTTTGGTTGTTTGTTTTCATTTTTGTACGAACAAATTTAAATTCTGTCAAAATCTTAAAAAAATTTAAAAAATATTTGGAACAATTTAAATTACCACCTAGGCTATACGTTACAATCACAAAAATAGGCAACATTTTCAGAAAGCTTTTTCCCTCTAGGCACAGGCGCAGAATGGCAACCAAACTAAGGAAGCAAAAACTCAGCGCCCAACTCGAACGCATGAAGTTTAAACATCATCGTCCGATAGTAGAGAAAAAACCAAATATTATTCAATTGGATGATGATGATGATTGTATCATCATAGAGCCCATTATTGAGATCATTGAAGTGTTTGAGGATGATAAACAACAAGTGCTAAATAAGTCATGTCAAATCTTATATAAGAATAAAAAAGCTACAACGTGCTCAAATCAATCAGCATGGAAAACAAGTAACACAGCAGTCAGTCCATCGAAATCGAGTAGCTCTGCGTCAACAGCGTTGAAATCAAAGAACTCTGCATCAAGAGCTTCAAAAAGAGCTAGGAAACGGGATAAGCTTCAGTTGGGAAAACGGCGTTCCCTACGTCTTATGGCCAAAAGTGAAGTTTGATATTTCTTATTATGTTGTCCACCGTTTAAAACAAAAATAAATATATTTGTCCATTTTGGCAATGGTTCTTTATCGAAACCCAAATTTAAATTTTTTGCTTATTATTTAGTCAATATTTGCACAGCACATTACGTATAATTTAAATCAACGAACACAATCGGCTTCGATCATCGATCAGAAAGAGCAACCCCAACCTTCACCTCGTGTGTGAATACGAAACTAAGTTGAGGGAATTATTGATACCAGCACAAGGTTCAGGTAGTGACCATCTAAAATAGAACACAATTACCCTAAATTTTGTTTATACCCTCCAGAAAAAATTGGAAGGCTTCTTTTGGAAGCTTAAGGGTAGTTTTGTATTTATGTTGTTTCCAAACCACTTCTTTAAGAATGCATGTGGAAACTTTTACTTATTAACAGAAAATAGTAATATCATTGTTTCCTAGCCACTTATTATAGAATTCGATATGTCGAATGTCGCTCTGGGGTCCCGGGTTCGAATCCTGGCCGGGCATTTTCATAACAAGGGAGACGAATATTTCCACATTAATTTTTAGAACAGGGGGGGAAAGAAGTCAATTCACTTTTTATAAGACAGCGGAGAGGAATGTTTCCATATTCATTTTTAACACAGCGGAGAGGAATGTTTCCCTTTTATGACATGCTATGTAAAAAAAAAGAAATGGAGTGTCCAACGGAAGGGAATGTTTCCTACATTCCATGGAATGTTTCCTGTTTGTATCCGGGAATGTTTCCATTCCCTGGAGAGTAAAGTAATTTTTCGAAAATTGTGGGTTATTAGAACTTTTTATGTTAGGAATTTTTTGAGAGTAATTGGCAGCACAGCGTGCACGTAAAATGTTAACACCTTTTCGAGTGATATTCCTCAAAATATCATAATTGATGAAACTGGCAAAACCGCTTCCTGGGTATTAATATTTTGTCTACTGGTTGGGTGTTAGGGTATTATGCATATTGTATGCATATGCAAAAATGTGTTGGTGGAGTCGTAAGATGTCGCAAGATTAATGGGATTTAATATCCCAAGAACATGAAGTCATCGCCTTTTCGAAATTGCAATCCGTTTTTTGCTATCTCTTTCGGAAACTGAGATATTTTGTGTCCACGTTGCTCTATAACCCTTTAAACAAAAATTATTGGTGACCTTTTGCGCCATTTACCGTACCACTAACACAAAATTGTACCATTAACTCAAGTGGCGTATAGAGCACATGAATCCCCGGACGACGCACAATTAGGTATATTATGGCAAAAGTGATCATTAATTAAAAGAAATTTTTAAAGGTACTTAGTAGAGTTTAGTACCCTATGAAAGAGGAAAAAATTTTACATACCTAGGTGAAAAAATGGTTGAAATATATTGTACCGTTTACCAGAAATAGACTTTGAAAGTCATCATTTTTTTTTCACTTCAAGTACGCGCAGTGACAAACGTGCTTATCTGCAATTTTGAAAGGTTTTTGGACATTATTTTTAAAAAATTTCAAAAAACTCTTTAATCAACCTTAAAAAATTGTGCATTTTTCCTATGTTAGTATAAAATATATATATAGTTGTGAGTTGAGTTAAGTTGAGGGAAACTGTTTTGATAACACTGTGACGCAATATTCAACTTTTTGACTCCAAACAAAAAATCACTTATCCCAGCCGAAAGTACTCGATGAGAGGAGAAAAGTAATTTCTGGATTTTGCTAGATTGGTTGCCGTTCGTTTTTTATGAGCCTCTATAGTTTTTTCGCCAAATTCGATTTTGAGCACTTTTTTGCAATTTTCTTCTATTTTTCGCATGGCCATAGTTCGAAAAATGCTGTGAATTTTTTTTTGCAGTCTTCAGCAAAGTTGTAGCTCTTGACTCGGCCAACAAAAATGCTGAATATATTAAGTCGGAAAAATTTCATCTTCATGCTCAAAACCCCAAAAATGTCGAAAAAATTACCACTTTTTTCACCGATTTTTTCTGTTTTTCGACTACAGCTCTTGAACTATTGAAAATTTTACCAAACAATCAAGGGGAGAAATGTAGCCTATACAATTATGAACAACTTTCTAGTACATACCAACTTCATACGACCACTCCTTGATACGGATTTGGCCATGCAAATGTGATTAATTTTCATTTTTTTTTTTTTTTATTATTTTATTATTGAGCAAAAGTTTAAAAAAGGCACATGTATTATTTTTTTTTTTGCAATTTTGTATTGAATTTTCTGATTAAAAAGAAAAACATGAAAATATATGAAAGATTATGAAAAAAAGTATAAAAAAAGGCATCAAACGGGTATTAATTTGTATTTTTTTTTGTTAATCAGTATCGTCGATGTCAATTTGGGCTGTCTGGCGCGAAGTTGATGATTTGACAGTTGACGTTCCAGAAGTGGAAGTCCGAGATTTCTTTGCAGCTGGTTCGCTTGATTCGTCGTCTGATTCTGAGTTTAAAATAGCCACGGCGATATCTTCTGCGTCATTTCCAGTTTGTGGAGTGAATAACGGTATATCTTCTTCTGTATGTCCTTCTTTATCATCCTCCGTCAACTCGTGCTCGAATTGTGATATCTTTTGAGACCACCAGCATACTTCAGCAATCATTGCGTCGATTTTCTTACCTTTGAAACGTCTTTCCATCGGCATGGTTACCTGGTGGAATCGTTCACCCTGCTCGTCTGATTCTGTGGGCAGTTGCTTCAGGAACACGTCCAGATGATGGTGCATAAAATGAAGTTTTAATGTCATCGATGCATGAATGGAATCAAAGGCAGTGATCATATTCTTCACCAATTGCGTTGCTTTCTCATTGTCCACGCGGTTTTTACCCAAAACATCTTGAATAACTGCTTTTATTGCAATCCAAGCCTCAAGTTTTTTGGCAGACAATACTTGCGTGAAAGCTTCACTTTTAATGAGTTTGCGGAAGTCTGGTCCATTAAACACACCTGTATAAAAAATGAGAAAAAGCAACAAGTAACATACATAAAAAACAGTCCGAATATAGCGAAGTGAATCAACATTAATGCTAAAAAATGAAATACAATACCTGCAGTAATTTTATCATTGCTTAGTTTCGGAAATATTCCTTTCAAACAATCGAAAATCGTTACCTTTGACGGCCACTTCGATAAACTTTTTCACGATGCCCAATTTTATATGTAGTGGTGGTAGCAAAATATTATCAATATTCTCAATTAACGGTTTGCTGAACAAATTCAAATGCTTTTGATTCTTCAGATCTCTTTTCACCCAATGTGTGGCCTTATAGTGGTCATGTTTATACCGCGAATCCCATGTGTAGTAGAAGCAGAAGAATTTAGGGAAGCCGCCTTTTTCAATGACACCTTGCAAAATATTTACTACTTTTAAGTCGCAGCAAATTTTCCAGTTATGCTGCGTATATTTGATTTTGTCCAATATATCTGCCATGACTTCATAACATTCCTTCATATTCGTTCCGAGTGCCAACGGGATGGATGGCATTTTATTTGTAACATGCAATAATACAGCCTTCAAACTTGACGTGGAGCCATCTATAAATAATCCCCAGTCGGCAGCATTATATTCCATACCCATTTTGTTCACTAAGGCTTTTATGTCATTGCAATATGTGAACGTATTCAAATCATTGACGTTGTATAGTTTTTGGAACTCAGCTTGGCGTTTACGGTAAACGCTGGCGATAACGTTTTTCTGTGTCAGATTTCTGCGCTTCATAAATGTAGTGAAAAATTCGGCATCACGCTGCGAAAAACGAAATTTGGCCACGAGGAAATCGATTTCTTCTTGTGCTAGTGGCTTTGATGCATCATCTGCGATTTCAGGGAAAAAATCCGGATCGAAGTCACCATAGTTGGTGTTTCCCCTTTCTGATGTCATCATTGATAGCATACTCGGACTCGGTGGTTTTGGTACTTCGGCATCATCGGGCATCGGTATTGGTAATTCAGCGGAGTCAGTGACATTATATACTTTTGCTCTGCGTTTTTTTCTATTAATTTCTTTGGTAAAATTTACGCAAGCGTAGCACTTGTCTGGGTCATGTACCCCGGACGTATTTCTTATCACAGCATTGGCTTGACATACCGTAAACATAAATTCTTTGATGCAACCACCCCAAGAGATTGCCAAAACATGATGAACACACCGTATTTGAGCCTGAACAGAATCAAAAATCGTTGCGACCGACGATTGAAATAGCATAGATTCTAAGTCTGTGATTTATCGTTGCAGAAAACGAGCTGCGTATTTTGCATGTATTTTCCAACAACAACGAATCGTCGATCGCAACGATTTTTGATTCTGTTCAGGCTCTTTGGCGTATGTTCGTCGCCACTTGTATCCTCTTCACCGAAATAAAGTTTATATGCGAGTTTAAAATTATTAGAAAATAAATTGTTTCGTTCTTGTTTTCCATGTTTTGGCTCTAGTTTACCACAAACGTAACAGAAACTATCTAATTTCGAGCATCTTTCCATTTTCAATCACTCACTTCAATCACTTATATAAAAAAAGTAGAATGACAAAAATTTACCATTGCATCTGTTGATTTCAAGTGTAAAACCACAACCAACTTCGCGCGTCACAGCTGATTGTCACCACTGCTGTAAATGAGGTCAACCAGGGTTGATCTTACACAATAGTGATGCCAAGTCGTGTCATGGAGTTATGTGGGTTAACTTATATGAGGCTGTTCAGACTTGCCTCAAATGAGGCGACTCACTTGCCTCATTTTGACATCTACAGGCAAAGCGGGAAGCGGGAAGGTGACATGTTACGTGAGGCAAGAATTTTAAAAATTTTAAAAATTTTGCGACTCATTTTGACGTACGTCAGAGTGAAGTTTGTTCTGTTGATTTATTTTCCTGTTTTTAAGGCTATTCAGGCGCAGCATTGGCGCGAATTAATTTTTTTTATTCATAGTTGTTCGCAAATTAGTATTTTTTAAATTATGAACGTTTCTGTGTTTAATAATTCAAAAGAAAACAACAGGAAAAAACAATAAACGTCGAAATAAGGCTGCCTCAAAGTGAGGCAATAATTTGTGTGTGAACACCTGATAGCTAGCTTATGCCAAAATGAGGCCAGTGAGTCGCCTCTTTTGAGGCAAGTCTGAACAGCCTCTATAAATTTACTTTGTTCTTTCATAAAAAAACAACAACAACGATTTTGACAAATACGCATTTATTTTGTTGTTTCGTATATAAAAAACGAAAATAAAAAAAAGCGCAAAAATGTTTGTCAAGGTGTGGTCATATGAAGTTGGTATGTACCAAAAAGTTGTTCATAATTTTATAGGCTACATTTCTCCCCTTGATTGTTTGGTAAAATTTTCAATAGTTCAAGAGCTGTAGTCGAAACACATAAAAAATCGGTGAAAAATGGTAATTTTTTCGACATTTTTGGGGTTTTGAGCATGAAGATGAAATTTTTCCGACTTAATATATTCAGCATTTTTGTTGGCCCAGTCAAGAGCTACAACTTTGCTGAAGACTGCAAAAAAAATTCACAGCATTTTTCGAACTATGGCCATGCGAAAAATAGAAGAAAATTGCAAAAAAGTGCTCAAAATCGAATTTGGCGAAAAAACTATAGAGGCTCATAAAAAACGAACGGCAACCAATCTAGCAAAATCCAGAAATTACTTTTCTCCTCTCATCGAGTACTTTCGGCTGGGATAAGTGATTTTTTGTTTGGAATTTTTGTGTTGTACTGTGTAATCATAAGCATGGACATTCTAGTTACATTCTGTAAAAAAAAGTTGCGTCATTGCTGTTCACTTTCGCGGTATTTGAATTTTTTTACTATGACTTCGTTTCACAAATCTATGATTTCCTTTGAGAAAAAAAAAACAAATAAAAAGTACAAAATAGATTTTATTGTTTACTCAGAATGCATAATAAAAATCAAAACTAATGTGCAGAGTTGGAAGTCCATTTATTAATTTTTGGGGAATTTTAAGAGATTTTACAGTTTTGATAAAGTCACTTTGTGTATTAGGTAATCGCGGTTTTCATCCGATTTGGTTAAATTTCATACTTAAAGCGGATATTAAATATCAAAGCTCATTTACAAAATTTCAAGCCCATATCAGAGATCTGCAACAAGCGCTTCGCTTCAAAACGCACTCTCCTTCTTCACTACATTTACTGTTTTCTCAAGCATTCGCATTCCTCGAACAATTTTGTTTGCTTCGCATTAACTCACTCTCTTTTTTAATGTTGAATGCGAATTATGCTCTCACTCTCTGCTCTACAATATGTGCTTGCTTCGATCCTCACGTTGAGAGTTGGGCGAATAAACGAACAAACATAGTGAATATAGTGATAATTTTGCCTGCTTCGCGATTCAGCTGAGAGTTGTGAGAGTCTTCGAACAAGTATTGCGAATATAGTGAAAATTATGCATGCTTCGAGATAAAGCTACGTTGTTAATGGGACTCGCCAAATGCTTTGAGTTGTGCAATTTGCCATGTAACAAAAAAAATTTCCATGGTGTTCTGTATTTCATTGTCGCCGCATGTCTTATTGGGAAAAAATTTGAAAAAACCTATTATATGCAGGCAAATCTATTCTAGCTGGTGTTCATGATCTTCGTAATTGAATCCTGCGACATTCATCTTGCAATCCTTCCTTTTTTAGTTCCTGTGCACGATAAACCTCAGCGTAGTTGAAATCAGCGCAGTAGCTACCTGCGTAGATGACTCGCTGTGATTCGCTCAAGCATTGAGAGTCATGCGAATAGTTTATCAACTTTCTGCGAATAGGGCGAGTGAGGAGCTTTGAGAGGCTGAGTGTTTGTAGCTTTATCTATTCGTACCAGCGAGTCTCTTAAGCAATAAATGGTGAATAGCAAGCTTAGAGAAGTTTACTTTTTGAGCGAGTCCACATTTTGTATATTCGTTGAAAGATAATGCAATGCACTGTAGCTACTCTGATTTTCAACGAGTGCTATTATGAGTGAAGCCACTCATGCAGTTCTCTGGTCCATATATTAAGTTTTGTGGAATTTAAAGAGATTTTACCATTATGATAAAGTCATTTTGTATGGGAAGTAGGCGCGGTTTTCATCCGAAAATTTTGTTAATTTTCGGTCTTAATCTTTATATTTTAATCGGCGTTCACTCTGTCCACAACCTAAGCCCTTGGTGGTTACTGTTGGTGAAGTTAAAAAAATTGCTGTGTAAGATGCTTAATGTGAAGCTATTGAAACTAATGTTGAAGTTATTGCTGACGAATCGGCTTAAATTTTAAATACGCAGAACAGTTTGTAAAAAAATTTAGATTATCAAAAAACAACAAAATAATTTTTTTTGTCCGGATTGGGTCTTGAACCCGGGCTCCCGAAAGCTAACACATATTATGTTATATGAAAATATTTATATGGAAAAACTCAAAGTCTTTTCTTAAATTTTTATATGAAGAAAATTTATTAAAAAAAAATTTAAAAAAATTTTTAAATACACAGAACAGTTTGTAAAAGAATGTAGATTTTAAAAAAACAAAAAAAATATTTTTTTTGTCCGGATTGGGTCTCGAACCCGGGCTCCCGAAAGCTTACTTTTATTTGTATTGATGCAATATCGTCGCTCGCGTGACAAACTGTCGTAGCCCACACTTTTTTTAAAATTGAGTTAATGCCACTATAACATTTCTTATACAAGTCCTCACTTTTCCTCAAAGTGTTATGGTCATACTTGTCATAGTTGTCATAAATTTTAGAAATATGTTTTTGGGAGGCAAAAAGCTTGTGATTTTGATAGATTGTTACCTCAGTTATGTTTACAGATTAAAAAGCACTTCAGCTAACTACAATTATTTCAATGATTTAGTCAAATTGGCATTTTCAATCATTTTTATGTTTTTTGCAAGTTTTTTAGTGCACTTTATATGTTCTGCATATTGGTTGGAATTTTCTTAGGGATTTATATAAAAGGTTAGCGGCTGTTAGTATTTTTGATTATATATAAAGGTAAAAACAGATTTGCATTTAATTTTTTATGATTTGGATTAGTTTGATTTTTGAAAATGGAGACATGATGGAAAATGACAACCAGCTATTATCAGACAGCTCATCAGACCACGAACCCCTCATAAATGTTGCAGGGAGGAAGAAATCCCGTGCATCACGTACTGCTCAATTTTGCAAAGTGCTTGGATGTAGGTGGAAGTATAAATTAGACTGAGATGGTCGAATTTTGTCAAAAAGACTGATCCATACAAACTTTTTTTCAAGACCAACCATACTCAATGCGCTTACTGGCCACAGCTGGCCACACCCCAGTTATAAGACAATCCGAACACATTAATTTTTATAATTCGCTGCTGCATTAAATTACCTTTTTTGAATATCAACTGATTTTAGACATTAAATTGCTTTGAAATAAATTAGCCAAGTTTTTTGTTATAAAATTTTACTATGAACTGCCCTAATTCGTTTTTCCTTTTGTCACTTTAATTACTTTATACATAGCCATTTACTTGCATTTATTAAAAAATCTACTGTATCTTACATTACATTGAGTGAAAATTCGTGAAACTAGCCACCTAGAACAAGAAGTCGTAATTTGTATATCTTTTATGGATATTATTGAAGTGTATAGTGAAGCCAAATAAAGGCATGATTGGACAAGTGGGCGTGGTACCTCCCATACAACTGAAACACATTTTTCGCAATATCTTGAGAACCAGAAATACCACAAAAACAAATCTTGAAAAAATAATTAAATACGCTATTTAAAATACGCGTGCCGATACACAAAAGGACAATCTCTTACTTCTTCTCCAGATATTTCGAAAAAGTGTTTCAGTTGTATGGGAGGTACCACGCCCACTTGTCCAATCATGCCTTTATTTGGCACATATCCTTCAAATAACGTATTTGATGATTGCCTAAGTTTTTGTTGTTGTGGCGTTACTGGTTCTCTAGATATTGCTAAAAATGTGATCCATTTGTATGGGAGGTGCCACTCCCACTTGTCCAATCACGCCTTCTTTTGACACATTTCCTTTAAATAATGCAGTTGATGACTGACTAAGTTTCAGTTGCCATGGCTTCACTGGTTTTTCAGATATTGCGAAAAATAAGATACATTTGTATAGGAGGTGCCACGCCCACTTGTGCAAATATTTAAAAACCCTTTTTTTGTACTTTTCTGTGCCTAAATTACTAAAAAGTCATCAAAATAATTTATTCCCTCTAGTTTGTACCCATCATTCCGTTGTGCAGTGCTCTGTATGGCTCGCACAAGACAGGTAGTGCAGATTTAAAACATTTCATAACAGGCTTGTTTATGGAGAATACATCATTTTTATTTTTTTGTATTATTTCTAAATTTGTATTAGTATGTAATATTTTTTAAAAAAATTTCTATGAGGTCCAGAACGTTTTTTTAAAAATTTTTTTATAAAAAACTTATTAATTTTAAAGAAAAAAAATTTAAAAAAAATCAGTTTTGTAATTTAACGTGTATTACGAGTATTTGGCCCAAAAATCAAGAAATTTTAACAAGCCGTTACTTAGCAAAATTAATTTTACTAAAACAGTGGCCTAAAACTAAATTCTTTGTAACTCATTGAAAAAAAAAAACTAAAAAAAATTGCAATTTCTTTTTTTTTCATATACACTTCAATAATATCCATAAAAGGTATAAAAATTACGACTTCTTGTTTTAGGTGGCTAGTTTCACGAATTTTCACTCATTATGAACCTACTTTAATTTAATTGTTTGCAATGTGAATTTTTGGCACTTGTTTTTGTTGCTTAAATAAAACTAATGTCGGACCGCCGCATGAGAGGACCATGGTTCAAATCCAAAATTGTTAGTCGTTTTTTATTTGAAGTTGATATTTATATTGTTTTTCCTTCTCGAAAGAGCGCTCTGGCAGGTCTCTTTTTAGCAAGGAGAGCGGAAGGCCTGACAAATTTTCCCATTTCATACAAGCAATACAATGGTGTTTGCAAGGAGTTTGGAAGGCCTTGGAACTACTGCAATTGCCCACTGGGTACTGTTAAGCCAGTCGCAACACATTCACAAATTTTTACCCACACACACTCACTTATGCTACTAGCTGCTACCCAGCTAGCATTTAGATGATCGTTTTTCTTTTAATCATCTAAATAAGTCATTTTTGACTACTATTTGTGACCATAAAATGACTATAAGTAAGAACTGAAAAAGAATAAGAAAAGAGACAATGCCCAAAATCACATTTAACTATTCCCAATGATCCAAGACTGATTAAAAAGCTATAAAAATAGAAGAACACATTACCAATCACTTTTTGATCTACTAATGACTGAAAAGTGAGTTAGGAACTGAACTTACTTTGACTGCTGCTTGCGCAGCAACCTTTATCGTGCCTGTTGACCGTTATAACGAAATAATATTTTTTTCGTTTGGAGTTCAATTTTGCATCGAGAAAGTTATTCTTGTTTATGTTTAGTTGTTTCAAGAAGAGTGCAGTGTGTTGTTCTAACTTTTTAATTTGTGGTAGTTGTGGCATTATTGCAATAAAAAAACAATTACCAAACTAACAGAAGAAGTTATTGCGGTGAAATTGGAGAATAGAAAGCATCACAATGCAACGACGTACGTGCACGTAAAGAAATTCGACCAACTACCATTTCATACAAAGGCTGATTTTCAAAATTTTGACGACGAACTGCACACACACTTAAAAATTTGTATAGAATTTTTACACCGATCGGTGTTCCAGGGAGTCCTACACCGTTCGGTGTTAAAAAACACCGTGTCAAAGTGCTAGAATTTTATATCCGAAAGAGCATATTTTTTTCACACCGATCGGTGAAAAAAAGTAAACATCAGATAGGATGTTTGATTTGTACCCTGTTAGGTGTTTATTTATAATACGCAATATGATAATTTTATTTAACACCGAACGGTGTAATTTTTAACTATTTGAAAGGATGTTTTTTACAATTTTTATTAAATTGCCATTAAATTTATTAATTGTTAAATGAAATAAGCCGCAAAAAACTTTGATTGGGGCTTATTTCATAATGGAATAAGAACCAAACAAAAAAATGAAATATTTCCCAAAAATAATGAAATTGTCCCCCAAAATTGGGAGTTATTTCATATGAAGTAACAGCCAGAAATGTATGGACATTTTTTGGGGTCTATTTTGTGGTGTCAAAAACAAAGTTTGAATCTTTAATCAAGACTTACAAAATTAAACTGAACAAATTAAATTGAGAAATTTCAATTTTTAATTTGTTTATCAATGATAATGTGATTTCAATATTGCTCTTCTTCTTTGACTTTCAAATTTCACACCGATCGGATAAGTTCGTCATTTCACACCGATAAGGCGGTGTAAATTAACACCGTTCGGTGTAGAAAATGTAAATATCCGCTCACCGGTGTGAATTTATTTTTGAAATTTTTTAGTGTGCACATATGATAAAATGCTTGATCAGTTTGTATGTTAAATCAATTGTTATTGTTTTAATTTTTTTTTAAATTTAAAATTTTTTTAAATACAATTTATTGCAAAAATTGGCGGAGATGGCCAATCACAGTTTTTAAGATCGGCCGTTAGAAAAGTTTTTCGGACGAATTGGCTGCTATTTTCAGTTGGAAAATGAAAAACCTAGCGCCGAAAGATGCTTTTGCATATCAATAATTAAAAGTATGATCGTAAAGTTCTGAATTCACAACCAAAACTTATGCTTTTTATCTGTATATATTTCCCATCTAAAATACAAGGCCAATGACAAAGAGATGAACTCCATTTTACAAAAACATTTTGTACACGCGAAAGAACGCGTAACCAAGCGAAAACGGCTGTAAAATAAGCTTTTTAATTTTAATTAATTTTTTAAAACTTTCTTACCTATAAATAATAAAAAAAAAAATTGAAAAAATAAAATATATGCTTAAAATATACTTAAATAAACAAGCTGTGGTTTTATTAAATACTTATATAGTCAAATAAAAAATCAGTTAAAAATTACTGATATAAACAATCAACTAGTAAGGAATCATCTTCGACTGGACCGAAGATTTTTCAAAAATGTAAAAAATTACTAGAAAAATTAATCATATAATAGTCACAAATCACTTAAAAAATGGGTGAAAACTGTTTGAAAAGAATGATCATTAAATACTATTCATGTAGAGTCATGTCTAGGGTACCGTTTTCTCCCGACAACAGAGTCGTATTTGATCAAAAAATGAGCGCAAAATTTGACTGTTTTCAATCATACTGCAGACCATATAACAGTCGAAAATCACTACAAAATTGAGTGAAAAATGACTAGAAAAAGCTATCATATTATGGTCAAAAATCCATACAAAATGAGTAACAAACGACTAGGAAAAACAATCATATAATAGTCACAAATCACTACAAAAATGACTGAAAACTGTTTGAAAAGAATGATCATAAAAGACTATTCATGTGGAGTCATCTCTAAGGTACCGTTTTCTCCCGACAACATAGTCATATTTGATCGAAAAATGAGCACAAATTTGACTGTTTTCAATCATACTGCAGAGTTATAAATGCTTCAATTTTGATCAAAATTTTCACAAAATGCTAGCTGGGTACTGTTTGCTCGACTGTCTTAACTTTTTTGCAGACAGTAGGCGGGACAGTATCTAGGACAGTAGAATGATATTTAGCATATCAAATGACAGAAGATGATAAAATTTAATAGAATTATTTGGAAATTTATAATACTTTGTCGTGCTCGTAGTTTTAACAAAAATCTTATTGTAAAATGGAAAAAATATTAAAAATTTGGATTTATTTAAATTAATATCATTGTATCGTGAACGTGGAATTTTATGGGATATGAGTTCCCCTTCCTACTGAAGTACGGATTTGAAAAAAAAGCAATGGATGAAATCGCTGTTGAAATGGAAATGTCTGCAGGGGATGTAAAAAAGAAAATAAAGCATTAAGAAGTACCTATCTCGCTGAAAAAAAGAAGGTAGAACAGAATGAGGTAGATCAGGATGCAGTGCCGATAGTATGTACGAGCTGTCATTAGTTTGGTTCAGGAGAATGAGCTTTGTTGATAGCTCCATAATTGTGAGGAAACCGACAGACAATTCAAAAGTGGTAGTAAGATATATACATAACATAATTACAACGCAAACTGAAACTAACAAAATTAATTTTCACAGAGCCTGAGTGATATTTCAATTGAAATATTGGGCCAAGCGACTATGTCTGAACCATACATTTCAAGTAATTCCTTTGGCCAAAAAGCAAAGAAACCTCAAGACTCATCTCCTTCAAAGTTTGATGAAGCTTTGGAAATTATTCTTAAGCAGGGTTTTACTAACGACGCCTTCAAAGTTTTTGGTGATGGTATTTCTATTCAGCTACGTGAGTTGCCGCCAGAGGAGGCCTATACAGCTATGGGTGACATAACAAATATGTTGGGAGAAAGAAAAATGAAAAGCATTTCAAGAAACCAAAATGAAATGCGGTCGTCTGCTCCAAATAAACAAGCTTCGTCCGATACACTACGATATGCTATTTCCTATGGTGACATCATCGATTTAAATGATTTTTAATTTGATGGTTTGAGGTTTTCTTACTTTGTTCTTACTTTTTCTTAAGACATTTGCTCTGTAATATTTTATTAATGCTATTGAAAACATAGCTTTATTAATACGGGCATTTCCAATATCGCGAACGGGACATTCGTACGCCTTCAAGTTAAAAAAAACATATGAAAACATGAAAATTTTTAAGTTCTTTATAAAGGTTTAATTGCATTTCAGTAGCACTATTTTTGAGTGCAAAATGCAATTGTGCAAATTGTGAACTCATTTTTGCCAGCATGTGGAAAAATTTAAAAAATTGCGAATTTAGTCGTATTTTTTTGGAGTCACATTTTTTTAACTACAATAGAATAATAAAGCTTGCTTTATAAAGTTATTCCTTTCAAATACCTTCAATTGTTATTTTTTAAAAAACATTTGTAACTTTCGCGAACGGGACATAATTTCCAAAAGTTTTTTCTTTTTATTACGTATTAAAAAAATAAAAATTAAACATATTTCAAGTAAAAGAAACAATGTTTAAAAAATATCGAGATAAGTACGAAATTTTCATCTTTAAAGAAATTGCCGTTTCAGCTACAAGTACTTCAAAATTTTCATCGCAGCAGATTCAATGAGTTTGCGGATACCGGTTAAATTTGGTACATTATTCCTTTTTTCTGTCAAAAAAGGAGGCTCTTGAATATAGCTTTCATCCACATATAAAATTGTAATTCCTTTAATATGTACATTTATAAAAATCCATAGGTTATAGGTTTGGATCTTTGCTACAAACAGAAATGCGTACCAAAGCGAACAGAAAATTAAGAGAGAAAGAAAACTATTGTTTTGTGTTCTACGAAAACAACAAGTATTTCATTTTTTAGATTTTGTTGTCACGATCGCAACCATAACAAGTAACAAATGTTGTGTTCGTTTTACTACGGAAGTTCGACAAAAAAATTTAGTCATGTTTTAAGCAGCATTTTTTCAGCTTGCTTCGGTTTCATAGAAATAACTATCAAAAAGTGCGCATTATTTATAATTTTAATAATTTGTTCATTTTTAAACACTCCTATTGTTTCAAATTCAAATTATTCAATTCAAATATTGAACAAATTCAATAAAAGCAAACAAAACAAAGAAAAATTCCAACGCAATAACTTTTTCAACACAAAAAAAAAGTCGCATCATAAACGAAACGAACAAACATTGCAGATCTCCTCTCTTCGGATTTTGGTGCTTCCAGCAACCAACAAGAGATCGCTAAAGACAATTTACTTTGATTGTTTTTGTGCACGCGATTCAAAAGCATAACAGTGAGAGGAAGTTTTTTCTATTCGAAAAAAGAAACGTTTCATTTTACTTTTCTCTCTCATCTCTACTTGCTTCGGTTTGTGCTACTTTTTGAATCAGAGAGAAAAACTAAACAAACCAAAATACTTGTTGTGATCTTCAGAAGAAACAAACAGAACAGAAAAATACTTTTCTTTAGAGTTTGTTTGCGAGCCCTGCTTTTCCGTGCGAAGTTGCGAAATAGTTCCATTGAATTATTTCGCATCCAAATTGAATTTTAAAGTGTAGATATAGTGTAAATTATAAATTTATTTTTAAATTAAAAACTACTGCCATCTGAAAATATGAATATTTTTTTAAACTGTCCGTGTTCTTTCTTCATTTGATCAACTATTTTTGTTAAAAAAATAAAAACATCAATCTTACTATGTTTCAAGCTATTACTAATAATAGCATAGGATTGAATATTATTAACAGTCCACGCGACGCAAGTTAAAATTGAAACTTGCTTGTAGCTAAAATGCGCACTTTCTATTTCGTTTTGGAAGACAAGCCTATAATTTTCGGCAAAATCTATTTGTAATACCAGCTCCCCTTCTACTAAATTATTTTTTGTGATATGAAAGTAATTTTGTTGGGCTCTCTTCACAAAATAATGTTGTTTGAATAATGGGAGCTGCACTTCTATCTCATGAATTATGCATTTTCTGCCTTCTTTAGAGCTTTTCCAAAACTTTGCTTGCTGTTATAGGGCGTGCAGCTAAGTTTTTCTTCATATGCTTTATTTTTTATTCTTTCGCTGCTCCTTTGTTTCCTTATGCGTTCCTTTTCCCGTATGTTTTTACGCACTTTCTGATTATTCGCTGCTAATTGTCTACGGTTTGAGCGACATTTTTTCATCCTCTCTGCCGCTTTCTGTAGGTACTTCAGGTTCTTGCCTGGATCGCTTTTAATTCTTTCCATGTACCTCTTATGAGCAATTTTTTTCTTTTCACAACTTATATTCTCCATCTGCATAAATAATTTTAACTTTAATCACAAAATTAGCTTTTGTTGGAAAAAGTAACACTTACGATCGCGAACGGGACACACTTTAAATATTTATAAAAAAAAATTGTCTCTGTAAATTTTTGTCTTTTAATTTTTTTTTAATGAACTCACTACTTTAGCTTATGAAATTTTCTTTAGCAACCTATTTCAATCAATGATCACGGACAACTGGTAACAAATGCTTATTTTTGATTGCGAACGGGACAGAGGAGAAGCAAGTAAAAGAATCTTAAAATTTAACCGTTATTCGTGCTTTACTGGATCTCCGCTACTTTTTTTTAACTATTTGTTGTTGATACAATGGGTCATGTGAATAAAAAATCAGCAAATGCTTTTACTGAATTTTTCTAGTAAAAAGTATGGATTTAGTGAATAAAAAAAGCTATATAGATATAGCTTAAAAAGCTTAAAGCTATATAGATATAGATATAAAAAAAGCTATATAGATATAGCTTTTTTTATTCACTAAATCCATACTTTTTACTAGAAAAATTCAGTAAAAGCATTTGCTGATTTTTTATTCACATGACCCAATAAGTCTACAAAAAGAGTGCAATCGTTATGATACTTAAGAGTCACTATGATAAAAGGAAAAAATGACAAAAAGAAACGCAAAGTGTAAGAAAACCAAATTTGCATCTTGCAAACCAATTTACTCAAAATAAAAATGGAAATAAATTTTAAAGTTAATAAATTTCAAAACTTTAGACAAGTCTCTTATTAAATTTGAAAAAGAAAATTTTTTCCCGTTTTTAATATTTCGGTCGCGGTTGACCTTTTTCTGGAAATGCCCATATGTGTATGGCAGTTTCAGTTTTTAAATATTTTAGTTTATTGATATAAAATAAATTGAATTACGTTGTTTCATATTGAAAAGTTACATTAAATACTTAATAAATTAAATGAAATAATTAAAGGAGTTTTTAAAGATTGTACAACAGCGCCCTCTGGTGTTTAAGATGGATCAAAACAGATAGTATCAAAACGGCTCTATTCAAATGCAACGTTGTGCTGAAATTCCAAGGCAATAGGTTTAGAAATGATGGAGTGAGATTTTGTGCAAACATTCATTTAACTTTTTATTTACATATCTTATATTTACACTATTAAACGAGCAATATTTGTTTGTTTGTTTGTTTGTAAATGAGTTCTCGAAAACGGCCCAAGCGATTTCTACAAAATTTTCAGTATGGGGGTCTACGGGGGCGAAAAATCGATCTAAGTAGGTCTCGTTTCTGAGAAATTTCGTTTAGCAGTGCACATTGGGGTATTTGACCTATTAGGTTAGGTTAAAGTGGCTGTCACAAACGAGACGCACTTAGGCCAGTGAGGCCCATTGTGATACCAAGGGTTAATTTTTCCTATTTCTATTTAAGCCAGTTTGAGCTGTTTACTAAGCCTGGGATTCGGTAAATCGACAGCTTCTACAAAAGTCGTTGTGGGGTGCCCTGTAAGGATCCTTACCTTGGTGCTAATATAGACTCTCCTGAGAGAAATGAGTTCTTTTGAACGCTTAAGGTTGAGTTTTGACCAGATTTGCCGTGTTATATTATGCGTGTTTCCTGCTGACCATCTGTTGTTGGTTTTGATGCAGGATAACTCATGTGTAAGGAGTTTATATGTGGTGAGAGGAATACCAAGGCTTGCCTTGTCTAAAGATAGTTGTTTGGTAGTACCTATACGAGCGAGTTCATCTGTTTTGCAGTTGCCTAGAAAATCCTTACGTCCAGGAATCCAGCATAGAAGGGTTTTAAGCTGCTCTGCCATCTCATTTAGAGATCTGTGGCAGTTGAGAACTATTTCAGATGTTATATCAACAGTTCCTAGGGCTATCAAAGCGGCTTGACTGTCAGAAAGTATGCAAATATCCATGGAAGATATTTAATCTACCTGAAGCCAAGTTAACACTTCATGTATAGCAGCGATTTGAGCTTGAAATACACTGCAATGGTTAGGGAGTCGGAAGGATAAATTAATGCTTCTGAGTAGACTCCTCCACCTACTTTCCCATCTAGTTTTGATCCATCAGTAAAGGTCTCAATGACATTGTGAGGTGAACGGTTTCCTAGTTCCCACTCTTTTCGAGAGGGAGTGAATACATCGAACTTCCTTTCAAAGGATAGTTTTTGTGTGATGTAGTCAATGGACCTAGGTATGGGAGGGAGAAATTTTGTAATGCAAGAATGTGCTATGTACCTTCTTTCCACTGGGAGGTGGCTTCTAGGCGGATGGCTGTATTAGTGGCCATCTGTTTAGTTAGGATGTCAAGTGGTGTAAGATAGAGCATTGTGTCTAATGCGTCTGTCGGAATGGTTCTTAGGGCTCCACTGATGCACAGTTCCGCTGATCTTTGAACTTTACGGAGAAGGTTTAAGTGAGTCTGTTTTTCGAGTGCTTGCCACCATACAATAGGTCCATATAGCAAGATTGGCCTTACAACTGCTGTATATAGCCAGTAAGTAACACTTGGTTGTAAACCCCATTTGCTACCCACCGACTTTTTGCAGGAGTACAGGGCAATATTCGCTTTTTGGCTCTCTCGAGCAGATTAGTTTCCTATCCAGTATAAGACCCAGTTATTTTGCTTGATCTGAGAAGCTAAGTCTTGTGTTTCCCAGTGTAGGAGGACTAATTAGAGGTAAATTGTGTTTTCTGGTGAAAACCACTAGCTCAGTTTTGTTTGGGTTAACGCTAAGCCCACAGCTGATAGCCCAGTTGACTAGAGTATTCAGGCAATTTTACATAATATCTTGAAGGGTAGATATGTATTTTCCAGAGGTAACAATAGTAACGTCATCGGCATAAGCTATCACCCTACACCCCTCTAGTTTCAGTCTTGCTAACAGTTCATTTACTGCTAAATTCCAGAGTAGCGGCGAAAGAACCCCTCCCTGAGGGGTTCCCCTTGGTAAAGATCTTAACGTGGATGCCGCACCAAATTTTGCACTTATAATCCTGCCAACTAGCATTTGATTTATCAGTGCTATCTGCGCGGCATCCACCTCAAGCTCCGTTAGCGCATTAATGATAGCTTTTGCTTCGACGTTATTAAAGGCCCTTTCTATATCAATAAAAGCTATCATCGTACATTCCTTCTGATGGAGGAATTCTTCAATAATAGAAACTATAGAGTGGAGAGCTGTTTCCACGAATTTGCCTTTGGAGTAAGCATGTTGTGCTACTGACAGTGGCTTTTTTTTCTATTTTAAATCTCAAGTGAATGGCGATAAAAGCCTCTCCTTAATAATGCTGTACGACTTCTGAATTTCAATGGGAGCTATACCATCAGGTCCTGGTGACTTAAATGATTTGAAGGTATTGATTACCCATTCGAGCTTTGTTTGTGTGATTATGTTTAGGGATCTGTTCACAGATAGTAACTGATCTTCCCGAAGGAGTTTTACATATCTCTGAGCATCCCGGAAATTGAGTTCAACTAAAACATTCAGGGATTCTGCACTATTGTTGGTTTAAGTACCATCTTCCATTTTCATGAAGCTTGGATTAGGGCTTAGTAGCTACAATTTTCCTAAACCTAGCGTCAGTGACGTCAATGAGGTTTGTGTTATTTTTTCACAAAAGATCCTCCAGGCTTGTCTTTGTGCTTTTCTCAATTCATTCTTGTATTTATTTAGATCCACTTTATAGTTCGTCCACGAATCTGAGGATCTAGTGGCCTTTGCCTTATTAAAGAGTTTTCTGGACTTATTACGGAGCTTCTCGATTCCTTTGACCGATTAACGCACCCAAAATTAATTTATTCAGTAAGTAGTTTCTATTCAAGTCTGTTATTCGATTTTTACCCTGTACTGGGACATATTCAACACTGCAAAAATGATTTTTTTCTATCAAATCTGTGTTTTATAAAATTGACTTTTGGTAGCTCAAATCGGTAAAATACCCTTATGTGCAGCCCGTGAAGTGTTTACACCCGAAGTTCGATTCCAAAAATCCCTGGATTGGAATAACTGCTGGCATTCCTAATTAGAATATGAGGAAAATTTAAATCCCAAGCGATTTCGATGGAATTTTCAATATTGGGATTTACGGGGGCGAAAAATCTATCTACCTAGGTCTCATTTTTGTGTTTTCACGCAAATAATTTGTATAGCTTTCAATTTAATTTTGCTTTTATCGATATTTTTTTAACTATATTTTTATATACATAAAATATATTTTTACAAAGAAGCATACATTTGTAATTTCTCCCTCTAATTCTCTAATTCTATTAGAGTACTTGTATGTGCTGTGTTGTTGTGGTACAAGAGATGAAAAGGTTTAGGGAAGAATATCTTCATTCTGTAAAATTATTGTATCAGAAGGGGATTTTAATTTTGTCAAAAAGTTATGTAAAGTGCAGCTAGCTAGAACTATCAAGTCGACAGTGCTTGGAAGGACTTCAATTGGTCTGTGAAATATTCGGAACCGGCTTGCGAGTCTTCCAAAAGCACAATCCACAGTCATTCGCGCACGGCTTATTCTGTAATTGAAGACTTCTTCCTGCACATTTAGCTTTAAGTTTCTATTAAATGGCTTCATTATATGTTTGTCTAATTTGAACGCATCGTCTCCAATGAAGATAAACGGAACTTTTCTGCCTCTATGGCAAGATGATTCTTGCTTATCGGGTACATGTAAAGTTCGATTTTGTAACGATTTGTACAAGAAGCCATCTTGATATATCGAACTATCCGAAGCTTTACCATTGCAGCCAACATCAATAAAAGTAAATCTGGAATGTGCATCTACGCAAGCAAACAAGATAATACTGAAGAAGCCTTTGAAATTATAGAAATGGGAACCAGTGTGAGGCGGAGCTATTATGCGGATATGCTTCCCACCCAAAGTACCCAATGTATGTGGGAATTGCCATAGCAACTCGAAGTTATTGCAATTTTAAGCCATTCTGCTTCAGTTTCTGGAACCTAAAAAATCTTTAAATTGAGGCAACAAAACCTATGACTTTTTTAATACCTTTAGGAACTTTGGTTGAAGAGCTTCATAAAGTGCACGTAACACACGTGGAATAAAAACAGATATAGTGCTACTTGAAAATCTAGTAAGATACTCTAGCGTATTGTAGGAGTTTCTGGTTCCCAGGAAGTTTAAAGTTATAGCCAGTTTTGTTCTAGGCGTAATAGAAAGGCGCATATTGGTATCCGATTTCTTCAAGGTCTCAAATAACTTTTTGTAAACAAATTCAATAATTATAAAATACGCCCATAAAATGTTATCAGTTAAACAGCATGTCTAAATTGAGGTAGAATACTGAATTCCGAGACTGTGCGACCTATATCCACAAAGCCATTCGATATAACAAATTAGGGTTGTATAGGAAGTGCCACGCCCTCTTGATCACCGCTCATAGAATGTAATCAATTAAACTGCATGTGTAGATGGAGGTTGAATACCGAATTTCAAAACTGTGCGACATATATCTCCAAAACTATTCGATAGCACAAATTTAGGATGTATGGGAGGTGCCACTGCCCTTTTCCTTACGCCCATAAAATTTAACCAATGAAACTGCATGTGTAAATTGAGGTCGAATACTGAATTCCGAGGCTGAGTTACCTATAACTCCAAAGCTATTCGATATCGCAAATTTGGGTTAAGTTGGAGGTGCCACGCCCCCCGACAAACTCTAAAAAATTTTATCAGTAAATCTGCATGCGTAAATTTTGGTCAAATACTGAATTCCGATGCTGTGCGACCTATAACTCCAAAGTTATTTGATAGCACAAAGTTGGGTTGTATGGGAAGTGTCACTCCCCTTTTCCGTACGCCCATAAAATGTAAGAAATGAAAGTGCATGTATAAATTTAGGTCGAATACCGATTTCTTACGCTGTCAACCTATAACTTCAAAGCAATTCGATATTGCAAATTTGGGATGTAAGGGAGATGTCAGGCCTCCCTGTCCAACGCCCATAAAAAAAATCATTGAAACTGCATGTGTAAATTGAGGTCAAAAACTGAATTCCAAAGCTGAATTCCTATAAATTCAAAGCTATTCGATATCACCAATTCGGGTTGTATGAGAGGTGCCCCTCCCCCTTGTCCGACTCCCATAAAATTTCACCACTGAAACGGTACGTCTAAATTGTGGTCGAATACCGAATTTCTAAGCTGTGCAACCCATAACGCTATTCGATAACACAAATTGTTTTTATATTAATGGGAGGTAAAAGAAGGTGTGGCATTTCTTCTTAAACCATCTCGTACTCAAAGCAAAGCCACTTACAAAATTTGAGCTCAATCGGACCAATAGTTTCGGAGTATTGTGATATTTCCAAAAGTAGGCGTAGATGAAGTGTGACAACGCCCGTTTTTATTAAAGTTAGTGACAGTCATCATAAGAACTTATTTACCAAATTTTAATTTAATACGACCAAAACCTTCTTAAATATAGCATTTTTATTGATTTGTGGGCGATAAAAGGGGTGTGGCATTACTTTTTCCTAAACCTTTGCGTAGCAGTTACGAACAAACCAGTAGAAGGAAGTATCCTATTTGGTCTAGTCGTTTTCAAGTTTTAAGCATCCGAACAAATCACGATTCATTTGTATATGTACAGATATTGATTTGTGGGCGCTAAAAGTGGGCGTGAAAACATTTATGTATCGTGACTGCCTCTTGGAGCACCTACACAGCAAGTTTCAGTAAAAAAATGAGTAGAACTCCGGAATTGGCATGATTTCGAAAAAGTGGGCGTATATATATTGCGACGAAAAAGTGATTTTTGTACAGTTACTGACAGTTACCATCTGAACAAAATGATAATATCTTAGTTTTTACGATCGAAACCGTCTGATAAATATCCCTTATTTGGTTTGTGGTTGATAGCGCAAATTTGGCTTGTATGGGAGGAACCACGCCCCCTCGTCCGAACGTTACCAAACCTCACAGGAACAATCTATCTCCTCGGCAAACGTTGTTCTGCCACAGACCGCCTTACTACCATACACGAAAATGTCAAGAAATATCAAATATATTCACCATTTTCAGTAAAGCTGCCGAAAGTAGCCATGTGCTTTAAATAACCACATTTTAGTCTAATACGATCAAAACCGTGCGAAATATAGCTTTTTTGTTGTTTTGAAAGCGGTAAAAAGGGGTGCGGTAAAATATTTCCCTTGAGCCATCTCGTAATCGAAACAAATCGACTGCCCAAATTTCAGCTCAATTTAGGTTAAGCCTGGCGCACTTTACTTCACTGGACGCTAACTCCCCGAAAAGTGAGTTTAACTAAAGTAGGGCAGGCCTATTTTAAATGCACTTGCCGAGAGTAACCATATGTACTGAATTACAAAATTTTTGTCTAATACGACCCAAACCGTTGAAATAAAACGTTTTCATTGGTTTGTGGGCGGTAAAAGACTATATAGCGATGACGCCCTTTTTTAGTACAATTTCCGAAAGTAACCATACAAACTTAAGTATCATATGTTAGTCTCATACGGCCAAAACTGCATGAAATATAGCATTTTCACTGATTTGTGGGCGCAAAAGGGGGCGTGGAAACCAATTTTTCGTACAGTTACTGTCAGTAACTTCACAAACCAAAGTACCAAATTTAAGTCTTATACGACCAAAACCGTCTGAAATAAACCATTTTCATTTATTTGTGGGCGGTAAAAGGGGGCGTGGAAACCCATTTTAAGGACAGTTGTCGACAGTAACCGTACATACTAAATTACAAAATTTTAGCCATATAAAACCCAAGCCGACTGAAATATAACATTTTTATTGATTTGGGGGCGGTAAAAGGGGGTGTGGCAAATTTTTTCCTCAACCATCTCGTACCTGAAACATATCGACTGCCAAAATTTCAGGTCAATCGGTTCAGTAGTTTTGGAGTCTATAGACATCACACAGCCAGACACACATCGTTTTGCTTTATATATATATAGATATTGATTTGTGGGCGTTAAAAGTGGGCGTGAAAACATTTATAAATTGTGTTCATCTCTTGGAGCACCGAAACAGCAAGTTTCACTGTAAAAATGTGCAGAACTCCGGAATTGCCATGATTTCGAAAAAGTGGGCGTATTTATATAACGACCACGCCCATTTTTTGTACAGTTACCGACAGTAACCATCTGAACAAAATCACCAAATCTTAGTTTTTTACGATTGAAACCGTGAGATATTTTTCTTTTTTTTTCTTTGTGATCGATGGAGCAAATTTGGCTTGTATGGGAGGTACCACGCCCCCTTCTCCAATCGTTACGAAACCTCACAGGAACACTCTCAAGATGTGGCTTTATTTTCCCTGAAAATTTCATAAAGATCGGTTCAGCGGTTTTGGAGTCTATATGTGATATAGCCACATACCCACCCACATACCCACCCACATACCCACATACATACATCCATTTTTATATATATAGATAAATAATAAGTAAAAATTACCAAAGCCATTATTTCCTCAAATTGACTAATATTGAGTCGAATGAAATTTTTAAAATCCTTGCCATCGTCCCACATCAAGTCCTTTAACAATTTTTATTCGATGTTATTGTCTGCCCTCTTAATTAAAAGAGGTTTCACCCAGCACTTTCTAATTATTCCTTGCTTTTGTTTTTTCTTTTTTTCTTGTTCATCTTTTAGTGTTTTTAGTTTTTGTAATATTATTAATTTGGCTCTTTTAATTTTTAAAGACATATAAAATCTAAAAATGGTTAACTTCAAAACATAAAAAAGTAAAAATTTAATTATAATATTACCAGTAGCAACAATTTGGACAGATATCTAATTTTTTTACTATTTTGTCAAATGTTTTGGCAACTGTCTTATCAACTGTCTGGACTCTTATTCATAGACACAAAGTTTGGCAACTAATACAGTTCCAAAGTCGGGCAAACAATCGACACATATTCTTTGCTTTTTTTTAAATATTTAAAGCTGACTTTTTTCTTTAAGTTTTTCACGATTCTACGTACTTATTTGTGACAATATTAATCCTTGCAAAAATAAAATTCATAAACATATATTTAGCGACATTGCAAACAAAAGAAGAAAAAATTCCCTTTAAATTTGGCCACATTGAAAGTCGGGCAGAACACGTGCACAAAACAGAATAAAATATTTACCATTAGAATCGAACATAGTATAGTTTTTGAGTTGAGATAACTTCAGTTTGAATCTTCTTCTGCGTAGGAGAGTAACAATTTAATAGAATTTATTCAAATTTTTTAAAATGCCACGCAATATAAAACAATCTACTTGTCAAGAGCGTAAATTGGTTATTTATAACCATTCGAAAGGTAAAACAGAACGCGAAATCGCCGATCTAGTAAATAAAAGCAAGTCAACACTACATGACATATTAAAAATATATAAGGAAAACGCTGGAATAGAAAATAAGCAAAGGAAGGCAGCTAAGAGAAAGTTGAGCTCAAGAGACGAAAAATTTATTAAAAGAGAAGTTCAGAAGGACCCATTTCTGTCCGCTCCAAAACTTGCCTTAGCTCTAAAAGACATTTTTCAGCTTAATGTCTGTGTTGAAACAACCGTCCGAAGGGTTCTACAAAAAAACAATTTGAATGAACGAATTGCCCGCAAAAAGCCCTGCATTAGTTCGAAAAATAAAAAGGATCGCCTTAATTTTGCTAGCGAATACAAATCAAAAGATTTTTCATTTTGGAGCCAGGTAACTTTTATATTTTATTATGTTTTAAAGATTTGCCAATATTTTTCATTATTTTAAAGGTGCTTTTCACAGATGAGAGCAAATTTAATTCGTTCGGATCTGATGGCAGGCGTTACGTATGGCACAAACGTAATGACGAATTTAACAATAAAAACACAAAAAAGACTGTAAGACACGGAGGAGGCTCCGTAATGGTTTGGGGGTGCATGGCAGCCTCGGGTGTGGGCAAACTCCATTTTATTGAAGGCATAATGGATAAGAATCAGGGACCGTACCGGTTATGGTTTTTATCAAAAAAGTCAGATATTAACAGTTATCATTTAACTTTTATTTTTTCCGACAAAAATACTAGTTATTTAGTGCCTTTTATTTTTTCGGGCAAACATACCTGTTGCTTTTGACTTTTATTTTTTTTGGTCAAAAATAATAGTTATTTTGTGCCTTTTATTTTTTCGGTCAAAAATATCAGGCAATTTGAATTTTTTTAAAGGCCACTTGAACGGCAAAAAAGTTTTATGTAATTTTTATCGTCTCATTAGCGCGCACATTTTGAGCTATAAAGCTTTTTAGTTTTTAAAGTTTTTTATTCGGCCTTAGAAAAAATACTAATTGCCTGATATTTTTGACCGAAAAAATAAAAGGCACAAAATAACTGTTATTTTTTACCTAAAAAATAAAAGACAAAAGTAACAGTTATTTTTGCCCTAAAAAATAAAAGGCAAAAAATAACAGTTAATTTTAATTTTTATAGTAACAGCCAAAAATTTAAAAGGCATTTAATATTCGCGAAGCTGCTGCCATTACGATAATAATGATATGTTTAAAAAAGTCCTCCGGCCACTTTTTCGTTATGACTTTTTCATCTGAAAATTGTAAAATAGCCGTTATTCTCGGTCCCTGATAAGAATGTCTAGCTTGATATCTTAAAGTCAAACGTTAGGAGTGCACGCATGTTGGGTTTTTTGGATATTTTTAAGTTTTATCAGGACAATGATCCGAAATACTCCGCGTTCCTGGTGAAGACCTGGCTCCTATATAATTGCCCCAAAGTAGTAAAACTCCTGACCAAAGCCTTACCTAAACGTCATAGAGCATCTATGGGACGAACTCGGTCGCATAGTCCAAAATAAAAGGTGCACCAGTAAGGCCCAACTGAAAGCTGCGTTACAGGAGGAATGGGACAAAATAACTCCAGATGTTTGACGTAAAGTTTGCCTTCGTAAGTGGCGACCGTAGCCTAGTGGGTAGAGTGCGTGGCCCCTAAGCTAAAGAACCACGGTAGTCCGGGTTCAATTCCAGCTCATACAAAAAGTTTTTTCAATTGAATTAATTTTTCTGTTCGGTCGTCACCTCTCTGCAGACAATGGCAAACCTCAGAGAGTAAAAATGTCCATGTAAAGCTTCTTGAGAACATAAGCTGTTCGGAGTCGGCATAAAACACGTAGGTCCAGTTCTCGGTCATTTGTGATAAACATTTAATAACACGCACAACACAATTGATCAATAGAAGCTAGGTCAAAGTCCTTCCAAGGGCTGAATTGGCCAGTTTATTTTTTTTATTGTTTGCCGTAAACTGGTTGAAAGCATTCCAAACAGGCTCCAGGAAGTGGAAAAAAAAGGATATGCAACCAAATATTGAATTTTTCAGTTATATTTAGCGTTATCATACAATGATTCTTTTGCCCGACTTTCAATACGGCTTTCTTTTTATTGAATTTTTGTTTGTTTTTTTTATTCCTTTGTTTCAAAATTTCAATTAAACTTATTACATACTCTTGCCCGACTTTGGATGTGAGCCATTGTACGTATTTTTCACTGTCTTAACAGTACTGTCTCGTGTAACCCCCGTGTCACAGAGACAAAGTTTGACAACTAATACTTATTTTTTCACTGTAGTCAAATTATAGGTGGCATAACAGCAGCTCGACAATAGCATGACAATAAATTAAAAAACCAAATTATTTTCATTGTTTCACATTTTAAATTAAATATTCACTTCAAAACACTCGCGCTCAAACATGTTACGACTTGTACACCCAGAGAATGTGTACAGTTTCTGATTAAAACATTGAAAAACTGCCGAAGCGATTTAACATTTTTTATCAATCTCAAAAACTATTAAAGTGACCATTCTCAAATTTTGTAGCTCGGTCAAAGCCCTTCCAAGGGTGAAATTTCCAATTTATTCATTTATATTTATATACAATGTTTTGTACTTTTTTAGTATTTCCATCTGAGGGAGCCTTATCCATATTAAATTTAGCCTTATTAAAACGGGTTGCACACGCGTGCATCTGTAACAGATTGGAGCAGCAAAGTTATTTAATGTTTCTTAGGGGTTTTGTTACAGCTCTCATTTAGTCATTTACAGCCTTTCATGTTATCTCTTCGAGTGCTTGTATAGAAATTTACTAACTAATAATATTTTCTTACTGTACTCTACTATTTTAAACTATTGCTAGTTATAGAGAAGACTGTTAATCGAAAAATAGGGAATAAAAAATTATTTTTATTACAGTTTTTAATTTATATCTAACAAACATAAATAAAAATTTCCAATTCAATTTTTCTGTTTTACCATAAATATTTTTTGTTTTTCAAAAACTTATATTACACCAAAGAATTCATTTTAAGTATACAAAGTTACAAAACATATAGTTCATATTATACATAAAATATGCATCTTAACACATTTATATAAATACATTTGCATATTATGAAAAATAACAGGTATTTAATAATAGATTATCGATATGTTTACTAATAATATCAACGCAAAATTAATAATAAAAAAAAAATAAAGAACTCTAAATTCTAGTTTTAATAATAAAATAAGTGGAAGAAAAGGAAGTTTTATGCACTCAACTCAGTATGTTCAAATGGGCTTATTTACGATTTAAAATAGTGTGCAAGCCAGGGCCCCATTTACCATACGGATCTTTTGGTAAAATAAAAATATCATTACACCAGGTATAGCCGACAACACGATTCTCAATGATTTTTTTAAATGCAGAATTCTCGTTTATAAGATCTCGATAGTTATCATTTGAAACGATGGCAGCATCTAATTCGCAGGCCAACTGCAAAACGAATCTTCAAGAACGAATAAGAATGAAAATTTATGGTTAAGAGAGTTAAATATAAAACATTAACCTGTCATCGTAACATGAGCTTTTAGCGCCAGGCAAGTTTTTACAGGGTGTAAAGACAATTTTACCCGCCCTATGAAGAATTACCAGCTCATCTGGATCTGATGATTTATATTTATTAAGGCGAAACTGTGGCACCACAGCCTTGACATCGTGACCCATCTTTTCAAAGAATTCCAAACATATTTTCAGGCCTTTAACAGAGAACTCTTTGTTGAGCGCATGACTAGTGGGAGAAAAGGTAAACTTGTTAACGAAGGATGAAAAATAACATTTTAACTATAAGCTAAAATAAGTTTAAAAGAAAGTGAAAATGTGGTGGGAAAAATATTCTTGCCGTGGCGGAAACTTCTTACAACCCAACCAAGTGGAGCATGGCTTAATAATTATTGATAAGAAGCAGAGATAGTTAAATAAGTACTCAAGTGATATAAATCATAACTTGTTGCTTTTCACACGTACTTAAATGCTACATTGCTGCCATCAATGATCACCATACGTTTACCAGCACTTGCTGGCTGATCTCCGGCACTAGGATTGTACGCGTTGTCATTATACTCAGTCAATTGTTTTTTTTCGCTCCTCGTAAAGAGATCATTGCATGGACGTTTTGATTTTGGTGTTTTTGGAGTGGGATTCAAACGAATGGGCTAAAATACAGTTATTTAATTAGTTCAAATTTGTCTCAAATATTGACACAAGCACTTACATTAGGTACATCATCTGCTTCCAGAGGTATGTAAATCGGCAACGCATTTGGGTTTGACTCACTAACAAAAATAACCGAATCGTCAGTATTATTGCGCTTTTTTCTCGACGTCCTTGATTCTTTTGGTTCCCACTGCATTGGTTTAAGCGTCGACTCGTCTAGGAAGATTACATCGTCATTGGTGCGTGTTACATCGATGATTAAAGAATCACCCTCGGCCATCTCCCTAAGACGCTGCGAACGACGACGTTTTTTTTTCTTACCTCCACGTAAAGTAGTGAGTTTTGTGTAATCGGCAAAAGTGTCTTCGGATGTTATAGTTTCGAGCCATTTTGAACTTGAAGAGGTATCTTTGAAGAAGAGCAGCGGCGCATCATAATCTATTTTGATAACGTCGGATTTAGTTTCACTGCTACCAGTAGCAGAAACAAAATTCGCTATAACACTTTTGATCTTATCATGCGGCGTTGAGGTAATGATTTGAGCTTGCTTTGGTAAGATTTCGTGTGCTGTAGACATTGCTGTTACGGTCTCATCATCAATGGTAATTAGCTCCACTTGTGGCTCAATGCACACACAATCTTCATCTATATCGCTCTCATCGTCGTCGTCAACATCATCGTCATCCTCACCACCATCATTATCTGCAATATTTCTGGCAACATCAATTGCACTTTCAATGGCATCATCAGCGTTTTCAGCATTTCTTTTACTAGCATCATTATCCGAAACAATTTCTCCTTCTTCAAGCGTTTCTTCCCTTACATTGGCTTTGCCTTGAGGAGTTTTAGACAAACAATTTTCGTTGCAGAAATTTAATTGTCTACGTAAATCGTAGACCGTTTTGCGCGGCGTTTTATTATTAAAAAATTTTTGATTTTGGCGCTTTCTAATGGACTTGAGCAATTTTCGTGTAGCTCTTTGACTAGCCGTTGAGGTATTTGAGCTGTTCAGGCGTTTAAGTCTGTGTAAATATTTTCTAGAAGGCACATGATACTGCTTGAAACAAAAAAGATTAAAAAGTAATGTTAGGTTCGATCGAAAAATAATAAATAACCTTTGTGGCATTATCCAAGAACTTTTTTAATTTTGCAACTGGCTTGTCGGTAACGGCGTCAACAGATGCTGCCTTTGTCACTGCTGCAGCTTGTGCACTAGTCGTAGGCACATCGTCAGCATTTGTTAACTTGTAATGCAAAGGAAATAAGGTTGTTTTATTACTAAAGTTATGGCTTGTATGCATTAATTTTTAATCAAATATCTTAAACTCTAAATCAGATACTTACCTGTTGAGAAAACAAACTGAGTTAAGATCAATCAAAATATGTTTTAAAGTATTAACAATCATTGCTTTAGAGAAAGCAACACGCTGAAATTTAATACAAAAATATTCCGTGATGTGGTTTAAATAACATTTAGACTTTGTGAATAGCAATAAATCATACGTTTAATTACTAGGTTAAGCAAAAGCTGGTGGCTGGTCACTTAACCCAGACTACAAGTCCGTTGTGATACCACAGAAGGAAATAAGGGAATTAGTCAAGGGAAGCTTTTGAGTAGGATGTTCTTAATATGGCGGCAGAAAGAAACATGTGATATTGTGAATTCTGGGGCCTTTATCTCAGTCAAATCAAGTTAGAAGCAATTTCCTCTCTACAAACTTTTCTACCACTACCAATTCCAACTTTACGTCGTAAATTATTAACGTTATTTTGATTAAAAAGTGAAAGAAAGGTTTGAGCGTTGGTCCATAATCTGGCCGGGATTTAAATCTAGGACCTCTGGTGGCAATCAAACGCGCTTCCACGAAACTACCGAGGAAGTCTACATTACTTTTAAAATGGCTTTATTTTAAATTTTTGTTTCAGATTAAGTTGATGATAGAAATTATTTCAGTTTGTTTTCTCAAATACTTACCTGTGCCATCCGCCATTTATATTTATCAATAGGTTTATTTAAAAAAACACCATTTGTCAATGTTATATACTTTGTATAATTTATTGTTCAATATTTAGCATTACATCAAGAACTAGATTATAAAACATTTCATTCAAAGCTTTTCTTAAATTATTAAGTAAATATCTTAAAATGCACAAATATATGGTGAATGATGATTAAGCTTTTTTGATTATTTTTTAAATACATACATACGTATATATCTTGTATGAATATTTTTATTAGAAAAGTTATTGAACAACAGATAATTCAAAAGTACGAAAATATTTCAATAATTTTAAAAATGTTTGTTAAAAAAATTAAAAACTAATAAATAATTTTTAGGCAAACCCAAAAGTAAAATTTCAATGCGTTTTGCCTGTATGCTGTTTAAAAGCGCTTTCTTCTCATTACAAATAGCGCTGCATTGTTAGCACTTTCCGAAGCTATTAAGCAGCACTTAAGTAAAAAACGCAAACAGCAAAATAAAAAAAAGAAGGCGGAATTAATTTATTCTGAAAAAACAGCAGTTCTGAAAAAACACTAAGAATAAAAGCCAAAGACGCGTCTCATTTAAACTTTCTGTAAAAAATGCTATTATTTTAAAATATTGCATATTTTTTAAAATAGTGAAGCTTCAAAGATAAAAAACAAAGCGGAGCGTTTTTATTATATACTACATATTATATACTACAAGGAGAACGGAGCGCTCAGTTCTTGCTATGGTTTTATATATTCTACAAGGAGAACGGAGCACTCCGTTCTCGCTACATTTTCTTATTAAATATAGTGACAGCGAAGCGCTTACATCTGATGACATGACGATGTTAAAAAATGCGCTATTCACAAGGAGAACGAAGCACTCTACTGCTTTATGGGAGCGCTTCAAATGTGCTAATGAAGCTATCGGTTTCCTATTGGGAAGTGTTTCTTGTTATAGTGTATGATGTATGTGATACTAAGACACCACAAATATACAATAAAACACCAACTGTATTTCAACGAAAAGGGGGCGTTATGAAAAATCGCCAAAAAAAATTAAAAATGGCCCAAAAAATTTAATGAAAAATCGCCCAAAAAATTAAAAATCACCCAAAACTTTTTTTAAGAAAATTTAAAATCACCCAAATGAAATATGGCCCAAAAAATTAAATGAAAAATCACCAAAAAAAAAAAATTAAAAATTACCCAACTTTTAATAATATTTCAATGTTTTATTGTTAACAATGACAATTGAACAAAAATTAATATATTAACCTTCAAGGATTACAACTCTCAGTAAGTCCAACACGGCTTCGCTGTCTACTGTACTTCTGGTTATAATTATATTTTTAATAGGGATTGGTAAGCCCAACACCGTCTTCGCTGTCTACAGTACTGGATTGAAATTTTATTTTTTTCCAAAGTGACATTTCAAAAAAGGCATATACAATTAAAAACAAAAAAAAAACAGCAAGTAAAAACAAAAATTGCCCAAAAAAAATAAAAACTACCCAAAAGAAAATGAAAAATCGCCCAAAAAAAATAAAAATTACCCAAAACAAAAAATCTTCCCAAAAAATTAAGTCACCCAATTTTTTAGTTTTTTATTGGCAGATTTTTCATAACGCCCGAAAAGGGTAGGCGATTATAAAGCAAATCGAAATTGGGAAGCAGAGAAATTTGTTTGCAACTAGGCAGTGGAAGAAGTGTTGTGATCTTTCATAAGCCCGAAACACCCTGTCGCTGCCATATGGCAACGCAAACACAAACACTTAAAATGTGCTTATTTTAGTTTAAACCATTTTATATTTGCGTTAGCAGGTCATTCTGAAAATTTAAAAAAAAATTACTCAGGGTGAATCGGGTTAAGGGCTATGTTATGCTGGCGGTGATGGGCACGTGACGGTCATGCATTGTTATTGTTTCAATGTAAATTAGAAATTTGAGAAATATAAATTTTGAGCACCACGGTCACCAAATGATTAGACAAAAATATGAAATTCTGGAATCAAAACAGTGTTGCGTTGTGAAATTATTCACATTTGTTTTAGCATGCAAAATAGTACACTTTTAGTACGAAATGTATGAAAGCAGTAATGAAACCTGCTTAATAGCAACAGTCATCGATTGATAAAGTACTAAAAGAAGAAAAAGTATATAATATATTATAAATAACATGATATAAATACAAAATAATATTATAAATCAATCTATTTTACATGAATTAAGATTGTGAGCTTTAGATCAAGTGAGTTTTCAAGAAGGCAACAACAACAACTCTGTATAGAGTCAATCACTTAGCTGACTAGACAGTCTGTTTCTTTGAAAAAAGAATAGTAAGTTTCTTTGATGCTAGCGAACTCACACTACGATGAGTAAGCTCAATCACTGCATCTCTGTGATCACTTCATCTCTGTGAAGTATGTCTTATTTGCCATAATCAGGTGTTGCAAATGAAAAGAAAATATTTCATAAACTGCATATGAACAAAAATTAATTGAGAATAAAAATTTTCGAGTGTAATAAAAAAACTTTCGAGGCTTTGTGTAAAAATTTGTCTCATTCGGCACTTTTTTGTGTACACCAGCAATGATATTTTCTATATTTGTGAGTTTTTTTTTGTGGTGGCAGATGAAGTTTAATTAATAGAACCAGATCATACATTTAACCCTCCTAAGGGTCATAGATTTTTTGATATGAAATATAACAGACATTTTTGTTTCTATGTTTTTTGTATGGGGACCCCCAGAAGGGTGGCATATATAGTGTAAACGAGTTCAGAAGAAATGTTGAGGGGGAAAAATTAGTAGGACCAGCTCATACCCTAGATCCTACAGCAGGAAAATAACATAAACAAAGTGTTATTTTATGGGTTAAAGGTAGATATGCCAAGAAAAACCGTAAAAAGAGTGGATGATTTAGTGAAAATTGCTGCAGCCGAGATATCATGTAACACATTTCCAACAAAAACATATGAAACTTTTGATAAGCTGGTAATTATCAACAAACCATAAAAATATTAGCCATACCATAAAAACCTCAGGCTATTTGAAACAATCAACTAGTAAATTAATTTCATCAATGGTTTATTTCTTGGTACACTTAAATGTTTTTTGTTTTTATTTCATTTTGCAGCACGAAACCTGTTTATGCACCAGTGTCGTCGCCATTGGCGTCGGAAGCGGGGGAAAGGGGGGGCAGTTGCCCCCCACTTTTTTAGCTAGATAAACAATTTAAAAGGAAGACTTCAAAAGTTATTCAAAATATCAGTTTTTTTTACAACGATAATATTTTTGTATTATATATTTTCCTCTTCTTTCTCTCTTCCTCATAAGCATGCTTGCGGATAACCATTTTCTTTCTCTGTGTTTGCAAAAAGATAGAACAAAATGTAGAGTTTCCACTGCAAGCCCACCACTTCAGTTTAAAAGCACCCTTAAGTATGTAGCTTAATGCTTGTTAATTTTGCAACTCTGGTAAGAAAAAATTTGACATGTTCTTAGGGGCTTTCCATATTGGACGACATGTTGTACGATAAGTTAGATGGAAAACTAATAGGACTCAACTCGTAAAGCAACATCATTAATTGCAAGCTCTCAAGTAGAACACATCCGGCTAATAGCTAAGCAACTTTTAGATGCCCTAACAATTGAGCAGTTATTTTACATAATTGTACAATATTGTACAATCAGCAGAAAAAAAACCAAAAATTTCGACTATCGTTTTAGCTTACGCATGGTACTACATGTTGTACAATCTGCCATGTTGGTCCAATGTTTTGGACCATGCGAAAGCCCCTATTGTGAATTAGCTGATGAAAATCCACCTCGACGCTTTGAAGAAACATCAAATCCGGTTCCTTCAGTACAGTTGCCATTATATGATCGGCTACGAAAAGATTATTTCGAAATTTTCGAAGACTGAGAAATTGACGCTTCAAAATCTCATCGCCCCGATGGTGCAGTGCGTTAGCGCGCGCTTGCACGGGTATCACAAAGATTTCTGATGACGCTTTTAGCATAGCAGAAATTGTACAATCAAATCAAGCTAGTGATTTTTTCTTTTCATATTGAAAAAAAATTTGATGTTGTTGTTGTTTCTTTGGAAAAATTCGTTAGAACAATTAATTGTCCTAACTTTGACCTTAAGCTCGATAAACGATTTTAAACTATCAAACAACTAGAATTTGTATTTAAAATCAAGTATGATTTAAACTATCAAACATTTAGAATTTGTATTTATTTAAATCATATAAAGTCAACATAATTATTTCGAAATTTTAGATCTTCCCTCAAATGAGATAACGGCTAGATTCGATCGAACAGGTTGATATTTTACTTTTTTTTATTTTTGCAAGTTTACACCAGCTTCACTCAACCGACTCACTTTGATTTAACATTCGGTGAGTCGGTTGAGTGAAGCTAGTGTAAACTGGCACTTCGTAAATCTTATTGTACATTTAAACAGATCTTGACACTCTGGAATCGTTGGAAAATATTGTAATCGAAGCCTTCAACGGAAAAGTGCCTTCTGAACAAAATCTAAAAACAAAACTAGATCTTTATGCAGATGACTTTTTTGCAGATGAAATTGCTGAAGCAATTGCCTGGCCAAACACCTTGAAATTGTAGTGGCATTGTATCCCAATTTGCGAAAAATTCGGATACTGTAAAAAAACTATTAAATGAAGTTGAAAAACTTATTGCTTTGCTTTTGACTGTGCCTGCATCAGCAGCTTCATCTGAGCGTTCTTATAGTGTGTTAAGACGACTTAAAACGTATCTTCGAGCAACTATGACACAGAAACGACTCACTCATGCGGCACTTATACACATTCACAAAGATAAAACCGAAGAATTGAATTCGATGGAGGTGGTGAAAGAGTTTGTTTCTCGCAAGGACAGAAAGAAACATTTTGAAATAATTTAAATTGATATAACTTTTTGTACCTTATTGCATTTAAACCATGTAAATATATACCTAGTCTTGCTTTATAAAAGCAACCATTATTTCTTATATTTTCATATTACCATATGAAAGATCCTTTAAAGAATGATCTCTAATATTAAAATTGGAAGAACTTTAAAAAATAATGAAATTTTAATATTTTTTATATATTTTTATATTTTTTTATTTTAAACTAAAATAAAAAATTTGTTTATTCACATTCATGTTTCTTTGGAGAATTTTTGGTGAACTTTTTTTGCACCACCATTTGTACTGCCCCCCATTTGTACTGCCCCCCAGATGAAATTAGCTTCCGACGCGTTTGGTCGTCGCTGTGTATTTATGCAAAATAAAAGCGTGTACATATATGTATATTTTGTTAGTGTTTAGTTCATAAAAGCATAAATATTCTGCTCAAGCTCAAATGCACTGGATCGTAAAAACCCCTATATAAGCTATATAAATTTGAATGGAAAAGCCTTTTCACAAACAAGATATATTTACTCTTTGATTTAGGTGGGCAAACGAGGTAGCAAACGAGGTAGCAAACCTTTATGATGAAGAAGATTTTTTCGTTTTTCGAAAATGAATTAATTTCTTATGAGAAGCCGTTAAAAACTCAATGAGAGGTAAGTGAATTGTGAATTGGAACAAGAGTAACTAATATTAAATTCTCAAAATTCCAGAAATAATTTTGAAAATTACAACTTCAAAATTTATTGGCACCATATGCAGCATATGACAATATATTGCAGCTGACATATATGCTGCAAATGCACAATCGACTTTAAGGACTCTTCTTTTACCGACTGATAAAAATAGCTTATTGCTCAAATTATAATATTACCACTTTGCAAGAATACCCTTCTAATATTAAGTTGTCTAATAGGTTGTCTGTAGGTTGTCTAATGATTTTATTACAATAAATATTTATTTTTCATTGATTTATTAAAATTAAATCCGCATCCATTAAAAATTGCATGATTTGGGGTAAGCTGCTTTAATTGGCATCACCGAAATGGCAGAGGCAAGGCCTGTCAACGCAACACTACATTTTGCAAAGTTTGAGGCCGTCCGTTTTGACATTTGTATCGTAAAGTTTTTACAACGCAGACCAAAGTACGATCAACGGCCGACCGACCTAACGCACTATTGAGTTTTGGGTATAACAACGACCTAAACCATGATTCAATCATTTTACGGGAATTTTCCTCACAATAAGGAAAATATACACCTGTAATATGAGCACAGTTGCCTGAATATCATACTACGTTTTCTACTACTTATTTGTTTTGATTTTCCGAAAGTGATGTTTCGAGAAGAATGCATTTAAAGTTTTTGGTACCACTTTAATAACCGATGAAAGCGAATTTAGGCACTATGAATGATTTGTACTATCACATTAATTATTCATTCATTTTACTTTAAAAGCAATACTATGGACTAGTATGATTTTGTTATAATTTCTTTGAAAATTTGTTTGTTCGGTTTTTTTATTAAATAATAAGCAGCATTGGGTACTTTGAAGTGCTTTTAACTTCTAAATATATTTATTTTTATTCAACTGCTTCTGAAAAATCGCTGGATTGAGAAAAGATTTTTGAATGAGATTGCTTTTTTGGAGTTTACTGGTAAAATATGTTTGGTCCATCAGTCGAAAAGTTCAGCCTCCACGACAACACGACTGATTGACTTCGCCGTAGCACGAAACATGGTCGTAAGTAGCACTAGATTCAAGCATCTCAATATTCATAAAGCCACCTGGATGTCCCCTGATCAAAAAACCAGAAATCAAATTGATCACATTTTGATCGACGGAAGGCACTCTTCCAGTGTATTGGATTTACGCACAATCCGTGGTGCAAACATTGACTCGGATCACTATCTTGTCGAAGCCAAGATCCGTACACGTCTGTGCGCAGCTAAGAATGCACGCAACCCAACAATCTTGGAGAAGACTCAAGAAAAATAAGTCGACATTCACTATCTTTTTATCGACTACAAAGCCGCCTTCCTTCCCAATAAGGAAGCACCTGTACTCCACCATGTCTGAGTTTGGTATTCCTGCAAAATCAATACGACTTTGCATGATGACACTGAGCAACACTGGCAGCGCAGTTAAAATCGGGAAGGACCTCTCCCCACCATTTGTTACTAAACGAGGTTTCAGACAAGGTGATTCTTTATCGTGCGACTTTTTCAACCTAATGATGGAGAAGAACATCTGAGCTGCTGATCTGAGACGTAATGGAACAATATTCTACAAGAGCGTTATGCTGCTTGCGTATGCTGATGACATAATACGCGCGAAGTCATTGCAGCATTCTCCAGATTAGAAAGAGAGTCAAGTCGAATGGGTCTGACAGTGAATGCAGATAAGACGAAATACTTGGTGTCAACAAACAAACAGTCCCATCATCTTGGAACCCACGTTACAGTTGACAATACCTCCTTCGAGGTTGTGAAGGACTTCGTCTATCTGGAATTCAGCATAAACTCAACCAACGACATCAGCATTGAGATCAAACGAAAAATAACTCTTGCCAGAGATCCAGCATAAACTCAACCAACGACATCAGCATTGAGATCAAACGAAGAATAACTCTTGCCAATAGGTGTTACTTTGGGCTCAGTAGGCAATTGAGAAGCAGACCCCTCTCTCGACCAACGAAAATCACGCTCTATAAATCGCTCATCAAGCCCGTGCTACTTTATGCATCACAAATCTGGACGCTGAGCAGTTCATATGAAAAGACTTTAGGAGCATTCGAGAGAAAGATTCTTCGTAAGATCTATGCCTAGATGAGGCCAAGACCGACATACGGTTGTAGCGCCAACTAAGTAACTGGTAAAAGAAAATTTGCACTTCAGTTTTATATAGTAGTATAGATAAAACTGCGTATTCAATTTAGATTCGAGTTTTTAAATTTTTTTTTAAATAGTAAATGGTTGTTTCTAAAAAAATTATTTTTCGGCACTATGTAGGTTTTGTCTAAATATTTATTATTGTCGTGTTTATACTAATTTATTTTTAGGCTTCAGACCCTATGGGGGAGGGGGTTGATCCCCGAAAACCTTGGCTCTCATGACGTATGACGAGAATCGTTAAATGATATCGTTTCAACGATACTTTAACGTTACCTTTAATTTTATGTATCGTTTTACCATATCGTTTTGCTAGCTTCATGTATGGCAAACAACTGTCAAATGATATCGTCGAAATAATTGCTTAGCGCGATAGTAGTTGAATATGGGATAGTATTGTTCAAACGATAGTCATCTTAAAAGTTATGTGATTAGAGCCCTTTCTTTACTACGGGCCCGGATCAGACTATTGCTCTTGAAACAGACAAAGCTTAATTCTTAATCTCATTCAATACTCATTCAGCTCAACATTTTGGTATCTGAAACAAAAGCCATTTTTAACAGCTTTATTTAACATTTCGACAATTGAATACACCAATAAAAGTTAAACTCTAACTTAAATAAAACTAACTCAAAACAAAGATAAGATTTTCTATATATCTACTGACAAAACAATTTTATGAAGAAGTGTCTCCTCAGTTTAAAGTGCTCAATTTTCATACATTTTATATAGTGACCATAAAATCAATGCTAAGCTCTTTTGACGCAACTCTGCCGAAAAAGAAATCCTATTAGCTCGACTTGCCTTTCATCTTGTCATTTCTGCATTACGAAGAATTTAAGAATTAAGTATTCATAGCCTGAAGTCTGCATTTCTATAAGTATTCTGTCTTTTAAGCAAAGTGAAGTATCACTGCTTTAAAAATATTTTTTGTATGAAACGAAGCTAACTAATGAATTTAAAATAATATTAATTGCAAAGCCAAAAATACAAAAATTTTACTGCTTTAACTCTTCGATTTCTTGCTTAATATTTGTGCGCGCTCGCTGTTCATATTTTGCTTGAAAATCAGGACACGCAAAGATACTGGGAATCATAAGAAGCGTCTGCAGCACCTTTAAGAAAAATAAAATAAATTTCTTGCTTTAATCTTGAAAGAGTAGTAGAAAAACCTTTAAACGCATTTGTTTATAGTCGGCATCATTCATGCACATGTACTCCTTGCGTAGAAGTTGCGTATAGCGTTTATATTCATCGGGTGTAGATCTGTGTGTTTAGAAACAAAAGAAAATATTCGTAGAAATTCGCGATACATAATGTATGGTTTTAAAGAAGCTGAAACAACCGAATTTTAATGTGTAAATTTGCTTTGTTTTCGTAGACGGGAGGGGAGTCCGCGACATCGATTTTATCGTCATCGCGGATTGAAATAATGCTAATATTAATCGATAGCAGGCAAGTTAAAAAATAGAAAAAGTTGTCACGATAAGGCAAAACTCTACTGAATATTCCTGCTCTCTAGTGTATGTCAGACACTTTCGGCAAGAATAGGTCTGAAAACATTAATTTTTTATAATAATTACATTTTTATCAAATATTTTTGGAAAGTTGCGCCATCTCATAGTAGGCTTTTCTATTTTTAAACTTGTCTTCTATCGATTAATATTTGAATCATCATCGATGATCGACAAATTAATGTCACTGGCTCCCAGGTCATCAGGGAAGTGTTGGGGATGGTAAAAAGAAGATTTATTAAAAGTTGGATGGTATTTAAAAATAAATTACAAATAGGTTTACCCTAAAATCATCAAATCCATGTCCTGCAATTGGTTCGTCTCATCATCATAGAAACAAACAGCCACGTTGGATTTGTCGCCTAGCAATTTTAGTATTAGTTGTTTGGTGTCAGCCTGCGAAAATATATTGTTAATGACATGATTTAAGATAAAAATAAAGTTTCGAGACACTCACATCTTGTAAATCGGCATCACGACAAAATTCATTGAAAGCCTCACAATTCTGCTTTACACACGTCAGTCTACCATCAAAGGCGTAGTACTGAAAGAAGGCAGCCAACACCACGCTAGGTTTGCAGTCGCGTAACAACTCCTGCTTACTCACCAACAGCTCCTGCCAATTGTGATAATGACGCGCGACAGTATCTTGGCTGAGACGTTGTTGTATCCGCGTGAACCAGCTGCTAGCCACATCATCGGGGATTTCATAGTGTCTGCAGGCTTTGTTCCAAATGTCTTCCATGCTGTGTTGGTGGGTGGGTGGTGTGTAGGTAGCAGAGTAGGCTTTCAATGTTTCTAAGTCTTTTGGCTGTTTTTTATTTTAATATAGCACTTTTTTAATTCTAATAGCACTTTTTTGATTCTAATAACTCTCGTTTTGTAAGTTATTAAATTTTAATTTATATATTTTTAAATGAGTTAAACGATAAGGGTGTGTATGAATCAACACTTGCCATCAACGATGAAATAATTTATCCCTGCTGTTGTTTTTTGTTTTTTTTTTCTTTTCTTTGTCTGTCAAGTATATGATTCGGTTGCGACATTGAGGGTGGGTGGTAACTGGGTGATTTTATTGATGTGTGCATCGAAATGTGAACAAAGGCTTGCCAGATTATATAAAAAAAGGACAAAGTTAAAAATGTCTGACCATATTTATATCAACCCTCAAATGTGCCAACTCTGGTGTGTTTATCAGTTATTTTTCTTTAAGGACTGGGCAAAGTTAATTCGTTAAAAACATCATATCTGTGGTCATAAGGAATAATGAATAAACTCAAAACATCGTTTATTGCCAATTGTTATTGGCAATAATTGGAATTTACTTTATTGCCAATTTTTGGAAGTATGCAGATATCCATTTTTTGCCCAGAATTGATCATTACTTATATCTGCACATATTTTGTTTGTATCGGTTCATATATTTCAAAAAAATGGGTCGTAGTTCGTGCAATTAAAATATCGTTTTGTACGATTCTTTGAGTTTAGTCGTTATTTCTTGTGGCCAGATATATTTATGAATTTTTTTCAAGAATATGGTTACCAAAAAATTATTCATTAATAGAGGATATAATTAAGCCATATTCTTAGATTATTCTGTAAAATTTTCATTTAAAAATATGAAGAAATGAGGAAGAGACAGCAATTCCTAGTGGGCGCCTCAAAAAAGGTGCTTTGCGGTGGACACGAGAACTCATTACTGGAACATCGAAAATTAAAAAATAAAAATTTATTAGTTGATAAGTTTTTGAAGGTAACGCTGTCGATTTATCATTTTTTTCGGATTTTTAATAGTGCTTAGAAGTCAAAACACAGATTTTTTTACTAACAAGTCAACAGTTCAGCTATTACAAAGAGAAGTTAAAATTAAAAAAACTCGACAGCGTTACTTCACAGGTAAAGTTTGAAAAATATCGGTACATTAGATTTCGAGTAAAAGTGTCCACCAACTTTGAAAACGCAAGTTGTGGGAAAATCGCGTTAAAGTGTTTCTTCTTTGCCCACCGTATAGTAGACTCAAAACTCTCTATCTGTCAGTTTTTCTCTGATGGACATGAAATTTGAACACAATAATCTTGAAATGTTGTACTTTCATCAATATAAAAGGGGTATTTTTCATTTGAATTTTTTATACGAATTTAATCTTTTGGCATATAAAGGTAACTACATGTGTGCAGAATACGTGTTCAAAATTTGAAATCGATATCTTTAATATTACCGAATATATACAAGTATATACATAAATAAGCAAGGATTAATTAAATCACTTTAATTTATATAATGCTTAATAATTAATAATAACTAAGTAACGTACTCATTAAGCAATAAATAAAACAAATGAAAATAATAAAGAATTACACTACAGCTTAAAACTAAAACGCTGGCTTTCTTATTTAAAACAACGGGATCATTGGTAAAAAAATTATTTTGTAAGAACCCCTGGTTTACTCACTGAGCCTACCTCAGCAAAAATCAGTAATGAGCAAAAGGGTTCGTTACAAATGGCGGTTCGTTAAGGGTTCGTTACATCGTGTAGTCTGGCAACCCTGTAACAGCTGTCAACTTTCTTTTATTAGCTCCGTGAAAATTTTGTTAAGTTTATTAATTTTTATATTATTTACCGCGATTATTAATTTCTGCATATAGTTGTTTGAATTCTTTAATGTATTCCGTGATTGAGAATCACTTATACTTGGACAAACATTTTAAAGCAAATAAATTTTTGTCTACTTATTGGACATAACCTCAAAGTGAACGATGACTTGCTGTGAGATCTGCAGATCCCAATGGACTACAGTGGGCGGCTTCATTGTTTGTTCGGGTTGTTCCAAATCTTTTCATGATAAATGTGTAAAGATTAAAGGGCCGTCTATAAATTCTGCCGTCTATAAATTCTGCTGATGTTGCACTAACTATCGGCTCAGACAAACATACTGCCAATACTCAGTCTTTGGCTGCTGCGCATGCCATTTCTATCGTGCAATCTGCTGCTGACAGGTCAAATACTGCTGCTATGCAACAAATAGCTGCTAAGGAGCTGGCACCAAATGCTCAACCTTTAGTTACATCGCTATCTACTGCTGTTGCACTACCTGCTGTTAGCGCATCCACTATTGCGACGCAATATACCGCCTCGGGACCTATGGTTGCCACGCTGACCGCTTCTGCAACCGTGCAACCTGCTGCTGACATGTCTGGCACTACGGCTGTGCAACCAATTGCTGCTAACGAGCTGTCTGTAAATGCTAAATCTTTAGATGCAGCGCAATCATTGAACAATGCTCCAGATTCGAATTTAGTTGTCCACGACCTATGCAGTCCTGTGAAACAATCTAATAAATTGCCTATAGTTTCGCCTAGTCAAACTAAAATGCCAAAACAGCCTCTCGAGGCCACTGAATGTGGCCCATTGGTTGATTTGGTAGTAATCCGGCCACCAAGTAAATCCATCTTTGTCTCGAGGCTAGCTCCCGCCACAAGTGTTGAAAATGTTCTAGCATATGTTCAAAGTAAGATTCCGCATTCAGGTTCAACCATCACTTGCTTAAAGTTCACACAAAAACCTCAACAGGATATTGCTTCGTTTAAAATCTATGCTCATGAGTCAGACTATGCTCAAATAATATGCAAAGACTTCTGGCCTTTCGGGGTCCTAGTTCGTGACTTCATTCCACGTCATAGGCAATCTCACCATTTAAGCAACCAGACTCTAAATGACTTCCCCTCAATCTCTTCAAAAAACTAACGAACTGTGTTTTTACAACTGAGTGTGCCTCAAATGCAAATCTAAATTTACCATCAAACTGCAACACTGTCAAAAATTCTTTTAAATTCTACTACCAAAATTTGTCTGGGATGCGCTCTAAACTTAATACAACGCACTCTTTTTGCACTGAAAATTATTTTGATGTATTGATATTAGCTGAAACCTGGCTTACCAATGATTTTTTTGATGAGGAGATTGCTGACCCATCTATCTTCTAAGTTTATCGCAAGGATCGTTCTGCTGTTCAAACTGGTTGCTCTAGAGGTGGGGGAGTTCTAATTATCGTCCGTAAAAATTTATGTTCATCGCTATGCAATATTGACACGTTGAATGGATTGATTGACCAGGTTTGCATCTCCATCCTTCTTCCTAAAGGAAAGATTTTTGTTTGTGCCTCTTACATCCCGCCAACCAGTTCCAATGAAATCTATAGTGCACACGTCAACAATATATTAACACTATCCGCAGATGACGAATGTGAACATTTTTGCGTCGTTGGAGATTTTAACCTCAGCAAATTAAATTGGGCCTTTTCAACCGATGACAACGTATACTTACCAACAAATGTTAACCATGCTTATGAAATTCATCTCATCGATAGTTTTTTCAGTTTGGATCTTATACAAATTAATACCATTTTCAATAAGTTACGTAATTTACTCGATTTAATTTTTATAAATAAGTCACTTAGTTTTGATTTATATGAGTGTCCTTTCCTTATTTCTGAACATAGTATTCATCACTCGGCCATTGCCTTTAATATTAAATTTTATGAATTTCTCAGTGTTACAAGTTCTACAAAACATCATTATGATTTTAAAAATTGAAATCTTGGAACTATTAATCGGCTCATTACTGATATTAATTGGGAATCGTTGTTTGATAATTTGGATACTCCTGGTTGCTATGATATCTTTCTTAAACACCTATCCAATATCTTCGCAAATAATATTCCTTTTAAGACCAAATTACATAAGCTTCCTTGGTATACTAGAGGGCTGAAAACACTGAAAAATTTAAGGAATAAATCTTTCAATGAATTTAGACGAACTGGAAACCTCGATTGCAAAGTAAAGTATTTACATTTCGCTCGTGAATTTAATTTTTTGAACAAATTTCTTTATAAGCAGTACATTCTTAGCATTGAAAATCGTATACAAACGGATGCCAAGTCCTTCTGGAGCTTTATTAAATCTAAAAATACTTCATCAACTATCCCATCTTCTACGTTTTATATGGATAAAATATCAAACTCTGCTGCTAAAACAGCTCAATTGTTCGCTGACTATTTGAAGTCTAATTTTGACCAAAATTTGGCTTCTGTTAACCCTCAGGTTGTTGATAATATTGACTCTTGCGTAAACTTTGGCTATTTATCGGTCTCCCTGTCTGACATTAAAACAGCTATTGCCTCCCTGAAAAATTCAGTTAAGTGCGATCTTGATGGTCTTAGTGCTTATTTACTTAAACAATGTGTTCATTCTTTATCCGTACCAATTTATATAATTTTCAATAAATCATTAAAATCTGGTGAATTCGTTGATAAATGGAAAGTATCGCTTATCACACCCATATTCAAGGCTGGCAACAAGCACGATGTCCTAAACTATAGACCGATCTCAAAGTTGACTAACGTTTCTAAGCTTTTTGAAAAAATTGTTAAAGATAAAATGTACTTTGCTATAAAAAACTCAATTTGTCCAAACCAACATGGATTCGTATCTGGCAGGTCAACTACAACTAACCTGAGTGTCTTCACAAATTACTGCATCTCTTCTTTTGAAGATCGGCACCAACTTGATGTCGTTTACTCTGACATCTCTAAGGCTTTTGACAGGTTGTCACACGATATTTTATTGCTCAAGCTAGCCAAAATTGGTTTTCATTAAATTTTTCTATCTTGGTTGCGTTCATACCTCTCAAATAGGGTTTCTTATGTTGTCATTGACAATGCAAAATCTTCGCCATTTTTAGCAGTGTCTGGGTTCCACAAGGTAGCATCCTTGGACCATTACTTTTTATCTTCATTAATGATGTTTTTAAATGCTTTCTTAATGCTCAATTTTTACTTTATGCGGATGATCTTAAGGTTTTCCTTAAAGTTAAAAGTGATTGTGACGCTTCTCGTCTCCAGTCTGATCTCGATAATGTCTTTTCCTGGTTTAAACAAAACAAATTATCTCTTAACCTCGGAAAATGTTATGTTGTCTCTTATTACAAGCTCCACTCACCAACTATTTTTGATTATAATTTTGATAACACTAAGTTAGCCAGATTATCAGAAATTCGTGACCTTGGAGTAATTTTTGATTCTAGCTTAACTTTTAGCCCTCACTTAAATAGAATTATCCCCAAAGCATATTCACTTTTAGCGTTTCTTAGGCGAAACAGTGTTGGGTTTGTTGACCCTTACACACTAAAAACATTATATACTTCCCTTGTTAGATCTAGCCTTGAATACGCCTCATTTATTTGGGGTCCTTTTTACTCGATACATATTGCTAGACTGGAAAAAGTTCAAAAAAGATTCTTAAAATTTGCTTTGCGCTCTTTTAGTTTTCCTGAACCTCTTCCCTCATATAGGACACGTCGGTTGCTTATTGGTCTTTCATCTCTCGAAGATAGAAGACTACTGCATAGTATCATGTTTATTTATGATCTGATTAATGGAAATGTTATTTGTGAAAACTTACTTAAATTAATATCGTTTAATATTCCGCAAAAGTCGTTACGGAGCTCGAATTATTTTTACATTAGCTGTCATAGAACTAATTATGCCACTAATGAGCCAATTAATAGAGCTCTTATAGCTTTAAACAGTATCTATAATAATAACTTACTCGATTTTTCTATGCCCAAAGTTGCTTTTAAAACCACTATTACACTGTTATTAAATAAAAACTAGTTTTAATCTTTATTGATTATTTTTAAATTATGTTGCTTAGTCTGTAAGGATATTGTCCATAGACGTTAACAAATAAATAAATAAATTTGTATACTACTAGAATAAATGTACTTCGATTAAAACTTTAAACGCGATTTTCTCAAAACAGCATATTTTTAAAACGGTACCAAAGATTATGGGAAAAACTTTAAGTCCGATTGAGCTTACACTTTTTATTTAGTTATTTATTTATCTATTTCATCAATCAGCGCAAACTCTTACAGACTACTTATACATATGGACACTTAAATTTCCAAAAATCAATAAAAAAACTATTATAGTAAATACAAAAATTATTGTTAGTAAGAAATTTAAATATTCAGAGCAAACAAAGTAAATATGAAAACTATTTTTAAGTGAAATGCTTAAATGAGAACAATTAAAAACAATATAAAACAGCTTGGCTGAGAACAATTTAGCACAAATGAGTTCAAAAATCACGTGCCATGATGATGAGTAAAAGAAGATCTTTGAAAGTTTTTCTGGATACATTGTTAAACAAGTCTGAGACGCATAAAATCGCATTAGCTGCACTTATGCAACGTGCTATAGGCATATTCTGAGAGTAGTTAGATCTATGGACGAGCTCACGGAAATGGTATAGAAATCGAGCATTGTAAGAAGTTCAAGGCGTTGAATATTATGATGAATAAGGTCCCATATAAACATAATTGGAAAGATTTTACGACGAATAGTTAGGGAGGTTAGATTTATTATCGCACAACGAGTAGCATATTGCGGTACAGAAAGTTCCAATTTAGTTTATACCACATATATCTTGTAAAATTACGTTGAATAGATTCCATTCTTTTAGAGTAGTTGGTAAGACGGGTCCCAGATAAGCGAGCAATATTCTAATTGCGGTCCAACTAAAGATGAATAAAGTGTTTGAGTATAAGGATCTGTGAACTCAGTTGAGTTTCGTTTTAAAAATCCTAACATTGAGTTAGCTTTAGCAATTATTGGTTCGATGTGATTCTTAAAGTTAAGTTTAGGGTCAAGTAGAACACCTAAGTCCTTTTTACTAGAAACTCTTTCTAAAAGAACATATTTAATGACCTTGAAAATGTAGGGCACTGGCATTTAGATATATTCAGGGGAATATTATTGAGAGAGCACCAATTTGTGATTGAATTTAGATCAATTTGAAGAAGACTGAAAGCATTTACTGATTTCATCGACCGAAATAATTTATGATTATCCGCAAAAAGGAGACTTCTCGAGTATTTAATAACCTGCGGGAGGTCATTAATAAAAATAAGGAAAAAAAGAGGGCCAAGATGACTGCCTTGAGGTACACCAGATGAAACTAGAAAGGGTAGTGATACAAGGAGATTAGAGTGAAAATTAAGTGCAAAAAGTTTAAGGAGTAAAGTTTCATGATTGTACTTTGTCAAACGCTTTTGCAAAGTCAGTGAAGACAACGTCTGTTTGTAAACCCTTAGAGAAATTTGCAACTATATGAGAACAAAAAATATTTAAATTCTTTGCTGTTGTTTATCTGGTAAAAAGCTTAAACTCCTCATTTAAGGGGGTGTTAGAGGTCATACCCTTCCTTGCTAATTCGTCAGCCATATTATTTCCTTCGATATCCCTATGTCCGGGTACCCATATGAGGTGGATTCTGAGTAGCCTTGCTATCTCGTTAAGAGATCTGCGGCACTCAGTGAGAGTTTTAGAGTTGTCGATATTTGATTTCAGTGCCTTCAGTGCAGCTTGGCTATTTGAAAAGAAGAAAATACTCTTTTCTTCAAGGTCTTTTTGACCTAGAATCTTAGCAGTTTCGTGAACAGCCCGCTTGGTAAACACTATAATAGTTTGGAAGTCTAAAGGACGCTTAGATTTCGAGATCCTGGTAGTAATTACCTCCCCCTACTTGTTCTCGAAGTTTGGATCCATCTGTGAAAAATTTTATGCCGGAGGTTTTGGGGGGATTTTGTTTGCCCAGTCTAGCCGTGAAGGAATGAGAACTGCGTAGTTCTTTTCAAGATTTAAGCTAGGCACACAGTAGTCTGTTTTGTCGGGTGCAGAGGAGTTCAGAATAATTGTGTGGCCGCAGTTATTACCTATCTAATTTCCAGATTCTCTCAGTCTGAGGGCTGCTGTATTAGCACATTCCCTGGCAAAGATATCGAAAGGAGGAAGGTGAAGCATGACATTAAGGGCGCTGGTTGGTGTTGAGGACAATGCCCCAGTAATACATAGACCTGCACTTTTTGTACCTTTGCAAATTTCTGAAGTGCAGTTGTCTTATCAAGGTCCATCCACCATACCAGTGAGCCATATATACATAAGTATGGGACGGTATGCTGTATAAATCCAGCGTACTATTTTGGGGGAAAAACACAATTTTTTACCTATCGCTTTTTTACAGGAAAATAGTGCTATTTTTGCCTTTTTAACACGTTTCTTAATAATAACATTTCAGATAAGCTTCTTATCCAGAATAGCACCTAGGTATTTTGTGCTCTCACTAAAGAGCAACCCCGTGCCGTTCAGACGCGGAGGTTCTAAGTTGGGGATTTTATATTTCATAGCGAAAGGGATGAGATCTGTTTTCTCCGAGTTTACACTTAGACCACACGAGGATACCCATCTCGAAAGGATTAAGAGTGCTCTCTCCATGAGTTGACAGAGAGTCTGGGGAAATTTACCGCTAAAAACGATTGCGATATCATCTGCATAAGCAACAACCTTGTAGCCTTTCCCCTCCATGATACGCAACAGCTGGTCAACCGTCACGGACCACAGAAGCGGAGACAATACTCCTCCCTGCGGAGTACCTCTGCTTACAAACCTATGAGTAGAGGATCCCCCTAGTTCTAAGTTCACCACCCTGTCCAAGAGCATCTGGTGTATGAAACTCACGAAAAAATCCTCCACCCCCAGTTCCGACAAGGCCGAGGTGACCGCACATGGAAAGACGTTATTGAATGCTCCTGCTATGTCTAGAAAAGCAACAAACGCGTATTCTTTGTTCTCAAGTGATTTTTCAATAGCAGACAGAAGAGAGTGGAGAGCTGTTTCTGTAGATCTGCCTTTAATATAGGCATGCTGAGATTTTAGAAGCCTATCAAGTTTCAGCTTAAGAAGAAGCCCAATAAGCCTCTCTAGAATTTTAACCAAAAAGGAAGAGAGGCTTATAGGTCTGAAGTCATTCAATTTAGTGTGAGAGGACTAACCCGCTTTCGGTATATAGATAACTTTTGCCTCTCTCCAAGCTGTTGGGATCTAGTTGAGGAGTAAGCAACCATAGTTGCCTGAAGCCAGGGTACTAATGCATTGAAGCTATAGTGGAGTTGAGCTGGTATAATGCCATCGGGACCCGGAGATTTATATGGTTGAAATGAATAGATAGCCCATCTTAACTTCTCCTTGCTAGTCAGTTGCTCAATCTGTTGAGGCGTAAGGTCAGAGGGGGATGTTTGAAAGCTGGATATGTCAGTGTGAACATTACCAGGAAAATGTGTATCCATAAGTATATCTAAGGTTTCGATACATGAATCTGTCCAGGTGCCATCTTCCTTTTGAAGAAAGCTTGGCGCTGTCGGAGATTTTAATAGTATTTTCCTAAGCCTTGAAGCCTCGGAAGTACCTTCTATTTCTGGGGTCCTCACTATGGCTACGCCTTGCATAGTTGAAGTCTCTGCGACAGTCCTGAGACTGTCTGAGGACTTCAATCTCCCCAGACCACCATACTGGTTTATGGAATTTTTTTAATACTTTTTTCGGACATGCTTTGTTGAGCTCATCTGAGCATTTTTTTTTTAAATCTAGAACCAGAAGGTTGTTTGAGTTTCTTCAGAACTTGATTCTATGGAAAACATAGAGTTTGGAATGCCACTTGACTTTCTTTTCATGTTTCTAAACGACTAAAATAGTTTACTATTCTCTTATTGTATTGTATTGTAAGCCTATCTTCAATAGAAACAATATGAGATTTAAAAAGAAATTTCTTTAAAATCTTAAACTCATGTTGACAGTTTTAATAGTGAATCTTGAGAAGCTGGTTATCCAATGCACATCTGAATCTCTTATAAGCATTATTCATTCTATTTTTAAGGTTGCTAAGTTTTTTACTAAACCAAACGGGGTTGTTAGATCTATGAGAGCATTTCTTAGGAACATAACATATAACTAATTCATTTGGAACAGATCAAAATAATGAAAACATCTCCACCAATTCCATCTCTGAGAAAGCCTGACCCACGGGTACAATTCAAGACCAGCTTGAATAGCACTTAGATCCGCACGAGAATAATCAAATGAAAATTGTTCAGCCGACGATATTTTTTAATAAACAAAATCATAAAACTTAAGCATAACAGGCACATGGTGTTGAGAACTGCTTACAATTTCAATAGGAGGCTATTTCAGATTAACAACAAACTCTTTATCAATATAAATGAAGTCTAAGATACGGTTGGGACCATTAAATTTATTATTAATCTGAACTAAATCATGTCGAGAATAAAATAAATTATGAGCGCATCCGTTTCAGATAACACATTGAAAGGCATTAAATAGAATTCATTACATACTGACTTCCAGTGTATAATAATAATTTATAAATAATAATAATTTATTAAAACGGCTGCATCGTTTAGAGCAGGAGTGGGCAAACAGTCTATAGCGAACAGTTTGACAGTCGACCGCAGACATTTTAAATAATTTACTAGATTAATTTCAAATATTTTTATTAAAATGTGTACTTTAAATATAGCTGATGACAGGGTTGGCCAGTAATGATTACTTTCGTGTAATGATTATAAAAAATTACTGATTACAATTAATCATACACAAATTTATTACTTGATTACTTAAAATAAATCATTAATAACCATTAATAATCATTAAAGTATTCAGTGATTTTTTTTGAGAAATCAGTAATCATGCAAAAGTAATCAGTGATTAATTAAATGATTTCAATCATTTTTTGATCACTAATATATTATTTTATATCTGTTTTTATATATGTCGTTCAACTGTAAAACTGAGACAAGTAAAATACAGAAAAAGTTTCTGAGCACTATTGTTACCACTTCTTTAACAAAACCAATCTAACAAACATTAACATCACTTATAGCTGCTTCACTAATAGCTGCTGAAAAAAATATTGTATTTATGGTAAATAGCAATTACTGGAATAATAAAATTACATACAAATTTTGAATTTTTTGTCTGACGAGAAGTAATCGGTAATCACCGAAAGCTGGGTCTGATTACTGACTACTTGACTTATTAAAAAATCATGTAATTCTATGTTATGATTACTTTATTTTTTTAAAAAGCATATAATCACCTTGCATGATTACTTTATTTTTTATAATCTCATGTAATTACCTTGCCATGATTACTGAAAGTATTTTATTTGGTTTTCAATGTGATTTTTCTGAATATTTAGAAAAATCAAGTAATCTGTGCAATCTGAATACATGTAATCATAATCAGTAATCGTGATTTGTAATCATGGCCATCTCTGGCAAAACAAACAGTGCTGAAACTGCAAGCAATCCAAATTAGTGCAGATTTTTAGTTATAACCCGTTACAACCCTAATAAGTGTCATAGTCTTGACTCTTCTTTTTCTGAATTGTCAGATCTTTCAATAGATTTTAATTATTTTGTTATATGTGGTGACTTTAATGTCAATATTTTATATAATGGCAGTATAACACAATCTATATGTGGCAATATTACATCCGTTGGTCTGTCTGTTGTAAATGATACCATGCCTACGAATTTCTCGTCTAACTATAGTCCTAGTCTTCTCGATTATTTTATAGCATATTAGATTTAAAATTTTCTCTTATTTGATCAAATATATTTTTTATTCGATCATGACCTTATTTTATGTGCACTTCACTATAACTTATCTTGTTCAGCTACGTCGCATACGTTTTCATATCAAGATTTTAAGTCTATTGATTTTCATGCTCTTTTCTGTGATCTGTCTGTAACTCCGTGGAATAATGGGTGGTTTTGTCCTAATATTAAAGATAAGATGGCCATATTTACAAGTGCAATAAATGAACTGTTCGTAAAACATTCATCTCATCGATAGTTTTTTCAGTTTGGATCTTATACAAATTAATACCATTTTCAATAAGTTACGTAATTTACTCGATTTAATTTTTATAAATAAGTCACTTAGTTTTGATTTATATGAGTGTCCTTTCCTTATTTCTGAACATAGTATTCATCACTCGGCCATTGCCTTTAATATTAAATTTTATGAATTTCTCAGTGTTACAAGTTCTACAAAACATCATTATGATTTTAAAAATTGCAATCTTGGAACTATTAATAGGCTCATTACTGATATTAATTGGGAATCGTTGTTGGATAATTTGGATGCTCCTGGTTGCTATGATATCTTTCTTAAGCACCTATCCAATATCTTCGCAAATAATATTCCTTTTAAGACCAAATTACATAAGCTTCCTTGGTATACTAGAGGGTTGAAAACACTGAAAAATTTAAGGAATAAATCTTTCAATGAATTTAGACGAACTGGAAACCTCGATTGCAAAGCAAAGTATTTACATTTCGCTCGTGAATTTAATTTTTTTAACAAATTTCTTTATAAGCAGTACATTCTTAGCATTGAAAATCGTATACAAACGGATGCCAAGTCCTTCTGGAGCTTTATTAAATCTAAAAATATTTCATCAACTATCCCCTCTTCTATTTTTTATATGGATAAAATATCAAACTCTGCTGCTAAAACAGCTCCATTGTTCGCTGACTATTTGAAGTCTAATTTTGACCAAAATTTGGCTTCTGTTAACCCTCAGGTTGTTGATAATATTGACGCTTGCGTAAACTTTGGCTATTTATCGGTCTCCTTGTCTGACGTTAAAACAGCTATTGCCTCCCTGAAAAATTCAGTTAAGTGCGATCTTGATGGTCTTAGTGCTTATTTACTTAAACAATGTGTTCATTCTTTATCCGTACCAATTTATATAATTTTCAATAAATCATTAAAATCTGGTGAATTCGTTGATAAAAGGAAAGTTTCGCTTATCACACCCATATTCAAGGCTGGCAACAAGCACGATGTTCTAAACTATAGACCGATCTCAAAGTTGACTAACGTTTCAAAGCTTTTTTAAAAATTGTTAAAGATAAAATGTACTTTGCTATAAAAAAACTCAATTTGTCCAAACCAACATGGATTCGTATCTGGCAGGTCAACTACAACTAACCTGAGTGTCTTCACAAATTACTGCATCTCTTCTTTTGAAGATCGGCACCAACTTGATGTCGTTTACTCTGACATCTCTAAGGCTTTTGACAGGTTGTCACACGATATTTTATTGCTCAAGCTCGCCAAAATTGGTTTTCATTCCATTTTTTTATCTTGGATGAGTTCATACCTCTCAAATAGGGTTTCTTATGTTGTCATTGACAATGCAAAATCTTCGCCATTTTTAGCAGTGTCTGGGGTTCCACAAGGTAGCATCCTTGGACCATTACTTTTTGTTATCTTCATTAACGACGTTTCTAAATGCTTTCTTAATGCTCAATTTTTACTTTACGCGGATGATCTTAAGGTTTTCCTTAAAGTTAATAGTGATTGCGACGCTTCTCGTCTCCAGTCTGATCTTGATAATGTCTTTTCCTGGTTTAAACAAAACAAATTATCTCTTAACCTCGAAAAATGTTATGTTGTCTCTTATTACAAGCTCCACTCACCAACTATTTTTAATTATAATTTTGATAACACTAAGTTGGCCAGATTATCAGAAATTCGTGACCTTGGAGTAATTTTTTATTCTAGCTTAACTTTTAGCTCTCACTTAAATAGAATTATCCCCAAAGCATATTCACTTTTAGCGTTTCTTAGGCGAAACAGTGTTGGGTTTGTTGACCCTTACACACTAAAAACATTATATACTTCCCTTGTTAGATCTAGCCTTGAATACTCCTCATTTATTTGGAGTCCTTTTTACTCGATACATACTGCTAGACTGGAAAAAGTTTAAAAAAGATTCTTAAAATTTGCTTTGCGCTCTTTTAGTTTTCCTGAACCTCTTCCCTCATATAGGACACGTCGGTTGCTTATTGGTCTATCATCTCTCGAAGATAGAAGACTACTGCATAGTATCATGTTTATTTATGATCTGATAAATGGAAATGTTATTTGTGAAAACTTACTTAAATTAATATCGTTTAATATTCCGCAAAAGTCGTTACGGAGCTCGAATTATTTTTACATTAGCTGTCATAGAACTTATTATGCCACTAATGAGCCAATTAATAGAGCTCTTATAGCTTTAAACAGTATCTATAATAATAACTTACTCGATTTTTCTATGCCCAAAGTTGCTTTTAAAACCACTATTACATTGTTGTTAAATAGAAACTAGTTTTAATCTTTATTTTTATTACTTTTAAATTATGTTTGCTTAGTCTGTAAGGATATTATCCATAGACGTTAACAAATAAATAAATAAATAAATAAATAAAACATGTCCCTTTGAAAAATGTATTATTATGTCCTGCCCGTGCTTTACAAATCGTGTACAGCTTGTCATAAACAAATAAATGAGTTGCATGCAATATGGAAAAATAACCTTTCATCTGAAAATGGAAAAACTATAGAAGTACTAGCAATGCTTTCATAACTATTATAAGGCAATCAAAAATAAGATATTGCTCAACCAAACTCAAAACAACTCCTTCCACCTAAAGTTTTATGGAACAATTTAAAAAATTTAAGCGTTGTTGACAATTAAATTTTAACTGCCAGATTCATCCTGATCGTCTTAATGAATATTTTCTTGCTAGCGCTAATGAGTATCTAAATAACGTCAAATTTCCATACATTTTTAGATCCTCCCGTTAAGCAGACATTTCAGTTTACAACGGTGACAGAAGACGATGTAGCAAATGCTGTATTGCATATTAAATCAAATGCAGTTGGTGACGATGGTATAAATATAAAATTTTTAAAGATTATTTTACCACACATTCTTAGCTCTCTCACATTATCAATTATTGTTTTACTACATCGTCTTTTCCATATTTGTGGAAATCAGCTATAGAGTCGCCGGTGGTAAAAAAAATACAGCTTGTGAACCGAAGAATTTCAGGCCTATAAGCATTCTTTCTTCATTATCTAAAGTATGTGAATCTATCATGGGTAACCAAATATCATTCTAAAGTGAATATAATTTTTTGTCTCCCTTCCAATCTGGTTTTCGCGATGGCACAGTTGCTCTACTGCTACGGTTAAATTAATGGATTATATAAGGTCTTATTATGATGATGGTCGACTAACTCTATTGTGTCTGCTTGATTTTTCAAAAGCAACACTGCACGGTGGGTAAGAACTAACGATAGGTTACATAAAAATGTCGACAAAAACTGAAAGTAAGGCTGTATTTTTTGATGATTATAGGGGAAAATCCGTTTAAAATTAAATATCGATGGTTGGAACATATTTATACGTAAAGAATTGGATAATTTGTATAGTGTTATAGCAAACAATATATATATCGTCGCTGCGTCTTCAAAAATGGTAATGTGATTTTTAGTAACTTTTCAGGAGAGCAAAAAACTGATTTTTTCAGAGTATTTCTAGTACTGCGAGCACATACCTGTTTTGATCACTTCTAAACAAAAAGATATCTAAATTCGAAGCTTAAATGTTAAATATAATAGCTTAATGGCATATTAACTTGTAGTATTTCCTCAAGATTTCACCGTCTGCTAATGTAAGTTTAATCAAATAATTTCTGAATTTTCTACAGTAAAAAGTGCGTATCTTTATAGGGATCAAAGAAATTTTTCTATCAATAAATAATTTACACTTCACATCCAGAAGATGAGTGCGATCATATTTAAATTATTTTTTAAAATAAACCTTTCCATTTTTTTTATTAAATTAAAAACATAAAATAATAAAAGAGCATTTTTAATATTTCTAATAATACATTCCCAAAAAGTAACTAACTAATAATACATTCTTGTTAACTAACTATTAATAAATTTAAAAAAGCCATTTTTAAAAGGCCTCGAAAAACCTCGTCCAACTATGTCCAATCACGAGAATCTTCATTTGGTAAAAGAAACAAGAATGATGATTTGTAACTGCATTATTCAAAAACAAATAAAGGAAGAGGTCATGTTCGAAGTGTTTTACCTAAATTTATGTAAATAATGGACTTGATGGTACCGTGCAAAATACGTCCTTTTCTAAAAGTTCAAAAAATTTCAAACAGAAAAATAAGAAAATGATACAGATATATAAAAAAGAAAGAACATTGTACAATACTGCACTGGTGGAAGTATTGCAAGCTGACTAGTGTCTACAAATTTATTTTATTATCCATAGTTCCTCGGATCAAATAGACTAATGAAAATTTCAAAACCTTAGTTCAATTAACCAAACTAAATAAGATACCTTTTAGATTTCTTTCAGATTAAAATTGTTCTAATTGCTACATTTATTTGTTACATTAAGTAAATTTTGATACTTGCTTTTCTGAAAAAAAACGAATCTTAAAAAAGTACTGGAATTTCTCAAACCGTGAAAATTCATATTATTCTTAGCTATTTGGAGAAGCCATTATATTCTTGAATAACGCTGGTTAAGGATTATGGTCCGAGGAACCTGGGGGCCGTTCATATGAAATTCATTAAAGCCTAGGAGAGGCTTCAAATTAATATGATCGAAGACAAACATTTTCAAGATTATTAAAGAAAGCTGTTGTAACAATTTAAACACTTATATTAACCAAACTGATATGTAAATAGATGTTGGGTTATATAATTATAACAATTTATAAGGAAAATACAAAAATATAAAAAACTAAATAATTTAAATAAAAAAGAAATACAAGAATATAAAAAACAAAAGAAGTTACCTCCACGAGTGCAACTTGGAAACGTTTACTAAAACTTATACGTCAATATACTAGATATGCACAAGATTGTTTATCCTATCAGAAATATCTAAAATGTGGATATCTTTGAAACAGGAGCAGCTAGGATTTCATTTCAAACGGATTTGTCACTTATAATCATTAAGAAGTACAGCCCTACTTTCAGTTATTGTCGACATTTTTATCTAACCTATCGTTATTTTCTGCCCAACGTGATTGTAAGTCATGAACTCCTTTGTCAAAAATTTAAATATTTCTTTGGTTTCTGTGACAGTGCCACTCATCTATTAAGAAGCTATTTGACAAATAGAGTACAAAGAGTGAAGGTCTGCACTAATTTTTCTTATCATAAAGCTGTTTGCTGTGGTGTGACTCAGGGATCGGTTCTTGGCCCACAGATTTTCTCTATGTTCGTAAATGACATTTTTCGCTGCTGCACATATTCGTCAATGCATACTTATGCTGATGACGCTCAGATTTACTTTTCTGGTAGAACAAACCTCATGGAAGATTTAGTATGCAAACTGAATGAAGATCTTCACAGTGTAAACCAATGGACTCTAAGAGAAAATAAGTCTTGACTCCATTCCAGACGTTCTATTGGGTGATAAAATCATAAAAATGGTTAATAGTATCGTAAGTCTTGGATTTAATATCAATGCTTCCTTTACGTGCACAGATCATATCAACAGTGTAGTCCACAAAATTTATTACATCTTGCGTAACATTAGGATGTCGTCCGAGTATACACCTATTTATCTAAGACGTAAACTTGTAATTCAGCTCGTTGTCCACGTCATAACCTATTCTGAACTTGTGTACAGTAAGTTAGACTCGCGGTCTCAACTTAAATTTCAGACCGCGTTTAACCATGTTACTCGTTGTCTAAGGCTTACGTTAATTTGGTCATTTAGCTCAATTAAAAAACTGTTTACTTGGGTGCGATATAATGTCAGGAATTGCATATTTCTACACAAACGCAAACACCACAAATCTTCTTTTTAATTATTTGATAAACTGCAATTTAGTCGGTCAAATAGAAGCCAAGCTCTAATTAAACCTAGTTTTATCCTTAACTCCACAAGACTATTCTTTATTTATGCTATTAGAGTATGGAGTTCATTGCCTAGTAGCTTAAAATTTATAACGTAAAAAACACCCTTCAAACACGCTATTTCGAAGCACTATTCATCACATAATACTTAACAAAAGATCTCTAGCTCTATATCACTGTCTCTTTCTTTCTTTCTTTCTTTCTTTCTTTCTTTCTTTCTTTCTTTCTTTCTTTCTCTCTTTCTCGTACTAGTTCTTTCTTAATTTCAGTTTTATCTGTCTTATGAATTAACATAAGATCTAAGATTTAAGTTTAAATGTTTTAGAAGTTGTATTCAAATTATGTCTTCGAGTTTTGTACTATAAAAGAACCTAGTTCTTAATGTACTAATATAATAAAAACAAATAATAATAAAAATAATATATAAATATCTTTCATATAGTAGAATGAACAAAGATTTTTTTAATTTATCTCTTTTACAAACTGATAAATAGTTGACACCATTTTGGAGTCCAAAAATTAAGTACAAATTGAGATCTGCCAAAGGGCAGATAGAAGGACCAAAACAAATAAATTCAATATATACTCAATAGTATGTAGCTTGATGTAAAAAAAATTTTTTCATTAAAATAGTTTTTCTAAAAAAAAGCTAAACAGATTTTTGTTTTTAGCCGTTCAAATGAAAAAGACCCCTTAACTCTTGGGCTAATTTTTACCTAATTTTTATGTGATACCGTTAGTTTGCGACATACGACATACCATTTGAATTCAACGTCCTTATTGAGATAATATAAATTTACAGCAATTTTAGAAATACATATTGAGGTTTCATCATTTAAATGGTCCATAGAGTACGTTTCTTGTACAACAATCTATGACTTCATGTTCTTTTCTTTAAAACCCTATGTAAAAATTCGGAACATAAAATTTAAAAATATTAAATTATAAATAGCAGTTATATAATAGCAAACACGAGAAAACATCCTTTTATCAAAGATTTAAACCTTTTAAAAATTGCGCTCAATTTAACGCTTCTTGCATCTTCAAAACGCTTTGTTGGACCCGCGCATAACAACAAACAATGCGATAACGTTAGGTTAAAAATTGTCATAATTACATAAATTAACCAACTTCCGTCGAAGTTTCGTCACATAACTTACTCGTGCCTTTGAATTACTTATCCACTTTGTGGTGGGCTGCACTTCTGACGTGGTGACCAATCTGGCTGCTGCACGCTTATGAGTTTTTTTCCTCATCTTACGGCGAAGTCTTTTGGCCATTACTTTACTTTTCTGGTGGGAACTGTGTTTGAAAGAAGTTGTGTTGATCTTAGTTGGGGTACTATTCCTGGATGCGCTGTGAGATCGTCCTATGCTACGTCGTACCTTGGACGACTTTTCTCTACGCTTTACTCGCATTGCGTTTAAAAGCAAAATATAGGTTGGTATCAAGCACGTATTAACTTTTTTAATAGATTAAAGAAGCGAAAACTTGCCTAACTTAAAAAAATATATATATTTTGTTTAAATAAACTCAGTGTGTGCTTATTTATTCTATTGTATTTTATTCACAGTTACAGCTGATATAATTAGTACAATTTAGTTTGGCAGCACTCGAAGTTTTGACGTAGCCATTTTTATAACATGTAAGCTAGATGAGCCAGTAGTAAGAAAAATGCTACCAATTTTGTTGAATGCTATGGTGCAAGTCACATTTAGCAGACACGGACAAATTTGCTGTTGTTTTCGTGGGTAAAAGAAAAAACTGGAAATTGAGAGAGCTTCCTTTACCCGTGAAAACAACAACAAATTTGTCCGTTTCCGCTAAGTGTGACATGCGCCTTTGTGTACATGTACATTAAGGTGGCCCTAATTTACAAAAGTTTAATTTTGGTTGACGCCATAGGCTAAGCATATTAGATTTTATATAAAACTAAAATCTTTAAAATTTCGTGCCGATTGGTGAACTTTTATAACAGGCTCAAGAGCCCAATAGTTGAAGAAGCGTTTTACAAGAGTTTTTCTTTATATTTAATCAAGTAAGTCATTAAAATAACGCTTTAAGCACATTTGCTTAAAAGAGTGGTATGCATTTCGTTTTTAATTTAATTGATCTGTAAAATTATCTTTGCAACACTAAAAACTTGTTTATGATTGCAAACAAAAATAGAAATGAAGCTAAATACGACGCAAATATTAAAGTCAATGAAATATATACAGTTTTTAGTTATATAATTAAGAAATTTATAATATTTTGCAATTATATCAAAATAGTTATTAAATAAAACTGCATTTGCAGCGAGAATCTTCGCATTCAACGACATCTTGTTAATCAACTTGCACTTGCACTTGTAGGTGCTTGCAACTTGCAGCTAATTTCAAGTTTTTTCGATTTTTTTCGAAGACATTTGAGCCTATTCTGCCAGATCTGTTATTCTGTTATGAATGTTCTGTTATGAATCATAAAAGATGCCGAACATAAAAGATCTGCTTAAATTGGTATATTGCCTTTCGAACTTTTATGGTATCCTGGGGCCGAATTACAGCATCCCGTGATCGAGCAAAATTACGAAGGGCACCACGAGATAAGTGCCTATCAATCTTGTACAATTTTGCTCGATCACGAATGCTGTAATTCGGCCCCTGTTACCAATCTTCGAAAACAATAATCTATTACAATTTCGTGTACTTCTGTTATGAAACAGCTGATTGCTGTCAATAGTTATCGCTTTTATCATGTAAACTGCCAACATTTTTACAAAATTAGCGCTAAAAAAGTACCGTGCATTAGAATTTCAAATTAGCATTGTCGAATTGTTTAAATTGCTTGTTTTAAAATAATCTCGGACTGGGAGGACGACACAAAGCAGAAGCTCAAATTTCAATAAAAGTCGAACCGACGCAGTTATGGCGAAGGTGGAAGCGGAAGAGGCAGAGGCGACCACGTAGACTACAAACATACAAAACAACGTGGAGGTGGCCAAAACCACCGAATGACAATCGTCGTGGCGGCGATAGTGGTAGCTCATACTACCAACGACAAGATATTGAATGCAAGAGGGATTAAACTATTAACTATGGAGGCAATGCAAAAGGTTCCTCATACTATCTACAGTATAATGGATGCAACAATAAACGTAATAACACACAGAATAAAATTTAAATTTTGATAAAAGACAGAAAAATGTTTTTGTTATTCTGTTGTGTTTCATAACAGAATTTGTCATGTAGAATACCAATTAAAGAGTTTGTAGAATATTTTTTAATAGTTCGAAAAATCTTATGTGATTTATAACAGATTTCATAAAAGATTGCCGTGCAGAATACGAATTTTGATCTCATAACAGATTTTTTGATAGCTCAAAAATTTGTTTGGGAAATCATAACAGAATAACACAATTTTTCATAAAATATTCCGCAGAATAGGCACAAATCATGGCAGAATAATCAGGTAGATGCACTAGAAATACGCTCTCTCCGACAAAACAACAAAAACAGAGGCGTAGTTATAATGTCAAAATGAGCTGATTTGAAAATGTTATAAGTTTTGACTTTCTTATATATTCAGTTTTGATAATGGCTTTTCTGGACTGCCTATAATTTCCTCCCGTCGCGATAATTCGAAAACAGTTCATCAATTGTTAGCTTCCGTTCCAGCACGATAAAATAAGCAAACAATCGTCGATTTCATTAAATAAATTTTATGTTTTTCAACAGCAATTTAACTTCTCAAAATATATTTTGAAAGTTCAAAGCAGCCATACATAGCTACACAAATGAATTGGTTAAGGCCGCTTTACATTGTCCTACTGTGTGTTACCACATGTGAGATAGAAAGTATTATTGAATTTCATCATGCTGTCATTTTTAGTTTTTGCATGAAGAAATGAATTTTTCGCTTTTAGACTATCTCACAGAGTCGCACCGCATTTTTATACTTTACACTATACTAAAACGGGAAATTTTGAGTAATGAATCGGTTTTTAATAAATTTAAAGCCCCTACAAAGTTCAATAAGCTGTAAACTGCTTCCTTCTGTTATTCCATTTGGAAATACATTACGAGCTTAAAATTTTCTCACTTAAATAATAAATTTCAAGTAAGTTTATGGTAAAATGCATCTCTGGTGGGATAGAATGTGTGATGAAATTAGAAACAAACCAAAAAATAAAATGTGGTACGACATGCCAAAAAAATCAGAACACACATTGCTTTCCGTTGTTTACACCATCGCACTTTCTATCACACATGAAAATTTTGACATGTGTTAACACACAGTGGGATAATGTAAAGCGGCCTTTACTGAACAATCGAAATAAGTAGTCGAATGAGTATTATATTAAAAGTACACTTTCATTTGCTTCATTTAAGGCTAAACTACAATTCATTCTGTATAATCTTAAAACACGGCTCATTTTATTAAATTTTTAAGATTTTTGTTTAGTTTTTTACATGTTCATACATAAAATCTGGGTACTCAATTGATTTATACGGTTACAAGAAAATTATACATCCCTATGGCTGAACGAATAAACGTAAACAGCCTTATTCATAATCTCATTTTAGAGGCTGTGTAACTTTAAACCAGCTTTAAACATCACATCGTTATTCATTAATGTTTTTCCGGCTAGCTTAAGATCTGCGTAACTTACACGCCGAAATTTGCGTTTAAAGGCAGCGTAAACTTAACCTAAAATTTTTTGTCGTCTTTTCAATTAAGATTGATGTGTGGTGCTCTGTTACATCACCACATAGAGTAAATCTCTACAGCCTATTTTACCTTTTCGTTACATTGAGACTTACCTTTTGTTACATTAATACTTACCTTTTTGTTACATTGTACTTACCTTTAGTTACATTAATACTTACCTCTCCTGTAGTTGATTTTTATCTTAACTTGCATTCCACTTACCTTGATTTATCATTAATAATGTATTATATCATTTTAGCAATTATTGAAAATACTTACACTTGTCTATAAAACACTTGTAATAAAAAAACATTTTGAATTGTATTCAGTTATTATATTTTCAGAAATTTTAATTTTGAACATTTCAGTAATAAAAAGTTCAAAGAAAATTGTTGTCTAATAAAAAGTTATAAAATAAAATAAAAATTGGCTTTAAAATAAAAATTAATTTTAGATGAAAATCATAAGCCTTCGCACCAAAGATGTATATGATACTTATATCATAGACAAGCTCCATTATCGACCTTTGTATACTTTTTCAGCAACACATTTGCAAATGTACAAGAATTCTTCGTTTTGTAAAAGAGTTTCTATTGTTTAAACACAAACCTTTCAAAATTAAGCAATGCTTAAAAAAAGGTTTATGAATAACAATTTCAGCAAGGTTGTGTAGAGGATGCGTAAAGCCTTAAACACTGCATAACTACACAAGCTTTGAACTTTTGCTTAAGAAAATCTATTGCATAAGGCTGAAATTCTCAATAGTGACATTAAAGCTACGCCAATGTTTTGCTCTACGAATTGAATCTATTTATTTATTTGTATGTTTGAGTACATGAATTATAAATTCTTACAGACTAGACATGGAAAACAAACCTTTAAATGCTAAAAGTGCTGCCAAATAGCCACACAGAGAGAAAAATACGTACGTGAAGAAAAAAAACCTGTAAAATGGTACGAATGTACGTATTTGTGCAACCTTGGCGCAAATGGTCAGCTAACCATTAACATTTTAGAACTACTCGGTTTTGTTTGGCTCCCAATTTTTTGTGCATCACTAATTTGCAACCAAGCACCAATTACAAATGTCAAATAGACGTCAATAATTTTGCAATCTTTTCTGAAGAAACAAAAGAAAAGCAATTCAAGTGCAGGGTAGAATAAAAGTATTTACTTTTTAATCCAGTGAAGAAAACTCATCGAGATTTAGTGTAAGATTCAAAATAATGACTATCAGTTAAAGCCACATAGATAAGAAATAGATAAAATAAATATTAAAAAAATAAAGGTAAGATTTGTATTGACGAAAGCGTCACGACAGACTTTTAATAAGAAACAAGCCTTGAGTAGAGTGGCGCAGTGGACCACTCGGTGCATAGCAACAAGTGCTGGATAAGGCGATAGTCGCTGGACTGATACTGGGATAGATCTCAAATTATTGGATCTCCTTACGCACGAATTTCGTAACCCAGTTGTGAGTTTGTAACGCAAAGATTCAACAATTTTTTCTCATTTTTAAGCTTGCAGTGATTGAAGATACAAGTGGAAAAACTCCTTAAAAGATGGATCTCTGGGGGTTTTTGTTGTTTTTCTTTTTGGCCTTTCTGATCATGAGCTGCTGCGGCTACTGTTGCAGTTCCAAAAAGCGTGGTGCAGTACTATCCAGTAAGTACTGAATTGTTGCTAATCTTAAGATTTTGTTTCAATCGAAAGAATTTGAGTTTACTGGCGTCTAGCAGAAACTACTACAATATTTAAGATCGTATTTCGTAATAACTATGTTTAATCTAGTTGATTTAATTCTGTTTTCTTTGTGCTTCTTTATTTTTTACCTTTAGTTTTCATTTACCGCGTCATCCTTTTATATAATAGTTAATATAAATAGTACTTATGAGAAAAGAACCTGTTTCTAAAGAAATCATTGAAGCCTAAAGTATTATCGCGTTGTCTTCGTTTCGCTCTTTGTGTTTGAGTGTGTTTCCTTGTGCACCTCAATCATGAAGTTTTTGATTAAATTATTAAATAAAGCGTGACTCATGCGAGCGAGGTGCAGATGTGCGTGAAACTCTATTCTTGATAAGTAAACAAAAGAATGACCTATATTATCAAATAAATTTGTATTTGATTTTTTTACAAAATTGCATAGTTATGAGTGCAAAGTAATCCTCTAAATTTGGAACAAAAAGATTGAAGATATGCCCCAATCTTCAAACCAATGCCGCAAACAATGTCACTTGTGTTTATGTGACAATATTGGTTTGCTTCCCTATTCGTGCTAACCAACCGTAATTAGTATTATGCGAAAATAATATACAATGAGGTGCGCCCAAATCTTATTTTAGGCTATACTTTTTATTTCTTTTATCCTTGCGAAGTAAATAGTTTTTTTAATGTGGCATTCATCCTTGAAATTTGCGAATTATAACAAAGTAATCCCCAATTCGATTAACTCAACGATATCTATTCGATGACCATGAAATAGGGCGACTGCGTCAGCTTACATCTTTCTATTTTAAAGCATTAAAAGATGTATGATGATTAACAAGTTGCATGAAGATAAGTTGCTCCTTTCCATAACATTTTATTGCTTTCCGAACAAGTATTGGGAACATTTTATAAACCATCAAATATTAAAAAAAAACAATTTTCATTCAAACAAACGAATACCATTCGCTATAATATTATCTTATCATCAACTTAACGAGCAATGTGGCTCAACAAGAAATGTGTCCTAAGGAAAACTTTTAAACATTCATGAGGTAAATTAAAATGAATTAATAGATAATTTTAATTGCTGGATAATTTTTTACGTAATTATTTTTTACCAAATAATTACTTACTTTCAGTCAGCTTCGACGCGTCTTTGGAATAACATTAAACTTTTTAAAAAATTAAGTTTTCCGGAGTATTAAAAATGATTTTTATATATTTTGATATTTGGTTTCCTATACTGCTTGTTATTATTGTTCTTCTCATAATCTTATTAACAATGCGTCTTTTCTTAAGACGTTCCATACGCTTGCGTGCTGCACCAGTTGAAGGTGACTAACGGACATCTGTACTTGGTGTAAAAAATTAAATTTATTGTTAATATTGGAAAAATTATATCAACGAATTGCAATATCCATAACTAAAGCAGTGTTAAGTCGACTGAGCTCCTCTTATCTAATTGATTGAGCATTTTTTTATCCTTTGTAAACATTTATGAACGCGACTAAAAGTGATGACTCAAAAATTATTTTATTGCAATATTTAATTAACTCATTTTTAGTTGCGCTACCAATTCGTTTGACTACGGTTTTTAATTTTGTTACGCTTTTTTCGCTCTTAAATTATGGAATTCTATATCGATATTATCCTCGCTTGTGTCGCTATTATCTTAATAAGTTTTATTTTTATTTTCATTGCTGTTTATTTACGTCGCAGTCGCCGGCAGCTGCGTGAAACGCGTACAGAAATTATGTCCACAGCTGCGCAATAAGTATGCTGTTCGGATGCAATGAAGTGATTAACATTTGTTTAAGCACTTGGATAAAAAAAAAACACAAATAAAATAAATTCATACTATATATAAATATTGAACTTTACAGAAAAGGCATAAAATCCAAACATTTACATACATATATTAAATTTTCAACTCATTTTTTATAAGCAAATTGAGATTATTACATGACACATTAGTTTAATTTATTCGTCGAAATTCTGTACTGTTCATAAATCAAGATAAGCATACTTTATTGTAAAGCGAAAAAAATAACAATTTTTATCTGAATTTATGTGGTCTAAAGATTATAAAATCATTCTTTTTAATATGTTGAAAATTATGGAGTGAAAAAAAGTAATTTAATTGTCTGGTTTTTGTACATTTCTTATATTTTCTCCAAAATGGACATTGAGCATTTCCGCCAAAATTAACTAAATATGTGACCTTAAACAGCAATCACAACTCCTTTTAGAATGTTTGAATTCGTACGCATACCATTTGGCTTACGAAATAGCCCACAAACCATTCAAAGGTTTATTAACTAAATCTTTTTTGGCTTAAATTTTGTATTCACGTTGGCGATATTTTAGTTGCAAGCAGTAATGAAAAATAACTCTTTGAACATTTAAAAACAATTTTTAAACGACTGGATACGGACTTAATTTTGAAACCAACAAAATGTTCATTCGGCGTAATTTTTCTAGATTCTCTCATAGTATAATTATAATAAAGTAGAAGGGACAATTTTTGCTGCGATAAACGATGTCAAACAAAAGATAATCAAAGCCATGGTAGAAGAATAGAGGTAGTCGCACGGCTGAGAGCGAACTACCAAAGCTGTCAAAAGGCAACTGACAGCTCATACAAAATGTGCAACCGATGAGAATGCGATGAGGAAGGAAAAATTAAAAAAAATCTGTCATGAGTGAAACTATTTTGCTTTTTTAATTTTTTATTAATCAATCAATTAAAATAGATTTTGTGCAGCTGTTGAGTAATTTATATGATTGTTATTAAATTTGGATGGTGGTGGATGGCAAACTACGTTTTCGTGGAAGTGTCTATAGCAAACACGAGGATCTTCTTTAAAATTTTTGGAACATGTTCCATCGTTGTCTTCTAGGCTCGTCAGATGGAACAGGAAAACTCGCGCGTCAGCGTGCTATGGTTGCTATGGAGATATCAAAAATGTTTTGTGTCACACAAAGACAATAAATAAATAAATTTAATTTAAGTTGTAAATCGAAACAACAACAATTTCGGCGGAATAAATTAAATTTTCGACGATTTGTCGTGTTTTTCAAAAAAATTAAAAAAAAACAAATTGCAAATTTTGTTAAGAAATAAAAATGTTTTGTTGGTTTTGATATTTTTTGGTAAAAGCCTGTACTTTTCCGAAAAAAAAGCTTTTGTTGAAGATAATCCATTGAAAAAAGGAAAAGTTGTCTTTAATTGAACGAAAGCTCCCAAATTGAGTGATTGTCTATTTAATATAATTCGAGAATAGCGACAACTCTCTTTTTCAGTATTTTTTTTTTGTTTGTTCGATTATAACATTATAAAACGAATGTATTTTGTTTACGTATACGCTGTTTTTCAGAGTTCCTACCAAACTATGCTTTATGGATATATCTAGTACTCTAGTTTTTCAGACAAACTGTAAATATAAAAAGAGTTATATCTTAAAAAGTTACGCATGGATTTTTATGTTTGATACCTCGTTGAATAGCTGATTTGCATTACCTGATATGCAAGATTAAGTAAAATAAAATAGACTGGCTATTTCAGCCCTTGAAAGAACTTTGACCTAGCTTCTATTGATCAACTGTGTTGTGCGTGTTATTAAATATTGGGGGTTGGAATTAATTTTAAAGGTTTTTTCGGTTTTTGAGCATTTATTTAGAAACAACGGTACAATGTATATTATTCAAAGTATTGTCCATCGTTAGCTACAACATTTTCCCATCTTTCTGGCAGCATATGGATTCCGCGCCGGAAGAACGATTCGTCTTTTGAGGCAATCCACGGGACGACCCATTTTTTGGTATCCTCGTAAGAAGTGAAGCGCTGCTCAGCCAAGCCATGCGTCATCGATCTGAATAGGTGGTAGTCGGAAGGGGCTATGTCTGGGCTATAAGGCGGGTGGGGTAGCACATCCCAATTCAGCGCCTCCAACGTTTCCTTGACGGTTCTTGCAACATGTGGCCGTGCGTTGTCATGTTGAAAAACCACTTTGTCGTGTCTTTTGGCATATTCCGACCGTTTAACCTTTAATGCTCGGCTCAATTGCATCAATTGTTGTTGGTAGCGTTCCCCAGTGATGGTTTCGTTAGGTTTTAGCAGCTCATAGTACACGACACCCTTCTGATCCCACCAAATACACAGTATAAGCTTGGCGCCATGAATATTCGGCTTGGCCCTCGATGTTGATGCGTGGCCGGGTGGTCCCCACGATTTTTTTCGCTTAGGATTATCGTAATGGATCCACTCTTCATCGCCAGTGACAATACGATGCAAAAAACTCTTCCTTTTATGCCGTTGAAGCAGTTGTTCGCACATGCAAAATCGCCGTTCAACGTCTCTCGGCTTCAACTGGTACGGCACCCAATTTCCTTGCTTTTGAATCATTCCCATGGCCTTCAAGCGTTTTCCGACCATTGATAAGTCGACTCCCAATGGTTCTGACAATTCTTGAAGGGTTTGACACGGATCTTCATCGAGCAAAGCCTCCAATTCCTCATCTTCAAACTTTTTCGGCTGGCCCGGACGCTCTTTGTCTTCCGTATCAAAATCACCACCAAACCGAAGGAACCAGTACTCACAAGTAGAAATCGATGGAGAATAGTCCCCGTAAGCCTCAGTAAGCGTGCGTTGTGCTTCAACCGCTTTTTTCTTCAAATGGAAGCACAAAAGTAAACCTTCCCGCAAATTGCGTTTTGTTGGAACGAAAGTCGACATGTTCACAGAGAAAAAAATATATGTTGTTTACACTTCAGTGGAATGACACATACTGAAAAATGAAGCTTAGACAATGTGCTTTGAAATGAATATAGTCACAGGTGTGCCCGATGCGATCTATTGATAGTTACGCCATCTCTTAGAAAACCTTTAAAACTAATTCCAACCCCCAATATTTGATCACAAATGACCGAGAACTGGACCTACGTGTTTAATGCCGACTCCGAACGGCTTATGTTCTCAAGAAGCTTTACATGGCAATTTGTACTTCCTGAGGTTTGCCATTGTCTGCAGAGAGGTGACGACCAAAAAGAAAAATTAATTCAATTGAAAAAACTTTCTGTCTGAGCTGGAATTGAACCCGGGCTACCGCGATTCTTTAGCTTAGGGGCCACGCACTCTACCCACTAGGCTACGGTCACCACCCACAAGATTAGGTAATAGGAAATTTTTCAACTTTGGAGGCCTATAATTTCTAAACAAATTGTTAGAATTCCGAAATTTTTTCAGATTTGGATTTAGGATTTAGCCAAAATCCATATCATCCACAAAATCTCAAAAAATGAAATTTCGAAAAAGTGTAAAATTTGAAAAAATAATTGAATAATTCTTCTTTACTAGCCACGAGCGCGAATTTTTTTCATATTTTTATCATATGTGAAAAATGAAAACTCCCATTTCCAATTCCCCAGAAAAAATCATTCAGAATTGGGCTGTTACTCTTTATTCGCAATAATTCCCTTTTTTAAATTTCAAGATTTATGCATATTTTTTGTTTTGTAGATTTTTTTGTGTCAAGATTTTTTTTTAAGAATTTTTTTCAAGACTATTTTTTTCAAGATTTTGGTAGTTTCAAGATTTTGGCATTCAAGCATTCGGCCTGATCCCAATGCATAAGTGTCAAATTATTTATATTATTTGTTTGATTATTGTTATTGGTTCTGGAGATCTATGCAATTAAGTGGAACTGTAACGATTTTAATTATTGCTATTATATAGTTCCGCTCTTTGTCATATTATTTTAATATTTAAATACTTTAAAATACTTGTTAAAATATAATTTGTATTTCGATGAAAATTATTTGAGATATTTAAAAATTATAAAATAAAATTTTCATTACGATAAAGATATTAGGTCTGTTTCCGTACTCACACTGTGTGACTTGTGAGTCGCTATTTTCTGTTTTCGTACTTTTTGTGTAAGAAATGTTAGAAGAAGAACAAGCATAGAATCGCTCTCTCGAGCACAGAATGTGCACAGAGCGTGCTAGACTTAGAGTAAATTAAGAACAAGCATCAATAAGAAGAAGCATCAAGAAGAACAAGAAAATGTCAAATGTTTGTTTATGTTTTCACAAATATTCACAAATTGTGCTGCTACAAATTGCAGTTTCTTTTGACCTTCCATTTTCAAATATAAATAAATTAAAGTAATCTTATAACTTAAAACATAGCTTAAAAGATTTTATAGCTTTTATAGCTAAAAATTAGGACTATTTCAATTGGCGCTATTTATGTTTGACTCGTCTGTTGTCAGAATCTGCTGTTTTGTGCTCGAAACTTGCTAGAAGTTGTTTCCGTACTTTTGCTAATATTCTCAAATTTCATTTTTACTCTCTCAGTTCGAGCTTACCAGAAGTTACACAAATCTTACACAGTGTAGAGTACGGAAACACACTTAATGAATCGATGTCAGAATAACCAGGTAAGGCCGATTCGGAGAGGAATAAAGTAGAAAGCAGAGAAAAGTGAGCTAGTTGTCAAAATCAGCTGTTCATCTCGAGTTTCTTTATGTTCATGTTTAGCAGTTGATTTTTGGTTAAACTTGTTTTTTTGTTTTTTTTGCAAATTGAACACTTCCTCGGCATTTTATAGTTTTATTTACACTGTTTTTATAATATTTTCACTCAAATTAACACAAACTTAACACACGTGTCCGCACTATTTACAATTTGAAAACATAATATTCTTATTTAATTTGAAATTTTTACTAACTTTGTCATTTTGACAACTGCTCAACCTTTTCATTTTCTACTCTTCGTTGACGCGTGAGGGCACTAAGCGAGCCGGACCTACCTGTTTGTTTTGCCATGATTGAATATAAAAACATACATACATTAGCTGCGTTTTTTCCAACATTAAAATTGGATTTTGATTTGCTGCTCATGAAAAGTATTTGACACCTAGATGGCGTTGAATTCAAACATAAGAAAGCCAACAATGCTTTTTTCGATCATTTACTTCATTATACGCCAACTGGCTGTGATGTTTCAAACTACTAGTTCACAAAATCTAAATCCATAGCGAGATTTTGTTTGTATGGAAATCTGATTTGAATGTTGGAAAAAATGCGGCTATTTTTATGTAAATTAAAAAGTGTACGAAGCAATCAATCACGTTCCTTTTTTCAATAAAAATAGCTATGCGAGTAAACTGGTACTGACGTATTTGCGGTTTTACCAAGTCAAAACCTCGCTACAGAACCAAATTTTTTTTTTTTACAGAACCCATTAAGAAATGTGTCCTAAGGGAAAATTTTAAACATTCATGAGGTAAATTATATAAATGAATATATAATTTTAACGGCTGAATAACTTTTTCAAACACTATTTTTTTCACCAAATTATAACTAACTTTCGGCTTTCGGCTATTTTTATGTAAATTAAAAAGTGTACGAAGCAATCAATCACGTTCCTTTTTTCAATAAAAATAGCTATGCGAGTAAACTGGTACTGACGTATTTGCGGTTTTACCAAGTCAAAACCTCGCTACAGAACCAAATTTTTTTTTTTTACAGAACCCATTAAGAAATGTGTCCTAAGGGAAAATTTTAAACATTCATGAGGTAAATTATATAAATGAATATATAATTTTAACGGCTGAATAACTTTTTCAAACACTATTTTTTTCACCAAATTATAACTAACTTTCAGTCATCTCCGTCGCGTCTTTGAAATAATCTCAAAAAAGGCGTGACAAAAAAAAAACAATTAAATTTTCGGAATATCAATTTTACATTAGAAATGAATAGTGGCATTCGTTGTACATTCTGACTGTAAAGCAGTATTCTTACTATCGATATAAACCAATGTTAACAGCAAAACTCAGTCCACTGGACAATATGCTTACATCTGGAAACAAAAGTAAATAAAAATATTGAACTTTCACCAATAAATCCAGATACATTCGATAAAGCACGATAAATTTTTGCTCAAAAGGCTTGTTACACATTTCGATAACTTATCTTTGCGGTTAGAACTGTTTTACAACAATTCATAGGCAACTCTTGTGCATCTCTAGCATATTTTTCAAGTAAACCAAAAGCGCATTCCTTTTTTGAAAAAATTTTTCCCTCACAAAATGCAGAATTTTTTTAGATTCTGACCAGAATTAACAGAATATTGAACTCTTTTGAAAGGAAAAGAAAAAATGCAACATTTATCTTCATTTAATATTGGCTGCACTTTCATATCCTGAAATTCGAACAACTACACGCTTAATTCAAACATAATTCATGCCTAACATGCAAAAACGTACAAACAAATGGGCAACTAGTTGCATTAAATGTAAAAAAAAAAAATCTAAATTTAATGTTTATACAGAGACTCCTGTTCAGAAAATCAATATTTCCGTATCCAGATTCGACTACATCCTTATGGATTTAGTAAACCCACTACCAGTTTTAAACGGTCACTGATACTTACTGACGATAATCGACAAACATACACGCTGGCCACTTAAAAAAAGACACAGTTTCGATAGTATCGTAAGTATAGACATAGAATTCCTTTTTATACAGTAATAGAGAAAAATTCTGTTTTTTTTCATGTATATTCTTCAAAACTTTTTTAAAGCATTTCATCTTCTAAATAAAAATTATTCAAAAACAAATTTGTTGTTGTTGTCCTTCTTTAAACTTACCTGATCTAAAAAGCTCACAATTAAATTCATGTAAAAATTTGTTTTGTTTTATAAAAAGTTTTCGTTTGATATTTATGGTGATGATTTTGTTGTTCTTTTTCATTTGTTTTGTTGGTTAAAACTAAATGTAATTTACAGTTATGTTTAATTAATGGAAATAAATATGGGTAAATTTTAATAATTTATTTTTCCCTGTAGTAAAGAGCATATACAAATATGTATGTTTATTTTAAAAGTAATTTAAAACTAAAATTTTAGTTAACAAAATATATTTTTAATATGGAAAGAATATAATGCATAATAAAAATAGTTCGAATATATTATGGTATTTAAAAAATAAATGTAGTTTTTAAAGCATAACGAATTCTAGTAACGCATGCGCAAATTTGCGTAGTAGTATACATATGTACATGCTGAAAATAAACATTCGTTTTATTCGTACTCTAACTCATGGCAGAATAACCAGGTAGGGCCGACTCGGAGAGGAATGAAGTAGAAAGCAGAGAAAAGCGAGCTAGTTGTCAAATACAGCTGTTCATGTCAAGTAAAAATTAAGAACATCTAAAAAAATTTCAGCTAACTGAACCAACAATAATTAAACCAACAAATCTAAAACAACGACGCACAGAAAAGAGCAAGATCACAGCGGTTGAGCAGCGTTAGAGGGGATGAACCAAATCGTCCACAGGAAATAAACATAACTTTGCTTAGACCCCTTTTATATTGATCAAGACTTGAAGTCAAGTTTCAGAGTTTGTAGGCAATTCGCCGCACATCGGAAGCGACGGAAGGGAAAAAGAAACTTGAAGCTGTACCGGCAATTTTTCGTATTTCTTTTGTTATTTTCGCGTTGTTGACAGTGCTTTTTATTTTATTTTTCGCATATCAATGTGAGTTTGTTAGACTTCGGTTGTATTAAAATTTTTTTGCATATAATATAATTTAATTTTGCATTAAATTTTTACGCAAAAACGTTTTGTTAACTTCAAACGTGGTAAAAAAATAAAATTCAGTTTGCAAATTTCTATAAACTATAATTCATTTGCTTGCTGCCTATCTCGTTTTATTTTTAGAAAACAAGGAAAGAAGACAAGAGCTTGAATTCAAGTCTTGACCAATGTGAAAGCTTTCGTCAAGTTCAAAAGAGACCGTGAAAAAAACTTGACTTCAATTCTTGATCAATGTAAAAGGGGTCTTACTATGTCCCACTTTTCACTCGTCACTCAAGAAAATTCTCGAGCTTGCGGCGAAAGCAATTATTGCTCCGAGAGCAATAATTCTCTTGCTCTGGTAGCAAGATCTCTTTGTCTCGCTTTTCACTCGGCAATAATTGCCTTTGCCGCAAGCAGTTTGTGGATTATTCGCCCGCAAGAGGGGGCTTACGAAAGTCCCCATTAAACCCGAGTAGTCAACAAACTACTTGCGGCGAAAACAATTATTGCCCATAGAATTGTTGATTGAAAAACGGCCCTTTGCAGCACATGCAGAACCAAAACAACAATATCAGCAGCTAGTAGCAACGTTGCCAGTTATGTTGGAAAAATTTCGTGGTAATTTTTAATTACCCTTAGGAAATTTTGTCTGGGAATTCCTATTAAATTTTTGTATTCAGCGTGGTACTTTTTAATTGGCGTGGAAATTCAGCGGGATATTATTTAAATTTACGTGGGAGTTTGGTAATATTCTTCTTACATTTTTTTTTGCTTTTTTAGTAAGCAAAGTTTCTCTTTGGTATTTCAAAATGTTTTTTAAATTGTTTGTGCATATGGGACTTGTGATATTTTTTAATGCGAATGAGATTTTTGTGGCAATTTTAAATGCATATGGAATTTGTGGTGGTATTTTTAAAACGCGTGGTATTTTTGTGGTAATTTTTAATGATCGTTAGATTTTTTTTTGATATTTTTTTATTGCGGAAGAAACTTTTTGTTTATCTTTACAATGGTAATTTTTGTGAAAAAAGTAACTTTTTGTCGGAATTGTTTTAAATTTTAACTGGCAACCTTGGCTAGTAGTAGTAATTTTTTTTAGCCGCATACTCTCTAACTACATGCATCTGTATTCTCTATTGCATTACAACCCAACAAGCTATGAATGTTACTGTGCCAGCTAAACGGTACTTAAAACGGCAGCGTTTGATTTGCTGGTATGAAAACGACATGTTTTTGCACCTTTAAACCGTTCTCTATATTATTGTAAAGTCCTTTTTTATATTTTTCAAGAATTGAATTGAAATTAATGTCATATTCGCTTGATGCGTCGTTTGTTCTTGTCTTTTTTCCCTCTCTTTTTCACCCGTTCGCCAAAAACTCTAAAATATGCATTGAATCCTGCATTGAAATCAAGGTAGTGCAGTTGAGTTGCCGTTTATTGCTTAGTTTATTGTTGCAACTTAATAAAAACCATTTAAAGAAAAGGTTACAATTGTTTAACAACAAATAAAATTAATATACAACTTAAAGTTTTCTATATGACCTTGTTATTTATTGTGTTGATTTTCTATGATTTAAATACAAATTCTAATTGTTTGATAGTTTAAAATCGTTTATTGAGCTTAAGGTCAGGTTAGAACAATTAATTGCTCTAACTAGTTAATCAATCAGCTAACTAATTAATCAGCTAGTGATGCTTTTTTTTCTTTTCATATTGAAAATGTTGATGCTGTTGTTTCTTTGAAAAAAATTCGTAAGGGCAATAAATTGTTCTAACCTGACCTAAAGTGATGTGTATTTATATATGTATGTTTTACATACATATTAATAAAAAACAACAACAACAACAACAACAAAAGCAGCACAACAACGAACGACGTGATTACGAACCAAACAAGCAAACACAACAACAACCTTAAAAACAGCATAAGCAGTTACTGCAGCTACGCAGCTAAGCAGCTTGTGCATTTCTCATACGAATTTATGAATTTTTCATCTTCTTAGATTTTGCTATTTTATTAGATATTCGTTTTATTCCCACTAAAACTGATATTTTGGCATTTTTTTTTCTTTGTACGATGAATATTAAAGGCTGTAGGTATACCCCAAAGTGTCAAATATCGCTTTGAAAAAATTCGTGAAACTAACCCCCATACAAACCGCGCTGTAAGGCGTAATTCTACGTCAAAACATAACTTGAACTGATAATTTTATGCATGAGAGAACCAATAGTTCTAATAGAACTCATTAGTTGATACTTACCTAAACGTTGTAAACAAGTATTGCGAAAATTTAATTTACCAAAAAAAAAAATAAAAAAACTAACACAATTCGCTATAATTTTATCATCATTATCGACTTAACGAGCAATGTAACCCATTAAGAAATGTGTCCTAAGGGAAAACTTTAAACATTCATGAGGTAAATTATATAAATGAATATATTATTTTAACGGCTGAATAACATTTTCAAACACTATTTTTTCCACCAGATAATAACTAACTTTCAGTCAGCTCCGTCGTGTCTTTGAAATAACATTAAACATTAAAATATTTCCAAAAGCATAAAAAATGGGTTATATATATTTTGATATTTGGTTTCCCATACTTCTTGTTATCATTGTTCTTTTCATTATCTTATTAACAATGCGTCGTTTATTGAGGCGTTCCATACGCTTGCGTGCTACAGCAGTTGAAGGTGCAATAGAATAACGAAATCTGCACTTGGTGTAAAAAAGGAATTGAACTAGTTAATATTGGAAAAAGTAATTCAACGAATTGCAGTGTAAAGTCGATTGGTCTTATCCAATGGATTGATAATTTTTTATCCTTTGTAAACATATGTGGAAGCGACTATAACTGGTGACTCAAAAATGACTTTGTTACAATATTTAATTTACTCTCATATGTAGCTGCATTAACATTTCGTTTAAATAAGGTTTTTGAATTTGTTACGCTTTTTTCGCTTTTGAATTATGGAATTCTATTTCGATATTATCATTGCCTTGGTGTTTATTTGCGTCGCAGTCCTTGGTAGCTGCATGAAACGTGTTCGGAAATTATGTCTTATAATGCAGCTGCATAAGTATAGTGTTTGGATGCGATAAAGTGATTTATAGCCTTATTTTGTAAAATGCACGCAAATACCGCACTTGGGTTTTTTTTTTTGTCTGGCAACTCTATTTCCATATGAATTATAAAAAACCTCTCTCAGTGAAATTTTCCTTTAAAAGATATTGCCAGATAAAAAAATCGAACTGAAGTGACTGCTTTCGTTTTACAAAATAAGGCCATTAACATTTTTTCAACACTTGAATAAAAAAGAAAAAATAAAATTCATAAATACTATTAGTATTTAACTTTTGCAGAAAAGGTATAAAATCCAAAAAAGTATATCTAAACTATTACATAAGGACAAAAAAACACAAATAAAATACATAAATACTATTAGTATTTAACTTTGCAGAAAAGGTATAAAATCCAAAAATGTGTATCTATACTATTACATAAAAATTAAATTTGTAAATATTGAGCATTTTTCAAGAACTGCTGAACGGATTTATGTGAAATTTTGACTGTTCTAATCATAACTGATAATAGCGAAGAAGAATTGGCTAAGAAACTGACTTAAATTGCAATTTTTGATAAAATTCGACGCTTTTTTTATTTCCTGCCTAAACAGTAGAAAATAAGTGAACATGATGTATGAACATATGAAAGGGTGAAGGGGATTAAATTTAAAATTTGGGACTATGTCCCCAAGAAAAGGGGACATAAGTCAGTAAAAAAAGGACGTACTCCCAAAATAAATTTCATAATATAAAAAATTGATTTTCTTTGTACGAAATGGTGATAACAACATTCCGTGCAAAGGCAAATCTCCCAAGTTTTGAGATTTTGAATAGCTTTGGAGTTATAGACCGCACAGCCTCGGAATTCTGTATTCGAGCGCAATTTACACATGTCGTTTTACTGATAACATTTTATGGGCGTAGTACAAGGGACGTGGTAACCTCCCATGATTTGCGATATCGAATAGCTTTTGAGTTATAGTTCGCACAGACATGGAATTCGGTATTCTACCACAATTTACACACGCCGTTCAAGGGGCGTGGCACCTCCCATACAACCCAAGTTTGCGATTCGCGATATCGAATAGCTTTGGAGTTATAGGCCGCACAGCCTAGGAATGCAGTATTCGAACACGATTTACACAGTATGCCGTTTTACTGATCAAATTTTATGAGCGTTAAACAAGGGGGCGTGGCACCAAGAAAATTTGCTATATCGAATAGCTTTGGAAGTATAGGTCGTGCAGCCTCGGAATTCGGTATTCGACCACAATTTACACGTGCCGTTTCACTGATCAAATTTTATGGGCGTTGTAAAAAGGTAAGTGACACCTTCCATACAGATCAAATTTGCGATATCGAATTGCTTCGAATTGCTTTGAATTCAGTATTCGAACTCAATTTACACATGCAAGTTCACTGATTACACATTTTATGGAAGTTTGGCAACGGGGGCGTAGCAGCAACGCGCCGGGTTTCAGCTAGTTTTGAATATACAATAAATCACAAATGATTGCATTCTTTTACAGCGCTGCCAAATATTTTACATTTAAAACTCAGAATCCCCTTTATTTATTAAAGCTTATGTTTAATTAAAGCAATATGAAGTTTTTGGAATTTTTAAAAGTTTTACTATTATGATGACGTCACTTTGTATGGTAGGTGGGCTGAATTTTAGTTTTTATATTTTAAACTGCAAACATCGAGTTCATAGTTAAGATTAAAACAAATTCGCAAAGTTTAAAGCCATTGTACTAATTTTTGTGGAATTTAAGGAGATTTTACTGGTTTCATAAAGCCACTTTGTATGGGAGGTAGACGTGGTTTTCATTGGATTCTTACAAATTGCATACTTAAGTGCACAGGTTATAGGATATGTGCAAAATTTGAAGACATTATATTAATTTTTGTGGAATTTAAAGAGATTTTATCGTTTTGATAAAGTCACTTTGTATGGGAGGTAGACGTGGTTTTCATCCGATTTTGCTCATTTTCGAACTTGATCTTTATTTTTGAATAAAAAGCTTATAACGGGTGATTTTTAAAACGTTTGGTTTTTGAAAATTAAAAAAAAAAACAGAAAATTTGCAATAGTAAATGAAATATTTATTTGGAGCTATACATCAATGCCTGCCATTTACTTTTTAAAAATTATTTCATGTAAATGTTGTCCGCAGCTACGCCTGAGGTGGTCCATCCGTATGCTCCACTTTTGGCATACTTCTTCCAGCATTTCGGCCAGTATCTCACCAATGGCGGCTGTAATGTTGTCTTCCAGGGCTGCAACTATGGCTGGCTTGTCCCTGTACACGAGAGACTTCACGTAGCCCCACAAATAGTCTAGTGGGGTCATATCGCATGATCTTGCAGCGGTGCTCATTCTACACCATAATAAAGAATCACAATTTATGTAATTTTCTAGAATGCCTTTCTAGAAAAATGATGTTGTCTTAACTTATGATGTGTAGCAAAGCAAACGTTGCTCATCATTAATCAGCAGAAGACGTTTTGAATAAAATTACCTTCACGAAAATATGGATTCAAAATATTTACTGTGACTGTTAAGAACATATTTTGTTGTTCACGCATACGCTTGAAATGCCAGAGCGAACTGGACTGCTTTTTTGTATGCGTGAGCTTTATACAAGTGTGAAAGCACAATAGCTTATCTGCACATTTGAGAGCGTTTGAGCATCAATGGTCTAATGGCCTTGATAAATCTCCGGTTTATGTTAAAGAGGCGTAAGTTAGTAACATACGCCGTTTTAACAGAACTATTCAACAGGCAGTGGATGAAGGGAGACAAAGTGCAAGTAAAGCTATGGTTGTTTCTTTTGTTTTTAGTGAATATTTGTTTGTAGCTACCTAAAAGTTTTAAATAATTTTATAATTTTAATTTGTGCTTTTAATGATAGTAAGTTTTTAAAATATTTTGTACTGTTTTATCAGAACATCAAGTGCTACAACTTGAAAATGAGTGATATTAGTGAAGCAGAAGCTGATGGAATTCCTGAAAGCAGTCGAAAGAGGAAAGGGAGGAATGTCGATGAATATTTGAGACATAAAATTAAAGTGAATAGAGTTAAAGGAAATATATAAGTATATACTAAACTTCAATGAATGGTGGTCACGATACTATTTATAAGAAGTGTACAATTTCTATGGAAACCCAAAGAAAAAGAGAATCGATAAAATACCATTCACTATAAGCAGTTTTTACCATTTTACGTACGATAGTACAAAAAAGGATACATTATTGCATTGGAAACTATAAACGGCTTAGCAAAGCATACTTTTTTATGAAAACAAAGAAGGGCCGTCCTTCCCAACCAAGTGATTCTGCCTATCCAATAGGAAAATTACCAATAAAACTAAATTAACTTAATGACATTAAAATATGTTTCAATACATTCCCACCATGTCAAACTATTTTTATGTGCAGCTTTCTGACTGACCTGTGATAGAATAAAAACATTTGAATAACTTACAATATTTTGAACAAATTATAAAATTTTTTTTTATTTTTGTACCTACTTTTAAAGTAAAAAACATTGAAAATGAATGACTTTTCTATGACATTTACCGTACACTTTTATGACTTTGGTTTAAATTTTTTAAAAGGGCGTATGTTGCCAAATTTTAAAACGCTTTTAGGGGAAAAGTTTTTTAGTTCCTGTTAGGCCTTTTACACATAGAGCAATTGAAAAGTTGCAAGCCCCCTCCAATTTTAACCTGAATTGCAACCTATGCTTTCAGATGAGCAAGTCACGTCACAACGCAACACTTAAAATTCATAACACAAATACTTTTTAGTATAAGCTTTGTGAAATAGAAATAAAAAATTAAATTAGTTTAAGCAATTCGAGTGATGGAGATGTTATTTCATATTTGTATACGCCTAGAACGAAACTTCATAATAGAATTTGGGTGCATCCATACATTCGTCGCAGTAAAAGAACGGTAGCAACTGATGTCAAACAAAACACAATATGCAATACAAAATCGCCGATCAAAGTTGCAGCAAGCAGTGTTGCATTGAACTGGTCGCCAACATGTTGCCAACTTGTTAGGCACAAGTTGCTCCATGTGAAGGCTTTGATATAAATACATTGGTTAGCAACTTTTGTTGCAATTGCATTACTTTTCAATTGCTCCATGTATAAAAGGCCTAAAATTTGGTAAACATCACATACGCACTTTTGACAACTAGCGATTCACAAGTCCAATTATTCCATTTTGGGCAAAAAAATAAAAAATAAATAAAATAAATAATCATCGCATGGTACCTTGCTCCATTGACTTTAACATTGCGATTTTGATTATTTTTGAAAAAGTACTGTCCAATTATGCCACCGTACCACAAGCCACACCAAACAGAGCATTTTTCAGGGTGCATTGGCCGCTCTTTAACTTCCTCTGGCTGCTCTTCAGATCAAATTCGGCAATTCTGTTGACGTGCCCATTGAGCCAAAAATGTCTTCGTCGCTGAAGACAATTTCTCACAGAGCACGAATTTTGATAATAAAATTAAAAGATTTGTAAGCGCTGTTTGTTTGTTGGTCTATTCATGGTAAGATGGCAAACCTTACTGAAGATTTTTGGCTTTGCCACATGTTACGAATCACGCGTGAGGTGTCAAAAAAATTATAAACACCGAAAAAACTGATAGCTAAAAATCACTCTTTACATTGAATTTCGTTAGGATAGCTCTAAAATTTCGGCCGTTATCACAGACAGACAGACGGACATGGCTAAATCAACTCAGGGGGAGATGCTGATCAAAAATATTTACTTTTCTATGCCTGCCATGCCTTCTTATCCGCGTTACAAACGGAGTGAAAAAGCTAATATACCATACTCCATACGCATTTTTATATAGTGGGTAGAGTGCGTGGCCCCTAAGCTAAAGAACCGCGGTAGCCCGGGTTCAATTCCAGCTCAGACAGAAAGTTTTTTCAATTGAATTAATTTTTCTGTTCTGTCGTCACCTCTCTGCAGACAATGGCAAACCTCAGAGTAAAAATTGCCATGTAAAGCTTCTTAAGAACATATAAAAGCCGTTCGGAGTCTGCATAAAACACGTAGGTCCATTTTTCGGCCATTTGTGATCAAATATTTAATAACACGCACAACGCAATTGATCAATAAAAGTTAGGTCAAAGTCCTTCTAAGGGCTGAAATGGCCAGTTTATTTTTTCTTTTTTAGGATAGGTTGTAATTGAAATTGTTCATACACCCCCAAAATTTAATTTTACCGTCAAAAAACAGATTTTTAGGTACTTGAGGCATTAAACAATCAAGAACCCAGCAATTTTTGAAGCGATTTTAGATTTTTTTTTTTTAAAGATAAAGCTTTCAAATATGTAAGTACCATTTAAATTTTTGCAAAAAAATTTCAAGTGAGTGCTTCTGTTCTTAATGGCTTGTTTTAACACTTGACTGTTGCTTTGTCTTTTTCCTATTCATATTCTCTGAACATCAACCAAAATATTTTTTTTTCTTCAAAACGACTACTAATTTTCATTGAAATCGGAGGATAAGTAAAGAAAGTTGGAAAATCATGAGAACATGATTTCTTGACAACTGAAAACCGAAAAAACTGACCTGACCCGTAGAAACTAACAACATATTCGTCATCAGCAAGCAAAAGCCCTTCAGAAAAATCATAGGTTATGTTTGGCTGTTGTACAGTGTTATTTAAGTTATTCCCCTTTTCAAGTCCAATCTGACTAACATTCAGCTTGCTTATCTAATCAAATCAAATCGATATCAACAAATTTCTTTCATATAAGTTTGCAAATATGTATATTTTAATGTATGCTAAAGTTTCTCAATTTTTCATTTAGTTTGAAACTTTTACATGCCGCCGCAAAGTGAATTTTTATTTATTTTTGTGCTAATAAGTATAGTTTATAATCAACAAAAATGTTTATTCCCATTGTCAGTGGTTGCATATTTGGCATTTCTGCTATTATCTTCACGATTGTGTTAATTAAGATGGTTAAAAAGAATCGAAAAATTAGGCAAAATGCGTTATCGCCAAATGGTTAGTATTTGATGCAGTACTTGCTTGATGCACAAAATAAATTTTATAGCGTTTTATTTTCTCGAAAAATGTTGCATTTTTTCTGCCCTCTTTGAGAAATCTGCATTTTTTCCGTTCTTTCCTCAAAAAAAATTCTAACCTGTAAAATTACATTGTGTTCTTTTCTCGAAAATGTTGATCTCAAAAGAAGAAAAGAAATTAAAAATTTTACCACTCTCAACATCGACAAAAAGTGATAAGTTAGAAAAATATTTCACATTACTTTTCAAATTTCATTAAAGTTTGGGCTTATATAAGTATATTCATTACTTCTTAGCTTACTTTTACTTTACTTAAAGAGTTTAAATTTTTGTATTATAAAATCTTTAAAACATTTTGTATGGCTGTGTGGAGTCTTTGAGGTGGATATAATGTATGCAACGTGGATACAACACGTTTATTCAGTCTTTATTTCTGCCGATAAAATCCCCGTTTCCCGACTAATGATTAAATCTATATAAAGACGGGAATTTGAATAGCATGCACAGAAAAACATAAAAATAAAATAAATTGGCCATTTCAGCCCTTCTATTGATCAATTGAAAAACAGAACAACATAGTAAACATACAATTAACTACTCATAAAAAAGGTGCCCTTATTAGGAAAGTTGAAAAAGTCTTCAAGAGCACTTTTACACTGTGCGACAATTTAGAACTTTTTGTTGTATCAGAGTATGCACTGCTTGTTACTGGTAGAGGAGCACTCCCGCAGGAACATTTCATTCCGCAGGTAAGGCCATTTCAAAATTTTATTTTAACTGAGAAAGAAAAACATGAAGAAGCTTGTAAGGGATTCATTTGCCCAATAAAAATTTTCTGTACTTTATATATGACCACACCAGCTTTGGTTTCAAATCTAGTATTTGCCAAATACTAAAAAATCGTTTTAATACAGCTTTGGTTTACAATTTATTACAAGCTTAGATTGAAGTATAAAAAAAAATAACAAACACAGTGAGATTCGAACTAGGGACATCTAGTTTGTAAGCTCACTAGGTTAATCACTAGGCTATTGCCCTATACGAAGCAAAAACAATAAACGAGCATATGAACCTAATAGCTTAATATTGAGTTTCAGCATTGCAATATTTCTTTGATTTAAATTTTAGTACAGAAAATTTTAAATTATTGGTTAGTATTTATAAAAGTTTACATTTTAAACCTCAAGGTTAAAAAATATGCAGTAGTATTTTAGCTGGACTAAAATTTATTCCAAGATTTTTAACCGTATACTCATACATTTTTTTTCTTAAAAATTTTTCGCCCGAGTATAATTTTTTAGTAGCGAGGATCCTGAAAGTGCATCCGACGTGTTCCTTAGCAAATTTCACTTAATAATGGTAAAAAAAATTAAATAAGAATACAAAGTTTTAGTTAAAATGCCTAAAAAAACTTATATTTAATATGAACATACAACTTAGGTCTGGGCACTTTATTGGCTTTAGACGCACGCATAAGCATAACGTCTTCTACTATACACATGCAGGAGAGACCATGACAAAACACTGTTATTTAAAATAAACATTTTGAAACAAAAAAAAAAAAAATATTTAAATGTTTGTAAGGCAAAAAAAAAAATGTGAAAAGAATGGTGGATCAGGAGGAATTGGGAATGCCTCCGAACATTTTTACTGGCAAATGAATCCTTTACAAGCTTCCTTACTTGTTGTCTTTCTCATTTTCATTTTCATCATGAAAGCCCAACCTGCAGAAAAAATTGACCAATTAAAAAAATTTAGACCCTCTACGACATAACGAAGTCATGTTCTGAGAGTGTTGCGATACATTTTTGCTGACGCACTGTGTTATTATAATTTTGGTCGCATTTGAAACGGGCGTGAACGTTAATAAATACCAATCACTTTTTACATTCTGATGCATTAAAAAGAATGAGAAACTTCGAATTATATCTAATATATGTTCCAATATTAACCGTCTTAAATAAAGCATTTTCATTGGTTTTTGGGCGATTAAAGTGGGCGTGGAAACCAATTTTTAGTACTGTTGCTGACTGTAACCATAAAAAATAAGCCAAAATTTTAGCTCAATCGGGCCAGAAGTCAATTTTAATGATTTCTAAAAAAGTTGGCGTGACTATATGTAGCCACGCTTATTTTTAGTACAGTTTCCCAAAGAAACCATACAAACTATATAACCAAATTTTAGTCTTACACGACCAAAACCGCCTGATTTATGGGCGGAAAAGGGTGCGTGGAGACAAATTTGTAGTACAGTTGCCGACAGCAACCATATAAACTAAATTACCAAATTGAAGTCTTATACAACAAAAATCATCTGAAATAAAGCATTTTTATTGATTTGGTGGTGGTAAAAGGGGGTGTGGCAAATTTTTTTAAAGACCGAATGTCATTGTACACTTTTGACATTACGATACATGGGTTGGTAACTTTTCAACTGACAATAAAAAATTCCTATATGGAAAATGGCGGCCATTTTGTTGATATTTGTATGGAAGTATATGGGAAAATCTTTAAAATGCCATATCTCCACTGGGCCGATTTCGTGCAAACTTCACAAAAATCATCTACAGACCATCTACCCAACGTACCCTGAAATTTTAGTTGAAATCGGTCGACCCGTTTCCGCAGTTAGTGGTGACATCAAAATGTACACTTATTTTTATATATATAAATAGATAAGCACCGGAGAAACCGGAGGCGAACCTTTACAGGGTAACATGTCTGACTCTCTCAACCTGGCGAGGCCAGCATAATTTTTGTGAAATCGCCTCAAGTCGACTCAAACCTCCACGTAGTGTTTCCTGGGCAACGTCAAAACTCACAACCGTTAGTTTGGCGGCTAATCTGAGCGGCGGGACCCCCTAAGCTTAAAACAGGTTGTGCGTGGGGTTTCAAGACCCACCCGTAAAAACCCATTTCAATGAAAACTAATAAGAATAAAATAAAACTGATCCCCAAATGACGACTACTGCAAATGAAAAACTGATAATGATTTACGGATATGCACCTGGAATGTCCGAACCCTTAATTGGGAAGGTGTGACAGGGTTGCATTCGGCATGCACCCTGTAATATCTACTACAGCGGCCATGCGGAGAAGAACGAGTTTGGATGCGGATTTGTAGTTGGCAAGATACTACGGCCCCACCTCCTGCGATTCACACCTGTAAACGAACGACTTGCCATAATCCGCATCAAGGTTACATTTTTCAATATAAGCTTAATATGTGTGCACGCTCCGACAGAAAACAAGGACGATGAGACCAAGGAAATTTTCTACGAGCGCCTTGAAAATGCTTACGAGCGCTGCCCCCGTCACGACGTAAAAATCGTGCTTGGTGACTTCAACGCTAAGGTGGGCAAGGAAAATATTTTTGGTCCAACAGTCAGAAAGTTCAGCCTCCACGACAACACCTCCGATAACGGAATGAGGCTGATTGACTTCGCCGCAGCACGAAACATGGTCGTAAGTAGCACTAGATTCAAGCATCTCAATATTCATAAAGCCACCTGGATGTCCCCTGATCAAAAAACAAAAAATCAAATTGATCACGTTTTGATCGACGGAAGGCACTCTTCCAGTGTATTGGATGTACGCACGATCCGTGGTGCAAACATTGACTCGGATCACTAGGGATAAGCCTTCTTAATATCGCATATAAGCTCCTGTCGAGCGTTTTATGTGAAAGATTGAAGCCCATTGTAAACGAACTGATTGGTCCTTATCAGTGTGGCTTCAGACCTGGAAAGTTCACCATCGACCAGCTTTTCACGCTATGACAAATCTTGGAGAAGACTCAAGAAAAACAAGTCGACATTCACCATCTTTTTATCGACTTCAAAGCCGCCTTCGACAGCTCAATAAGGAAGCACCTGTGCTCCACCATGTCTGAGTTTGGTATTCCTGCAAAACTAATACGATTTTGCAGGATGACACCATTTGTTACTAAACGAGGTTTCAGACAAGGTGATTCCTTATCGTGCGCTTTTTTCAACCTAATGATGGAAAAGATCATCCGAGCTGCTGATCTGAGTCGTAGTGGCACAATATTCTACAAGAGAGTTATACTGCTTGCGTATCCTGATGACATCGATATCATTGGCCATAATACGCGCGAAGTCAGTGCAGCATTTTCCAGATTAGAAAGAGAGTCAAGTCGAATGGGTCTGGCAGTGAATGCAGATAAGACAAAATACTTTGTGTCGACAAACAAACAGTCCCAGCGTCTTGGAACCCATGTTACAGTTGACAATACCTCCTTCGAGGTTGTGAAGGACTTCGTTTATCTAGGATCCAGCATAAACGCAACCAACGACATCAGCATTGAGATCAAACGAAGAATAACTCTTGCCAACAGGTGTTACTTTGGGCTCAGTAGGAAATTGAGAAGCAGAGCCTTCTCTCGACGAACGAAAACCAAGCTCTATAAATCGCTCATCATGCCCGTCTTGCCTCACAAACTTAGGCGCTGAGCAGTTCAGATGAAAAGACTTTAGGAGCATTCGAGAGAAAGATTCTTCGTAAAATCTACGGACCAATCTGCGTCAATGGCGAGTACCGAATACGGTGGAATGATGAGCTGTATGAGCTGTACGCTGACATCGACATAGTCAAGCGCATTAAAATCGAGCGGCTTCGCTGGCTAGGTCATGTTCAGCGCATGAAAGACGATGCTCCAGTGAAGAAAACGTTCGATTCAGTACACAGCGGCGGTCAACGCAGAAGAGGACGACCGCATCTTCGTTGGAAAGACCAAGTAGAGGACAACCTGACGAAGCTTGGAATTTACAACCGGCGCCAGCAAGCGAAAGACAAATGGCTGGCGCAAATTCTTAGATGAGGCCAAGACCGACATACGGTTGTAGCACCAACTAAGTAAGTAAGTAAGATAGATAAGCACATATAAAAAACACTAAAACGAAATTTTGAATTTTTATTTTGCGGGTGTAAATCAAAATTCGAAAAGAAAAGGTCGTCCGAAGCGCCCTCTAGCAAAGAGTAGTATAAATATGCAGTTGCACCGGTAACATATCGTCTACACCAGTGTTCGGACTTTACTGCAATTGCAGTAGATCTACTGCGCTTTAAAATCTACTGCGACTTATTCGCAACATATTTGGCATCAAAAATTATATATATTTTTTTAGAATTATAAAAAACAATATAGTAATTAAAATATTTATATATAATATTTATATTGACTTTATATGATTTAAATACAAATTCTAAATGTTTGATAGTTTAAATCATACTTGATTTTAAATATTTATATTTAAAATAATTAAAATAGTATTAAAATACGGTTGTAGCGCCAACTAAGTAAGTAAGTAGTAATTAAAATATGCTATCATTGATTTTTTAATGCAAACATTTGTATGGCTAGTTTTGTGATATTTTTGGAATATGTAAGCATTGATGTTGATTATGAAAATGTAGTTTCAGGGGCCCATTCCATCTATATACTGTGGTCATAGCGTTGAAACAGAAGAAAGTCATATTTCAGCTGAAGCTGTCATTGCAATAAAAATAATTATTTTAAAGTCTTACATATGTTTCTGCGACCACTTTTTGCTTGGAACTTGCTGTTAATTTTGAGTTTTTTTTTACTTTTTTTTCGACGAAAATACGTGCTCTTTACTTGCAAGTGATTACTGTCCCTTGTAGAGGCAGGGTGATGTAAACCTCTGACGTTGATGGTGGCAATTGCCACCGTTAGGGCCGAAAGTTTAATATCGCGAGTTACTTAACAAAAAATCGGTTACAAATCGGCCACATTGCTTAAGACAGTCTTGCATGAAATGTGCGATAAATTCACCACCAACTCTCGTTTAAAATTTAAAAGCTACTTCGATACTTTAACTTTGACATTAATACACTTCCAAACATTTATATGTTGTCATCAGCAAAGCAATTAAAACTACTAATTTTTTACGCAAAAATATCGATTTCTTTTGTGTATACAATCTTAACTGTTAAAAACCGTCATCGACTCCGATGACTCACATACACACACCTTTAATATTTGTTTGGGATTTGGTTATTATTGTGATTTTGTTTTGTTTGCGAATCCTATGTTTCAATAACCATTTATTGTTGTAAGCAGCACGAGTTCGAATCTCTTATTTTGTTCAAAACTACCTCAAAATCTTTTGTGATAAATATATTGATATAATTCTTTATAAGAAAAATATTACAAATAAGTTAAGAAAAATGTCAGCGCAATCAGAAGAAGCATTTATTACCTTTATGGTTATGGGTATAACTATTTTATTTATGATGTGTTTTTTCATATGTCGTGCTATCAGAAGTCGTAGAAACTATAGCAGTCACGTGCAATTTGCATCATGTGAGTAGTTAAATCATGTCTAATGTGTGTCGCCTTCGATATTTACAACAAGATATATAAACAAAAATATAAATAGTTAGATGGCTGTAAGATTGATTATTTTTTTTTGCACACGCCTTTGATACGAAATATTTGTCTCTACCACCACACCAACCTTTTAAATAAAATAATAATAAACAGCCCAGATGAAAAACAAAGCAGGCCTGCCGATGGAAGGAATGTGGCTGGTTATAATTTTAATGCTAAAGCCTAGTACTCTGTTCGTTTGCGTGAAATTTCGCTGGCAACATCTATTTATTTGTTGCGTGAAATTTCTGACTTAAAGTTCGTTGCGAGGAACTTCTATGGCAACGTTTCTCAGAGAGACTCAGAGATATCTCATATGATATCTCTCTTTTCACTTCAAAATAAATAGGCAGTACAATTAAATTGTTGCTTAGAAACATGTTGCGATAATTTTACGCACCGGAACAGAGTACTGCTCTGATGAACATGTAAAAATTTCCACGCTTGTTTTGCATCTGTCACTTTTTGTATGGAGATTTGAGTGGAATTTCACATGAAACTGAACAGAGTACTATGCTTAAGTTAAAAAGCAAACGTACATGTTTGCTAATGCAAAATTCAGGTTAATTTTAAGGGACAACAACTTCAATATATTCATGATTGTTGTAATTCGCCGAAACTTTGTGGTTTCGTTGCAGCACTTTTGATAGCAACAATGTTGTTATGCATATTAGTTCAACAAAATCATTACAGAGTGAATGGCTCAGTTGACTAGGGCTTTAGTTTTTATTTATGTATTTTGGAATCTTGAGTAGTGAGTTCAAATCCCATCACAACACAATCCAATTGTCAATTGAGTCTTTCAATTGCATTGATACTCGGCCACACATTGTATAAACTTAATGTTAAAGATTTTCTTCAAACTGTTAAATATATATTATTTGATACCATAAGATGCATGCTACATTGCTGCTACGTCAGTACATTTGGCAGACATGTCGGCCTAGGACATGCCTATACAAAAAAGATATAAGCGGGTATGAAGGCGAGCATGTCTCTTGTCCTTCCCAGGCATGTTGCCGGCAGACATACAGCAGTGCTTCTTTTCCAACTGGAAGTGTTAATGAGAAATATTCTCCTGATTAAATGTCACGCCACAACTTTGTATGCATGTTTACAACATTTCGTATCAGAAACCTGTTATAAGAATATTTTGTATATGTAAACAAGAGTCATACTACCATTTTCTTATTTTATTTTGTCTTTAAGCCAAGTATTCTGTTCGTTTGCGTGAAATTTCGCTGGCAACATCTATTTATTTGTTGCTTGAAAGGCAGTACAATTAAGTTGTCGTGAAAAAATGTTGCTCAGAAACATGTTGCTTTAATTTCACGCTGCGGAACAGAGTACTGCTCTGACGAAAATGTTGTGAAAATTTCCACGCTTGTTTCGCAGCCGTCATATTTTGTATATATATTTGAGTGGAATTTCACATGAAACTGAACCGAGTACTAAGCTTTAAATGTAATTTTTTTAAATTTAGCCACTAAAAGCAATATTATCTTCACTCCGTATTTATATAAAAGTCTTAAAAAAAACAAGTATCCTCTATTAATACTAATTAATTGAAACTAATTTTTAAATCTTTTTCTTCTATAAATTTGTTACTCGGTTGTTTTTTTTACCTTTAAATAGAATTTTTGCCAAGCAATTCCAAGTTGATATCGACCAAGCAAGTAAAAGTAATAATTTTATATTAACCCTTTCAGTAGATTTGCCCAATATATTGGACAAGTCAGCAAGTAATTTTGCAACGCTTTTTTTTAAATCAAATCGTTTGGTTCTATGAAAAAAAGATTAACCAACATGATAAAAAGAAATTTAGAGATATATTTGACATTAAAGTCAGTTGGGTTTTCGTTTTTTTGCCGAAGAAAAGAAAACAATTTTTTTCTTATTTTATAAGAAAAAATCAACCGGACAGAAATCAAATTTATGGTTTTTTTAATCTATTTATGGCTTTAATGATAATTATATTAATAGGGTTTAAAAACCAAAGATCTAAAGGGTTGAAAAACCTTCAAGGAATGAAAAAAATGTGCCGAACAGGAGCAAATCAATTTTTTCTTTGTAAAAGCTATGTAAGTAGCGCAGGTAAAAATCAAAGGCATGAATTTTTCATCTTTTTATGACCTAAATAATAGGAATATTACCTCAAATAAATTATTTTGTTCTTAGTTAAGCCTAGCCATTGAAAGGGTTAATATAGATTTATTATTAATACATACTAATTAACTTATGTCAAACCAATTTGACATCGACATCTTTTGTAAATGCTATAAAAAAAAACTAAATTTTTGTTTGAAAATCGGTGTTGTTAAAAGCACTATTGCTGATATGAGGATATCTTATCTTTTTTTTTAGATTTTGTTTGTGGCTTCATTGCTATATTATTCATAGCTCATTCAAAGTTACTCATTGAAAGTAGTTTATACCGCAAGCATAAATCAGCTGTTTTATAAAAAGCTAATTTAAAATCTTCTGTGATATTATTATATAAATAAGTAAAATAATTAAACACAAAAAATTATAAATGTCTGGACAAGCAACGGGAGTTATTATAGGAAGTGTTATGGGCTCTGTTATGTTGCTTATTGTTTGTTTTTTTATATGTTGTGCGCTTAAAAATCGTAAAAACTATCGTGGTCACTTGCATTTTCAAACTCGTGAGTATTTAAATGATATCCCATATGAGAAAAGTGTAAAAAAAAGCAAACAGTTAACTTTGTTCACTTGTGTTTTTGGAGTGTTTGTTTTTTTTTAAAGCTTGCCCACCACCGCTTAACTTTACCGCAAAACCGTCTTTAGTTTGCCGTCCTTATATTAACCGTATTTCACATCACAACAATACATATTAATGTCGATATTGTTTCAAAACAGCGACATGTTGTAATTTTTTCTTTGCGAATCAAACCATAAAAATGTAAACCAGAAACAGAAAATGTACCTACCTAAGTAAATGTATATGTGCATATGTGATTCACTCAGGGATCAGAAGATTGGTTTGAAATTTTTTTTAATCAAGTAGTAATATTTTCTCAATTCATTATTTAGACCAAACAATCAATGACTCACACTTGCACGCCTGCTTTTATACCTTATCTATCAAGTTATAGAATGATAAACATAGAGAATGATTTTGTGTTTCTTATACTTATATTTTTGGTTTTATTTTTTTTTTTAAGTTATTAAGATTGTTTCACAGAGAGAAATAATTTTCTTATTTTCAAAAATTGTTTTGCTTGATTCAAGAAAATGTCAAATCCATTTAAATTTATGTTTAAATTTAAACTAAAAAAAAATTTAAACTAAGGCATTTAAAACTAATCCTTAGAAAAATGCGCTTATTTTGAGAATATATTTTCCATAATTAATTAAAAAGCGCCGTCGTTTGGTTGATGTGCTGCACAGTTTTAAAAGTGAAAATTATGCAATAAATTTTGAAAAATTTACAAATTTGTGAAAATTGTCCTCACTTATCTACATACTATAACTCATAATTAAAAAATAAAAAAAAAGTGGTGCGGTCAGGGGACCCCTTCTTTTCTTCAGCTCCGCATGTATTTAAAAAAAATTTTATAGTTTTATTTTTTTATTATTTTTTATTTTATATAATTTTTTCAAGGTAAATAATGAAAATGAACAATCAAATCAAAAAGTTGAATTTAATATTTTATGAAAAAAGAGTTATTTATTGAAAATTAAAATGTAAAATTCTTATGAGAGACGAAAATATGCAGTTACCGTTGTCAGCGATGTTTGTTTCATGATGCAACAAGGCGTTGAGCATCGAACATTTATCATGATTGAAAACTGGACTTGCTAAAGAGTGTACAACAAAAAACACATTTTTAGGGTCCACGCTTGTGTCCAAAAACCTTTTAAAATTCTTACATCGGATTTGAAATCAGCGACCAGCGCATCTGCAAAGAATATAAAACAAAACACATTTTTAGTATCCACCCTAGGGGCCATTCACGTGAGCAGACTTTTTGATTTTATTAACCTCCCCCTAGGCAGCAAGAGTAAGCAAAGCTCCCACCCTCTCCCAGGCTTACGTAAACATTGGTACATGCATCGGGAATCCCTGAAAATGTATTTCGTTTTCAAACATAGACAAGTAGGGTTGCAAAATGCGTTAAAACAAAAATCGACTAAATTTAGTAGTAAATTCGAAAAAGTAAAAAATAAATACTGCTGGCCCCCTAGTGTCAAAAATTTTTTTAATTTTAACATAGGATTCGAAATCAGCGACCCCTAAATTCTAACATCAGATTCGAAATCAGTGAACAGCAATTACGCAGGACTTTAACCCACCATTCCTTTATACCACGGGGCAAAGGGAAAAGTGATATGCGTATTACATCCACATCATCTTTTTCAACTATTGTTTAAGTTTGCAAAAACAAACAAAAGTTATACCTAAAATGTTAAAACAATTTTATATAATTTAGTATTAATAAAGGTATACATCATGGAATTACAACCAACAAATTTTTTTGCAAATTTCAAAAGTAGAGTGTCTTCAGAGGATGGTATATTTTAACGAGTGGTATATTTTAACGGGGTATTTTAACATATCGTCGCTGCGCCAGAAAAACCAGATATGTGATTTTTGTAAATTTTTTTATAGCATATTTTGTTTACACTATCTATTACCCACATTTCTGCATTTGCAGTTTTTTATACCTCTTATGATTTAGAAGTGATCAAAAACAGTTATTGCTGCAGTACCAGAAATGCTCCGAAAAAATTTGTTTTTTGTTCTCCTGAAAAGTTACTGAAAAACATATAACTGTTTTTGTTGGCGCAGCGACGATATGTACCTAGTTTAGTAAAAAAATACTAAAAATTCCATTTTTAATTAAAAATTAAAGTATTTTGTACTTAAAAATTGTGCGGTCAGTTTTTGAAAATTTCGTTAAAAATAGTAAACATTGATTCTCCAACATCAAATTTTGAGAATGCATTAAGAATGAATGCCTCACAATACGATAATATTTTCAAAGTGCCAAAAAAATAGTGGTGCTGACCTTGAAAAATGGGAATGACATTTTTAGTGGTCAAAAAATTTAAAATTTTTCTCGAAAGTGTTTTTAAAAAAGGACACCACAATAAAGAGCAATTCAAGATCTTTAAAATATGTCTTAAATTTTTTTCTTGTAGGACTAACGGTTTAGAAGATATAGTTGTTTGAGTACATGTCCAAATGACAATTTTTGTTTTTTTTTATAATTTTTCATTGTGTCTAACTGCAAAAACAAAAATAGAAAATTATAAAAAAATATGCAAATATTTTTTGTTTTTAAAGTTATCAAAACGTGCAAAATTTTAAAAAAATCGGAATCGTCAAAATTAGTTTTTGGACGAAAGCGTCCGATTTGACATGGAATGACCGATATATATGTTTTTTTTATTTCTAGTAAAATTTACTATAGTTTTTTCATTTTCAACAGCCTTTAGTGTATTTTATGTACCAACAGCTCCTTTAAAACGAGTTTTGGAGCGTGTTAGTCGAATCGACTAACATTGGTTATAACCAGGGTTAAGATATCGATGACATGTCATCTTTTTCTGCTGCTTCTAAGACATTTCCTGGTTATTTAGAACGTCCATTTATGTTTACTAAATTCCAAATATGAAAAGTTTTTAGGTAATTTTTTCGTCATTTTTCATCCTTTTTATCGGATTTAGTTTTCAGGTAATTTTTACTAGATTTGGGGCATTTTTTGGGAATTTTTAGCGAATTTAAAGTTATTTTATTGTCATTTTTGGACATTATGAATTTTTATAGTATTTTTCGGTTTTTTTAAGTCAATTTTGTGTAATTTAAAAAAAATTCGTTTATTTTTCGTACTAAAAAATGTAAAAATACAAATTTTTAAACATATTCCTTTAACAATAGAGTCCCTTCAATTAAAAACATTACCTCTCGAAAAAAGAGTAGCTTTGTTTATAGACCTCGAAGAAAAAAAAACTCTGCTCGTGATGAAACTGACAAAAGGGTATGTAGAAAGATGAAACAAGTGTTAGATAAAAACTCAAGATATGTTGGTTTTTATTAACTCTATTTTTATGCTCTATTGCTGAAATATTAGGGAGATATAAGACGATGACATATCGTCTTTTAAATATGTTTCTCTCGTCAGTGCAGAAGTAGAAATAAGTTTTTCTGTTTACGAAAACATTTTGCCAGATGTTCTTTCAATTTTAATAATTTAAAAATGTACCTTGGAATTTACTGTAACGCTATGTATAAAAACTATATAATTTATAAAAACTATGTTTTAATTTTAAAGCTTTCTTTTTTGTTTCTTTTTTATGTAATTTTTGAGTTTTTTAGGTTATTTTTGTCAGTTTTTAGGTCATTTTCTGCAGTTTTAGATATTTTTTGTTATTTTTTTAGGTCATCAAAATCCGACACCTGGTTATAACGTATTAAAAATATGATTGGTTATCCAGGGTTGATACTGCCAGTACAAACACAAAAAGTATAAAACATAAAACATATTTTCATGGTCCACCCTAGTGTCAAAAACTTTTTGAAATTTTAACATCAGGGTCAAAATCAGCGATCCCTTTTACTGCTAGCACATATACAAAGAGTATAAAAAACACATTTGGGTCCACCCTAGTGTACAATTTTTTTTTTAATTCTACACTTCTGGAAGTGTAAGTTTTGCTCCATAAGAACCGAACTTTTAGGTTCTCAACTCGTTAACAACAGCTGTTCAAAGTGTGCGACAGTTTTTACACTCGTAGTTCACAAATGTTTATTTAATAATTAACAAAGTTGTAATTGCACATTAATTTAAAACTAAAAGATACTCTGTTCGCAATTGATCAGCTGTTTCTGACGAGTTGAGCAAATCGTTTAATTTTGAGTTAAATATCAACGAACGTCAACAGACGAAACGAGAGCAGACATTCGGTAAGTTGCAGTCGTCTCGTTTCGTTTATTTTGGTCAGGCCTTAACATAAAATTCGAAATAAGCGATCAGCGCACCTATAAAGAGTATAAAAGAAAAAAAAATTTTTAGGGTCCACCTCTTCTGTCAAAAAAAAATGTAAGAAACAGAGACACAGAGAGAGAGAGAGAGAAAAAGACTAACCACTCGTTTGTTAGTCTGCTCGAATCTCAATACCCGCACTCACACACGCAGTGCTCTTGCCTGCTAGTTTGTAGTCAGCGCGATACACACACAACAACCTCACTGTTACGTGACGGTTTCTACCAAATCACACCACCCGCAAGCCACATAAAAGAACTTCGTCCCAAAAAAACGTATACAATAGAGGTACAAATTAAAATTTTCAAATTTTGACTTCTTCATTTTATTTAATTTTTGACTACTATCAAAATTGTGGACACATCTTCTTTCTTTTTAATAAAAAAACAAAATGCTTCGTCTCTTTGTTTTGTGTGGAGTCCCTTAAAAAACAAAATTGTTTTTGCTTCTCCTAAAAATTAAAAATTTAGTGTTTCGCCTGTTTTGCAGACAGGATGCGATCAGTGTGACCAGAGTGGAATATAATATTTCACTTTGGAATATTTTTCTTTACGAGTGCATATTTTTTTAAAAAAATGTGTAGCATAAAAATTTGAATATTTGTTGTATTCCTATCTTTTGTCTAAATTAACAAAAACTTTCTTTCAAAAAGGCCAAGAATCAAAACAGTTGAATTAATTGTTAAGCGACAAAAATAACTACGGATTTATTATTTTTCTAAAATATGTATTGGTAAAACTTTTAGTAAATGTAATCCTTGAAAGCAAAAATGTTAATGTTTTTTAAATATTAAAGGCCAAAGGTTTTCTTATACAATTTTTTCATAATTTGATGTTTCCTTCTGATTAAAATTTCAAATTAATGTAGTCAAAACCATTATGTATTAAAGCCTAAGTGTATTAAGGATTTTAAATTGAAAAAGTTTTAACGAAAAGGATATAAATGAATCTGATGAAGTTAAAAATTACTGCAAAACTTTTGTTTTAAACTTGCTTCTTCAAGTAAAATCGGCAAATGCTAAACAATTGTTTATTCAATGCCAAACAACAAAAAGTGCACTTGTTGATTTTAGTTAATAAATTACACGACTCGACAAAAAATGTTTCGTTCTTTGTCCAAAATTTTACTTTATGATTTTCCGGTTAATTATGCACAAAAACGAAAAGAAAATACCTTTTTTTCCATATAAAGTTTACTTTTGTGATAGCTATAGTAATAATACTTATTTTCGAGTTTTTATGGGTTTTTTTATTAAGTCTAATATATTCAAAAATAGCGCGAGATAAAAGTGGCGTTTTTACCTCCACACTGTGATAAACAACAATCAGGTGTTTGGTAAAAGTCAAGATTACATCTAACAAGGTAATGTTAGTAGTACAAAAACAAACGTTCTCCTGCCTACAAAAGCATACATTTTCATGCCATACTATTTTTTTTGTTCAACTATGATCCAATCTACCGACATTTCATACTTTGATGTCATGGTCAAATTTTGTGTTGACCAGTGTTATTTATAAAATTGTTGTTTTAAAATTATTGTGCATAAAATTTTTAAAAAAATTTCTCAAATAAGCATAAATAAGAAGAAGCTATTTTGTGACACTTCTCAAAGTCTTTTTATGGACATTTCCGTAGCTACGCACGTGACAGTCGCACGACTTTAATGAGTGAAAAAACAGAGAAAAATTAAACTTAGAGTTTTCTTATTTTGAGTTGCCAAAAATTCGGCTTTTAGATAGAAGCCACCAAAAATTATACGTTACGTGACACAAAATAGAAGTAGTTTTTACCTGCATTAATATAAACGAAAAAATCTGCACGAGTTTTTTATGAAAGTTTTTTATATATAATCTGGAATAATGTTGCTACATATTCATTAAAGTGGCCCTAATTTTTTAACTCTAGAAAAATTTAGGTCCCAACCCCCAATCTTGTTTCAATTAACAAAATAATGATCTGTGCAAAATTTTAGCTTAATTGAAGAACTCTAAAACGACCCTCATCCAGACGACAAACTCCAGAAATTGGCTACAAACCTTTTAAAAAAATCTCCCAGAAGTAAATTCCAAAAACCTTCAAAATAGCATGAAAACTTTAAAATCATTTATTAATATTTGCTTTTAAATATTAAGAGCATCGTATTTTTATTTAAACCAAATTAGTATGGTTCCATAAAAATATATTAACAAACTTAAATTTAGCATTATTTAATTTTATGAGCAGATTTATAAGCAGTTGGGTAAGTTTAACGGTCGTCGGCAATGATCTGCAAGACAAATTGTTTCTCAGATTCATCTTTTGTCAGGATGTTATTAAGTTCCTGAATGAGTTTGACACCTCTTTCCGCAACATTTTTTTGTACTAGAATTTACAAGAAACGAAAGCTTGATGTTTGTATAGAAAAAAACATTATTTTGGTGCAGAATGTATCAGTTGTTTGTTTGTTTCTTCCTCGTCGTCATAAATCCCTGCTTCCAAAATAACTTGAGACATATTTGCTTTAGCGGTTGTTGGAACATTGTCATCAAAAAATGATTTCAGGAACTAAGATTAAAGGAACTAAGTACTTGAGATGGTTAGAGTATTTTTTTGCTGCAGCCTTACTTATTTCTGGATCAATATCCTGATAATTAATAAGTTTCCGCACGCAAATCATGACAAGACCTTTTTATTGTAATTTATTTAAATTATATTTTCCCGAAAACATATTCCCTGCTAGCCTTTTTTCGGCGTAATACGTCTAAATTCTCCGATCCTTATACGCAGAAATTGCTTTACACAACATTTATTCGTTCTAAACTCGAATATGGGGCGTTTATCTGGAATCCTTTTTATACCATACATTCTGCGCGACTTGAACGAGTAAAAAAAATTCTTAAGATCATTAAATCACTTAGATCATTAAATTTTGTTGAGCAACTTCTCATATAATTCATGATGTTTCCTTACACATCTTCAGTCTCTCGAGAACAGGCGAAGGATTCCTTCTTTGATGATCCTGTTCGATATTATTTCCGTTCAAATTGATTGCCCGGCTTTGTTAAATCTAATTAATTTATTTATTCCTTCTCGTCAATTACGTCAACAAAATATTTTCGCTTTTCCATTTTATAGTAGAAATTAGCAGCCATTGACCCATTATCTAGAACTATGAAAGATACACTCTCCAGAATATTTTCTATTGTCTTTTCTATTTCTAGAGATCACTTTAAAGCTTTGCTGAATAAAACATTTATATTCTAGTATTTATGGTCTAAAGCTTCCATATTGAATCTTTCATTATGATATACTACTTAAGTTCTTAATTTTAGTATTTAAGCAATTTTTTTTTTAAACTAGTCTGTTAGGTTTGTAAACATAGACATTAAACAAATAAAAAATAATTATTGCTTCTGCTAACACACACCAAGCTCGAACGTAGACGCGAGCTAGAAAAATTCGAGCTACTTGAAGAGGTTGATGCTATTTAAAAAATCTACAAGCAATACAAATTTTTTATAAAATAAAACTAGTAAAAATTATTTTATAATAAACACCTTTGCTTAAGATAATACAAAAGGAAAAAAAAATTAATTATATTTTAGAACACATTTCATTTCCCCCCCAAAAAACCACACTTAATTTAAAAAACTATCAGCAAATTCCGATGCGCAGTATAACAATACTAATGCTTGGTTACTATGTCATTTTTATGACGACACAAAAGTTTATCACCTGAAATATCACCTTAATAAAGCTCCATTTAATAATTTATTTGTTTTTAATTGTCCAAGATTGCCAAAGATAGAAAAAATGACAACATGTTATTTTAAATTTAATTGACAACAACTGACCACTGAAAATGACATAGTGAAAACCAAGCATTAGGGGGTTTTTTGGCTGCTTCAGTTTTTTGACTTGCGACCAGTTTCTTCATTGAAATTTATGTATGCGCAACAGTTTCACAAAACAAAATATTGTAACTGTTGTCGTTGTTGACATGAAACGGAACAAAACAACTCAGAATCGACTCAGAATCTTTCTTTGATCACCTTTAACCCTCTTTTGGAAGTATTTTTTAAAAGCATGAAGTTTCGGCCAAATTTTCAAAAATATATGCTCATGAGGGTCACCTTAGAGTTGTCCCATTAAGCTAAAATTTTGCACAGACCATTTTTTTGTGGATTGAAACAAAATTGCAAAATATTAACTTTTAAAATCCTCCATATAGCTAAGGGCCTCTCTAATATTCATAATTGCTTTGTTGAAAAAATCTTTTTTAATAACTTTTATTAAACTATAATATAATACGCTACGTGATATACGTTATGTGGCAGATTTTTCCCTTCAAACATAGGCAAATATTTTATAGTTTTATTTATTTAATTGAACTAAAAAAACAAAGAGTATTTCAGGACTGTTACCATAGAAAAATGAAAAAAAAATTTAATTTAACTTTGTATTATACGAGTATTTATTATTCTAGGAATCTCATGCAAATGCATGTTTTTACTGGGCGTCTTAAAATGAAAATTTTAAAGTTATCTTTACGAATTATGAAATTTGCTTTAAAATGGCATTCAATCGCTAGTGCATATGCAAAAATATGCAAAAATAATATTTTGCAATAAATGCACAATTTTGCCTATTTTACAAAAAATGCCTGTTGTTGCATATATGTTGAAATGTTGATTTTTGCCATTTATTTTTTCATTTAAAGACGTACAAATGTCGCGTTATCGATCCTGGAAATACCCATATTTATTGCGCATATATCTGTATATTTTACAGAGGTTTTTGAATATTTTTGGTTTTTTTATTTGCAAAAATTTTAATTTGGGAAAATATTATTTATAATTATTACTTTTATGTTCACTTCATATTTTTGTTGTTTTTGATAAATTAATTTTATAAATATGTATGTATTTTAAAATGAATTGTTTTTATTTTTTTCTAAATCACATGCAATATTTATTTTTAAGCCGATAATAAAGTATATATTATAAAAATATTTTTAATTGCATATTGCACCTGTTTTTAGTGCATATTTTCGATGTTTTAGCGCAGGAGATTCCCAGCCCAAATACTTATAAACGGGGCTCGGATTTTGATGACCTAAAAAAAAAAAATTAGAAAAATGACCTAAAAACTGCAGAAAATTACCTAAAAACTGGCAAAAATTACCTAAAAAACGCAAATAATTACATAAAAAATAAACAAAAAAATAAAGCTTTAAAAATAAAACATTACTAAACTTAAAATTTATTGTATATAATTTTTATACATAGCGTTACAGTATATTACAAGGTATATTTTTAAGTTGTTAAAATTTAAGAAACCTCGATTGTCTGACAAAAAGTTTTTTGTAAACAGTAAAACTTCTTTCTACTTCTGCACTGATGAGAGGAACATATTTAAAAGACGATATGTCATCGGATGCGAGTTCCTCTTCTAATTTTATACTATTGAAATTTTTACCCCCCCCCCAATATTTCAGCAATAGAGCATAAAAATAGAGTTAATAAAAACTAGCATATCCTGAGTTTTTATCTAACACTTGTTTTATCTTTCTACATATCCTTTCGTCAGTTTCACCACGCGCAGAGCTTTTTTTTCATCGATGTTTACAAACAAAGCTACTGCTTTTTGGAGAGGTAATGTTTTTGATTGAAGGGACGCTATTGTTAAAGGAATATGTTTAAAAATTTGCATTTTTTCATTTTTAGTAAGAAAAAACGAAAAAATTTATTTTAAAATGACACTAAAATGACATAAAAACCAAAAAATGCTCTAAAAATTAAAAATGTTCAAAAATTACAATAAAATAACTTAAAAATCGCTAAAAATAACCAAAAAATGCCCTAAATCTAGTAAAAATTACCTGAAAACTAAAACCGATAAAAAACAATGAAAAATGACGAAAAACTGACATAAAAACTTTTCATATTTGGAATTTAGGAAACATAAATGGACGTTCTAAATAAGCAGGAAATGTCTTAGAAGTCGCAGAAAAAAGATGACAAGTCATCCAAATCCCAGCCCTGCTTATAAAATTTCGACTTTCGTTAAAATTTTTCAACTTTTGTCACCATTTTTAAACTTTTGTTGACACTATGGGCATATTTTGATTTTGACAATAGCCTGTTGGCTTTTCGTTTAGTTTTTGGCATTAGCGTATGCCAGCCTGTGGCTATTATATTCAGGCCTTCATTTGGAAAAAGTACAACATAATTAAAGAGAAGGCCCTGTAAAAAAAACAGGGCTCACACATGTTACTTGATGAAAAATATAAAATTTTTCCAATTTTTTTGATATATTTGTAAATATCAAAATAAAAAAGGGCCGCATTTGACTACCGTTGGTATATATAATGAACTTTTTAGAAAACATCTTCTAAAATATGCTTAAAAAAATTTTAACTGCTTTAAGCTAAAATCTCCCTTAATGCAAAGCTGGGTGAACTCTTTTTTTTTAAATAGCTTGAACAATTGAATTAGAATGTCTTGTCGGTTTTACTCAACTTTACGTATCTCGTATCCTTGTTTAAACGTTATTTTTAGCATTTCGGGGCTATTTTGTTTAGAAACATTGACATGATTGTGCAAAACAAACAACGGCATGGTATTTAGGACATCAAAAACCTTCGAAATCGCCGATTTGGGTAAATAAATAATCTACATTTTCTCAAAAGTCCGCTCTCTTACAGCTTTTCTTTATCTTTTGTTTTCAAGAGAATAACTCTGATTCTGATAACTTTGAATTCAGCTATTTTCTGTTCAGGAAAAAAGACGTTTACTTGCCACTCTTATCTATTTTCGTTATCGTTGCTGTGTTAATAACGAATTATAATAAGATTTTATTATTGATCAAATGTTGTTGCCACTTTAGACTCAGTTTAGTTATTATTTTTACTTTGCTGCTTTATGAAATAATCTATTTTAATAGAAGTAGTATTTGGTTGTGGCTAGAATCAACCGCAAAAATGAACGGCGGATTAATTTTCGTTTTAAGCTTCTGCTTTGGATTTTTTGTTTTCACCAGTGTTGCGGTATTCGTTACACGCGGGCGTCGCAGAAAACTTTTTCAGGGACATGTAATAAACGGTTTGTTTGATATGACTAAATATGATTAAATTTGAGGATATAAATGCATGATAGGAAAATTATGTATAAAACGATACAATTTTAAGAATTAAAAGTGGAAATTCGTAGTCTTGGAGAGAGGAGTTCTTTATCTTAAAATAAAAAATATTGTCCCAGTCACATACAAATATTCTTCATCACTATCAACCTTAGCTTGAAGTATCTCTATTGAATAAAAATTGTGTTTTGTACTTACATTCTTCTAGCTCAATAGCTAAATGAAAATGTGTTTGGTGCGGTTGGTTGAAAGTATTTGACTGCTTGTCTACATTGTTTATAACTGTAAAAGTGATGCACCAATTCTGATAACATAATAAATTCCAAGCCAATCAAGTTGACCTCTAATGGCATAGAGTTTGCTACTCATAATTTTGTCTTAAAATAGCCATTATTTTGAAAGTAAAAAAATCCTAGACTGACTTTTTGATTTCTCAAATGCAATATCATGCTTTCTCGAGCATATAACTACCATAAATATCTCAAAATCCTGATTTAATTTTCCCACAGATTCGTATTCTACAGCTAAATTTGAATTTAATAATAAGGTTTAGTGATGCCAGTGGTACAAACAAATTACATAGGTACTTTCTAAACTAAACCTAAAAATTAGAACTCAAACTTCAACATCTTAAAATTCTAAAGTAATGGGCCAATTCTGACTTTCGACTTGAGATTCTGTGGACACCAGCAACAAAACTAAGGAAATGTTATAGAAATTAAATATCGAAAACACTATTTATGTTTCAAAAACAAAGTTTCCGAAGCCCCGTTTTGGTTTGAATTCGAAGCCCCGTCGAATTCAGATGTTGTATTTTAGTGAAAGCTTTTACTTTACTTGACTTTAATTTAAAAAAAAACCGATATGTTATCTCTCTATAGCTACTATTCCAAAGCAAGTTAACGCAAATTTTATACAAATGAAAAATATCCTGAATAAATTTTTTAAACTCGAAAGCAGATTTTTTTAAAGTTGATTGCAGTCAGGCTCTGTTGACTGGTGTGGTCGTTGTGTCAAATTAATTTCCGCCCTTGTATAACTGCATGTTTATTTTTATCTTTTGCTAAAAATTGTGGAGCAAAAGTTGGCATCATAACGTCATTGTCTCAAGTGCTTTACATTATTTCGTGTCCCAGTGCAATGAGTTATATTTACGTTTTTACATTCAATTAACTTACACACACGCTTAAAGTTCGCTTTTTTTGTATAGACTTGTGTGGAAAAAATTTTACATTTCCCAATCGATATCGTACCAATTTTAAATTAAAAAAGAACTTTCACTTACGATCCACTACATATTTATTATTATTTATTATTACGAACAGTCAGACATCTTTGAAGTAGTCTGCTTAGTTCCACAGCGGTGGTTTGATCTTACTTCAACCCTCTACAAGGTGGCTAAACGATTGCTATTAAAATTGTAATTGCTATGGAAATCACTTTGGCGCTCTTTCTTATATCAACAACTTCTTTACTTATTATGACATCAGCTTTTGCTAGTTGTTGGTTGTACATAGTTTACTGCAAAAAATGTCTGTGTCAACTCACAGACATAACTTAAAATTATAACTCTGAAAATAGTTGACTGTAATTGATAAATTTTTATCTTTTTTATTTCAGCTCCCGTTGTGGTAACCTCAGCGACACATACCGCGCCTGGCGGTTATCCCGTTACTCAGACCACTATGCCTGCGAGCTACCAGACAAATATTTATGCTGCACCCTATCCTCCACAAATGGCGTAAGTTGATAAGTGAATCCTATAAATTATTTTGATTTTTTGTATAAAACAATTTTTTACTTGCAGTGCACCTCCGCAGATGCCAATGCCAATGCCAATGCCTGCCTCTCAACCACCACCACCTGGGTAAGATTACATTCAATTTACATCACTAACATTGTGGAAAAAATAACAATTTATTCTTGTATGTTTTAAAAGCATGCAGCCATATCCTTACGCAGCACCATATCCGCCAATGAATGCTGGACAAGTTCCAGCCTCTAGCATGAATCCACCAACCTACGACATGGCAGTTGGACAACATTCTAATTACGAAAAGCAGGCGCCCTATAACCCTAGCTTCACGGCGCACTAAAATTCAAAAAGTTCTGCCTAAGAGATCCACATTTAGCATACAACATTTCCAAAGAGTCCAGTGTACGTGACACTTAACTGATTAAAATTAATTTGAAATTAATGGCGTTTGTTGTTGTTTTTTGTTTATTCAAACAATATTTTTTTTGTATTCAGTATATGAAGCTAATGTAAAAATTAAAGTCATTCAACTGTTGTTACGAAGCACAAACTATTTATATAAATATATTTAAGCGAAGTACATTAAAAAATAACGCGAATTCCATTAAAGTAAAATACATTACAAATTACTTGTAACATGTACATTAATTTAAAAATGTTGTGCCACTGTTTACCTTGAATTTCTATATTTTGCATTTTGAATTATTTAGACAAAATTTCGAATTGTTCATTAAATATATATGACACACTTTCATAACGCCTTTATAATTGACCACTTTTTCAATTAATTTGCAAAAGATAATAAATAGATCTAAAACTTTCAAATGGAGATATAAATGAAGTTATAGTCAGGTTTATTATTATTTATGTACAATTTCACAACTGAATTTCAGAAAATGGATTTTTTATTTAAAGAAAAAAAAAACAAAACTTTGAAACTAACTATACTCTAAAGTATTTACATACAAATAAGTTTATTATAAAATATTTACAACTTTACGAACAATCTTAACGTTTGCTTCTTTACTATGAAAAAAATAAAACAGCAAACCGAAACAAAAATCTTGGCAATTTTTTATTAAACATATGCTTAAAAACAGAGGTTAAGACTTTTATGCCTATTATTGATAGTCGAAAGTCGATAGTCGAAAATAAGAGTTCTTTATAACTTTTATTTTTAACTCTCACTTAATAACTTTTTTTTAATAGTTATTTTTAACTTTTATAAAATAAAATTGAACTTAAGACAGAGACTATTTACTATAGACCTTGCAACTGAAAGGCTTGGAACTAAATGAGAAATTTGCAGTGGCCAGCCAAGAGACTCAGCGAGTAGCAAACCGAGCGAGTAATCGCTTGCAGGAATTTGTATTGCAAGCGCAACATGTATGCTACAGAAAACTCCTTCCCTCTTATTTTTATGTTGCTAGAGTGTGTTGCTAGATTTTATAAAAGAACAGCAATGATGCAGAAAACCTTTGCTTATAGATATATTTTTTAGATTTCGGAGCAGAGCAGCCTGGCTTTTGTTTAAAATTTTTTTTCCTTGATTTGTTGCTGCTGCATTGAACTTTTTTTGGCTGCCATTTGTTACGCTAGGATTTTGTTCACGTTTTGGCAGCATTTCATTGATCGTCAGAAACAAATCATATTTTTGCAATTTTGTCTATCTGAGGCAAAGGCGTTTTAGATAAATCGATATATCTTTTTTATTTCTGATCGGATTCAAATGCTCCACACGACAAAATTTTATCAACCTTTCAAATGACATTAAAATTAAATTTCACAAAAATTAATTCAATTATTCATTAACTATTTTAAGCAGATTTTAAACAAAAACTACTCTGCTGCACAGGGTTAAATCTGCTCACACCTTTAAATTGCATTTTTTAAAGAAAAGACCATGACTTTTGTTTTCTTGTTTTATTTACTTGTAATTAAATTGTGATTTGGCTTATTTGTTGTTAAGAAAAAAAATATATATTACTGTTTTTTTTTTAAGCAAAATCTAGTAAATTTTTAGATGAAATTATTGATTACATATTTATTAAATAAAATTATATCAAAATTATCTTTTATAAAATTCTTCTTTAATTGTTCAAATAGATTTTAAAAACTTTCCGTTAATACATTTATATGATTTTAAGAAAAATATTCGAACATAATCTGTTACACTGGGTAAAATGTTCGTATAACAATTTTGTTTTCTTCTTTTATTTAATTGTGATTAAATTGCGATTCGGCCCATTTATAATAACAAAATAGATATTATTGTTTTTTTAAAAGCATGAGGTTAGCTTATAAACATTTATAAACATTTATGACTTGAGTTAATTTTTTAAAATCTTAAAAAGATTTAAAATCTTAAAACTGTCTGTCCGTGGTGGTGTACTGTATGAAAGTATTCCAGTTAAGTTGAGTGGATATTTCTTTTAACACTATAAAAGAATATGCACAGAAAAAAATGAGAGACTACGTTTAAGAACAAAGCCGCTATGTAGTTTTTAGCAAATAGTAAATTTTTTTAAAATATCGTTTGGGTACTTTTACAAAAAAAAAATCTCAAAAATCCAAAATGAAAAAACTGCCAAAACTAGCTGTTAGGTTTTTTTAAATTTTGCATTTTTAGATTTTTGGGATTTTTTTTTTTTTTTTGTATAAATACCCAAAATTGATATTTTCAAAAAATTAACATTTCGCTAAAAACTACATAGCGTCTTTGTTCTTAAACGTAATCTCTCAATTTTTTCTGGACTTAACTGGAATACTTTCATACAGTACACCACCACGGGCAGACAGTTTTAAGATTTTGAAAGTCTTTTTAAGATTTAAAAAAATAAAATGTGCTTGCAACACAAATTCCTGCAAGTGATTACTCGCTCGGTTTGCTACTCGCTGGGTATCTTGGCTAGTCACTGCAAATTTCTCATTCAGTTGCAAGGTCTATCGTATTTATAGTCTCTGCTTAAGAGTCTTTGAAATCTTTAATTATAAAAATAATTTTAAAAGTCTTTGAAGACTGCTCCACTTCAAAATATCTATTTGAAGCAGGATGGCTTTGATGTCAAAGTATGGTATGCTGTTGTGAGAAATCGAGAAAATGATCAAATATAAAAAAAGAGACCGTTTTTTCATGTCAACTGTATAGACATAAAAAATAAAAGGCCATTCATATAATGCGTCACATGTTTTTAGCCCATTTTAAACCCCCTTTGTCATACGTCGCATAGCGTTGACCCCGACCACTTCGAAGCAACGTCACTCTATTTTCTAGAAATTTTGTTTCTTATATATATAACACAGGACAACACAGATTCTGCGGCATGGGATTTTGTAGTCAATTTTAGTATATACATTGATAAAGATCTTAGCCTATTATTTAGATTATTTGAATTGACTCCGGTTCTCACGATAAACCGCTATTCATCTCAGATTTAAACATAACTCCAGAACAGTAAGTCTGATTTGGTTAAATAAATCGAAAACCCACAGCTAAATTGCCTCTAAGTTACATATACAATGTTTTTCGATTATCTGAATAGTTTCGGAAATATTCAGGAAGTTCTTCTGAAAAAAACATTTTTTTTATGCAAAATTTTAACTTTTTTATTATTTCATAATTCATAAAAATTCAAATATGTCAAAATAGCTCTTTTTTTTGATATTAAGTTATAAACACACATATGTTACAAAGAAAATAAGCCATAATCTATTGGCGTGCTTTGCCTTAATTCAAATTAAATGATGTTATTTCATTTTGATAAAAAACTGCTAAATAAATAGACAGGGGAAAATTCCAGATCTAAAGCTATCCAAAAAATCAGCGGAGCTTCTAGCATCGAGACTTAAAGAAAAACGTTGTCTTCAGCCTGGCGTATCAGTTAAAACTTACCGGACTATAGAACGAGATATTCTTCGATACTTTGCAAAGGAGGAGAAAATCGTATACTGTTAGAATATTCCTGGACTTTTAAATGCAATGGGTTTTCATAGATAGCTCAAAAATAAGTTTAAAATGTGTGTTACTGCATAATGGCAACAAATTAGCTTCAATTCCGATAGCACATTCAAAAAATCTTAAAGCATAATACCAAAGTATCAAACTTATTTTAAAGAAAATTGTATATGTTCAACACCAGTGGTCAGTGTGTGTTGATTTAAAAATGGTTCACTTTTTATCGGGTCAGCAAGGTAGCTATACTAAATATCCATGTTTTCTTTGTCTATGGGACAGTCGTGCGAAAAATAAGCACTACACTAGAAAAGTTTGGCCAACCAGAACAAATATGACTGTAGACATAAATAAAATCGCTCAAATCCATTAATAAGTCGAGAAAAAAATAATTTTGCCACCACTTCATATGAAACTTAAACTAAAGAAACACTATGTAAAAGCATTGAATAAGATTGGCGATTGGCGATATTTGTCAAACATTTCCTGGCCAAAGCTCGGAAAAATTAAAAGCAGGCATCTTTGATGGGCCACAAATCCGAACTCTTATAAACAACAATGATTTCACAAAGCACATTACTAAGGTCGAATTAGAAGCATGGATAAATTTTTTATCAGCAGTCAAAAACTTTTTGAGGAATCATAAAGCTGCAGAGTATTCTGAAATAGTTTCTAAAATGCTTTTAAATTAATGGATTTATATTTTAAATGGATTTGAAATTAATAAGCGCAACCAAAATACAAAAGAAAATCCAATAGGAAATGATGGATTTTAATGAAATATGACTTATTTTCCTCGTAACATATGTGTGCTTATAACTTAATATCAAACAGCTATTTTGACGTTTTTGATTTTTTATGAATTATGAAATAACAAAAAAGTTTAAATCTTGCATAAAAAAATGTTTTTTTCAGAAGAACTTTCTGAATATTTCCGAAACTATTCAGCTAATCAAAAAACATTGTAGATGTAACTTGGAGGCAATTTAGCTGCGGATGTTTGGATATTTTATTTTACCAAATCAGACTAATTGTTCTGGAGTTATGTTAAAATCTGTGATGAATCCTCCTTAATTTTTAAAATAGCGGCTTATCGCGAGAACCAGAGTCAATTCAAACAATGTGAATTATAGGATTAAAACTTTATTATACCATGTATCTTAATTGGCTCCAAAAACTTATGCCGCAGAAAAAAATTTCTTTTTTGTTCCCCTGTGTAATCAATTTGTATAAAAAAATTAAAGTTCACGTTACAAATTTTTCACTTTTTATTTTATTTTTATTGGTAGCAGCAGTGTCATACTCATTAGAGTGCGTAGTTCGTATTTTAAACAACCGCAATAGACGAGTTCAAATCCCCTGTAAGACAGAATTTTTTTTTAAATTTAAATTTTACTTCTATTCGACCGTAGTTCTCTAATGGAAAATCGCAGACAGTAAGAGATGCCATGTAAAGCTTGGTAAGAACATAAATCATTCAGAGTCGGCATAAAACTCGTAGGTTAATTTTTGAATCATTTATGTTCAAATTAGAGCTCCCATTTTCACGTGAACACGTGTAGTACGAGTACACGTGTTTTTAAGAATATTTTAAAAATGCACGTACTCGAACTACACGTGAATGTTAAACACGTACTACACGTGTAGTTGCAAGAAAAGTTCACGTGAACACGTTCTTTTGCTACTGAACGTGTTGTACGTGTTTAACGTACACGTGTAGTTCGAGTACGTGTTTTCAAAAACGAATTTCACGGAGTTCGAACTTCCGTGTACACGTGTAGTTCGAAACACGTGCTTAAGTTGGAGTTCTAGTTCAAATGGTCAATTCGTTGTTTTTTATTGTTATGGAAAAATCTTGAATAAAATATTTGTGAAGAGTTGCTCGACCAGCTCCGCATGTTACATTTCGTCACAAATTCTCGACCCCTTACCACTCACTGCTAAACGTGTTACGTATTATATAAACGACCCCTAAAAAGAAAAAACAACAATATAGCTATATATAGATATAGTAAATTTCAAATCGCTATATTTTTTAATATACACCTTGTCCCAATATTATAACGGTGCCGCGACATAGCCCCAAAAACATAATCCAAAAAATTGGATTTGGGATTATGACCGCTTAATAAGCCCAAATGGGTATTCTGATCCCCTGGAATTATGTGCTTTTTAAGAGGCCATAATCACAAGTGGTTCAACAAATAATGATATCAGTGTCGATAACCAATAACAGCTTAAGTCTGATTTAAAAGTTTCGAGAAATCTGGCTTCAAAGTTTTCAATCGCCATATAAGTTTAATGGAAGGGCCTTTTATTTTTGTGTCATAACTTTGGCTAAGGTCATACTAGAAGCTCCAGATTTTGTGTGATTATAGTTCTATATGCGTGGAACACAGCTGCATCAATAACTCAGATCTGTCTTAAGTCGAGTTAAGCCATTTTTACTGTAGACAGCGAAGCTACTGTTGGACTTACTGAGGGTTGTAATCTCTAAGCAGCTGCCGAAGTCCTCCTATTAAAAAGAGAATTATCGCTGTCTATAGTACTTCTGAATATAATTCCTTTCTTAATAGGTCCTTAGGGATTACAACCCTCAGTAAGTCCAACGGGCGATTTTTAATTTTTTTTTTGCTATTTTTCATAGCGCTGTCACTTTCTTATTCGATCATTTAGGTAAATTAGTAAATAGTTATTTGAAGAATTCAAGTTGTTATCACCATTGCGTACAAGGGTAAATAAATTTGTTTATGACCAAATAATTTGCCTTTGTACGGAAAGTTGTTAATTCAAGCATATTTACCTTACTTAAATACTTATAAGTAAATACTTACCTAAATATACAAATTAAACATAAATTAATCCAATTTTGGGACTATGTCCTCTTTTGCGGACATAATCCGGTCATAATCCGACTTTAGGGAAAGCATTAAGTTTCTTAAATTCATTTAACTTTGTTTTCTTCTTGTGTTTAATTACTTTAAAACGTAAATTCGCTTATCGTCCAAGTTCATATGCGTTATTGGCTTAAATGCCCCTTACCATCTGTTGCTCCGAAGAATTATCTACGACTAATAGGGATATCATTCCTTATCATTTCTCAATTTCTCGTTAGAATAACGTCGTAATTTCTTCCATTGCATTCGTAGTATTTTCTAATGACTTTGTACTATTTGGTATTAGTTGAGTTTAAAAAATTTACAACCAAAACCATTACAACATGGTTTGTTGAACAATTACCGAATATAAGGAAATGCATGATTGCAAGGTGGCTGCAGTCTACTGAAAGAGTACGTGGCCCGTAAGCTAAAAAAACGTGGTTCAAACCCCAGCTTTTTTATGTTGTTTTTTTTTTTGTTATTAGTAAATGTCAGGAGCTGTAAAATTTGCATTCATATTCAGAATTTTAAGTACATCTGAATAACTACATAAGAATGCATTGAATGAATGCAAAATTGATTTATAAATAAAATTTTTAATTCACATTCGTTTTTACAAAAATGATTAATTATTAATTTTAATAATTCATTTTCGTTATTCAGAATAATGAATAATTTTTTTATTAATTTTAATAATATTCACAAAGAATGCTATTTACAAAGAACTTAATAATTTTCAATTATTCTTTCTTTATTAATTTTTCATTCATTAGTTATTTTTTATTCATTATTCATTTATTATTCATTATAAATTTTTTATTCATTATTCACTTGTTGCTCATTATTAATTTTTTATTCATTCATTATTCATTTCAAACTTGTTATTCATTTGTTATTCATTATTCATTTATTATTCATTATTCATTTTTTATTTATGGCTTAGGACTAAAATTAATAAAGAATAACAAATGAATAATGAATAACAAATGAACAATGAATAAAAAATTAATAATGAGTAACAAGTGAATAATGAATAAAAATTTTATAATGAATAGTAAATAAATAATGAATAAAAAATAACTAATGAATGAAAAATTAATAAAGAAAGAATAATTGAAACTTCTGAAATTCTTTGTGAATAGCGTTTTTTGTGTATATCATTCAAATGAAAAAAAATTTTTCATTATTCTAAATAACGAAAATGAATAATTAAAATTAATAATTAATATTTTTTTTAAAAATGAATGTGAATTAAAAATTTTGTTTATAAATCAATTTTGCATTCATTAAATGCATTCTTATTTCGTTATTCACTGATTCACTTTTCTGTGGGTAAAATCAAATTGATCAAATTGATCAAATCTTTTACAGCTCTGGTAAATGTAACAAATGTATTCGTACAATATACATTTCTTTTTGTACGATTACGAATAAAATTTTTTAATATGTACCAAACTAAGACCAATCTACGAATCCTATTCGTGACTGAAAACTACGAATAAAATTCATAGAATGAACTCAGTTATTAGTAATATTTACACACAAAATTTTTTGAGTGTAAGAATACCTATTGAAAAGTGCCTATGAAACAACGGTAAATGAAATGGTATCGTAACTTATCACTGCGACGGGTACAACATACTATTTAAAAATGAATGCATGGTTTCGCTCAGCATTATTTATAAATATACTTTAAAAAAAAAGTATTTTTGAGTTCTCTTCAAAATATATTAACATTTAAAAATATCGTAATATAAAATCAAAAAAAGCCGTAAGTTACAATAAATTCAAAGTCGACTTTTTGATTGATTATTGATGCACTTTTAAAAACGACGTCTTTAGTAAAAAATTTCTAAAATTCCTAAGTTTGAGCGCAACATACAATTACAATTTAGATTGTTTTTTGACTCTCCCGTAAAATTTTTTAACTGTAATATGAAGATATTTAAAAAATTCACTGCCTAGGAAGGGGGCAAGCGCCCCCTGCACCCCCTGTGAACGCCCATGATTATAGTAGTCTATTAGAGCTTGTACTCTGCTTGGTGAAATGAAATAAATAAATAATTAATAAATTTTCTTATGTTTACCTTTTAAATTTTTTTAAGTCCTTAAGCCTCTTTTTCGCAATCGATGCTGTAATTGACAATTATATATTAATTTAAAACTGAAATGAGTTTTCCCCTTGCGTTTCCCCCTTATCAGAGACTTCACTGCTTCAACATACGGAAAAAATAGAATTTATAAAACTGAGCAGAATACATTTTTCTCCAAATTTATTGGGGTGCCCGGTATTTTTAAAAATCTTATTTTTACAAACATGCTGGATAAGGGTATATTAACTTTGTCAGTCCGTTTGTAACGGCTATAAGGAGGCGTGGCAAAATTCAATATTTGAAGAGCTCTTCATTTGGTGCCTGGCTAATATTTTGATCGCCACGATGCACATGAACTTTTTTCACGTTTACTTTCTTTTACTTCACTTTCGGGGCTATTTTTTTGTAAGCCACGATGCACATGAACTTTTTTCACGTTTACTTTCTTTTACTTCACTTTCGGGGCTATTTTTTTGTAAGCTTTCTGTTTCTCAAATAATCTTTTTAAATTTCTTTTGCTGTAACACTGTTCATTTTAATTTTGTACAACTCACAACTTTAATTTAATTGAACACTCGTTTTCAAACTTTCACGAATTTTATATCCTTAACCACTTGCAAGCGGACTTTATATATATATATTTGAGCTTAGAAGGTCCAAGTATATACAACAAAAATGTGAAAAAACAATTGGGGCTTGTCATCTTAAGTGTTATTACGATTGCAATTTGATAATTCCGTGAAAAATTAAGCAAGGAATGATTTTCACGGCAAAAAACTTGTTTTATTTCTTAATATAGTCTCCTTTTAGCTCGATACACTTCGTCAAACATTCCTCCAATTTTTTGATCCCATCCGAAAAATACGTTTTCGGAAGATCCTCAAAATAGGCCTCTGTTTCGGTGATGAGCTCCTCTCTTGTGGTGAATCTCTTTCCGCCGAGCCATTTCTTCAGGTTTGGAAACAGAAAATTGTGAGGAAGCAATGAGGAAGCAATTCGTACTTGAGTTCATGGAATTTTGCCATGGGAGCTGGGCATGTGTGAAGGCGTGCATTGTCTTGATGGAAGAGCACTTTTTTCCTCGCCAAATGGGGACGTTTCTCTTTCAAAGCATCGTTAAAACGGTCCAATTCGGCTGCATAGTATCCGCCATTGATCGTTCTTTTCGGTGGAAGGTAATTGATGTAGATTGCGCTGTTACTGTGCGTTTAGACCGCCTGAACGAACGAAAGAAACCTCGTTCGTTCGCTCGGTGTAAACACTTTGCCCGAACGAACAGTGTTCGCTAGAAATTTATCGCGAACAATGTTTGCCCGGTGTATTAGGGCGAACAAACGAAGATTCCTTCGTTCGCTCTGATCGAACAAGCTTCGATCTTTTTGGGCGAATCCGGTGATGCGCTGTGTTTAAAAACAGAAAAGTAGCAAATAGGAGTAGCTTAAGAGAATAATTTATGAAAAGTACTAAAATAAGTAGTTATTTATGTTTTTTAAAGTGTTCTGTTAATTTTCGCTGCAATATAATTGTGTTGTGTAAAGGGCCAAATTAAGTTTTTAAGCGGAAAAACCCTATATTTAAAGTTTCATTTTAAAGCGACTGTTTATTTGAGATAATTTTTTTTAAATAATAACTATATAAGTTTTAATGAAAATTTTGAGTTTATGGATAGCAAATATTATTTAATATAGCAGGAGTCCGCAATAGAGCTTGTTCAAATAAAATAAAAAATATTTTAGGTTCTGCTGAAACTTTTTGAGTTTTTAATCGAAGATTTTAGAAAAATGTGGATATTAACCAAAATGGTAGTTGAAAATTCGGTTTGTGACTAAAAGCAATTCTTTAAAGTTATAACATAAAAAGTATTTCTCTAAAATAAAAATCGAACGACTTAAAATTGTATTTGCTTCATAAGTGCATACAATTTGGTAGCAATTTTTATTTAATTGACTTAAAATTTACGAAATTTATTGACACGAAAAATGTGAACACATTTAATTTTTGTTCGTTGAAACACTTAAATGGGCCCTTAAGTTAACTTAATACACACGTATTTTTATAATAACTAAATGAGTAATATATTGTTATGGAGTGGCAAACCATTTGTTGTTGAGAAACGAAGTATAAGTTTTAGTACTAATATAAAAATAAGGAGTAATCAACCCTGCATTTATTGATGTTCGGCCAAATGCACAAATTGCTGTTTACACCGCCTGAACGTACAAGATGGCGGCCAATGTTTGTTCGCGATTGATGTTCGTGCGGTCTAAACAGTACTCCGAACGATAAATTATTCGTTCGTTCAGGCGGTCTAAGCCCACAGTTAGACTGCGTTTATCCCAAAATACTGTCGCCATAACCTTTTCGGCCGATAGCACCGTCTTCGCCTTTGCGGAGCACGTTCGGTGTTGTGTACTGATGGATCCACGTTTTATCCACGGTTACTAATCGATGGAAAAAATCCTTCTTATCTTTGTTCAACATCGCCAAACACGCCTTTGAATCAGTTCGAGAGTTGGCAAATGCGGCACCCATCTTGCGGATAATTTTTTCATATCCAAATGATTTCGCAAAATGGCCTCAACAATCTCGCGCACTTTAACTCTGCGATCGGCCAACACGATATCGTGAATTTTAGTGACGATTTCAAATGTGGTGACCTCATTGTAAAGTTAAGGGAGGGTTCTCCTGGATTTTTTTGGATTTGGCCGAAAAACAAGCAAAATTTGAGAAAGTTTGTGGGAAAATGAAAAGACATACGAACTTATGCTTTTGAACTTTGATTCGTGGTTTATTGACGAGTAAAAAAAAAAAGATATTTGAAAAATTCAAAATGGCGGCTTGAAAATGGCGGATCTCGTCGACCTCTGCGCGCAAAACATCGACCTCCCGCGGACAGTGTGGGGCCTCAGGTAGTGAACTGAAATGAGAAATGTATAAAATTTATTAAAATTGATAACATTTCATATGCCTGGAACCTAACTTCAATTAAGTTTGGTAAAAAAACCAATTTTATGGACTTTTAAAAAAAATTGAAATTTTTTGCTTTTTTTTACTTAGATCTCGTTTAAAAATTATAAATAAACAATTTTTTATGCCAATGTTAGGTTCCAGGCGTACAAAAAAGTATATACTTTCAAACATTCTTTGAATGAAGGAAATCGGATCAATAGAACAAGCCCTGTGCTGTCCGTTAGATTAGAAAACATGGTTCCGAGAAAAACGCGTTTAAAGTTTTTAGAAAGTTGGTACGCGCGCGTGACATGGGTACGTTTGACACGCTCTAGCTCGAGAAATACGCGTCGTATTGAAATATCCCTTGGCACAAACATTCTACATATATGTAACTTTCATTTTATGTAAAAAAAAAATCGATTTTTTCAAAAAAATCCAGGAGAACCTTCCCTTAAGAACGTTAGGAGTCACTTGTGCTTGTACGACCTCATCGGAATTCAGCAAACCACTTATGAATCATTCCAATCATTGGTGCAGAGTCCCCATAGTATTTATCAACCTTTCCTTGGTTTGGCTGATGGTTTTTTGCACAAAAAAATTATGCTTGATGAGCCCACGAAATTCACTTTTTTCATTTTCACCAAATGGCCTTCGAGAGACGTTTCTCAGAGTCAATTTCATAACATCATTCAAGCAAATCATCGATAAAGAAGTTGGTCTATCTAACATAAAAAAATTCAACCTTTGTTGAATTGTCTACAAGGGCAATATCGATATATCAATAATTCCTTCAATGCATCTTATTTTGATCATGAGTACATCAAAACTGTATTCTCAAAATGAACGATTAGTTAAAAGAAAAAACCATTTCATTGTACTGTTCAACCTAGTATATAAACAAAAATGAGAAATACAGCGACAATGGAGAAAAAAGTTTTGCATATTATAGACCAAACAAATGGTCATTGTTTCAGCTTTCAATGAATGATGGTTTTCTTCGCCCTTAATAACAGAATTTTTAAAGAAAATAGCGGTTTTATGCAAAAAATTCGAATGTACTGAAAACGGTCTGCAGCGTTACCGGGTTGAAAAGAAATGGGCACGATTACGATTTCCGTGGCCGCAAGATCTGAATATGCAGCTTTGAAGAGCTCATTGAGAGAATAAGATTCACCGAAGGATTTATTGATATATCGTTTTTTCAAAAAAAAAAAAAAAAATTTACTAAAAGAAGTCTTAATGTAAATTCGACTATATCTATGCTAATATTTGACCGATCGGGATAATTTGGGTATCATAAAAAAACAAATAATTGTGCAATTTGTAAAAGGCTGAGCCACCTTTTTTATAAAAATTAGGAAAAATATAAATATGTACTTCAGAATACAACATACAACCTTTGATAAAAGCCTATATGGCTCCTTTTACCGAAAAAGTAAATTTTGTAAAAGGCAGAACCATATATTTTTTCTTTCCATATTAAAAACATTTTAAATATCTTTCGAATGACACCTAAATCATTCAGATCGGACAAATATTGGTTTCGTTGAGTAAACATTTTTTGAAAAATGGATATCTCGATAACTAATCGATATGTCAATAAATCCTTCGGCTAATCCATGATACAATTATTTGACAAGGTAGCCGCGTAGACTGGCTTTTTTCTCACGAGCGGCGATGGGTAGTTGTCAAAATTAGCTGTATATGCAATTAATAAAGAAAAGTGAAAAATAAGCGACGAATTAAGCATAGCTAGTCAATCGCAACAAACTAAAAACATTTCAATCAACTTCGCGAATAAATTTAATGAATCAAAGATAAGTTAAAAATAAGCTGATAGCTAGTCAACAGCAGCAAACTACAACATTCTTTAGCTGTTTTTGACAACTACCAATCACCAAAAAACTGTCACGGCTACCTTGTCAAATAATTGTATCATGGGCTAATCTTATTTTCTCAAAGAGTACTTCAAAACTGGTTACTCAAATCGAGGGGCCACGGATATCATAATCACCCCAAGATGATTTTAAACCTGTATCAATTTTATTTCGAATGGTATCCGAATCATTCAGATCGGTCAAACATTAGAAAAGATATGGCCGAACTTTCATATAAGCTTCATTAAGTAGAAATTTGTTTATTAAGAGCAATTCTAATGTATTTCAAATGAAATAACAAAATATTTTTTAAAAATTATAAAATTTCTCTGTCTTGGCAGCACTGTTGACATCGTTGTTTGCTACTCATCACTAGATGTCGCAAAGTGCAAGGCACACACACAAGCAAACAATGCGCGGCCACGTCAAGTTTCGCTTTCTTTTTCACAAGTTTATTTGAATTTTTCTTTTGAACGTCGTTCGTACAAGCTGTCGTCGCTGCTGCTCTGCAATTTGATTCACTGAAATTGGAAAATTTTTTTTGTCTGAAAGAGTGAATCGCGTAGATATTGTCGCGAAAATATTGCTTATATCAAATCTGAAAACATTTACGATAAAGAATTATAATTACCAATATAATTGTATTGATACAAAGAATTGTGTAAAAATTGTAAAATACTAGTGAAAATAGGTGCGTTTTAAATTTCTTTTCATCGCGAAAAGTGTGTGCGGTGTGTGTGTGTTAAAAAATTTGTGAAAAGAATTCAATAAAAACATTTCTACTAAAACGAAAGCAGGAAGGTTCCAAATTCCATTTTTTTTCTTGTGCAAGCTTAAAAAAGTGCTTAAATATTTGTTGAAAAAAAAACAAATGAGAGCTCATGCAAATCAGTCAAATTAACTACACATAACGTTGCAGTTGCAGCGCAGTAACAGACAAGAAAATAGCGAAAGAAACCTTCTTTGCATTGCCTTCAGGGCAGAAATTCCCCGCCCTTGATTAATTTCATTGATTAATTTCATTGAAAATCACTAACATAAATTGTAACATCTATTAAAAGCTGTTTTCGTCATTTCAGACAGACATTTGGGCAATTTTTTGCATAATTTCAAAAGGTAAGTTCCAATTTTTCTCATTGCTGCCATGCTCCCTTTTTGCCTTGCCCCAATTTCTTTTAGCATTTCTAGGTGATTCTGCTTCTTTGTGTCTGAGGAAAAAAAAAATCATTAGTATATGTCAAAATTAACAACGTCATATGACAGCACGTTGGCTGCGCTTCTTTAATTTGACAGCAGTTGTGTGAACAACGAAAAACAGCGAAGAAAAACAAAATAATTTGCAGTAGACGCAAAATGAAAGCATGTTTGCGAAAAATTTTAGTGACTGCGTTAAAATCCGGTTAGGTTATTTTTAAACCTAATATCAAGATTGTTACAAATTTAGGTTTGAGAAATTATTCCTATTTATTTAATTCTTTATAGTTTCTCTGTGAAGACAATTAAAGTTCTTTATTGAACTGTTCTAGCTTTATAAAATAATACATGGTTTTAAGATTTTGAATCGAAAAAGTGGCATATTTTACTTTTAGCAATGAATTTTTGGAACATTTTACCTTTAGCTAAAATATACTTTTTTAATTCTTTTTTTTTCAAAATGTGTATTTGGAACTAAAAAAGCGAATAGTGAAAAAATTAGAGGTCGCTGTCAATACGTTTAAAAGTTATAGGGGTCCAAAGTTGGAAAAAGTTAAAAACATGCTGTAATTTTTTAAATTTTCCTAGAAAAGAGCATCATGGGTATCAAAAGAAAGGTAATACTAGCACCTATTCAACGAAGTATCAAACATTAAAATCCATGAATAACTTTTTAAGATATAACTTCTTTTATAAATATTTTCGTTTTGTAGTGTTAAAAACAATATTCCATACAAGGGCAAACCACTATTAAGCTGGAAGTCCAAATTATATAAAAAAGGGAATAATTGCAATTTAAGTAACTAAGGTGTAACTAGTTACATATACGATGTAACATATGATGGAGGAATATTTACGAAGTAAGCTAAATAGTTACATTAACGATTGAGGAAGAAAGGGCCACACTCGAGTAATTTTTAAAACATTTACAGAGTAAGTTAAACAGTTAAAAGCCATAAAATATTATTAATTTTTTAAGAATTTTTTAAATATTTAGGATAGGAACTGTTAAATAAAATCGCCGCGATTTTTAATAACAATTTTTCTTGTCTTTTAAATTATCCTTAAATTTTTACATTCAAATTAATGGAATTAATTTTTGTCGTTTTTACATTCGAATTCATGGAATTAATTTTTGTCGTTTTTATTTGAATCTGAAATGCATCTAAAATTTTGATGCAAAATAGTTGGTACATATGAGTTATATCTTAGAAAGTAATTAATGGAATTTTATGGTTAATGGCTTATTGAATAGGTAATAGAATAGCCTTTCTTTTAATACCCATTTTGCTTAGTTTTGTTTATATATAGCTAGTTGTTTTATCCCATTTTTCAACTTTGGACCCCTATAACTTCTAAACCAGATGAGAGCGACCATTAATTTTTCAGATTTGGAATTAGAAGGCCTTAATACATATGTTCCACAAAAAAAAAGTGAAAAATTCATTTTAGCTAAATGTAAAATATGCCCAATTTTTCAAGTTTTTTTGTGTGGAATGTGTGTATTAATCAAAATTGAAAAAAATGGGGTCGAAAAACGTGCGATATCTTTGCTATATATAAACAAAACTAAGCAAAATAGAAATCCATCAATTACTTTTTAAGATATAACTTTTTTACTAACCAAAATTTGTTCTTCCAGCTTATATATCAAAACATAAAATATTTTTATAAAAAACCGCACGATTATTTCATTAATCTCAACATTACGCGTGAGTTACTTTGAAAAATTTTTCGAAAAAATATAAAAATTTTTCTACATGAAAATACTATTTATACATTCACCTTGTTAATTGTAAAAACTTCGGATTTACATCAATTTGGGACCATTTCAAGGACAAAAATTTCATATCACTAAAACATCATCAAACGTAACATTTTCTAAGTCCGAAAAGAGCTATATCTTGAAGAGATATGCATGGATTTTCAATTTTCATACCTTGTTGAATAGATACTTTCATTACCTTTCTTTTGATACCCATAAAGTTGGAAAGTTGAAAAAACCACATGTTTTTAAGGCTTTTTTTTCTAATTGGACCCCTATATCTTCTAAACGACTTAATAGCCGCCCTTAATTTTTTCAGTATTATCTTTTTTAGCTCCAAATACACATTTTGGAAAAATAAAGAAAGCCGTCGTTGCTAAAGGTAAAATCTCCCTAACTAGTCAACAAAATTGAACTAATTCCGAATTTAAAAATTTTGTAGATTTATTGCTCTTGAATCCTTATTTTTATACGTTAGTAATCCAGGGTTGAGGGAAAACCTCTCGCCGTCCAAAAAAAATATGTGCGAAATAATTGCTTTTAAGATGAGTTAATATATGAACAGAGTTAAAGGACGAGTTAACATTCAAAATTATTACTTTTTTTTCAAAGCAGCAAAATAATACATCGAAATTTTTCAATTTCAATTTCAATTTATTTGCAAATATCGTTGGCATTTAAGACTTAAGTCTTTTACATGCCGCATATTTAGAATATGTAACAACAGAACAAAACATAACTTATATAATAAACTATTTGAAATTTTAAAGCTAAAACTATTGCAATATAACAAAAAATGTCCAACTTAAAAATGAACAATAATGATTAAGAACACAATTCAAATATAGTATACGTATCAAAAATTTTAAAAGAGAAGTTTACATAGTAGTTAAAGATAGAATAAAAAAGAGTAAAAGAGTTAGGAGATGTATTCGAAAATGAAATGCTTAAAGTACTTAGTGTTGGAGATATTTTTAATGTAGTTTGGAAGCGAGTTATAAAGTCTTATAGCGCTAACGAAAAACAAACGGCTTGAGTTTTGAAAGTTGTACTTCGGAATAACAAGATTCATGCTGCTGCTTGACCTACAAAACTTTAACTTTTCAAAAAGATAACCCGGACAGCGCGAGTGGATGATCTTATTTAAGAAAATGCAATTTCTTGCTTCAAGATATGTGAGTAAGCTAAGACCTAATAACTGGTTGGTAAAAGGTGAAATGTGATCAAATCTCCGAAGACCGTAGACATAACGAGTACAATTATTGAAAGCCACTTGCATTTTATGTGTAACTCTCGAGTCGAGTTTGCTGTAAACGACTTCTACATAAGAAAATATTGGCATAAGCATTTGTAGAACAAACTTTTTTCTTGTTTCGACAGGTACGAACGCTGCAGTCATTCGGAGATTTCTAAGCACATAGTTTATTTTGCTCACGCTAGAGCTTACGTGATCTTCACAGGACAAAGATGAGTTTTTTTTTAAGCCTAAATTAGTGGCCTTACTTACAGATTTTGCACGATTTTTTTAATGTGTAAATATTCCAAGATTAAAAAATCAAATCTAATAAAAAATTAATCTAGTTTATTCTTTAAAATTTTAGATTGAACAAAACTTGTTTTGAACAATTTTAAAAGAAATTTGATAGTCTGCTTTACTCATTAGTTGTCATCAATTCATCGTTTATGCTCTTACTTTCATTTCTTACCTTTTTGCTAAACTGGTTTCGATCTTAAATGCCAACATTTTTCTGTTAAAATGATTGCTGACAATGCTAATATTGTTGGCCATAACATAAAAAAATAAAAAAAAAGCTGGGTCAATATCACCAAGCTCTGACGTCTTATCTTTTTATTCACCGGTACTACTGTAAAAAAAACTGCTTACAAAAAACTACAGAATTTTTTTCAATTTTGTTTATTTACTAGGGGTGCTCACGATTCAGTGTACAGGTGTCAAACTAACGATGGCACTATCTATAGTATTGATAGTTTCATATTTTTAAGACTTAATACTCATTGATAGTTTTGTTTTTTTATATAAAAACTATCGATATTTCAGTAGGACTATCGAACATCTCTACTAAACATTGCGAAATAACCAAAGCAGGCAAGTTGTTTTTAGCAGAAATAACAATGAATTCTGAATTTTGCTATAATTTCACAGATTTCCATATTGCGACTGATTTGTCTGACGGTTCCCTTTTGTTGTGAAATGGTTACTGATGAAAATAATTCTGTAAGTTTGTCGTTTGTTCAAAGTTGCTTGGTTTGTTGAACGTTTTTTTTGCGCACAGAAACGCCAACTATAAAGAAACCAAGGAAATCCATTTCAGAAGTTTGGAAACATTTTCAGTTGAGTCCAAGCAAGAAGTTTGCCAAATGTTTGCAATTCCAAAAGCCATACAAACAAGCTATCGATGGTTACTTTTTTTGGACTATCGTGAGCATTGTTATTTTGTTTAAACTATCGAAACTAACGATGGTGAGACTATCGATAGTTTGACACCTCTAATTTAGTTGAAGACTTGAGGACTTGTGCAGTTAGGTTTTCGTGAACACACTATTTCAAAGCTGTAATATTTTTAACGGACATGACATACTTCCTTTTTTTTTTGTAAAGTGCTGAAGTCCTCAATCGCACTTCAGGGTAACTGAAGTAGCACTGAATAGTTACCACTAATGTTTTTTATGCCTATGCTTATCTCCAAAAATTAAAGGTCTGTGCAGTAAATCAGCATGGCAAAATACTAAACAGCAACGCAACTAAAGGAATAAACGAAATATCAGTTAAAGAAATAACAAATACTGCAGTTACCCACATGCCCGGTCTTAGCAAATTTGATTAAGAATTGTCCCACAACTGGCAGTTTCCCTAGCTGCCCCAAAAAAGCCATTATAACTCCGTTCTACAAGAAAAGAGCGAAAGATAGATGCGATAACTACTGGCCAATTGCAGTACTTAATACAAACAGAAAAGTTTTTGAAAAGGTAATTGATAGTAGAATTCAAAATTTCATCGATACTACAATTAGATTAAACAGAAATCAGTTCGGTTTCCTGGCAAGCAGCGGCACGAAGTCGGTAGTTACGTCAATCATGGAAAAAGTTTATATATTTTTATTTATTTTATTTATTTATTTTACCATCTACCGGTTATTACCCTAACAGGTTACAAATCTAACTTAAAACTAGGTAAAGTGATTACAGCACTAATTATATCTTTTAACTATTTTTATTACTAAATAATACTGAGGATCTTATATTTAATATATATATGTTCAATAAGTCCATATTCCATCCTCGAAATATGTTCATTAAGTCCATAGTTTGTTCTATGGTGCGAGCTGGAATATTGAAAGGAATAAGCATTAATGACTCCTAAGAGCTTATCTTGCCATCAATTTTATCTTTAACGAAGAGTCCGCCAAATTGAAATCTTCTATTTGTTAAACTTTGAAGACTGAGTAACCTACAACGTACCCAGTATGGCGGCATGCTTTCCCAAGAGTATAGTCTACGCAAGGAAAATCTTGTAAAACGTTTTTGAATATTTTCGATTCGGCTCTTTGAAATTTCATAGGAGGGATCCCAAACAATGCTTGCATACTCCAAGAGTGATCCAAATCAACTAACAAAGACTGTCTTAGGTGTGAATGGTTCTAGAAATTTCCTGGAATTTCTTTTCAAAAAGCCCAGCTGCGAGTTGGCTTTTGTGACAACATAATCTATATGAATATCAAACAGAAACTTGGAATCAAAGTATACTCCAAGATACTTGCATTGGTTACCTCTTAAAAAGCTACTACGGTAATTGTAGACATAGTCATAATCTATTGGGACGTTTCTGTGAGAAAACGACATAACTTTGCACTTGAAGAGAATTTATGTCCTCCTGAAAGTTAGCACAATCAACAAAGCTACTTATTTTATAAAAAAGCTTCAGGTATCTGCGTACAGAAGGCTTTTACAAAACTTGAAATTTTTTAATATATCGTTAATGAAAAGAATAACAAGTAGGAGACCAAGGTGACTCCCTTGCGGGACTCCTGAATTAGCAACAATCGGCTTAGAGATGTGGTCACCAATTTTAACAATTAGTACTATGTCAACAAGATACGATTCGATCCATTTTAAAAACTGGGAGTGAATTCCATATTTTTCCAGCTTTGCTAGCAATATTTTGTGTACAAGGCTATCAAATGCCTTAGAAAAATATGTGTACAAAGTATCTACCTGATAACCACTCTCGATTGCATTTAAACAAAACTTTGAAAAACTGGTTAGATTTGTTGTAGTGATCTACCAACAAAAAAACCGTGCTGTTGGGTCGATATATGGTTTTTAACTTCAGTAAATAAAATTTTTTCTTCAGAAACCCGATGTTTTCCGTTTGGAATCTATAAACAACCAGAAAGACTTGGGATTTGATTTAATTTTACTTTCAACAGAAAGTAAATATTGTTTATACAAAAAGTTCGAAAGAAATTCAAACTCACGCCTGCGTAGTACAAATAATGCTTTGTCTACCGGCAAGTTTGTTTTTTTATACTTTAAGTGAGCCTTGTTACGTAAGTTCTTGAGTTGAATCAACCTATGATTATACCAAGGGAGCTTGTACCAGCTTTTGCTGCTAGTAATCGGCACATATAAATAAATACCTTAATTTATAACTCTTTATAAGCCAAACTATTCAATCTATTGGGATAGTGTCTTCTATTGCCTAGATTTAACGGAGATGTATTCAGTTTTCCTGGCTATTCTTAACGAAGTAGTTGACAGATTTGTCCCAAAAAAGCGAATACGAAACTCAAAAAACCCAGTGTGGTTTAATAGAAGATTAATTAACTTAAAAAATAAAATGAACAAATCCTACAAAAAGTTTAGAATCGATAAAGAAAATCATGAACTAAAATCTCATTATCTAGCCAGCTTGAAAGACTTTAAAACTCTCAATAAATTTCTATTTAAGTCACATTTAGCAACTATCGAGGGCAAACTCAAGGAAAATAGTAAGTTTTTCTGGACGTACATCAACGATAAAAGAAAATCGAATGGTCTTCCAAACTCTATGCACTATAAGGGTTCATCTTCTGAGGACGTTACTACTATTTGTAATTTTTTTGCAGATTATTTCAAATCTGTATACACCACCTCAATGCCTCCAACTAACACGTTTTCTAACACCGACACCTGCCTCGATTGCGGTGACCTCTGTTTAGGTGTATTAGAAGTTGAATCAACCCTGATTAATCTCAAATCCCAAACTTGCGAAGGTCCAGATGGTATTGCTCCTATTCTGCTGAAAGCCTGTGCTACACAGGTTTCCATTCCACTTACTAAAATTTTCAATGCATCTTTAAACACTGGCACCTTTCTGGAGGAATGGAAAGTGTCATATCTGCAACCCATCCACAAGTCAGGTCCTAAGCACGATGTATGCAACTATAGACCGATTAGTAAACTCTTAACTATCCCCAAAATCTTCGAAAAGATTGTATACGAAAAACTATCTTTTGATTTGAAAAATGTTATATCGATAAATCAACATGGCTTTGTTTCAGGCAGATCGACGGCCACAAATCTAAATATATTCTGTACTTATATAATCAACAATTTCTCAAAAGGATTCCAAACTGATGTTATTTTTACCGACTTCGCAAAGGCGTTTGACAAAGTTAACCATAAAACACTTCTCGCTAAACTCTCAGAGTTGGGTTTCCACTCTAACCTACTAAAGTGGATTGAATCCTATCTTTTGGATCGACAACAACAGGTTAAAATAAATAAAAAAATTTCCGAAATTATACATGTAACATCAGGCGTCCCTCAAGGCAGCCACCTAGGTCCCCTATTATTTTTAATCTACATTAATGATATCCCTACATGTATAAAGCATAGTCAGTGTCTTCTCTTTGCAGACGATCTGAAGTTGTTTCGATCTGTAAAGGATGTTAATGACTTTAACCTACTACAGTTAGACCTTGACTCTATAGCTGACTGGTGTACTCTTAATGACCTTCCACTAAATATTTCTAAGTGTCAGATTCTTTCATTTTCTAGATTTCCCTTTCCTAATATCTGGAATTATACTATAAATTCAATTACTCTAGGTAGAACAACATCAAAAAAGGATTTAGGCGTTCTCTTAGATCATAGGTTGAACTTTAAGGATCACATCGATTTCATTGTAACCAAAGCGAATTCAATGTTAGGATTCCTAAAACGCAACTCAAAGGAATTTTCAGACCCTTATACCCTGAAAACCCTTTATTCATCCCTTGTAAGGCCCCAATTGGAGTACTGCTCCACCATTTGGAACCCATTCTCTCTCCAACCATCAAAAAGAATCGAATCTGTTCAAAGAAATTTTACAAGATACGTGTGGATAAAGCTCAACTGGAATCTGCCAATAACTCCCTCCTATGAGACTCGTTGTGCCCTTATTAATCTTCATCCTCTTGAAATAAGACGAAAAGTTTTCTCAGCTCTGTTTATATGGGATCTAATCCATCACAATATAAACTGTGAAGAACTTCTGGCTATGCTAAATTTTTACACTCCAGTTCGACATGTCCGTAGCAAATTTTATTTTAGAGAGTCAGTCCAAAGGAAAAACTACAATTTAAATAAGCCAATAACTCGTTGCATTAATGATACAAATAAAATCTTAAATATGTCTGACATCTTTAGAGAGGTCTCTCGTAAATCCTTGAAAGATCATATCATTCTTAGCATTATGGCACGTGATACTCAATGAGAAATACTAGTATCCACACGATAATATGGTCTTTTTTATTACATGTTCTGTTAGTAACAAATAAATTCTAATCTATTTATTAAGATTATTTAATTTTTTAAGTTTTAATTTTGTATATAATTGTAACTAAGTTATTAAATATTTGCTGTAACTTTATTTTATTTACGTAGTCTATAAGAGCCTTGTACTCTGAATGATGAATGAATGAAATAAATAAATAAATTTGACTGCATCAGACTGCATCAAACTGGTACCGAATGAGACTGCAGCACATTTGCTCGATATTACAACATCTAGTGAGAGCGGCATTCATAAATTTTTCAAAAGCTTTTCACTAAGGATGGGCGCGAGCAACATTTTTGAGGCACGTCACGCACGAACACGAAATTTATATTTCGTACTTGCACGAAAACGCACGAAAAAGCACGATTTAAAACTTTGCAAAGTAGCTATTGAAAAGTTACACATATTTTTAAAATTTATGTTTCAACTTAAAAATATTGGAATTATTATAACATTAGAATGTGTTTTTATTATTTTAATTAGTTTTATTCAAATAACATATGAATTTTGATTAAAAAAAACATAGTTGCTGAAGTGAAAGTAATAAAATTTTACTGCACGAAAACAAAAAAGCACGCACGACTTTGCATTACTTAAGCACGGGCACGCACGAAGTTTTTCTTTAGGCGCGTGCACGGCACTCGCCCATCTCAACTTTTGACCTCGTTAAGCACGAAAGTCTACTAAGAATCCTGTATAAAATAGACATACGAGGAACGACGAACAAGCTGATACACACTTATCTTAATAACAGACCTAAAGTAGTAAAAATAGCTGGAGAGTGATGAACTTATAACACCAAATGGAGTACCAGTAACACGAGCGATCAGAAGGCTTGAATTGTTACAACAAAAAGCAGCCAAGCTGATATACTCGAAGTTTTTTCTCACGAAAATAAGAGAACTTAAAGAGGAAAATAGAAAACCCGTGTGGTGTTAAAACGCCAAAATCAAACATACCTAGATTTTATTTTAAACTATTGAATAGATTTTCAACTGATCAAAATTGAAATTAAATTATTTTGGAATTTTTGCAATATACGCGGTATTGCACGTGCAACGACGATATAATGTTAGCATATTTAATTTCAAACCAAAATTTAATTTAAATATACAGGAATGTAAGAATATTTCTTGATTTCCAGTTGAAAAATGCTTGAACAAAAATGTTTCATTACCAATTTCCAATTTCTTGTTAAATTTTTGTGTAAATTTTTAAAATGAAAAAAATTTTCCGAGCAACAGTTTAGAAATCTTTTTTCAACTGTAAGAAATCATTCCAGTATCACTTTGATATTGAATATATCAATTCATAGTTTTAGCTGTGAAATTATAAAAGATTATGTTTTTTATTTATTTATTTAAATTCATCTACCGGACTAAGCCCTTACAGCTTACTTGAAATAATACTTAAAACTAAATAAACAAAAATACTTGATCTAAGCTTGAGAGCGCATAATGATTTCCTTTAGGTTATTAATGAAAGTATCTCTATTAACGCTGAAGTCTCATTGATTCGGAAAATTGGTGCAATTAAAGAGGCACCGAGAAAGAGGTCAATTAGAACCATAATTGGTTCTATGGTAAGGCGTATAGAATAAGTTCATATCTCACAAATAACGCTCTGGGACATTGAATGGAATTAGGCCTAACAAATCGGAGGAATCAATTTTACTATCAATTATATCCTTAACGAACTATATTGTTAACGATACGTCTATCAGATAAACTTACTTACTACTTACTTAGTTGGCGCTACACCCGTATGTCGGTCTTGGCCTCATCTAAGAATTTGCGCCAGCCATTTCTGTCTTTCGCTTGCTGGCGCCAGTTGGAAATTCCAAGCTTCGTCAGGTTGTCCTCTACTTGGTCTTTCCAACGAAGATGCGGTTGTCCTCTTCTGCGTTGACCGCCGCTGGGTACCGAATCGAATGTTTTCTTCACTGGAGTATCGTCTTTCATGCGCTGAACATGACCAAGCCAGCGAAGCCGCTCGATTTTAATGCGCTTGACTATGTCGATGTCAGCGTACAGCTCATACAGTTGTCCATCATTCCACCGTATTCGGTACTCGGAATCGATGCAGATTGGTCCGTAGATCTTACGAAGAATCTTTCTCTCGAATGCTCCTAAAGTATTTTCATCTAAACTGCTCAGCGTCCAGGTTTGTGATGCGTAAAGTAGGACGGGCATGATGAGCTATTTATAGAGCGTGATTTTCGTTCGTCGAGAGAGGGCTCTGCTTCTCAATTGCCAACTGAGCCCAAAGTAACACTTGCTGGCAAGAGTATCCTCCGTTTGATCTCAATACTGATGCCGTTGGTTGAGTTTATGCTGGATCCCAGATAAACGAAGTTCTTCACAACCTCGAATAAGGTATGGTCAACTGTAACGTGGGTTCCAAGACGCTGGGACTGTTGGTTTGTTGACACCAAGTATTTCGTCTTATCTGCATTCACTGACAGACCCATTCGACTTGACTCTCTTTCTAATCTGGAAAATGCTGCACTGACTTCGCGCGTATTATGGCCAATGATATCTATGTCATCAGCATACGCAAGCAGCATAACACTCCTGTAGAATATTGTGCACCTCGTTTGGTAATAAATGGTGGGAAGAGGTCCTTCCCGATTTTAACTGCGCTGCTGGTGTTGCTCAGTGTCATCCTGCAAAGTCGTATTAGTTTTGCAGGAATACCAAATTCAGACATGGTGGAGTACAGGTGCTTCCTTATTGGGCTGTCGAAGGCGGCTTTGTAGTCGACAAAAAGATGGTGGGTGTCGACTTGTTTTTCTTAAGTCTTCTCCAATATTTGTCGTAGCGTGAAAATCTGGTCGATGGTGGACTTTCCAGGTCTGAAGCCACACTGATAAGGCCCGATCAGTTTGTTTACAATGGGCTTCAATCTTTCACATAAAACGTTCGACAGGACCTTATATGCGATATTAAGAAGGCTTATCCCACGGTAATTGGCACAGATAGTGGGATCGCCTTTCTTGTGGATTGGGCAGAGCACACTGAGATTCCAATCGTTCGGAATGCATTCTTCCGACCATATTTTGCATAGAAGCTCGTGAATGCATTTAAGTAGAGCTTCGCCTCCGTTCTTAAACAGCTCAGCAGGTAAGCCATCAGCTCCCGCGGCTTTGTTATTTTTAAGCCGAGCTATAGCTATCAGAACTTCATCATAGTCGGGCAGCGGAACCTCGACGCTGTCATCCGCAATTGGGGTTTCCGGAATATCATCTCTATTGGCGGGATTGTTGTCAGCGTCGCCATTTAGAAGCTTAGAGAAGTGTTCCCTCCATAACGTCAGTGTACTCTGGACATCTGTCACTAGATTCCCGTTTTCATCCTTGCAGGAAGAGGCCCCGGTGTTAAAACCATCGGCAAGGCGTCTTATTTTTTTAAAAAATTTTCGGGCCTCATTCCTGTCACCATACATCTCAATCTTCTCCTGCTCGCGCTTTTCTGCCTCTCTTTTTTTCCGCCTGAAAATATGTCTCTCTTCCCTCCTCTTTCCTTTGTATCGCTCCTTAGCAGCGCGCGTTACAACCGACTGCAGGGTGGCTTTGTAGGCAGCGTCTTTCTCTGCAGTGGCGTCGCGACACTCCTGGTCGTACCACTGGTTTCGGCGAGGGCGTTGGTAGCCAATCACCTCTTTAGCAGCCGCACGCATGGAGTTGGAAATGTGTGTCCACTGCGCGCATATATCATCGATTGGAGGAGTGCTTTGAAGCAGGAGTGAGAGTCGAGTGGCGAAAGCATCGGCTGTCTGTTTCGATTGCAGCTTGTCGACGTCTAGCTTTCTCTGTGTAGGGTTGCGTGTATTCTTAGCTGCGCACAGACGTGTACGGATCTTGGCTGCAACAAGATAGTGATCCGAGTCAATGTTTGCACCACGGATCGTGCGTACATCAAATACACTGGAAGAGTGCCTTCCGTCGATCAAAACGTGATCAATTTGATTTTTTGTTTTTTGATCAGGGGACATCCAGGTGGCTTTATGAATATTGAGATGCTTGAATCTAGTGCTACTTACGACCATGTTTCGTGCTGTAGCGAAGCCAATCAGCCTCATTCCGTTATCGGAGGTGTTGTCGTGGAGGCTGAACTTTCCGACTGTTGGACCAAATATATTTTCCTTGCCCACCTTAGCGTTGAAGTCACCAAGCACGATTTTTACGTCGTGGCGGGGGCAGCGCTCGTAGAAAATTTCCTTGATCTCATCGTCCTTGTCTTCTGTCGGAGCGTGCGCACATATTAGGCTTATATTGAAAAATCTAACCTTGATGCGGATTATAGCAATTCGTTCGTTCACAGGTGTGAATCGCAGGACGTGGGGCCGTAGTCTCTTGCCAACTACAAATCCGCATCCAAACTCGTGCTTCTCCGCATGGCCGCTGTAGTAGATATCACAGGGTGCATGCCGAATGCAACCCTGTCCCTTCCATCGCATTTCTTGGATAGCAGTGATATCAGCTTTGTATCTTTCCAAGACATCAGTCAGTTGGATAGAGGCACCTTCCCAATTAAGGGTTCGGACATTCCAGGTGCATATCCGTAAATCATTATCAGTTTTTCGTTTGCGGTAGTTGTCATCAGATTTGGGGATAATTTTTCTTCTATTCTTATTTGTTTTCATTGAAATTGGTTTTTACGGGTGGGCTTCAAACCCGACGCACAACCTATTTTAAGCCTAGGGAGGCCCGCCGCTCAGATTAGCCGCCAAACTAACGGTTGTCAGTTTTGACGTTGCCCAGGAAACACCACGTGGAGGTTTGAGTCGACTTGAGGCGATTTCACAAAAATTATGCTGGCCTCGCCAGGTTGAGACAGTCAGATAAACTACTTAGACATAAAAGACGACAGCGCACCAAATAAGTAGGCATAGTTTCCCAAGAGTATAGTCTTCTCAAGGCAAATCTTGTGAATCTTTTTTGAATATTCTCAATGCGTATAATAAAAACATCATATATAGGATCGCATACAACTAAAATATACTCAAGAAGAGATCTTACCAGACTGAAAAAGAGAGTCCTAGGTGTAAAAGCATCAAAAAATTCTCGGGAATTCCTTTTTAGAAACGCAAATTGGGAGTTAGCTTTTGCGATTATGTATTCCAAGTGAGTGTCAAAAGAAAATTTATGTTCATAATAGACACCGAGGTCTTTAAATTGACTCACCCTGCAAAAACTATCACTAGTATACCTATACTCATATACAATAGGATTTATTTTCCGACCAAAGGTGAGTACCTTAAATTTTTCAAGGTTAAGATTAAGTTGGTTAGTATTACACCATCGCATGAAAGAAGAAATATCATTTTGTAGTTTCACACAGTCCGTACAATCCTTAACTTCCAGAAAAATCTTTTAATCATCGGCATATAAAAGACTCTTGCTAAACTTAAAAGACAGTAATATCATTGATGAATAAATTTAAAAGCAAAGGACCCAAGTGTCTCTCCTGAGGAACACCGGATGTAACCTTTTTAGGCCTGGAGTAATTTTCACCGATCTTGACAACTAGCGTCAATTTCGTTGTTATTCGTCAGAAGCCCTATAAAAAGATTTCGGGTTCGATCTAAGATTTCTCTCAATGGAATCAATATATTTCTTATACAAAAAGTTTGCCAAGAAATCAAACTCCCGCCTACGTAACACAAAGATGGCTTTGTCAGTAGACAAACTTGTTTTTTTGAGCCTAGAATGAGCTTTGTTCCTTAAGTTTTTTAAGTTGACTAACCTTTGATTAAACCATGGATGCTTAAACGAAAACATTTGCTTTTTTAATGGAACGTACCGGTGTAGCCCTTCATTTATGATATGCTTGAGGTTTAAGTACATGTCATTCAAATCCATATACTGAAACGCTAAACTCCAATTAATAGAACCAAAAAAGGCGTTTAGTCCAATATAATTGGCGTACTTAAAGTTGTACGAGAGACTACGCCCAACCCCCGAGTCATCACTAAACGTGTAAAAATCTACATTCAAAACAATTGCCTTGTGATGAACAGAATCGTTTGTCAGTGGCATATCACATTTGAAAAGTTCATATTTAAAATCATCCGAAACAAAAATGAGATCTAATATTCTCATAAGATCATTTTTAACATTATTTACTTGAAACAGATTTAAAGCATATAGAGCGTCACAAAGGGTGTATTCAATAGTGGTTTTTAAACCAAAGGGTATTAAAATTTTTTCATCAGGGCAAAAATTCCACTCAATGTTGCCCAGATTGAAATCACCGAGCACACACGGAATTTGGTTAAGGTTGAGGGAGCCAACAATGTGATTAATATTTAAAATATGTTCATTATATAAACTCAAACTACTGCTAGGTGGAATATAGCTTAATATAAATATAAGTTCATTTTTATGAAGAGTGATGACACCATTAAGAGAGACTGAGACACAAATTTGCTCAACATCGTCAGAACATCGTGGAAGCTGGATTTCTCTACTGGAGAAATTAGAAGATACTGCAATTAGCACTCCACCCCCTCTGGATACACCAGGTTTTAAGACACGATCTTTGCGGAACACCGTGTAGTTGGAGTCAAACAACTCATTCGACAAAAAATGTGAAGTCAGCCAAGTCTCAGTAAACAAAATTATTCCATAGTCATATGAAGCACTAGCAGAACGCAGTGCGCAAGTTTTCGAACGTAAACCACCTACATTGTGGTAGTAGATTGCAGTTGAGTTGTTGTGAGCATTACTGGTTGCGTTTTTAGGCATATGCTGAAATTAAGAAGAGAAAAAGCAACATAGCACCAACAACTATACGCAAACTTTAACTCGCTATAACTTAAAAACTATAAATTTTAAAGAAATAAAGAGTACCGTTTGCACATCTACTGGTCTAAACCCACCAAACCATACTAAATTTATTAAGATTGGACTTGTATTTAAAAAGCCTTACGCCGGATAAAATTTGCGTTTGCGTAATATACAATTAGAAGATATAACCTATATACATTTTTCACGAAAATGAGTTTTTTTATGGCAACGAAATCGTTGACTCATCTGCCACCTATGACATTAATTTTAATACAAAAAGAGTGTTAAGTTAAGTTTTCCCCCTTAAATGTTTGATTTATCTAAAATAAAGTTTTTTGTTTGTGAATACAAAAGGACTCTATTACACAATTCTTCGGAAATATTCAAGAGAATTGCAACAAATTTGCGTTAGACTTCAATTGAAGTGCGTGAAGATAAATTCGTCAATCCGACGCTAACTTAGCGAAGACTCAAACCATTATTCGTTCTTAATGCAAAGTACGAATTTAACTTTTAGGAGGAAATTAAATTCGTTCTTATTGCAAAGTACGAATTTAACTTTTGGGAGGAAATTATATTAATTATATTTGCAAAGTGCGAGTGTAACTTTTGATTCGAATTTAGCTTTTGCCAAGAACTTAAAAAAAATAATATTATTGCAAAGAAAGAATTTAACTCTTGATATGAATTTAAGTCATGGCATCAACTCATAAACATTTTTTAAAAGTAGTCAATGTTAGGTCCAAAGTACTAAGATTCCATGCAAAATTTCTCAAAATCTGTCTGGACAATGTTTTTGTTATGCATATCATTTTACAGGTAATTAAAGAACCTTTCCAACGATATATAGCCTATAAGAGCACAATTAAGACTTTTGTCATAAACATTTTTTAAAAAATAATGAATGTTAGGTTGAAAGTACTAAGATTCCATGCAAAAATTCTCAAAATCTGTCTGGACAATGTTTTTGTTACGCATATCATTTTACAGGTAATTAAAGCACCTTTCCAACGATATATAGCCTATAAGTGCACAATTAAGACTTTTGTCATAAACATTTTTTAAAAGTAGTAAATGTTAGGTCCAAAGTACTAAGATTCCATGCAAAATTTCTCAAAATCTGTCTGGACAATGTTTTTGTTATGCATATCATTTTACAGGTAATTAAAGCACCTTTCCAACGATATATAGCCTAAAAGTACACAATTAATACTTTTGTCATAAACATTTTTTAAAAGTAGTAAATGTTAGGTCCAAAGTACTAAGATTTCTCAAAATCTGTCTGGACAATGTTTTTATTATGCATATCATTTTACAGGTAATTAAAGCACCTTTCCAACGATATATAGCCTATAAGTGCACAATTAAGACTTTTGTCATAAACTTTTTTTAAAAAATAATGAATGTTAGGTTGAAAGTACTAAGTTTCAATGCAAAAATTCTCAAAATATGTCTGGACAATGTTTTTGTTATGCATATCATTTTATAGGTAATTAAAGCACCTTTCCAACGATATATAGCCTATAAGTGCACAATTAAGACTTTTGTCATAAACATTTTTTAAAAGTAGTAAATGTTAGGTCCAAAGTACTAAGATTCCATGCAAAATTTCTCAAAATCTGTCTGGACAATGTTTTTGTTATGCATATAATTTTACAGGTAATTAAAGCACCTTTTCAACGATATATAGCCTATAAGTGCACAATTAAGACTTTTGTCATAAACATTTTTTAAAAGTAGTAAATGTTAGGTCCAAAGTACTAAGATTCAGGGCAAAAAGAGAAGGAAATGCATTGGAAAGCATAGAAATAGATTCTGCATCATCAGCGGAGGAAGATATTAGACAAATAACAGGTGCTTTTATTTTAATTAATATTAATAAATTTTAATGCAGATTCGGACGATAATGCGGCAACGGGCCTTATCCGCAGAAGGAAGAGTAATCATGACTCTAATTGGCATACTGCTCCGCTGCCTATCAAGCAAAAAAGTGCAACCATTTCCAACAATTGAAGTATTTTTTTTTTTTTTTTTTTTTTTTTTTTTAAAGATCAAAGATCCAAGGCATGCGCCTTATACAAACAAGGTTTGGTCTTTGACCTGAAAGGAAAGGGATAGATTATTTAGAGGAATTGATTGGAACTATACGTGAATTATTGATTAGGGGAAACAACTGCGAAAGACACAATTTGAATTGCTTTTAAACCGAGGCTAGTGTTATGCCTTAACCTCGGCAAGCATTTTAAGCCCTTAGTTGTTCCATTCCTTCACATTTTCCACAATTTAGTTGTGGATTTTTAGTTCTCCATAATTCTTAAATGTAGGACAAAGAAAGAACAAAGAAAGTGAAAAGAACCATGCCCGAGCCCGGATTCGAACCAGGGACCTTTGGGTTGAGAGTCTAGCGCACTCTCCACTAGACTACAAAGGCCGACTAGTAGTATGCAATTTTATCAGAATATTAACATTTTTATGATAACATTGAAAAAATGTTAACAATTAAATTAATAGACCAATATCATTCTACACTGTTATTTTAATATTTTTCTCTTGTTTTTGTTAATATTGCTATCAACAAACTTTTCTTAAAATCTGAATGAAATCCTCAATGAATTCAGGAAGAACTTACTTTTCCTATTGAATAAAAAAACTTATCTACTGATTTCATTTTAAGCATAGTACTATGTTTGCTTGCGTGAAATTTCGCTGACAACATTCATTTATTTGTTGCGTGAAATTTCTGACTTGAAGTTTGTTGCGAGGAATTCCTATGGCAACGTTTCTCAGAGAGACTCAAAGAGTGAGTTGGGAAATTTCATATAATCTCTCTCTTTTCACTTCAAAATAAATAGGCAGTTCAATTAAATTTTCGTGAAAAAATGTTGCTTAGAAACATGTTGCGATAATTTCACGCAGTGGAACAGAGTACTGCTCTGACGAATATGTTGTGAACATTTCCACGATTGTTTCGCAGCTGTCACTTTTTGTATGGAGATTTGAGTGGAATTTCACATGAAACTGAATAGAGTACTATGCTTAAGAAAAAAAATATTTAAAATACAAAACAACCTATCTACACTTAAACGAAAAGTACGAGGCTTCACTAATTTTGTTTTGTTTATGGAAGCTTGACATTATTTTAATACAATATTCTGGTACTTAGATTCGTGAATATTTTTGTACACTAATAGATTTAAACGGTTTTTGCTCTCCTGAACAAAGTTTTTTGTAGATAGGTCATATTAAGCATAAGCTCTCGATATGTAGCTGGAGTCGATGCAGCAAATTCCAAGTAGAACAAATTGGAAGGCTAACAAATAAAGCGAACAAAATCCTTTTCAATAAAAATAAATCAACCTCAACAAAAGATAGCTACAAAAACAATAACAATAACCAAATGTGAACCTCATCCAATTCATATACATAGAAAAATTAAAATACATCTACAAAAACAAAAATAATCTGTTCAAAACAAACATGATCCTCACAACAAGAAATAAAGTCCATCAACATAAAACAAGATAGAAACTCAACCATGCAACAACCTACCAGAAGCTATAAAAATTAAAATTAATGTAAACATATTAAAAAAAAAAACTTAAATATCATATAACGAATTTAAGATCAGCTAATTAAATAATATAATCTCATTAATGTGATATCTAATAATCGTAAAAAAAATATTTACTTACTAGCTCAGCATTGCTTTTAATTATTTTAAATTATTCATACACGGAATATTAGTCCGTCTGAGGATCATAGCAACCCTCCAGAAAATGGAAACATTCCTGGATATAAACAGGAAACATTCCATGGAATGTAGGAAGCATTCCCTTCCGTTGGACACTCCATTTCTGTTTTTACATAGCGTGTCATTAAAGGGAAACATTCCTCTCCGCTGTCTTAAAAAGTGAATTGGAAGCAGTCCTCTTCCCTGTTCTAAAAATTAATGTGAAAACATTCCTGTCCCTTATTATGAAAATGCCCGGCCAGGATTCGAACCCGGGACCCCTGAGCGACAGTCAAGCGCGCTGTCACTAGACTATCGAATTCTATAATAAGCGACTAGGGAACAATGATATTAATATTTTCTGTTGTCATTGCTTGACAATAAGTAAAACTTTAGACATGCATTCTTAAAGAAGCGGTTTGGAAGCAACATAAATACAAAACTACCCTTAAGCTTCCGAATGATACGGTGGGGAATGTTTTTTATCGCTTTTAGATGGAAGCCTTTCGATTTTTCCTGGAGGGAAGCGGCTAGGAAACAATGATATTAATATTTTCTGTTGTCATCGCTTGACAACAAGTAAAAGTTTCCACATGCATTCTTAAGGAAGCGGCTGGAAACAACATAAATACAAAACAACCCTTAAGCTTCCGAAAGATACGGTGGGGAATGTTTCTTTATCACTTTTAGATGGAAGCCTTCCGATTTTTCCTGGAGGGAACCTTAAAAATTAAAACTGTTCAACACTATAAATTAAACTCAAATTTAAACTAAAACCAACTGTGAATATAATATGTTACAATGATTAAATAAAGTGATTTATATGCAAAAGAAAAAAATAATCACAGTATAGCGTGAATACTGGACCGGTTCATAAGTGTATGGGGAAAATTATGTGTCGTTTTTTCTTCGGTGCGCGTCCACTTTCTGAAAGTTCGAACCCTAATTTGCACAAAAATAGTTTAAGAGCCAACAAAATTTGACCTCTAGGGGTTCCGCAAATCGTTTTAAGGTCATTTTAGAGCTATACTGGACTTTAACCATTTCAAAAATGTCGTGCCTAAACCGAAAAACAAATGGAATATATTTTGATAGGAAACAATTGTTAATTATTCAGTCTTATTTAACTTTTTTTTTAAAAAAATATGCATCTGGTAATTTTTGGCGAAGTTTTAAACATGCAATTTTACTCTCAACGAAAAATTATCGTTTTTCCATACAAAATTTTTTTCTTATTGTGCTCTAGCGACATTTTTTTTTGTAATTTTGTATTTTTGTGTGAAACTTGGGCTTTCTTGAGGTGCAAAATATTTTTTTTTTTAAAGACCAAAGAACTAAGGCATGCGTCTTATACAAACAAGGTTTGGTCTTTGACCTGAAAGGAAAGGGATAGATTATTTAGAGGAATTGATTGGAACATGTGACATACGTAAATTATTGATTAGGCGAAACAACCGCGAAAGACAATTTGAGTTGCTTTTAACTGAGGTTAGTCTTATGCCTTAACCTCGGCAAGCATTTCCAGCCCTTAGTTGTGTTTCTGTACTTTAATTTCACATTTTCCACAATTTATTTGTGAATTTTTAGTTTTCCATAATTCTTAAATTAAGGAAGGAACTAAGAAAATGCCCGAGCCCGGATTCGAACCAGAGACCTCTGGGTTGATAGTCTAGCGCACTCTCCACGAGACTACAAAGGCCGACATAATAAACCATAACTTGCGAAAAAATTAAAAATACTGCATTTATTTATTATTTTTAATATTTATTTATTAAAAATATGTTTTTTTTGTAATGCATTTAAATTTTTTTCTGTGCTTATCAACGAATCTCGGCAAATATTGTTTTTGTTCTTCATTAGAAGTTATTGAATTATTAAATTCTATTATTAATGCTAGGCTTCTCCCTGCTGAATCGTTAATTACATTTCTATGTTGATAGAAAAAAAAACCACGATTGGATGCTCTTCTTTTCAGTTGTTTGACATTTCTTGACCGTGGCTCGTGAGAAAAAAAGGTTGTTGTCGGGGCTGCATTGTAACTACCGTTGCCATCATATATCTTTTGTAGGCCTTTTTTCCTTTTTTTTTCGAGATCTTTTTTTATCTTTTTTAAATCTAAAAGTCCTCTTTTTTTATCTATCAATAAAAAATTTTCTAAAAATTCACACAGGAATTTGCATGAAAAGCATCAACACTAGGGGTATTCTCTATGTCTAGCATAATTGCATGAGAGCACGGATTAAATATCTTATATTTAAATATCCAATAGATCGAGAGCGCCCTATTGTACAAGCGTAGCATAGAAAAATCAACAGCTCAAGGAACTGTACGATGAAGCTGCACTTCACGCTCATTTCACCTACTGTTTGTTTGCTCTCTCATTCTCTTTCCTCTCATTACAAACACAGGGTTGCATTTCATAAACTATGCTTCATAGCATCGCCGTATACATGGGTATCAGTGTAGCATACATAGGAAATATTCTACGGTTTTTTTACTTGTGTTTTGTTGTTACGGCGGTGCACGTATTGTATATTTTCTATTCCTGCACTGTGCAACGGTCATATCCTAGACACAGAGAATACCCCTAATGATTTGCAAGTTAATAGCTATATGGCAATGCTGAACGCCATCCCTGAACAAACGTAACTTAACCCTAGCTGTGACCACTATATTTTTGCATACGTTATGTGTCCACTATGACAATTTCGTCCTAGCTATTTTTTCACCCCTTTAGAGACATCGGTTAACCCTAAATTTGTTTTGAAGGTTTAGTTTTTGGTTTAAATGACAGAAAAAAGAAAATTTTGTCCAAAAATATTTCTACAGCATTACGCAATTAATTAATAAACAGTCAAAAACGAGAATTTTTTACATTTAAAAAAAAAATTTATGTCTCTGACTTTAACTAATATTAAGAAAACACGTTCCAGGAAATTTTACTTAATATATAGATCTTTCAAAATAACCTGCCCAAACCTGCACAAAATATCTTATGATTATTTAAAAAGCATGGTCCAATTTTTAGAAATTTTTCAGTTTTTGAATTTATTAATTTAAATAAAATACTTAACTGTCCCGATTTTATTATCTTATTGAGAACAGATTGCATAAATGCCCTTATTCTTGTTGTCACCTCGCCTATGTGAGAGTTCTCACACTCGTGTCACGTCACTAGAAATCTGGTATTCTTGTTGTCATGTGTCGTGAGTTTGTGAATTAATGTCATACGTGACGTGACACGAGTGTGAGAACTCTCACATAGGCGAGGTAACAACAAGAATAAGGGCAATTAATTTAATTTGCCAACCAAAAATTGGCTTCGAGCTTTTTTAACCAAAAATTATATTTTCAAAAACGTATCGTGCTTGTAGTTTTTCGACGCATGTTAAAAACAGAAACGGTTATTAAAACAAGCTCAAGAAAGCTTTAAGTATGATTCTGAGGAAGCTTGATAAGCTAATCAGAATTTAATCTCGTTTGTTACTTCAGTTGAAAAGTCTTTATAAAAAAAAAACTCTAATATGATTATTTATTTGGTCTCATTTACTTGAACCTCAAGTTTGTTTAACTTTTTGAAATAAGTGTAAAATGTTTTTTATTTACATTTATATTTATGGATTTATTTTATAAAAAATGTTTTTTAAACTAAAAAACTGAAAAAAATAATATTTTAAAAAATGTTTGCAATAATTTTTGTTGAATTTTAAAAAAGTCTCTTTTTGTTCTCTTTTTTTTTTGTCAAAAGTTCTTTTTTTTGCCCTAGACTTCTGGTAACCCTACCTTGTAACTCATTGTATCATGATATTTGTCGAAAAGTGGCAGGATTTTTTAACAATCAACACTCAATTTTTTACAAAAAACTCCACATATCCACTGAGTTTAATAAACTTGATCCTGCTGAGTGGCCTAATAACATCGCATATGTAAGTGCTCTTGAAATGGTCACACAGCTGAATGTAATTAACGATTCAGCAGAGAGAAGCGTAGCATTAATAAGAGAATTCAATAATTCAATAACTTCCAATGAAGAGCAAAAAAAATATTTGCTGAGATTCGTTAATAAGCACAGACAAAAATTTAAATGCATTACAAAAAAATCATATTTTTAATAAATAAATATTAGAAATAATAAATAAATGTAGTATTTTTAATTTTTTCGCAAGTTATGGTTAATAAACTGTAAAATATTTTGCACCTCAAGAAAGCCTAAGTTTCAAACAAAAATACAAAATTACAAAAAAAAATGTCGCTAGAACACAATAAGAAAAAAAAAAATGTATGAAAAAACGATAATTTTTCGTTGGGAGTAAAATTGCATGTTAAAAACTTCGCCAAAAATTACCAGATACACATTTAAAAAATATAATAAGTCGTTGTTAAAAAATTATGCAGAAACTTAAAATAAATTTTGATATAAAAAGAAATGAAACGTTATTGCTATAAAAAAGTGAAGAAATTGCTAAAAGTCAAAACGACACAAGCATCTGTAAAACCGTCAATTAACAGCAAATCGGTCTGGAATTCACTCAAATTAAAGATATGATAACAATGCATATTTCTGTATGTTTAACTCAAAAAACCAAATTTTGAGTTGTGACGGTCTTGCACGAAATGAGCGATATGAACTAAATTACCAAACTTTAGTCTAATACGATCAAAACCATCCGAAATATAGCATTTTTACTGATTTGTGGGCGGTTAAAGGAGCCGTGGCAACAAAATTGTCCTAAGCTATCTTGTACTCGAAACAAATCACTGCCAAAATTTCAGCGAAATCGGCCCAGCGGTCAATTTAAATGATTTATCAAAAAGTGGACGTGGCTATAAAGCGCATTTTTAGTACAGTTCCCCAAAGTAACCATACAAACTAAATTACCAAATTTAAGTCTTATACGACCAAATCCGTCTTAAATCAAGCATTTTCATTGATTTGTGGGCGGTAAAAGGGGGAGTGGCAACATTTTTCCTAAACTATTTCGTACACACCTACACTTTATGTGTCACCCTTCTGTGGGTTCCAATACAAACATCACAAAAAATAACCTGAAGCCCCACACAAAGTCTATCGCAATCGTATCTGCAGAGCCAGAAAAATATTTGTGCCGAGGCTCGAATTATGAGAAAGTAAGAAAATTTTCCTTACGAGACTCTAAAAACTTAAGTTTCTCTTAAAATAAAATGCAATTGACCAATCTTAAACCGATCATCCGATTAGCACGATTTTATATATGAAGAGATGAGTGGATGCAGGTAATATTTCACAAAATTCTAATTTCGAGAAAATTGATTTCAAAGTTTAGCATTGTACTGAAATCGATACTAAATCAAACTTTGTAAAGAAGTTATTTTCTAAAATAGCCACAAACATGGTTGTTTCAAGGTTTAAAATTGTTTAAATATACATTTTAGCTAAAAAAGAGGTCTTAAATCCTAAATATGTTTGTTTTAAATTAAGCATTCCTTCAACTTACGCCCAAGCAGTTTTTAATTCGAATTTTTGGACCATGGGAGTTCGAGTAAAACATTTAACAACGTTAAAAAAATTTCAAGCGTCGGTCGGTACAGAATCAGCAAACTTTAATGGTTCTATATCGACAATCCCGCATTGTTGCGCCCATATAAAAAAATAGAAATTTACTTTCATAATTTTGGTGGACTTCGCACCAAATTAACAGAACTCTCACTAAATATGGTGATTTGTTCTATCGATGTCATAGCCCTTACTGAGACATGGCTGCGTGCGAATATTATTACATCTGAACTTTTCGATGACCAATTGGAAGTATTTAGTCTTTTCTGATTCAGTTGGATACTTTTCTAATTCAGTTGGATACAGTAACCTTAAATATCCTTGCTCTAGAAGAAGATACTTATGTATTCGCTCTTTTCACACCAAAGGCAAATCCGTGGAAATAGCTCTCGACTCCATAGTTTCTATTATTGAAAAATTCCGCTATCAGAAGGAATATACGACTAAGACTTGCCAGAGGCAAATAGAAGGGGCCTTTAATAACGTCGAAGCAAAAGCTATCACTAATGCGCTAACGGAGCTTGGGGTGGATGCCGCGCTGACAGCACTGATAAATCAATGCTAGTTGGCAGGATTATAAGTGCAAAATTTAGTGCGGCATCCACGTTAAGATCTGTACTAAGGGGAACCCCTCAGGGAGGGGTTCTTTCGCCTTTACTCTGGAATTTAGCAGTAAATGAACTTTTAGTAAGACTGGAACTAGAGGAGTGCAGGGTGATAGCTTATGACGATGACGTTGCTATTGATACCTATAGAAAATACATATCTACTCTTCGAGACATTATGAAAAATTGCCTAAATACTCTAGTCAACTGGGCTATCAGCTGTTGGACTCAGCGTGGTTAGTAGTTTTCACCAGAAAACACAATATACCTCTAACTAGTCCTCCTAAACTGGAAAACACAAGACTTAGCTTCTCAGAGACTTAGCTCAGATCAAGCAAAATACCTGGGCCTTATACTAGATAGGAAACTAAACTGGAAGCCCAATCTGATCGAGAGAGCCAAAACAGCGAATATTATCCTGTACCCATGCAAAAAGGCGGTAGGTAGGAAATGGGGCTTACAACCCAGTGTTACTCACTGGCTATATACAGCAGTTGTAAGGCCAATCTTGCTATTGCTATTGTCTGGTGGCATGCACTCGAAAAATAGACTCACCTAAATCTTTTCTGTAAAGTTCAAAGGTCAGCGGGACTGTGCATCAGTGGAGCCCTAAGAACCACTCCGACAGACGCATTAGATACAATGCTCTATCTTACACCACTTGACGTTCTAGCTAAACAGATGGCCGCTAATACAGCCATCCGCCTAGAAGCCACCTCCCAGTGGAAAGAAGGTACACTAAGACATTCTTGCATTAGAAAATTTCTCCCTCATTTCACCCTCTAGGTCCATTGACTACATCACACAAAAACTATCCTTTGAAAGGAAGTTCGATGTATCCATTCCCTCTCGAGAAGAGTGGAACTAGGAAACCGTTCACCTCACAATGTCATTGAGATCATTACTAATGGATCAAAACTAGATGGCAGAGTAGGTGGAGGAGTCTACTCGGAAGCATTCATTTAGTCTTCAGGCTCCCTGACCATTGCAGTGTATTTCAAGCTGAAATCGCTGCTATACATGAAGCGTTAACTTGGCTTTAGGTAAATGAAATATCTTCCATTGATATTTGCATACTTTCTGACAGTCAAGCCGCTTTGAAAGCCCTAGGAACTGTTAAAATAACATCTGAAACAGTTTTCAACTGCCGCAGATCTCTAAACGAGATGGCCGAACTAGATTTCTGGACATACGGATTTTGCAGAAAGCAGATGACCTCGCTCGTACAGGTACTACCAAACAACTATCTTTAGACAAGGCAAGCCTTGGTATTCCTCTCACCATATGTAAACTCCTTACACATGAGTTATCCTGCATCAAAACCAACAACAGATGGTCTGTACGAAACACGTGTAATATAACACGGGTAATCTGGCCCAAACTCAATCTTAAGCGTTCAAAAGAACTTATTTCTCTCAGTAGAGACCATATTAGCACCATGGAGGGATCCTAACAGTGCACTGCCTTATTGGCAGACACGCTCAAAGATTAAACATACCCCACAAAGACTTTTGCAGAAGCTGTAGAGATGAGGGGGAGGAAGAATCTACAGAACATTTCCTCTGCACTTTCCACTTAGGCAACTGGTTCTTCAATGAACTCGACAAACTCTCGGAATCTTCGATTTACCGAATCCTAGGCTTAGTAAACAGCTCAAACTGGTTTAAATAGAGATAGGAAGAATTAACCCTTGGTATCACAATGTTCCTCATTGGCCTAAGTGCGTCTCGTTTGAAACAGCCACACTAACCTAACCTAACATATTCGCTTTTGGAAGAGCTGACTTTGTTGCAATGTCTAGCGTCGATTGGCCTGCAGTTTTTGGTGATAATTTATTAAGAAATTATGAATTATTCATTAACATTATTAATGAAGCATTTATGAGTTTTGTTCCTATAAGAAAGGTTAAGAAGAATACAAAACCGGAATGGTTCAAAAAAGATCTCTCTAATAGATTGCACAAAAAAAGTAAATTTGACATGTCCTTTCGTCATGATTATCTCCTTTTTTTCAAAAAATCAAAGAACCGAGGCATGCGCCTTATACAAACAGGTTTGGTCTTTGACCTGAAAGGAAAAGGATACATTATTTAGAGAAATTGATTGAAACCATACGTGAATTATTGATTAAACGAAACGACCTTGAAAGACAATTTGAATTGCTTTTAACCGAGGCTAGTGTTATGCCTTAACCTAGCCCTTAGTTATGTGTTCCTGTTCTTTAATTCCACATTTTCCACAATTTATTTGTTTTCCATAATTCTTAAATGTATGAAAGAACAAAGAAAGTGAAAAGAACCATGTCAGAGCCTGGATTCGAACCAGGGATCTTTGGGTTGATAGTCTAGTGGAGATTGCGCTCTCCAAAGGCCTGCAGGTTCGAAAACGCTACGAAACTGTTAAGAGGTCCCTTTATAGTAGTCACGTCCGTGAAGTGGAATCGGATATTAAATTCAATCCTAGAGCCTTCCTAAAATTTTTTAATAAGAAGAAGAATGCTAAAGGGTTCCCAAAAAATATGTTCTGGAGGGATAAAACATCGGATATTATTCGGATGTTTGCGGATTTCTTCCAATCAAATTTTGTTTTAGACAATAGCCGCGTTTTTTCCAACAACCAAATCTGATATCCATACAAACAAAATCCTGCTATGGATTTTGATTTTGTGAACTTGTAGTTTCAAACATCAAACCAGGTGGCGTATAATGAAGTAAGTGATCGAAAAAAGCATTGTTGACATTCTCATGTTTGCATTCAACGCCATCTAGTTGTCAAATACTTTCCATGAGCAACAAATCAAAATCCAAATCCAGGTTGGTATATTAGAAAAAACGCAGCTAATGTCTCTATAGATCAAGAACATTCAAATTATAACTGAGAGCAAATCACAAATTTGGGATCCCTAATTTTATCGGAGGAGGATGTTTTTAATGAGTTGTGGTCTCTGGATATTAAAAAGGGTGCGGGCCCTGACAATATCCCACAAATTTTCCTTAAAAATTGTGCTGCTGCCCTAGCTCAGCCTCTAGCACTAATATTTAATTTGTCCCTTGAGAAAGGTAAATTTTTAGATATGTGCAAGGTTTCTGTTATAGTCACTATCCATAAATCGGGATCGAGGCAAGACATTGCCAACTATTGACCTATATCTAAGATTCCTTCAATTCCCAAATTGTTTGAAGCATTCGACATCGGAATGTCAGCATAGCTTTGTCTCCGGAAGATCTACCTCTACAAACCTGCTTCTATTTTCTCACTTTATAATATTAGAATTGGAAAAAGGTAGACAAATAGATGCTATTTTTACGGACTTTGCTAAGGCCTTCGATAGAGTTCAACACTCGATCTTAATAAATAAGCTTGGTTTCTTCACTCTTGTCTTGGCTTAGAGACTACCTCTTGGGTCGGAGCCAAAATTTTTGCACCGGAAACAAGTTCTCAAACGCCATAATAAATCATTCAGGTGTGCCATAAGGAAGCCATCTGGGGCCACTATTATTCGTTCTCTTTATCAATGATCTTCCTAATGTTTTACAGAATTCGGAATGCCTTATGTACGCTGATGATGTTAAAATTTTTAAATCGGTAAGCTCTCATAGCCACCAATTGAGTTTACAAAGTGATTTAAATAGTCTGCACTTTTTGTGTATTGTAAATAAACTTAACTTGAATGTGCCAAAATCGCCAAAATTCTTTTATTTTTTAATATTAAGCATTGCTTTGCTTCGAGTAGACTCTAAACCTGATCTAGGAGTACTTTTTGACAGAAAAATATCATTTACAATGCATTATGATAACATCATCAGCAAGGCTAATGCTATGATGCGATTTATCAGACGAAACACTAGAGAGTTCTCTGACCCGAATACCTTGAAGACCCTCTTTATTTCTATAATAAGATCAATACTTGAATATGGATGTGTAGTGTGGGATCCATTTTATGAACTGCATAGTGCAAGATTGGAAAAAATTTAAAAACTTTTTCCTCGTTTTGTAATGAGTAAACTGAATTTGAATTTTATGCCGGCTTGTATTTCTCTATGTGCACTTATTGGACTTAATTCATTAAATTCTAGACGGAATGATTTTCTAATAACTTTTGCTCGGGATCTATTAATGAATAATATCAATTGTGCGCCAATTCTCGCCCTTCTCGATATCTATGCGCCAGAAAGACACTTTAGACAAAGAAGATTCTTTTACATTCAGCACCATAGAACTTACTGCCAATTTTTAATATGTTTGTCTATAATAGTGAGTGCTCTAATAGATATTACTCAAAATAGAAAGGCGTTTAAGCAAACTGTATTAAATTCAGTATTAAGTATTGTATAAAGCTCTTACTTAAATATATATCAGTAAGAATTCTTATATGATTATTATTGAACTGCATCGTTTAATTATTCTAAAGACTGTTAAGCACGAGTGTCGATAGTTTGAAATAAATAATAATAATAAATAAATAAATAATAAATAAACGGGTAAAGCGAGTGTGAGTGAGTTTAGGCACTATCTGTTTTGCTATATTTTGAAGTCCAGATGGCATTGTAACGCAAGTCCGTAAAAAACTCGTAACACTTCTTACGGCGGTTTTATAAATTGAAATATCAAACTGTATAGCTCCGTCGAATTGTTTTCTCCCCCTTTTTTCATGTGGACCAGAGATCTGCAACGAATCACATTTTTGATTTAATGTGCCACTTACTCAAAAATGAGTATGAATAAGTATAAGTAGTTTCCAAAGTAGTACTCATATGTTATTGATTCGACAGAAAGTGAATCACATTTTTGAATCATGAGCTACTTACTCAAAAATGAGTATGAATAACTATAAGTAGTTTTTAAAGTAGTACTCATATGTGATTGATTCAAAACAAAGTGAATCACATTTTTGAATCATGAGCCAGTTACACAAAAATGAGTATGAATGAGTATAAGTAGTTTCCAAAGTAGTACTCATATGTGATTGTTTCAAAAGAAAAGTGAATCAAATAAGTATAGAATGAATTAAATATTAAGGGTTGCACTTAATCATATGTATTTTTAAGATTTTAAACATAATTTAACTGTGTTTAATAGGTGGCCACCCTATTATAAAAAAATTAAATAATTTGAAGTTTTGACATCGGATTCGGATTCTGCGACCCATTTTTACTTAGTGTTCGCGCCAGCACCGAATTCGTAAAAATAAAAAAATTAAGGTGGCAACCATATGAATCATATTGAATTTTAAAATTCTGAATTCAGATTCCAAATCAGCGATCCCCTAACACTGTTGAGTTATGTTTAAAATTCTTAAAAATACATTATTCATTCTATACTTATTTGATTCATTTTTTTTATAAACAATCACATATGAGTACTACTTTGGAAACTACATATACTCGTTCATACTCATTTTTGTGTAAGTGTCTGGAATTAATCACATGTGAGTACTACTTTAGAAACTACTTATACTTATTCATACTCATTTTTGAGTAAGTGGCTCATGATTAAAAAATGTGATTCACTTTTTTCGAATCAATATATATGAGTACTACTTTAAAAACAACTTATACTTATTCATATTCATTATTGAGTAAGTGGCTCATGATTCAAAAATGTGATTCATTGCAAATCTCTGATTTGAATCACTGAGTTCTAAACGAATACTACTCGAGTACTACTTATTTTTAAGTATTCGTTGCAGATCTCTGATGTGGACATACGAAGACGATTTAAGCACGTGTTTCGAACTAAACGTGTACACGGAAGTTCAAACTCCGTGAAGTTCGTTTCTGAAAACACGTACTCGAACTACACATGAATGTTAAACACGTACTACACGTGTAGTAGCAAAAGTACGTGCTCACGTCTGCACGTGAACTACTCACATCAAGCATGAGTTATTTTATCAATTATGGCTTAAATGGAAACCTTGAACAAGAAATCTATACTTTTATGGTCTTAGTTCTTGTTATTGTTATAGTGCCGGAATGAGTGGAACATTTGTCTATCGAATGAAATATTTTTGACGAAAGCGTCCACGAAACCCATAAAAGAAACGTGAACATGTACTTTTGCAACTACACGTGTAGTACGTGTTTAACATTCACGTGTACTTCGAGTACGTGATTTTTTAAAATATTCTTACAAACACGAGTACTCGTACTACAAGTGTTCACGTGTAAATGGTAGCTCTAATACGAAGACTTATTTCAGTCTGCGAAAGTGTGGAGGGTTGCAATTCATTTCTCCCCGGTGAAAAACATTTAAAATGAACTTTGCGAACTGGCTATCCTGACACCAAAGAACGATCAGAATCAATGATCTGATTCAGACTTTAATTCCTGGTGAAACAACCAAATACAAATCAATCAAAGCAGTCGCAAATGAGGATCAATTCGTTAATTATTCGATTGAGTTACTATTACTTGCCCTTAAAAGGACAATCTCTCCCGTGTTGTAGAATTGTATTTAAAAATGTCATGCTTTTCACATGACCAAATGTACGTCGAGTAGCTGCAGAGTTGGAACACTAAAAATTGTTAATTTTTGCAGCAAATAGAAAAACCGAATAATATTGTGTATTTCTACACAAATTACAATAAACATATTAAATTTTTTATTAACATATTACAATAAAAAAGTATTTTATTTACTCTGACATAGCAACGCAGAAGATTTAGACATACGAAGAGGAAGTAATAATAACTAAATTTTGCAAATATTTTCTTTGCTATTAATAAGCTTTATTTACTTTGTTGGTGCGTGCTTTTAACAACTCAATTTTTTTATAATTTCAACCTCATAAATTTTGACATTCACTACAAAGCTATACACCATTGAACTTGAAATACGATAAAATTTTTAATAAGTATGTATGTGAATAATAAAAACTTTGCGCATACACTTTAACTACTTTAGTTTCTTTTTTTCATATACTCTACGTTTCGAAGAAATCAACTTCAGCTAAGAAATTAAGTTCTCTCTCTGAATGTTCACCATACCATTACCTTACAATTTAAGGTACCATAACAAGGACGTTCATAGTTACTTAAAAGAAAAAATTTCTGTGTTCAGACTAATAATGGCTAACCTCGAATCAAAACTCATTGCAAAATTCTCTTACTTGCATTATTAGATGATTATGAAACTCATTAACGTTGATGAGCATTTAGAAGCGACAGCATGTGAGTCAATAACACAATCAGAAGTACAACGAAGTAAACGTGTCCAATAAATAAACGGAAATGAGTAGAAAGAGCAAAAATAGAAAAGCGAATGTGTAATAATTGTACTCGTTTATTACCAACAAAAGTTGCGCATATTTGTTGTACGTAAAATTGATTAAATATCTGTGTCAACATTGAATATAAGTAGTTCTCACAGTTCGAATGGCTCTGAAAATTGTTTCTATACAACTTGGTTGAGTGATTAATGCATGGACTCTAATAAGTTTCAAGTGAAAATAAGATAAAATACTTGCTTATACTTCTTGTATTTGCCAAGCTGTGATTTATCTTAAGCGACTCGTATATTGTCATTAAACACTGTTAACATTATCAACAATGTTGATACATCACTAAATTGCTCCCGAAGTTTGGTTCGGGTTCTATTGTAAAACTCTTATAAATTTATACTTACAAGTTGGTTATATTTTTAATTTATTTATTCAAAGTAAAAGAACACAATTACAGTCGTACTTAATCCAGCAAAATGAGTAAGGAAAAAAAACCAAAATAAAATCAATATTTAATTCATAAATGTGAATATTTTATATACGAGTGTTAAACGTGTGAACACTTATGTCCGTCTGCTGGCAGTTCATGTTTTCCATCATTTAGTATTTGGTATAACCACATTGTGATTTTTTTAGGGCTTTTCCAAAAAAAAGGGCTTTTATGATTTTCCAAAGAGTCAGTACTAATTTTTTGTCATGCTAGTAAGGCTTCGTATGGATGAACTTTGATCCATATCCTTTGGTGATTTTTTCTGTAAATATTTTTATGCAAACGTCCCACGTATAAAAAAACGTAATAAGGGTATATTAACTTTGTCACTCCGTTTTTATCGCCGATAAGGAGGCGTGGCCGGTATAGAAAAATATATTAATTCTTGATCAGTATCACCTTCTAGTCGATTTAGCCATGTCCGTCTGTCCTTCTATCCATCTGTCTGTCTGTGATTACGACAATAGCTATCGTAACGTAAATTCGATATATAAGCTTTTTATTAAAAAATGAAGGTCAAGTTCAAAAATGAGCTAAATCGGATGAAAACCGCGCCTACCTCCCATACGAAATTACTTAACCAAAACGGTAAAATCTCTTTAAATTCCACAAAAACTAATCTAATGACTTCAAATCTTGCACATTAGCTTTAACATTTGATATGATCTTTGAGTATGAAATTTTTAAAAATTGGATGAAAACCACGCCTACCTCCTATACAAAGTGACTTAACCGAAACGGTAAAATCTCTTTAAATTCCGCAAACATTAATTTAATGACTTAAAATTTTTCATATAAGCTTTAACAATTAATATGCACTTTAAGTATGAAATCTAATGAAAACCACGGCTACCTCCCATACAAAGTGACTTTATGAAATCGGTAAATCCCCTTAAATTCCACAAAAATTACAAAATGTCTTAAAACTTTTCAAATTAGTCTAAATCCATTAGTCTATCTACTCGATGTTTGAAATTTTATAACAGCAACTGAAAATTCCGCCCACCTTCCATATAAGACGACGTTATCATAATAGTAAAATCTTTATAAATTCCAAAAAAAATTAATGTGTGAATTTGATGTTGTTTTTGCACTCTTCGAATAATTTTCGTGGGCATCTCTGATCTAGAGCACTGTGCTAGCTGAGCAAAAAATAGAGTAGTAGAGAGCAACATGGAGTTTATTAAAACTCTCGCACTATAAACAAATGAAAGGAAAACAAATAAGCAATGCGTGGTAGCTAAGATGATTTCTTAAATAACTTAACACTTTAATTAAATAGACTTATTATTAAAATTTCGAAAAGAAAATACTCTTAAATAAAAGCTTTAATAAATAAAAAGGACTGTGAGTTCAAATGTGAAATATTTGGATAAAAACCTTCAATGTTGTAAATAATACAACATTCAAGACTTCAAATAGTTTAAAATACGGCAGTGGGGGAATTTTTACTTCGGTCCAGTCGAAGATAATTCATTACTAGTTTTCTTTTAAGTATGGCTCAAAGATGTTCGATGGGGTTCATTTCAGGAGATTGCACAGACTAATCTTGTAGTTTGATCCCATTTTCATTGAATTTTATTATTTTCTTTGTTATTTTGGCCGTGTACTTCGGATCGTTAGAGCCCGAACAGAACCAAAGCGGATGTTGGCTGTCGGATTCGCCGTGCAACAAAATACATGAAAATATATGCAGCCGCCAAAAATGAAACCGCCGTAGAAATGCGTAACGGGGAAATGCCAGAATAGAATCTATTCTAATTTTTCTCTGACGGCTGGCGGATCTCTCTCTGAGTGACTTAAATGTTGCCATATTCATGGTAAAACTAGACAAGGTAGTGTTAAGGCTGAATGCGCTCTCTTTCTAAGTGACCATAACTGTCAAACTCAGCCATTTTGCTATTTTTGCCAATTCTTGCTTTCTCATTGCATTCTCACTGGTTGCAGATTTTGTATGAGTTGTTTATTTCGTTTTGATAGTTTCGGTCACCGGGTCACCGCCCTAACACTACCTTTTCTAGTTTTATTATGGCCATATTTTTGCTAAAGATTGGTTACATTCAGTGTTATTTTCTTAGTTTTTACTATGATCTGACATTTGGTTTTTGTGTCTGTGTTGCATTTATGTGAATTCAAAGTAAAATATAAAATAAATTGTATCATTTCCAAAATGAAATGCACCGCTCCAATTCTGCGTGGTATTTTTAAATCCTTTTGGATTTTTAACCGACTTAAAAGGAGGAGGTTGTCAAGTTGGTTGTTTTTTTTACCACAAGACTTTAAAAAATGTACGGATATATTTGACTTTCTAAATAATTTTTTACTTCTATACTATTATATATAGTTAAGTGAACATTTTTGGTTACAGGTTAACTCCAAAAGTACTGGGCCGTTTTTTATGAAAAAAGTTTTAAAATATCATATTTGTGCTACAGCACCTGCTAGGAGTATTTTCTTTTCGAAATTTTAATAATAAGTCTATTTAATTAAAGTGTTAAGTTATTTAAGAAATCATCTTAGCTACCACGCATTGCTTATTTGTTTTCCTTTCATTTGTTTGTGTTGCGAGAGTTTTAATAAACTCCATGTTGCTCTCTACTACTCTATTTTTTGCTCAGCTAGCACAGTGCTCTAGATCAGAGATGCCCACGAAAATTATTCGAAGAGTGCAAAAACAACAACAACAAAAAGCAACATAAAAAAAATTTAAAATCTGGATGCAATGATGAATTACCAATAACACGAGTGCTGGCAGAGTCCGCGACAACGAACTTATGTATATTTAAACTGTAAAAATAATGAATCAAGTAATTCCAAATGTTTCAGTTTTTTGCTGGTCAGAATACATTCTGATTTACCCAGCTTTAACCGCGTGGAGGTTTTCAGATAGCCTTTTTATATTTTTTGTTTTATAGTTTATAATATTTTTGTTTTTTATTTTTATTACTTTCCTTTGTGTGTTCTTTTTTTTGTGAATTTTTTATTATACATTTTTTTAATTTTTAATTTTATAACAATTCTTATTTGCGTTTAACTTAATTTTTTTTAATTTTTTTATTATCTTAATGTTTTATTATAAACTTAAATCTTATTAATTTTTTAATCTTAAATCTTATTAATTTTTTATTATCTACAAAAAAAAAATAGCAAAACTCCCAGTTTTCTGCAAATTCTTTTCTTGCTATTTTTCAAGGGTTAATAACCCCTATAAAAAGAATTTATTCTGATGCAATATAAAAAGTAACCTGCAAATATTCAATAACTTTTTCTCAATGTGTATTGTGACAACGAAAAATATAAAGAATACGAAGCATGCTGTTAATGTATTCAATGCGAATGCCAAAAACAGTGCAAAACAGCGGCGATCGATGGTGCCAAAGAACAAGAACCATAACATGCAAACGCAGAACAGCTATCGATGACTCAAAAGAACAAAAACAATAATGGTATTCATTAAAATTTGTTAAGTCCTGCTAAACTGCTGAATTGTTAAAGTTAGCAGCTGTTGATGTGAACATACCTGCTAAGACATTTTATAATCAAGTGCTAAACTGATATGTCAAAATCAGCTGGAAGACTTCTACAGCTTACAATTGGAAAAACTGAATTATTACAAAATCAAACGACGGGGTTTATTTGCACTTGGCTAATAAATAAATAATAAAGCTTAATTAAATAGAAATATAAGTTTTTTACTTCAACCATTTATAAATTGCAAATATTTTGCAAAAATTGTTTGCAAATGTTAATTTGACAACTTTCAATGTAGCAATAGATCTGTGGTTTTAATAACCCGTGTAACCAGTACTCAATAACCAAAAATGTATTTTTATATTTATATTACAGTGCGTTAACACTTTTGATACATTTGCTACTCAGAAACTTTAAAATGTCTTAAATCTCTACCAACATCTTTACAAAGATTTCACTTTTTTATTAAAAAATTGAAGTTTTTAGGCTTTGAAGCTGCAAATCATAAATAATTTGGTACTTGTTAAAACTCATTCACAAAACGATTCATCACTACACTCAATAAATTTAACGTTTCAGACTTAACAAATGGTATCTGCTAAACAAAAACACGGTGCTGAGCTTGTTAACTTGCTAACAAGCTGCTAAGTCTTTTCCCAAACAAAATTTTGACAGGAGTTAACAAATTTGTTAATTTTAGCAAGTTAGCAGGGCTTAACAAATGTAGTGAATACCATTAATAACATTAAGAAGCGAGGCTGAAATTGCAAACTGAATTCGGCGAATTACAACAAACATGAAAATATTGAAGTGGTTGTAAAAGAGTGGAAAGAGTTAGGCGTTGGGCATCGATGCTCTAGATCAAAGGTGTCGTGGCAGTGAGCTAAATTACATATTAAAAGAAATAAATTAAGGCTTCGATGGCGACGAAAAAAATTAAAAACAAAAACAAAAACATGAGCAGACTGAGCTAATGTCTCATTAAAAAAAAATTTCAAAAATAGATTTTAAGCATCTGATGAGGCCGCTGATGTTACACGCTGAAAGTAAATCAAAAAATAAAATGATTCCAGACAAGTGATATTGAAAATGCTACAACAAAAAACTCGCTATGTGTGCGCTACGAGAAGACCAACAAAAAAAAAACACACACAGCAGCAATAACATTGATAGCTAGCTTTCGACGCGAGTACACAACAACAATGCCATGTACATAATTCCTCGAATTACAACACACACGGAAATATTGAAGTTGTTGTAATTGATCTAAAAGAGCTAAGAGCTATGGGATTAACAACTCTGCTCTAGATGAGCCTGAAGCAGTGTTGCCAGGTTGGAGGATTTCCCCCTAGATTTAGGGCTTTTTAACTAGGGAATTTTTTAGGGAGATTTAATTTTTTTAGGGGTTTATTAGGGGTATTTAAAAAATTGATCTTTGGAAATAAAGTTTTCTTACTTTTCCTTAAAATTATGCTAAAATATTTAAGAAAAATAGATATTTGGCTTTTTGGGTATTTCAGCAACACTTTACAAAAACAGCTGAATTGACAGCACTTAAAATAAATTACCAATAATTTCCCACTTCACTTCAAACTTCTTCGCGCTTTACTTGAAAAACAAAGTTTACTTTAAAATTTAAAAACAAAGCAAGTATGGGAAAAATATAGACAAAAATATATGCCCAACATATATAAGAAAGGGGAAGCGGAGCCTCCTCGAAAAAATTTTTTAGGGGAATTTGAAATGCAATCTAGGGGTAAATGGTGAAAGGCACCTGGCAACAATGGCCTCAAGCAAGGCGAAATGTGAGATACATATAAATGCAGTGTGCTGCGCTCCAAAACAAAATAAAACAAAAGAAAAAAGTTTTTTATTTTGTTTGAAATGTATTGTCTTATGAAGATTGACAAAAAAAAAAGACCGTGGCGAAGCTGCGGACAACTGGGTCTACAAGTAGCATATCGTAGCATATGTACCGAAGCATATCGTGAAATCTCGGGATTCGGTATTATAAAAATTTCAATCCCGGAATTCCGAGATTTGTATTTGTTTACCTGAGCTTACATATATGCATAAAATCTGCTGTAGAAAAGCACCTTTCTGACTGTACGCTTGACTGAGAAAGTGCTTTTGTAAATATTACCCATCAGAACTGTCAGATACACAAAAGTAAACTTCTTGATTTGAAATGTCACACAGTTTTTGAATGACCACGATCAGCCTTTGATTTGCTTTATCCGGGCTTTTGCACTTTGCTATTGCCCGGTTTAACTTATCTTCTAATCATTGAATTTCTTTTTTTTTCTTTTGTCATACGTACATCTGTTACATCAGAACCGTATTCGAATGGTGTTTTAGCTAGTCTTTTGATAATTTTTAAAAAATATTTCGATTTTTAGGCTTGATACGCTAATAGAATTGAAGACATGAGTGGATGAAGTTGATATGTCGCATTTTCTAATTTTCGCTGTTCTATGCATGGATGAAGATGTCTGTAATATACATACAAAAAATTTTAAACCTTAAAACAACCATATAACTAAATAACTTCTTCACAAAGTTTGATTTAGTACAAATGAGTCAGTACCTGCGAAACTTTGAACTCAATTTTCTCGAAATAAAAAATTTTGCGACTTATCACCTTCATCCACTCATGTCTTTAACTATCCTCGTCAAATTAAGATTTTATTGCTGGATTTATTAAAAAATTAAGAATCGCACAGTATGAGTTTCTTTTTCTTAGTCATCCCCAATATATTTTTGAAGCAGTCTATTTTTGGTTGGAGATTTTTTTAAAGGACGAACTATTTTTGTGACTTCATCGATAAATTTTATAAGATCACAAGGTATATGTTACTTCGGCAAATTTTTAGCTGGCAACATCATATGGGCCCCCTCATCACAAGTCTTTCTTGAGTCATCACATCTCATGCTCATCGTTATCGACGTCGGATTCGCTTGACACAGAAAAACTTACAGCTGTTTTTTAAATACATTTTTATATTTTTTTTTACAAAAAAATTCAAGTCTCAAAAATAATTTGTGTGACAAAAATACCCCAATATCTCTTTCCAATCAAAAGTTATGGCTAAAAATCTATTTAAACCGTCTTTAGGACGCTGTAATGGCGAGCATATTGATGCATGAATCGTCCTTGTCCAATATGTAGTTTGATTTTTATGGTGAAAGAACGAAAAATAATAATTCACCAAAAGAAACTTGAAAGTAAAATTGCAGTGACGATTATTTTTAAAATTTTTCCTAGGATGTAGTTTTGTGTCTAGAGTATTTACAAACATTTTGCTGTATAAATTTAATTAAAATATGGGTAAAAGGTAATTTCTGCGGTAATTTCGGTTGGCAACTATAACTTTGTGTTATAACATTTTATTCGTACACGGTTAAAAATCTTGGAATAAATTTAAGTCCAGCTAAATACTACTGCATATTTTTTAACCTTGAGGTTTAAAATTTAAACTTTCACAAATACTAACCCATAGTTAAAACTTTTCTGTACTAAAATTTAAACCAAAGAAATATTGCAATGCTGAAACTCAATATTAGGTTCATATGCTTGTTTATTGCTTTTGTTTCGTATAGCGCAATAGCCCAGTGGTTAACGTAGTGAACTTACAAACTGGATGTTCCTGGTTCGGATCTCACTGTGTTTGTTTTTTTGCTATATTTCAATCCAAGCTTGTACTAAATTTTAAACCAAAGCAGTATTAACACGATTTGTTAGTATTTTGCAAATACTAGATTTTAAACCAAAGCTGGTGTGGTCATATATAAAGTACAGAAAAGTTTCAATTTTATTCCAAGATTTTTAACCGTGTACTAATCAGGATATTATAAGCAGAGCCTAAATAGCTCAAATGTCAATAAAAACGTACTTAAATATTTGCTAAAACAAACAGTTAGCTAATTGTTAATCCAATAGTTTTTATATTCCTTTTATGAAAAGATATTCTGTTGTATCAATAGTTACAAATGTGCGTGTATTCATGACCTAGTGACCAATAAAAGAGGAACAAAACAAAAACTAGGTCAACTACGTTTTCAATGAACGTCAAAGAAGGCATACATTTTTCACACTTGTTTATTTATTTAATATGGGGAATTAGCGAGCATTTATGTTAAAAAATAATAGTTGCAAGTTTCCTAAAAAGTGGTCAGTTATCATTACAGCTTAATTCGAATACAGCACATTAAATACACTCTAATAAAATTTGGCTGAAAATTTCGATAAAACCGAGAGAAAAGGCAAATACCCCAAATTTGGCTTAAAACTACTCAACTAGGTTTAAAACGCTTTTAAGGAGTAATTTTGAGCCTTATTTGTCATCAAAGTTTTGCGTACAACTTAACAGAAATTGGTTTGAGTACATTTGTTTTTCAACAAGGTTCAACGTTAATTTAAGCTTAAATGGTTTGGATTTAAACCCATTGAAGACAAATGCCATGATATTCTGTTATGTCATGGGAGAATTAACTCATTAAATTAAGTTTTGAATAATGAAGGAATAGAGTTTTGTTTACCTTTTAATATTAGGAAAAAAAGTGTCTATGCATTTTTTATGCCAATATTTTTATATGGTCTTAAATTGTTCACTGACAAATCCAATCCAATTAATAAAAAATTAAAAATAAACCGCCATGAAATTCGGTTTATGTGTAAACTTCACTTACATGATCATGTAAGCTAATGTTCGATACTTTTATTAAAAACTAGCTGATATACCCGGTGTTACTCGAGAGTCATTTATATAAACATTTTAATATACACTTCTCGATTAAATATTTTTTAAATTCTGGAATAAGGAAAAACATGTTGAATTTTATTTTTAACCTACCTTTAGAAAGGTAATTGAACGAACTTTAATTCAAAAAAGTTTTGGAAAATTTTTGTTGTTGGTGGTTCCATCTCTTGCGGTGAGCTAATTGAATTCAAAGAATAGGTACGAAAAACATATTTTAAAAATTAAAAATAATTTTTATATTTACTTAATTTTAAAGCTTGTAAAATTACCTTTTCAACAATATAAAAATTATGGTGGGACTCAATGCGTCCTTGAGATCATAGATGGGCACTTTGCAGTACCAGTAAAATTGCAGTAAAAATAAATTTTTACTGATAATGAAATTCAATTTGCATTACCAGTAAATTTTTACTGATTACTGAAAAAAATTGCAGTAAAAATAAATTTTTACTGATTACTGGGAAAAAATTGCAGTACAAATAAATTTTTACTGATAATGAAATTCAATATGCATTACCAGTAAATTTTTACTGATTACTGGAAAAAATTGCAGTACAAATAAATTTTTACTGATTACTGGAAAAAATTGCAGTACAAATAAATTTTTACTGATAATGAATTTTAATTTGCATTACCAGTAAATTTTTACTGATTACTGAAAAAAATTTCAGTAAAAATAAATTTTTACTGATTACTGAAAAAATTGCAGTAAAAATAAATTTTTACTGATTACTGAAAAAAATTGCAGTAAAAATAAATTTTTACTGATTACTGTAAAAAATGCAGTAAAAATAAATTTTTACTGATTACTGAAAAAATTGCAGTAAAAATTGATTACTGAAAAAATTGCAGTAAAAATTTATTTTTACTGATAAATGAATAAAATTGCAGTAAAAATAAATTTTTACTTATTACATGAAATAATTGCAGTAAAAATCAATTTTCACTAATTACTTAAATGAAATGAAGCAAAATAAAGTTTTTACTAATTGCTGAAAAAAACGGCAGTTAAACAATTTTTGACTGATTACTAAAAAACTGAACGCACTATCCACTGATCAATGCAGCCACATAAAAAACACATGGAAAAAACATAAAACCATCTGTGGTTGCTGTGGCTTTCAAAAAAATATTTCCTGATACAGCCTGCAGCTTGGGATGCTGTTATTGCAGCTATATGTGTTCCTGACATAAAATTGCGATTTTTGAAAGCTCTTTTAGAAACAGCAACAACACAAACAGAAGAAGAAGTGAAAAAAATGTTCAGCACTTATGTGATGAAGTATGGCAAAATAGCCGATGCCGAAACTCGTGTTCTGACGCATAATGGGGATAATGGTAAAGATTTTACACTTAACTTTACTTAACATTTTTGCATTAATGTATGAATTTGTTCATCTCCTTCAATAGAAGTTAGTATGCAATGTGTTTACAATGACTCGGGAAATTATCTCCAAGAAACAATTTTATACCTCGTCGATCGAGACACAACGACAAATTGTCTAAGAAACCATCCAGCCATAAAAAATGTTTTTCTGAAATATAATACCACATTACCCTCATCGGCACCTGTAGAACGGTTATTTTCATTCGCTGGGATTGTGAATCGTTCCAGAAGGCAAAAACTCAGCGATGATAATTTTGAAATGCTAGTTTTAAGAAAAGCTAACAGCGTGTAGCTTTTTCATAAGTATATACATGTGCATACTTGTATAAACATATCTACATACATAATAATATACATATATAATACATGTGTAAAGAGCATTAATTTTCTTAAATTATTTATTTCATTTATGGCCACTTTTTCAGCACGATTTCAAACTTTAATCAAACAAAAATACATAATATGATAATTGAAGTCTATTTAACTTCATGCTAGAATATCAAGCTAGACCGAGGTTAAACGTCCAATTTTGGTGAACTAAGCTAGGTTAAATTTGACTAAAGTTTAAACTCGTACTGAAAAACTGGCCCTTAGTGCTTGTACATTGATTTTTAACTACCAATTACTACTTCCAGTAACTAGTAAAAACTTTACTTATCAAGCAAATGATATTTTATTATAAGTAAAAATTTACTTTTACTGCAATTTTATTCAGTAATCAGTAAAAATTTATTTTTACTGCAAATTTTTTCAGTAATCAGTAAAAATAAATTTTTACTGCAATTTTTTTTAGTAATCAGTAAAAATGTATTTTTACTGCAATTTTTTTCAGTAACCAGTAAAAATAAATTTTTACTGCAATTTTTTCAGTAATCAGTAAAAATTTATTTTTATACACGGACTTAACGGTACAGTTCAACATATTTTTGTGAAGTGATTTTATTGAACTTTTGAACAAAAAAAAAATTTTGAATGAAATATATTAATGGACAGCGGAGATATTTGCATCGAAAGACCAAACTTTGATTTTCATGTCGTTTTTTTTCATTCTTAGGTAACGATGTTTTATGAAAAAGTTGTTGTACTGAAAATTTCTACAATTTTGAATATATGTGAGTGTTTTTGATGTCAAAATAAAAATTTTTTTAAAATTAAATACACAAAAAACTCCGATATTAAAAAAAGTATTATAACAAAATTACCGTTAGTTGAAAAATTTTGGAGGGGGCGTGGCAAAAACTAAGTATGTCACATTTTAAGTTAGGATACACTTGCAGCCCTATTCTGGTTGTTAGCTTAACAAGAACTAGTTAAGGAGCTCTTGTTAAGCTGATTGTTATGTTATGTAAATGTTGGTATTCTTAAAAATCATTAACAACTTAATGCTTAAAGCTTAAAAAACTTTTAAAGTTCACCATGCATGGTGAAAATCGATATGCCTATTGAAAGAAGAGATGCGCTATATAAACAGATGCTTCGAGTGCAGCTTGTGACTTTGCAAGCGCTTGAAAAATTTGCCACGGCTACTGAAAGATTTCATTATCAACACTTAAAATAAGAATAAAATTCGTCCATTTTTCAGTTTAATGTATTTAAACTCAATATTATATAATAATTTTTATTTTTTTATTATTTTCACAACAATTTTCTATCTAAGCACATACATTTCATTCGTTGTTAAGACTCTTTCTGTTATTAACAAAATTGTAAGGAAAAGAGCTTTTAAATTTGCAGCAGAATACGAACTCTTAACAAATTGTTTATATTAACTATTTTGTTAATGAGGTGAGCTTAGTTAAGCTGCCAGAATAGGGCTGTTAATATGTATACCTAGTTTGAGAGAAATTTGCCGTTGAGCCGTTTAGATTTGTATAAAGGCCAAACAAACAAACAAACAGAAAATGAGTTTTATTACTATAGATTAACTTTTATTATTAGTTTTTACTGGCAGTGTGCCATATAATGTGCGCAAAGTCCCACTACTGCTAATAGGGTTGTAAGATTTGTATATAACGTTCGACGTAGAAATCATATCTCTAACCACGCTATCCAGTTCTTAAATTGTTTGTTTTCGCACTTTGTCAATCTTAGACTTTTATCTATGTTTCACAAAAGGCCGTATTCCTGAGTTTTTTGTTTAGTTTTTCACTTTCTCCCGTTTTGCAAGAAACACTCAGATTGTTTACCCCAAATGGAATGCCTTGCCTAATTCTCTGATTTAAAATAACGTTTTCAGAAGTAACCTTACTCAGCATTAATTAACCATTAAAGTAATTAACCATTTTCTTATTTCTTCATTTTAATTTTTGTAGCTGTTTTTTTAGAACCCTGCACTTGTGCAAGATGGGATTAATTAGGGAAAGCTGATTTAGATTTTAAATTGTATTTAGGTTAGGTTATTAGGTTAGGTTAAAGTGGCTCAATTGAGACACACTTAGGCCAATTAGGTCCATTGTACCATAGGGGTTGATTTCCTTTCTCTATTTAAACCAATTTGAGCTGTTCACAAAGCTTAGGATTCTTTATACCGACGGTTCCGAGAGCTCGTCAAGGTCCTTGAAATCCAGTTTAAGTGAAGAAATCGTTTGAAGTGAAGAAGCGCCAACAATTTAACAGATACGTTATTGAATTTATTTTATTTCCAAAAAGCATATCTTAAGTATGAAGTGTGCCAGTTTTTAACTTTTTTGGATATTGGAAAATATTTAAAAATTATAATTAAGTACAACTACAAAATGGCGTTATGAAAAATCACCCAATGAAAAAATGTTCAATTTTTCATGTTTTGTTTTTGGGTAATTTTTATTTTTTTTGATTAATTTTTCATTTTGATACTTGTTTTTTCTGTATTTATTGATTAATATATTATTTTTTGTTCAATTGTTCTTGTTAATAATAAAACATGGAAATATTGAAGAAGAACGAAGATGAAAAAACTCAATTTTTTTTATTCATACGTATTAACCTCCTTCTTAGTCCAATTCCGGAAAAATTTCAGGTCGCTCTCAATTGGTGTAGAAGTAATAGGGGTCCAAGGTTGCAAAAATTGTCATTGGAAGAATATGAAAACTGCCAAATTTTTTTATGTGAAATAAGTTGTACAAAAAATGTTTCATAAAACTTAAACTAAATATTTTTAGTTTTCTGTTTTTAATAGGCGGCCTTCGGCTGCTGCTTAGGGATTACAACCCTCAGTAAGACCAACACCGGCTTCGCTGTCTACACTGTAATTATTCTCATTTTAAAATAATATGAAAAATTTTAAAATAATGTTTCAATGTTTTACGAGTAGGCATAATTGAAGATAAACGAAAACTCAAATTTAAAATTTTTTTTGTATACGTATTAAGATTTTCTTTTTCCGATTGCAGGAAAAATTGCAGGCCGGTCTCAAGTCGTTTAGAAGTTATAGGGGTCCAAACTTGTAAATATTAGCCTGAAAAGAGTAGTATTAAAAAGAGAATTATATCCAGAAGTACTGCAGACAGCGAAGCCGGTGTTGGCCTTACTGAGGGTTGTAATCTCCAAGCAGCGGCCGAAGGCCGCCTATTAAAAAGAGAATTATATCCAGAAGTACTGTAGACAGCGAAGCCGGTGTTGGACTGATTGAGGGTTGAAAAAAACTAAATAAATTTTGCTTAAGTTTTAAGGCTGTGTGCGAATTGATCTAAATGCGACCTAAACTAAATTGTGTCGATAAAGCAAATTTTTGCTAAATTTTTCTTGTCAATAATAAAACATTGAAACATTATTGTAAAATTGGATTGTTTTTAATTTTTTGGGGTGATTTTTGGAAAATCTTCTGGAAATTAAAAAATTTTTTCCTAAAAATTAATATAAAAAAAAATATTCGAATTTAATTAATTTCTGCTGCTGATTGCTATCAACCCTTTCTCCCGTTGCTGAACTTACACAACAACTACACTGTAAGCACCATAAAGCCATACTCGGTCCACCGCATGGACTCGAAGTCCAAAAGATCCGCTCATGAGCGAAAGAAAGTGAAAAAGCCTCCGGATAAGGACACTCCTACTAGCCAATTTTCGTCTACTGATTCCCGTGCGGACGCTTCGGCTACCGCTGAAGACATGAATTCTGCTAATATTTCTTATCTACCTGCTCCTAATTCCTCTACTGTCGCTGTCCCGAGCACTGAAGCTACTTCTTATCGTCCTGCTATGAACTATACTCCACAAGTTCTGGAAAATATAAAACTTCCTACTGGATGCTCACTCATCAATACAACATCAGCTACCGCTGAAGACAAGAGTTCCTCTAACGCATCTAATTATTATTCGCCTGCTGCTTCTGCTGCTAATCCTTCCGCTTTCGCGGTCACTGGTACTGATGCTACTACTTATCGTTCGGCAATGAACTATTATCCACGAGTTCTGGAAAACATAAAACTTCCACTTGGATGCTCTTCACTCAACAACGCAATACCTGCTGGAAATGAACACCCAGTCACACAGACTGCATTACAGTTTGAATCATCACAGTCACCGCTACAAACATTTTTTGATCATCAACCTCCTCTTTCCAATTCAACAAGTGGCCCACTGAAAAGAGTAAAACATAGTGACGGAAGCTCCGAACCAAAAAATAAGGTACCACTAAGTAGCCCAAATAATTTAAATAACAGTAGCTATAGTCAAACCTCAAATAGATTTGCCATTTTAGGAAATTTAGACAACGATAATAATGTATATGTCAATAATACTAGCTTAAACAATAAATATCAAACTTCTACTGCTAACGGTGGGGTGCTATCAACAAAAAAATCTAGCTGACCGCCTATTTTTCTATACAATGTTAATGTTAAAAACTTAATACACCAGCTTGGTGCAATAGAACCAAAGATATCCTTTAAAATAAAAAACATAAACAAATACAAAAGCAAGTTATTCTTAGAGGATGACTCAGCATACTCTGAGATGATGGCTTTCCTTAATGAAAAAAAAATTGATTCATATTCGTTTACTCCAAAAGACCAAAGACAACTGACTTTAGTTTTGCGAGGCATGTACTACTCAACTGATCTGTCTGAGATCAAAGAGGCTCTTGATGAAATTGTACCCGAAACAGTTAGTAAGGTATCAAAACTTTCAACCCCCTTCTCAATTAAAAACAATATTGACACAGGTCTCTTCCTTGTATCACTTCATCCTGGGAAAAAACTGGGCGACATCAGTCATATACGATACCTGTTGAGTCAGACAGTCAGCTGGGAGTCTCCAAAAAATAAAAAAAGAGAAATTCAATGTAAACGCTGCCAACACTGAGGGCATATCTCTCGAAATTGCAACAGGCAATTTGTTTATATAAAATGTAGTGAACATCATGCTCCTGGGGAATGTCCTCTGAATCAGATCGAAAAACCAAATCCATTTTGCAATAACTGCAAAAAGTTTGGTCACCCTACAAATTGGAGAGGGTGTGAAGTATTCCAAAAATTTTTAGCAATCAAAAAAAAAAAGCTGAAAGACGCAGTTGATATGAAAAAAGCTGCAAGCCATAACACTGTGCAAGCTATCACTGAATCTGGACTTTTCAATCCAAAACAATCTTTTGCAAGCCTTTTCAATCCTCAGGGTGACCAAACTTTTTCAAATCACTTCTCATCTAGATCAACCACTTCAGGCCACCAATAATAGAAGAATTTCTCAAGCTATCCCAATTCTTTTTAGTCCCTGAGCAACTAACATTAGAGCAAAAAATTCAAAAATTTATGAATAATTATAAAAATTTACCCGTTGAACAAGCAAAATCACAATTTATAGAACTATTAGCCCAAATCAAAAACTCGTATGGTCCGTAATGACATTAATTTTCTCACTTTTAACGTTAGATCATTGGTTGACACGAGTCGAAAAATTGATCTTTTAAAACTTCTTCAAACTCAAAACATAGATTTTGGTTTTATTCAAGAATGTCATTTAAAAAATCCAAATGTATTTTTAGAAGAATTTGATTTTATTTACGACAATTCTTCCATTAGTGTAGCTATTGCCTTGAAAAAAAACTTCACATATTCTCGGGTCTCAATTCAAGGAGTGCATTTTCCGCACTGCTTTATCAAATTAAGTTTGTCCGGGGTCGGCTTACATAAATCCTTTTTACTAGGTTCCATTTACATTCCATGTAACTTTTCGTCTGCACATTTATATTCAGGTCTATGCGAAATTCTGAAATTCTCGAAAAATTTTGAAGGTACTATAATAGGTGGGGACTTCAACTCAAGAAACCCTATTTGGGGTGATAATTCTGAGAATAATAATGGTAAAATTTTCTTAAACTGGTTGCAAACTTACGCTTTGGACTTCATCCGAATTTCGGACAGCAGGCCTTCTTTTCCTTCTGCTGGTTCCTTTCTTGACCACTTCCTAGTAAGCGCGAATCTCATTGACTTAATCAACCCAAACTTCTCTATTACAAGCTTCGCAACTTTTTCTGATCACTTCCCAATACGGTTTAGAATCAAGCTCAATGATGTTGAGTTCATTATCAAGAGCCCTCGTTTTTTAACCTCATATAAAAAAACTAATTGGTCCAACTTCAGCCGGGACTTAGAAGCCGCACTAACCGAAATCTTCCCGTCAAACAACATAAATTTGCAAAACTCTGAAATTTATGATTATATTGACAATTTTACATCAGTAATTAACTCTACGGTCTCTTTGCACTCGGAAACTTTTGAATTCAAAAGAAATAAGTATGTTATGTCGGAAAACGTGCGCAAACTCTTCAAAATTAAATACTCTTGGCAAAAAAATTTAAAAAAACTATATTATAGGAATTTTAACAGGACTAGTGATGAGTATAAGCTTTTATCGAACCAAATTCAACTCCTCAAGGTGATCATAAAAGAGCAAGTTCAATTAGAACAAGCCAATGAGTTTAAAACAAAACTAGAGCGCAACAAGCCTGGCCCCAGAGCTTACAAGCAAATTTACAAAGTGTCAAAGATCGGATCTACTCGACATAAAATCCTCAGTTTCAGCCAGCTTATCTGGCCTGTCCTCATCAATTTTTCATTTTAGTGAGTACTTTAATTCTCTTGATAATACTGATGGATTTCATTTTATTAAATCTGATACCATCAAAATAATTCTAAAAAACCTTAAAAATAAAAAAATCATCCGGACCAGACAAAATTTCAAACTTTATCATAAAAAAATGTCCGCTCACAGCACTTAATTTTTTAACTATTTTATATAACAATTGCATAAATAATGGTTACTTCCCGAAGAAATGGAAGATAGCTAACATAATTCCAATAAAAAAAAACCGGATAATATAGATTTAAATAATTTTCGACCTATATTAATGCTCTCTAATCTAGGAAAGATTTTCGAACATATTCTAAAACTAAAAATGGAATTAAGCCTTGGAGATGATTATATTCCCCCCTTCCAATTTGGTTTCAAAAAAGAACACTCTACGGCTCATGCATTACTACTTTTCCATGTTCAAATTACCCGTAACTTGCGTCAAAAGAAGTGCACAGTCGCGGTGTCCTTAGATATCGAAAAAGCATTGACAGAGCCTTCCAGGACGGTATACTTTTTAAACTCATAAACCTAGGTTTCGATCCGTACTTATTAAAACTATTTCGAAGTTTTTTTTTCGATCGAAAATTCTGCGTCCTAATCAATAACTTAGTCTCTAACCCCGGCTTAGTTAAGAGCGGCGTTCCTCAGGGTTCAGTGCTGGCCCCCCATTTTTTTAATATTTTTATTCACGATTTTCCACATGTCATGTCTGACTCAAGGGGCATCTTATATGCTGATGATTGCCTTGTTTTTGTTCACCATGAATCTCCTCTTTCCGCCTTAAACAAGGTCTCTAGACATCTTCAAATTATCAACAATTTTTACACTGACTGGGGTTTCCGAATTAATGTTTCCAAATCAGAGGCTATATGCATAAGAAATGCGTCTGGCAAATGTAGAAGAACGGTTACACCAGAAAGCAAAAATTTGAAACTTTTTCTTAACGGCTCAGAAATAATTTTCAAAAATAACATCAAATACCTTGGCGTAGAATTTAATAACCTGCTCAAATTTAATAAACACGCAAGGTTGAATCTAAAGAAAGCTCACTATTTAACTGGTATGTTTGCTAAACTTCTAAACAACAAATATTTAAGTCAAGACACGAAACTTCTGATTGATAAAGTAAGCATCCGCTCTGTTTTATTATACGCATTTCCAATTTGGTTTTCTATCACGCCTTCAGTTGCAAAAGAATTGGAAATTCTAAAACGAAATATTTTAAGACGCTGCGTAAATAAAAATTTTGAATCCTTTGTTAAACGATTTTCAAATAAATACATTTATAGGAAAGCCATGATAAATCCTTTATGTCGCTATGCTTTACATCTACAAAAAAAATTTGTAAATAGACTTCCTTTTCATAACAACGACTTATTAAGGGATATCTTTGATTTCCAAAAACAGTTCAACTGGTCGTCTGTTAACTACCTATCACCAATTGACATCATAAATGAATTAATTGAAACTGATCTTGATTTTGACACCCCACTGCTACCAGATTTTTATGATAAATCTCTTCCCAACACCCACAGGGGCTAAATATTAAAAAAAAAAAAAAGGTTCGTTCTCTATTTTACTCATACATAAAATGTAACGTTTATTTGTATTCAATGTTCCTCATTCAAATGTATTAAAAAAAAATAAATTTATTGTTCTTAATCTTCACTATTACATAAATTGTAACGTTATTACAATACTATTATTTTAAATGTAAAAAAAAAAAAAACACCCCTTGGTGGATGATTTTAGCTTTAAGTGTAGTTTTAAGTGTTTTGTTTAGTTTGTAAGTATATATAATAGAGACAAAACGTCTCTATGATACAAACTTATGCCGGGAGCAAGCATTATATCATTACATTCATGACAAATAACACTTCATATGTACTCTTCCATTTTATATAAGCTAGCTGCCTCACTCATTTCTCACTCCTAGAATAACACTTTCATAGTTCTAAATTATCTTATTAAAATTATTTCTATGTAATGACTGAATTGTAATCGAAAAAAAAAGTCTCAATAAAATTAATTAATTAATTAATTGGGTGATTTTTCATTTAATTTTTTGGGGGCATATTTAATTTTGGTGATTTTTAATTTTCTTGGGCGATTTTTTATTTAATTTTTTTGACCATTTTTAATTTTATTTTGGGCCTTTTTTCATTTAGGCGATTTTTAATTTCGTTTTTGGGCGATTTTTCATTGAGCGATTTTTCATAACGCCCTACAAAATTCATGAACAAAAATGTAAAAAATATCATTTTAGGGCCAACTTTCAAGGATTTTTTGTAGAAAACAGCTAACTAAAAAATTATTCCTGAAATCAACGAATATTTCCTAAGCATTCTACATGCTCAGAATAAAAGAATTAAATTTCTAATTAATACCGTCTAGCATGCTCTTTCACATCACTAATTAATACCGTCTAGTATGCTCTTTCACATCACCAGTTATGCGACGCAAGTGATTCGGAAAATGACTAAAATGATTTTCAAAAAAGTACATGAATTTGTTCAATTTTTCAGAATTTTATTTTTATATTATAACCTGAATGAATTTGGAAGCACAAGGTGTTAAGTTTTTAAATGCCAAATAAAAAACCTAGTCTCAAAATAATGAAATGGTTAAATATCAATTATTTCATTTTGGTAGATGACAATAGCACCCAATTTATCTGTTATGATTTATTTTCGCTTTTGTTCGCAAAGGGGCATGTCACACGGTGTCTGCTTGTCCGTCAAACATTAGAATTTTCGCCATTTTTTTCCTCTCTCTCATTGTTTTTTCCACGGCATGCTACACGTAGTTTTCTGTTCGATAATGGCGGAAGCTAAATTTACTACGTTTTTGCTACCATTTCGTGCAGGTAACGCTCCTTTATGCAATCGATTCAAAAAAACGGCTACCCTCTTGTATAAAATTGATGGGTTAAATTCTGATTTTCGAGGTTTAAAATTAATTACATTGGCCAATATATATGCAGGAAGTGTATCTGCATATATAGATGACAACGATATGGTCACAATAAAAACAATTGTTGTGTTGATGAAACTCTGGATGGAGTTAAAAAAAGTGAAAAAAGATCCTGCTGGATTAAGCCATGGAGAATTGGCAGACATAAGAAAGGGATGATAAATTTATCAAAGGAGCTAAGATGTACTGATGATAAAGCATTTAAAATTTTTTTAAGAATATGTCACAAAGCCAGTTGGCTTTGAAATTCATTTATGCACATTTCAGTAATATTTTCACTCCAATTAATAGCCATAACCTTATCTCTAAGAATATTGTAAATTTTAACGATTTAAACGATATTACAAGATATATGTATATTTAAACAGTTTATTTGTTAACTACGCGGCTGTAATGTATGACTAGCTTGATCAGTTTTACTGTCAGTAAATCTACTTTTCTCTTGACGATTATTCTAAAATACAAGGGTGAAAGAGACAACTGCAGCTGTACATACAAGCACTAAAAATACTACATACAATGACGTGTTACTTTCATATATGCAATGGAATAGTTTATAAATGGAAAATATAGTTAAAAAATGTATACATTTTTATAAATAACATCGAATACACATTTTACGTTCATATTTTTAATTTTAAAAAAACCCAATCACTAAAAAAACAATATATTAAATCATTAATACTACATTCACAACAATCACTAATAATATTCGGATGTTCATTTGAATCCATTTGCTGAAGCTAGCCGGGCTGCATTTTGCATGTTCGTCAAGTATTCTTCTTCTTTTTATAAATAAATACCATTCAAGCCATGTATAGCACTAGTAGCGTACAATTCAATACTAAAAAACAAACATCGCATTACTGATGAATTCAAATAGTACATTTCCTACTGCAGTGCAGTTTTATTACTCTTAAACGTAAAACATCAAGAAAATGCAACCGTTGTCCAAATTGTTTTCAGCTTTGGGCCGTGAACATTTTTGTCGGTTGCCTGGAAATTTTTTGATGAGTGAGAAGCTCTCTCAATTTCCAGTTTTTTCTTTTACCCGCGAAAACAACAACAAATTTGTCCGTGTCCGCTGTGTGTGGCATGCACCAAACACATACTGCGTGTATGCCAAAGCATCATCACGATAAAACCAACTTGTACATGGACACATGCTAAACATGATTTCCCCGCAACCCCTTTCTCTATAGCACATAGTAGTCTTAAAGGGCTTACACATTTCGGAACCTGTTCGTCACACGGCGCCCATGTTCGAACCAATTTAATAGTTAAAAAGCTAATTTGACGGTTTGTCGAACCTGTTAAGGCCCCTATAGACGAGCAACTAATCGAACAACTGGTTGATCAACTGATTTGTGTTTTTTCCTACAGACACAACTTTCAATTGATGGCAGATGTTAAAATTCTGTTCAAAACATTTTATTTATAAAATGCCCATAGCAGAACTTCAACAAAAACCGAAGAAAAAATTCAGTTTTCCGTTTAGTTGCTAAGTTTGCTAAAAACACGACAACTAGTTGATCAACTCGATGAGCTTCAGCCGAAAAAATCAAAACTTTTTGATTTTCAGCAACTGGTTGGAAAACTGGTTGAAAAACTGAAAAAAACCAAAAACCCACCTACACACTGCTTATTTTCATCAACCAGCAACCATTTTATCAACCAGTTGTGCGATTAGTTGCTCGTCTATAGGGGCCTTTAGCCTGTTGGCAACAATTTTTGATTTTCTACTTCAAACCAGGGTTATGAAATAATGGCGAAAAACATCAAAAATTCTTCGCTTGTTTGAAGAACACGTTGCTTTAATTTGAACGCTACCTCCTTCGAACAAGTTAGACCCGCAGTTTTGTTTGAAGAACAAGTTTGCTACTGTGTCAGCTGCTTTATGTTCGCTTGCAACCCTTTGACTTATGTTTGATGTTCTACACAGCATGGTATGAATCGTTTTTGTTTTCACAAAAAATATTTCCTTCGTTTGCTTTAAGCGCGTCATATATCATATTATATTAAAAGTATTATAATTTTTGTATATTATATTGTTTTCAAATCACTTATGTTTACCATTATATCTTGCTTACACACTACTATGTAATCACCTTGGCAAAACAATGTCTTTTCGAACATGAAATGAGTAAATATATACAGTATGTATCAAAACTGATCACATAGTTTCATACTTGAGAACTTTCGTGTGTATTTTGTAGTCAAACATTCATTGAGCCTAGAAATCAATTAAGAAAACTTAAGAACCTGTTTTTATTGTTTAAAAAAATTTCGTATGGCATCATAGTCCCGTTAGTTTTGAGCAATAATTGATTTTGCAGCATCAATCGCTTGATCAGTTTTGTTACAGTCGTTGCAGTGGACATTGCTCGTTAAAAAATCCCACATTTTTTAACGAGCAATGTCATAAAAATAAAATTATTCGCTATTAAAAGAGCTTAACTCTAATTAAAAACTAAAAAAATTATTGGAGAGTAGAATTGCAAAACAATGTCTTTTCGAACATGAAATGAGTAAATATATACAGTATGTATCAAAACTGATCACATAGTTTCATACTTGAGAACTTTCGTGTGTATTTTGTAGTCAAACATTCATTGAGCCTAGAAATCAATTAAGAAAACTTAAGAACCTGTTTTTATTGTTTAAAAAAATTTCGTATGGCATCATAGTCCCGTTAGTTTTGAGCAATAATTGATTTTGCAGCATCAATCGCTTGATCAGTTTTGTTACAGTCGTTGCAGTGGACATTGCTCGTTAAAAAATCCCACATTTTTTAACGAGCAATGTCATAAAAATAAAATTATTCGCTATTAGAAGAGCTTAACTCTAATTAAAAACTAAAAAATTATTGGAGAGTAGAATTGTTCGTGATATACTAAATAGAAGCTTATATGAACTTTTAAAGGAAAATGAAAAAAATATCAGATGCCATTAAACGTATTGTGGAAGGAAAACTAAAGGAAGGCCTTTCGATCCGCACCATTGCAAAATCCATTGGTATTTCCTATGGCGCAGTCCAAAAAATATCTAATTTCTTGTCCCAAGAATCGTGGAGGACGGCCAAGAAAACCTAATGACCGCGACAACACAGCAAAAATAAGACTGGTACAGCAAAATCGGGCACTGACATTCAGAAGGAACTCAAAAAATATTCATAACAAAGAAGTTTCCCGCATGACCGTAAACCGGCAGCTGAGAAGAATCGGTTTCAAAACCCGCCGAAAAATCAAAAACCATTGTTGACTTCACGTCACCGACAGATGCGCCTCAAATTTGCACAAGAGCATGCAAATTGGACAAATGAGCAGTGAGCTAAAGTTGTTTGGACAGATGAGAGCAAAATCAACATGCACGGGTCAGATGGAATTCGTTATGTGTGGAAAAAGCCACCAAAAACCATTACTGATAGAGACGTTATTCCTACTCTTAAGTTTGGTGTTGGGAAAATTCTCTTCTGGGGATGCTTCATATGTTGTGATGCTAAGCAAAATTGATAAGACTATGAATGCCGAATGTTATATTGACATCCTAGAATCTAGCTATCGTCATTCCCTGTCGAAATTAAACCTTAATGCTAGGAATTCTATACTAATGCAGGACAATGACCCTAAGCATAAGGCAAAAAAAAAAACAATGGGTTATTTAAAAAAAAAAATTTGTGTGATGGAGCCCAGATCTCAACCCGATTGAGAGTTTGTGGTTTATCCTAAAAAAACGCGTGTACGATTATCTGGAACCAGCAAAAAACCAACATGAGCTCTTCTCTCACTATGAAGCGGTTTGGCAATCCATTACTCTGCAACAATGCGAAGATCTGGTCAAAAGTATGTCCCAGAGAATTAATGCCGTTATAAAATCAAAGGTCGGCTACACAAAATACTAAATATGGAAAAAAGGACTGGACAAAATAACTTGTATCAAAATTGATCACATGCCTTTTTTAATTTCTTGCTCAATTTTTTTTGGACTATTCTTTGTTTTGGTTTTTTAATTTTTTAGTGTTCAATAGCCTTATAAAATATTTTTGATACAAATAAAAATATAAATATTCAAACTAAAACGATATAAAAAAACCATCTTTCTCTTTTTAATGAACTATGTGATCAGTTTTGTTACATACTGTAAATAAATAAAATATACAGTGGTGGAAAAAATAATAGAAACAAGCAACATTTTTTTATATATTTTTTTATACATTTTTTTATTTAATAACTTAAAAAAAAGAAGTATGCAAATATTTTCTTTACTTACATTGTCTATCGAAAAATTAATGAAATTCAACATTAACATAACTTAACATAAAAATCTGTTATATTTTCCAATTTACTATTGGAAAAAATAATAGAAACAAAAAAAAAATATTTTATCATTCCATATAGTATACAAGAAATCAAAATTATTTTAACTTAATACTTGGTGGACCCGCCTTTTTTTCGTATTACTTCAATACATCTACGATTCATAGAATTCACTAGATTTTCGCATGTTCGCGGCGGTATTGAATACCATTGCTCCTTGACTTTTTCCCAAAGTTGTTGTTTATTTCGTGCTCTAAAGTCACCCAGCCGTTTCTTCAAGACCCGCCATAGATGTTCAATGGGGTTAAGGTCCGGTGATTGCGATGGCCACTCCATTACCTGAACACTATTGGAAGCTTCGATGAATGCTTTGGATCGTTGTCCTGCATGAATTCCCATTTAAGAGGCATTTCCTCTTTCGCGAATGGAAGCATCGTTGTCTTTAATGTATTGACATAATCTGGTGCACACATTTTTGTATCTATCAAATAAATTGGACCCACACCGTTTGAGGAAAAACATCCCATAACATGATAGACCCTCCGCCATGTTTTAGAGTTTTTTTGGTGTACTTTGGGTCATAGGCCGAATTTGGGGGACGTCGTACATAAACTTCTCCATCGGATCTAAACAAATTTATTTTTGTTTCGTCCGACCACAAGACATTTTTCCAATTTAATCGGTCGACGTGTCGTTTAGCAAACGCAAGTCGCAGTTTAATGTTCTTTGCGGATAAGAATGGGACCTTTCGTGGAGTTCTTGCCGGCAAATTTGCTTCTCTTAATCTGTTTCTGATAGTTCTACTGGTAACTTCGATATTTAAATCCCTTTTTAGTTCCTCAGAAGATTTAAAAGGGCTTATTTACTGCAACGTACCAATAGTTTGTCCTGGCGTTCTTTGGTTTTTCGCAATTTTTCATTTTCGCAATTTCTTCCATTGTTTTTCCACTTTTGCGAAGATTTTTTATTAGTTTCTGCTCCGTTTCAGTTGAGTGGTTTCCACGCCCCATTGCAGTTAATTTTGTAAAAAATTTTCATATAAAAAGCTGGCGAAATAATAAAGTTTTGTATTTTAAGGACTATCTATATATAAAACTCGCTTAAAAAAATAGTTTAAAATTTTACTTACCAGATCAAACGCAAAAACTGAACTTGTTTCTTTTTTTTTTCCAAATCAAACACGTGCCTGTATCACTCAAACGAATTTTAAATGAAAATGATTTGAAAAAGAAGCAAATGCAAGTAGCCACAGAATGAAACGTTAGTTAACTTTGAGTTACAGTAGTGAACATCAAATTGGAATGTTTCAATTTACGCAAGGAAGCTATTCAAACAAATTTTAATGTTGTTTCTATTATTTTTTCCACCACTGTATATGTATGTATTACAGTGAAACGAAATGTATGAAAGCAAAAAATTTCATCGGCTTCATATATTTTTTAAAACTCCTCGTAAAAACAAATTTTTCTGCATCCTTGGTTTTTTCTGCGACATAACTTTTGACTTTCCCCGAGGGTTTTTTTATTTCATTGCCATATGTTTTTTTCACCGAATTATTTTTTGTAATCTGAAATCGAAAAATTTACGTCCCAAGTTTTTTGATGCAAACCTCTTAATTTAGTCTTATTTTAGAACTTGTCATGAGTTCCTTATGATACCATGTACACGCTAGAAGATATTCGGGTTCAAACTTCACTGAAATCGGCCATTCGCGAATATCACCGCTCCGCTATGTCGGACCTAAAACTTCGGACATTGTACTTTATCAAACAATAAAATCTCTAAAAATGCCACAAAAAGTAATGAAATGATTTGTAACTCTGTGCACATAAGCTTTACAAAATTCACCGTATAATTAAAATTTATCAAAATCGAATGAAACCACGCCTACCTCCCATATAAAGTGACTTTAAAAAATGGTAAAATACCTTTAAATTAAAATTAGCTTTGAGTTTGAAATATGGTAAAATCGCATAGGAACTCGGCCAATCTCCCATACAAAGTGACGTCATCAAAGTAGCATAACATGCAACACTTCGAATATGCTGTGGGGTTATTTTAACTTCAACCCAGTCGGTGATATTTCCTTACTGGTTTTTAACAACTTTGTTTTCAACTCAAGAAATATTCAGCTGAAAAAAGATTGATTGAGTTGAAATTCCCGCCTAGTTTTTAGCAAATTTTATGTTTACACTGAATGCAGTGTCATTTTCAGGAAATTCAACCAGTGTTTTTGCATAGTTTGGTCTTAAATTGAAGCCATTTTTTAGAGTTTTCGTTATCTCTCTCTGCATAATGCCCCGTTGAGCGAAGTTCTTTGTTTAACCAACGCGTACTTCATGTTCATATTATCTGCGAATAAAGCGTGCAATAATAAAGTTATCATCATTGATGGTGCACACATTCATTCATCTGGTTATTGCTTCGTTTGTTCGTTTATGCTTCACTTTTGATTCGATTTTATTATTATTTTTACACATTTTTTTTGTAGCATTTACAGTCTCTGTTGTTTCTTTATGCTCTCTTTGCAACTTTTTATTTGTTTATTTATTATTCTGCATCACTGCATCACTAGAAATTTATTTTAAGAAACAACTTTCGCTGCTTTGTTTTCATATTATTGTAAATTTTTCGATGATTTTAAATATATATTTTTTTCATATTGCATATTATACGTCAGTGAGTGACGGAGCTCTTTTTGAAGGCCATCAGGGACTTGGCCGCAATAAAATGATTTTAAAATGCAATGTCATTGCACCTTCAAGTTTTTCGCACAAACATCCACTTCATTATTATAAGTAAACTTCATGTTACGCAGAGGTATTTAACACTTAATTTTTTTTTGATAAAATTTTTGGTTTAAATTCTTATCACCATTTCAAATTTATTTTTAAACTTTTTAAAGACAAGATATGCAGTCATGGATTTGTAAGCTGAAGCAAACAAAATATTTTTTGATAAATATGTGATCTACTCTTTGATTTTTACGTGGTTAGAAATTATGAGCTATGATAAGTTCATAGATCAATTAAGTTTTTGAAGAAGGCAACAACAACTCTATATAGCGTCAATCATACAACAGACAGACAGGCTGTTTCGACAGGCGCTACTCTTTTCATCTTCAGTAGTCTTGAGTGATCAAGATGTTACCAACTCATTGTTGAAGTTTTATATGATTTGACCCTTGTTCGAATAAATTCTTCGTAATCATAAGACAATAAAGCAAAGGCTTTTATTTTAGGTCAACCCTGAAACTCTACCAGGGATGAACATTTTTTTATAAAGTAATGCTCATCTATACTTAATGTGACCAACCATAATGCTTTTGGCAGTATAGTACTGTTTTTGCGCCCGTTGTAATGCGTACTACGTAGTACGTAGTTTGATATCCTACCATTTAATAAAGCTGCAAAACTATTTGATCACTATGGACATATAAAGATATATTGTTCAATTAAAAAGTTATCTATGTGGAGACAAAACGATGTATCTACGGAAGACCACTGGATGGAGATTTTCAACCACATGTAAACTGAAGTATGTACTTCCATTCTCTAAAGTCGCTTATTTAGTTGAGTACGCTTTTTGTCTTTCCGGAACGTCCGTTGTAGTGGGCGTGTTTTTTCAGCTATAAATAAAGCACAGACAGTTAAAAAATCACAATTGTAAGTCAAAACTTTTTGGTTTTGTATTGTATTGCAACCATTAAGCACAACGTAGAATTGCTAGCTTAGAAAAATATGAATTAAAAAAGCCGACAAGAAGTGTAGAATTTGAGGAATCAGAAAGCGACGACACTCAATAAGGTTTAACATTTAAACATTTTTAAAATTTTAATTTACAGCCCTATTCTGGAAACTTGATAATAGTCAACCAGTATTTTTATTGTTTTTTTGTGTTTGTTGTAATTTTTTTATTTCAAAACAAAATTTGAAGCTTCAAAATTTGTTTTGAAATAAAAAATTACAACAAACACAAACAAATAATAAAAATACTGGTTGACTATTATCAAGTTTCCAGAATAGGGCTGTTAATATTTATCTATGTTAAAATTCAGCCCTTGTCAATACAATTTTTTTTTTATATTTACAAATACTTTTTTACGTTTCATATAACTTTTATTTAATTTGACGGTTGAATGCTATACATATTTTTGTAAAAAATTGATTGAAGTATACTACTTTTTTTAAAAAAAAAGGTTAATATTTATGTGCCTTTGATCTCGTTTAATACAATTTAAGATTTTTTATCAATAAATTTCTGTAATTTATTTTTCTCTTATACACATTTGACCTTTTTAAGATTGTACTTTTTTATATGTACAGGGTCCGCCATATAACGTTTTTTTCAACTAGTGCTTATTTCGTGAATGGTAACACTTAGCTCATGTCTGATTTGACAGATAATTAGTTTTATCCTTCCGCTGAACGAATATGGTTGTGTATACGCTTGAACAACGCTGAGAAGTGGGCCTGCGATCGACTTACAGAAGATGACGATTTTGCCAAAAAAATCATCTTTTCAGATGAAGCTCATTTTGATCTTGGCGGGTATGTAAACAAGCAAAATTGTCGCATTTGGGGCACAGAAAACCCGCACGCATACATTGAAAAGCCGCTGCACCCAAAACGAGTCACTGTTTGGTGCAAATTTTGGTCCAGAGGCATAATTGGGCCATTTTTCTTCGAAAATGAGCAAGGAGTGGCCGTTACAGTCAATGGCGGTCGTTATCGGGCCATGTTGAACGAATTTTTGTTCACAAAAATTGAAGAGGAGGATATTGGCAACATTTGGTTTCAGCAGGACGGCGCTACGTGCCACACAGCCGAAGCTACACTCGATGTTTTGCGCCCTGTTTTTGAAGATCGCATTATCAGCCGCAGAGCTGATGTCGTTTGGCCACCTCGGAGCTGTGATTTGACACCGTTGGACTATTATTTGTGGGGTGCCCTCAAAGATAAGTGTTACGTCGACAAGCCAGAGACAATTGACGCTTTAAAGGACAATATACGTGAAGCCATTGGTGAAATACAGCTGCACACAATCGATAATGTGCTTAAAAATTGGACCGATCGTGTAGGCTACTGCATGGCCAGCCGAGGCAGCCATTTGAATAAAATTATTTTCCATTATTAACCGGAAGAATTGTACTTTCAAATAAAAAAATAAATTTGAAAAAATATCCAGTAGTTTATTTTTTATAGAATTTTCAAAAAAAAAAGTTATTTGGCGGACCCTGTACTTTCTTTTTAATTTCGAAATTAGGTTTTCTACTTGTTTTTGCTCTGAAAATGTTGGTCACATTTTCTATGCTATTGTATAAAATATAATTAAACATTTTTTGTTACAGGCCAACTACAAAAGTACTGGGCCGATTTTTAACCGACTTAAAAAAAGGAGGAGGTTCTCAAGTACGTTAGTACCGTTATTTTTGTTCTTTCTTTTAATGTATGTACATAGATAACTCCTAAACACTCGCCCAATTGCCGTAAGTTTTTGTCAACAGATAGAGACATTAAACAACGGAGGTGCCCGTTTAAAAAGTGGGCGATATTCGACAAATGGCGTGGCAATATTAGAAAAGTACTGTATCTCGAGTAATATTGACACTAGGGTACTGAAATTTAGTACAGGGCTAGACACAATTATTACATATTACTGTAAATGAAGTGGGCATTAATTGCCAAAGGGGCGTGGCAATATTATAAAAACACTATCTCGCATAATATTGATACTAGAGTACTGAAATTTATTGCAGGGGTAGACACAACTAGGACAAACTATTTTCAATAAAGTGGGCGATATTTAACAAAGGGCCGTGGCAATATTAAAAACACTATCTCGCATAATATTGACACTAGAGTAATAAAATTCGTTACAAAAATGGGTAGAATTATAACAAAAAACGATGAAAAAAGTGGACGAAATTCGACAAAGGTCGTGTCAATATTAGAAAAACACTGTATCTCGAATAATATTGGCACTAAAATACTGAAATTTAGTACAGAGGCAGGCACAACTATTACCTATTACGGTCAATAAAGAGGGCGGAACTTGATAGGGGCGTGCCAATATTAGAAAAACACTGTATCTCGAATAATATTGACAACAGGCTAATAAAATTCGTTACAAGGATGGGTAGAATTATTACAAAACACGATGAAAAAAGTAGGCGGAATTCGAGAAGGGCGGGTAACTATTAGAAAAACACTGTATCTCAGTAAAAATTGACACTAGCGTACTGAAATTCGGTGCAAGAGTGTATAGAGTTATAAAAAAACACGATCAAAAAAGAAGGCGGAATTCTACAAAAGGTTCTAGGGTTCTAAAATTCGTTACAAAAATGGGTAGAACTGTTTCGAAAATTTATCATATTCTCTAAAAAGGAAGAAATAACAACTTTTAAAAAAACCGACTTCAAAATCACTCCAAAGTAAAAAATAATTTTAAATTACTTTTTCTTTTAATTTCTTGGTCAAATTTGATATATATGTATACATATTGAAAAATTTTTTATTTTAATTTTTTCTAATTTGTTTTATTATCATAAATATATTAATTTCTTTATGAATATAAAGGCTTTGAAGTCTGCCCTAATCTTTACCACACAAACATTATCTTTTTACCATCCCTGTACTGCCAATACGAACGAGGTTTAAGACCCGAAGTTAAGATCATCAAGTAACAGGCGTACTTCCCAACAAACAGAAGCTCTCGTTATTGTGTTTATACCAGAGAACTGCAATTAGTATCCGACAGAATTCGGATACTCAAATCATACACGAGTGTCGTGCTGTTCTCAACTCTATCCATACCTACTCAATAAAATGTGAAAATACATATAGGCATTATCAGCATTTTTTTCGGGTATAAGTACATTCTCTTATCCGAGAGCGGCGTGACCCGAACCACTTCGAGCCGTTTCCAGTAAGTGCGCTAAGTAAAAGGGCTTAAACATTAGCGAACTTGTTCGTCGAACAAAATGGCAGGGCGAACCTGTTGAAAAAAGCTAGCGTTCAAATTGAACGAACATGTTCGCCGAGCTTGCGATTTTTTCTTGTTTTTCGCCACCATTTTGTTATAGATATTGATAACGCAGCAACATGAACAATAAAGAAAACTCGTGAGCTTTCATTATTTTAGCTCTTTGCAGTTTTTTTTTCATTAGGTATGACGCTTACGTTCAAATTATAGAACAACTCTTGTTCGACGGAGAAAATTAAAAATGTTTGCCAACAAGCCAAAAGGTTCGACGAATTGTCGAACTAGCTTCTTAACTAGCGAACTGGCTCGAACATGGCCGCCGCTCGACGAACCTGTTCGCTGATGTGTAAGCCCTTTAAGTTTATTGCAAAGGCGCTCGATCTGAATGTATTCTGAGTGTACTCTGAGTACTGTTCCTTCTCTGCCAACGTATCTTAGCGTTAGTTAGTAGAAGGCAAGGCTTTTATTGAAATAAAATTATAGATATTAAAAATGCAAACTAATTTTTGGATTGCTTTATTTCAATTTTTTTTTAAATTTGAAAATTTCGCACAATAGATCGCACAATAGATCGCGCAATAGAAACGCACAATAGATCGCGCTGCTGGTTATTTGTTTGCATGTTTTTTTTTTCGTATGCACTTTTTGTAAGCACTTGTCTCATGGCAGAATTAGAGAAGGTATATGCATTTCAGACTGCGCTCTCTTTCTCATAGCCAGAATTGTCAAACTCAAGCATTTTGCTATTCTTGCCTATTTTCGCTTTCTTATCGCATTCTAATCGTTTTCAGATTTTGTATGAGCTGTCAACTTCGTTTTGACAGTTGCGGCAGTCTCCCTCTCTAAAATGCATATACCTTCTCTAATTCTGCCATGACTTGTCTGCAGGAAATGTCGCTCTCATTTTTTGTTTGTTTTTTTTTCGAAAACTCGTTCTTGGTGTTTTATTGTTGCACTCTAGGGAGAACAAAACAATAACAACAACAACGCTTGTGATTTTGGTTTGTTAGGCACATGCAAGGTTAATTTATAAGGTCGTGGCACTTGAGAGAAATGCACTCTTTTTCCGCCTTTGCTTGAACTGTCACTGGCTTTCCTTTGTTCTATGCATTCATTTTCTTGATTTCTTTTCACCCATTCTGACAGTTCGACCGAGCTTGCTCTCAAGTGCCACAACCTTATAAATGAGCCTTGGGCACATGGTATAAGGATAGAGTTAGCTACAGTCAAATTCAGCTGTGTGGCGAATGGAAACAAAAGAAAAGAAATAAAAAGTTTTGTTTCGTTTTGACATTTCCGGCATTATGCTCTCATCTGGTGCATCTACCTGTATTCTTCTACCATGGTTAGGCATAAACAAAAAGAAAACAAAGGCCGGCGCTGGCGACTGCTTCTTGTGCGTAAACAAGTACAATATAAGTTTAATTTAAATTATGCGCTGGCAACTTAAGGTGACGAAAAATAAAAACAAATACTTTACAAATTTTAATAATAATTGCTGATTGCAGAAAACTGCGTATTTTTTAAGCCCCAACAACCTTATTTCGTGCGCAGCTTTCAATGTGTAAGATAAAAACAAAAAGCAGCACAAAAAGAATACATCCCCAGTAGTTCCAGTCTTGAAGAAATCTCAAATGAATCATGTATGATTTTTCTTAATCCTTGACGAAACATGCTGATTTGGCCATACATTTCATTGACGAAAATTTCATATAAATGTTCCAAATTCGTGCAAGACACGCAATGCAGAAACGTCGGGATTTATCATGCACGAACCCAATATCAAAATATTGAGGAAATCTCGTTAACGAAAAGTAGACACAAATATAAAGAAAATTCGTCAAGGAATTAAAATCGAAACGTGCCTCTGGACCGAATTCAACGTCGTGCGATATATTTGATACGGGATAAAAATATTTCCTCTTCTCTCAGTTCTATTGGAAATCGACGTAATGTTGGTTTCGTAATGGCCTGACGCCACCACACCGTATATTTTTCAGGTCCACTTGGGTAGCTGTTCAAGCCCACTCTTTTACCATTGCCTTGATGCCACACAGGACCTCACCTTGTAGTGATAATTCGTTCTTTAGTCGTACGGTAAAGTTGTGGAATAGTCTCCCTGCGAGCGTGTTTCCCATCAAATTTAAAAGAAATCTGCACCGAAACTACTCCATCTTTTCAACCTCTTACTAACTATCACCCATCTTCCAAATCAACACAATTCTCATACATTTATAAGAAACATTACCTGAGCTTTCACTCTACAAAACAAAAAAAATAATACCAAATTGTCAAAATCAAACGAATTCGACAGCAATGGCAATGACACCTAAACAGTGGTGTCAATGAATATTTAAATATTATCGAAAACCATATATCGAAGGTGTCATCGATAGTTTGTGAACTCTACAGTTTAGCCTCTGAAAGATTCGGCGAATTACAACAATCATGAATATCTTGAAGTTGTTGTAATAGAGTGGAAAAAGTTAGGCGCTGACAACCGCTACTTTGTATTATATTTTATATGATTTTTTTTTAAGTCCAGCAGCTCATGCTGAAACTTCTTTAAGAGATCATCACGAAAAGTTCGTCAATGATGCCGCGAACTACTGGGATCTGTTGCTATCTAAATGCTCAGAAAAAAATGCTCACTTTTTACTGCTGCGCTCTACTGCGCTCTGTTTCATATCTGTGGCAGATGAGCCGAGTGATTCAGCTGCTTGTGTCATTTATGAGTATTTCGGCAAGTAGGATAAGTATCAGCAAGACGACAACAACCATAAGTATATATGAACCGAAAAAACCCGATCTTTCCCGATCCGACTCATGACTTAGGATACTCATATTTATTTGAGCCGCCGCATTCTAGCTTCGTAGAAGAGAATATGAGTCGAATTGCGTGCGCTAAGGGTTAGTAAGTTTTTGTACTTATTTTTTTTTTGGATATACTCAGAGTCGCAAAAAAGCTATCCGTTGCCGATCTCTAGTTCATACATAAATAAATTATCAAATTTTACCAAGAAATTAATAGGAAAAGTAATATAAAATTATTTTTTACTTTGCAGTGATTTTGAAATCCGTTTTTTTGTTGTTCAAAAATTTTTCCCAGTGTTCCTCAGTGGACACATGACGTAACCAATTATTTCGTATAAGAGAACACACCGAAAAGAAACAAACAAAAGCAAATGACGCCACAAATTATTTCCACAATAATTTTAACAATTTAATGAATGAATTTATAACTTTTTTACTAGCACTTAAAAGTAAATTTTTAATAATACTTAGTTATTTTATACATAAACCATTGTTCTGATTTAAACAATAAAAGGCGTTTTCGTTTATTTGTTGGGAGTAGGGCACTCTTCAGAGAAAGAGTACATAGAGAACGTTCCGAGAAGAGTATACGCTGAGTATGCTCGGAGAACTATGAATTAACAAAAAATCAAGACAGAACACCAGTTGTCAAGGCTGTCACTTAGTATTTTTATTATTATAATAATATAACATTATAACAAATTTTATTAACTAATATATAGACAAATACTTACTTTCAGCCATTTATGCATTAATTAGTATATGCTTTTCGTTAATTTGTTGCAGCTCAATTTATTTTGCTAGAATGTGTTTAACAGCAATTGCTCTGATATTCGCTCTACGTGCTCGACCATTTGATTGAGAGCACGTAAACTGGCGTCCAGAGCGCTTTCGTCGTGCTACGAGTGTATACAAAAATACGATTAATCTACTACTAACTAGTGTCCGACCTAATATTCGGTTTCGGTTTCGTTACGGCCAGTTTCGGCCCTTTTTGGCAGTTCCGGCTATTCGGTCTCAATATGGCCGAATAACCGAAAATAGCCGAAACTTTTGGTAAAAATTTCGGAACATTTCAAGAATAGCGACAACTATAATTTTAATTTTTTTTTTGCAGATTATATTGATTTTGGCCTCCTTACTCCAAAATCTGAAAAATTTGCAAGCAGCTCGCAATTGGTTTAGAAGTTATAGGCCTCCAAACTTGGAAAAAATAGCCTACAAATCTTGCTATTTTTCTAAATTTTCCAACAAAACTACACTCTTTGGGTATCATAATAAAGGTAATTTAAGTACCTATTCAACAAGGTAACAATTAAAATATGAAAATCCATGCATACATTTTAAAGATATAAACATTTTTAGTGTCGTGCTTTCGTAAAAGGGAAACCACTACTTTTAGTCCAGACAAATTGTAAATATATTAATAGGTATATCTTTAAAAGTTATAAATGAATTTTCATGTTTGAGATCTCGTGGAATAGGTACTCGCATTAACTTTTTTTGATACCCATGACGCGGAACACTAAAAAAAACAGAAAGATTTGTAGCCCATTTTGCAACTTTGAAGGCCTATAACTTCTAAACCAATTGCTAGCGGCCTGAAACTTGGATTTGGATTTAAGAGGTTAAAATCCATATAATCCATCGAAAAAATATTAAAAAAGAGTGTTTTCGCTACTCTTGAATTATACCAAAATTTTTTGCATCAGTCATTTAATTCAAATATATAAGTTTGGTTAAATAAAAATATTAACAATGGATTGTAAAAAACAAAAATTATGAATTCGTCTATAATTTGATTTATCGTGTTAACGCAAAACTTTTTGGTTAATTTTATGAGTTCGATGCTATAATTTTCGACATTATCATCTCTATTGCAATTACCATTAAAGTTTTATAGGTACTTAAGCCAAAAATTGATAATTAAACTTCCGAACGAATTCTGTGTGTGTGGAATAAAGGAAATGACAACGAAATACATATTTCTATTTTTATAATACTAAACTTTTAAGAAAAACAGAAATACTTTGCTTTGTAGTTCTAAAAAATGTACATTGTAGGCGCATACTATTTTGAGTGTGTAATAAAAAATAAAATAAAAAATAATCTCATTTATTATTATAGAAAACTTCAATTAATTATTATAAACTTCAATATTCAAATAATACTTGTTTTGTACTAGTAGTACTTTTGTTTTCTTTTAATAAAAACAATCATTTGTAAAAACTTAAATTTGCATATTAATAACCAGTTTCGGTTTCGGCCGAATATTATAAAACGGCCGAATATTCGGTTTCGGTCGGACACTACTACTTACGCTCGAAACAAAATCGAAAACACAAGCATGGTTTTTGACAGTTCTTGTTCTGCTCTCAACAAATAAACGAAAACGCCTAAAGATTCATATTTTTCACCACACACTTCACTGCAAAACTTCCTGTTAGAAAACGCGATGTTGTTACACAGACGAATAAAGTCAAACTGTTGTTAGAACAACGCAAAGAAAATAATGTGAGCACAAACAAGATCTTGTTTCCGCTTACAGTTCTGCATTACAATGTCATCACCGAAAAGTTTTTTAAGCAGGTTGCTTCTTTCGTTTTCGTTGTTTTTGGCGTAGAGAGAATTTTCGTTAATTTTTTTTGTTGTCTCCAATTTCGTGCATAATTTTTTGTTCTATTCTATCTTTGCATACCTACTCCCATCGTCACTTACTGTGTAAGGTAGATGTCATCAGTGTTTTAACGGCCATGTCCGAACAAATGTAATTGAGAATTGTAAACAGACTTAGGAGACCTCGCAGCTACATTGTATGTAAGAAATAATTGGTTATGTCATGAGCTCATATACATTTACCACTGGGGATCCCTACTTCTCTAATTTTTTGCTCAGCAGAGCGCAACAAAAAACAGATGAGCCTCAAGCAAAGCGAAAATTAGTAAGATACATATTAAGAGCCTGAACAGAATCAAAAATCGTTGCGGCCGATGATCTTTGTTGTTGGAAAATACATGTAAAATGTAGAAGAAACCGCAGCTCGTTTTCCGCAACGATAAATCGCAGGCTTAGAATCTATTCTATTTCAATCGTCGGTCGCAACGATTTTTGATTCTTTTCAGGCTCTAATGCGGTGCTGCGCTTCAAAACAAAATAAAACAAAAAAAAAGAAATGTTTTTTCTTTTGTTTGACATATATTGTCTTATGGAGAGTATTAAAAAAAAACTGGGGCCTGCTAGTTAATATATTTATTTGTTACAAGTCACACGTAAACCTTATCTTCGAAAACGTGTGATAAGGAATTTTATATCACATTTTTTTTTTTTAAGAAATCAGCAAATAATTTACTATCGTTCAATTGAAAATGGTTGATGCGCTTACATACAAAGGATTTATTTCCTAAGAATACCTTTTTACTTTAAATACACTAAATAGATAAAACATGTTATCTTCAAAATGAAAGTACAAATAACTTTGTATAAACAAATACGAAGTATTATTTTGTTTTATAAAAAAGTACAAAAACTTTTGATGCTTTGTTGTGACGAAGTAATGATTTTCTATGTTGCTGTGCCAACACCTGTTTCTACCATTAAAGAATACTAAATGCAGCTTACTTAAAATTGTCTCTTAATAATATTGTTGATTTATATAATTTAAGGTAATTGATACAAAAATTTAATTCATGCTCATCCTTAAGAATGTTTGTTTTGTTAATCCTTAGTTCTGAATATGATCCAAAACGTTAATCAAGATAGTTCAGTCATAGCTGACTTGGCTAGTTTCTTAAATATATACTTACTATTTTTTCATAACATAAAATCTTTCTGAGTAATAGCCTTTTTCTTTCTTTCTTTTTTCCGGCCCACTAAATGGAATAATTTTTTTATATTATTTATGCTCTACTTCATTATAATTCTGTTTTCTAAATAGATACTTAACTCCTTTTTGTTGTTTTATTTTTCAGTTTCTGTTCCTATGAAATAAAAACCAACAAACGGAAATAAAGTGAAAAATGTCTGCATACGCGAATTCAAATTATGCACCACCTCCACCCACGATGGGGAAAATGAATATGATCAATGGAGTGCCACAACAGCACCCAGCACCACAACAGCAACAGCCCCAACAGCCACAACAACAAATAACTGGTTCACAAATTCAACAACAGCAACAAAATATTTTGCAACAAAAACAATCGCAGCAACAATTCCTCCCCGGCGCTCTTCCGCCAATGATAAATAATATGAGCAAATTTATGCCACCCTCAGCAGCAACAACTAGCGTCAGCACTACAGCGACTGCAGCAGCAGGGCCAAATGCTGCTCCTAATGGACCACATGCAGCGGCAGCAGCACCACCACCAACTCAAGTACCGCCAGCAAACATACCACCTCATTTGCGAGCCACTGGAATAAATGGTCCTCCATCTGGTGTGCCAACTACTGGCACTCCTTTAACCAATGGTGGTGGCAGTGGCGTCGAGAATTTTAGTGCCAATTCATCACGCACCGGTTCGCCGGCATTACAAAATTCACCAAGTCATCATCATCAGCAGCAGCAGCAAAAATATCCTCCAGGTGCTGTTGGTGGAGCAAAGCCCCCAAGTGTACCTTCCGTGCAGAAGTTCGAACCAGCATTAAATGCAGCAGCAGCTTATGCTCCACATTCAGCAGCGCCAAGTTTAGCAAACAGCATGCAGAATTTGTCGTTGAATCGCACGAATGGACCATCAACGCAATCTTTGCCACAACCACCTTTAACTTCTGCAAATACAAATAGCTTTCCTTCAAATTACCAAGTAATTTATTTTATCTTTTGATACTTATCGTTTTATGTTATTGATATCTTAATATTTTCCTCTTTTTATTTCAGGGAAATTTTAGAACTTCTGCTTTGAATACAAGCCAGCAGCAACAACAACAACAAAATTCAGCAAACACCTTTGCAACTAATCGCGCGCCGCAAATGCCACCTACAAGTGTGCCCTATAATCAGCAATTTATGAGTCAAGCTTCACAGCAGCAGTTGTCCAAATCCCAGACTGCAGCAACAGCTTCACAACAACCTTCCAGCATCTACGGTACATCGACGGCACCGCCAATGATGCGTCCACCACAAGCAGTCCAGCAAAATGTAGGGTATGGGCCACCAGCTGCAGGCATGATTCCGCCAACAAATGTACTACAACAGAATCAAATCAACAACAATCAAGCGCAACAAGCGTTTGGCCAACAGCAGCAACAGCAACAACCACAACCACCACCCCCACCACTGCAACAAGCGCGTAAACCAATGTATCCAACGACGTCGCAATTGCCTCCGTTGCACACGCCACAACAACAGCAACAACAACAGCCACAGCAGCATCAGCAACAACCTTATTCCCAAGCCTATCATCAACAGCAACCGGCTACTTTTAACGGCCAAACCAATGCTGCTCCCCTACAATACCAACCAATGCAACCACCACAACAGCAACAATATCCAGCCGCCCCCAATTATAATCCACAAATGAGCATCGCCCAACAGGGTTTCAGTCGCCTCTGGGGTCAAGATACCGTAGATCTAATGCAAAATCGTCACATTCTAACCCCAGCAACGCTGCCCATACCGAAAATTGTGCTACATAATCAATTTCATGAATCGATTAACTGTAATCCAAGGTAAGCGCGTTATTAGTTTGCATTAGTCAATAAATTTGAATGAACATTTTTTTAGCATCATGCGTTGCACCATCGCCAAAATTCCCGAAAGTAATTCATTGCTGCAGAAATCAAGACTACCGCTGGGCATTTTAATTCATCCTTTCCGTGATGTTAATGTGAGTTTTTTACCCCCCACAGAAACAAAAATATTGATTGATTGAAAATATGTGTCAAGGCAAACGAAAAAGTGTGTGGGCAATGACACTGTTTTTGTTATATTTAACCTGTACTAGGTTTGAATTTTTTGAAAAATTGGTCTGTCATTCGGACTGCCAACGACCTTGCACGATAGAAGAAAAACCTTGAGAAGAGTCATGCCACATGAGTATGTAGTTTGTTACACACGTCATGATCATGTAAAATGTAACAATTAGTTGTTCATAACATCAACAAATAAAAAAACATGAAAAGATTTTATGCATTGTCTGGTGGAGAAAAAAGGCATAACACGTGGTTAGATTTTTTTCTAAAAAAACGTATATTTTAATAAGAATTATAAAAATAAAGTAGTAATAAAATACGCCGTTATAAATTTATCATGGAAAACACTGATGCGAGTTCGACCTCAGAAAATAAGAAAACAATTATATGTTTACTAGAGTGTATCGACTTGTATAGGAAAAAGCTGACCCCCAATTCTGGTACCAAAATTAAATGGTATATAAAAATACTTTGGATTGACATACTTTTTTGGTCTGAACAAATTTTCGTCCCCTTGAATTGCAAAAACACATATATATGCAAATTTTCTTTTAAAATATATTTTTTTTAAAATATCATTAAATAAAAAAGTACCTCAAACACATAGAAATAATAAAAATACTGGTTGACTATTGTCAAGTTGCCAGAATAGGGCTGTTCCTATTCCTTGTATAAGGTTAGGCTAGGTTGAGACAGCAGCCGCTGTACATACTTAAACCATACCGCACGTACTTCTAGGTATATTTTAATACAAGTAGGTACTTTTTTATTAGCACAAATAGAATTTGGAACTCCTTGTCAATTAATATTAAGCAGTTAACTGTAATTAACAACTTTATAAGAGTAATATTTAAATATTTCGAGCCTATGAATTTAGTCCCTTAATCTATCTTTGTTCTTTTTTACCTTCATGCTTATTACTTTTATTTTATTTTGTTTTACCGCTCTTCTATTTGTTTCCCTTACTTTATCTTTTCTTACATTTTAGTATTTTGTACTGGTAATTTATTTAAGCAGTGATTTTATTTGATTTAATTTAAATTAACTATGATGATTATTTGTTTAAATATTTAATGTTGTTATTTTATTTCCATTGATGTACTATAAAAGACAAAGTCTTATTGTACTAATTTATTGATCTGTATACAAATAGGCGTAGCAACAGTTCGGTACCATTTTCTCCCGTATTTCTCAACCGATTTGGATCAGTTTATTTTTTAAATGAATAAGAGTAGGGAAAAGGAGTGCACCGAATATTTTATGTGACCTTCGACTTGAAATATGAGCGTTAGAAGATAATTTCTTAAAAAAAAGCTAAGCCATAAGAGATGGAAGAACACGATGTTGGAGGAAATTTTAGACATTGCTGATATGTAGACAGATAGATAGTTAAGTGAGCAGGGAGCTAGTCACCTAGTTACTGCGACCTCAAGGGCCTATTGAACCAAACCTCTATAAGTTATAGTTCATCCTTTATCGTTAAGTTCTTTAGGAACAGAGCGATGTCCTTGGGTGAACTAACCGCTCTAGGTATAATGCACCTAATTAGCTAAGTCGGGTCCTAATTAGACCGTTACAGTGACACAAAATGTGCTTTGCTGTTTCTTCATCTTCGTTTCATAATCTGCACAGTTCTTCCTGGGCATACCCATGGTTGATAAGTGCTTATTTACTTTGCAGTATCCAGTTAGGAAACCTGTGACAAGTCTGATAGATGTTTCACTTAAAGTAAGGAATTGTTTCGTTGTTTGGAGCGAAGTGGTTCGCATGAATGTTTTTGCTTGTCTGTTATCTTCAGTGTCTCTTTAGTAATGAAGTGCCTCTCTGTTAAGCCACTTATTAATGTTATGGCGCATAGTGCCCCATGGTAGCCCGCGGAATGGTTCTGGGCCTATGAAGGAACTTAAAGCTCCTTTCCTGGCTAAGTTCGTCCGCAATCTCGTTTCCTAAATAGCCGCTATGGCCTGTACCGAACTGAGGTGAACTCTGTTATGGGTAGACACTTTGATAAGCAGCTGTAGGCAATCCCATACGAGTTTGGACGTGATTTGATATGCCCTAAGTGCAAGTAGAGCAGCTTTGCTGACAGAGTGAATGTAAATGTTTTTGTTCCTAGTGGGACTATTTACATACTTTCTTAGGCAGATCTCAATTGCATGGACTTCAGCTTGAAATATAAAACTTCAGCTGATATGTATAAAAAACATTTTCGCTATCTCTTACGGATGCCCTACAATAAGCATTCTTTAGGTAACATGTGTGAATGGTGTTTATTAGGGTGGTGAAATTTCTTACAAATAGTAAACTTTGAAAAATTCCCGCTATTTTGATATCAAACTTACGACGACATCTCTTAAACTGTTGCTTTTCTCCCGTACAACGTATTTTTGTATGAAAAGTAAATAAGTATTTTTTTCCTCTTTCTACGAACAGCTGACAACGTAAGCAAATTCATATCACAGTGTAGGTCGAAAGGTCAAAGTGAAATGGTCGAATTTTGACCACTGGTGAACTCTAGTAAGAATAATTACTCTCAGCCAACACGAGTTTCTTTAAAGTAAGAAGAATAAAGACTGATTCAAATCAGTTCAGTGTAGTACAAAGTAGTTTATTGAGAAAAAGTAAAAAATCACGATCTCAAAATGCTTTAATTTTTAGAAGAAAAACTACATATGTGTTAAAGCGAAAGTAAATATAGACTTTAACTCACAATATTTTGGTAAACACGATGCCACTCTTGGTTTTTAGACAGGGTGTCTTTCAAAACTATTTGCAGAATCCGCATTGAGGGAATTGTCTTCGGTACCACTTCTGGGACCCGAGATATAAAACCTTATATTATTTTTTTTTAAAAAGTTAAAAATTGCGTTTAAGTATACATTTCTTAAAAACAAGAAAATGCATATGCAAAAATATGCAAATTATTAATTCGCCAAATTTAAGGAAAACGTCAACACAATAATCAAAATCGCCAAAATTTAGACAATCAGATAGCAATTAGAAGTTTTGTGCTACCTCGAATGCACCTTTAGATTCGGATATCTTTCACACAGGACCTGTTGGCTGTGGCCAATCGAGTGGCATCGTGTTTGGCAGGATATTGTTAATTAAAGTGTTTATTTACTTTTACTTAAAGACATATGTAGTTTTTCTTACAAAAATGAAAGCATTTTGAGATAGTTATTTTTACTGTTTTTCTTAAAAAACCACTTTGTCCTTGCGGGAAAGGAAGACATCCTTATTTTTTCTAATTTGTTTTTTGAGATCTTGACCTCCCTATGCAACTTTTGAGTCCTCTTAGAAAACGATCTAAATTTTTCGATACGCCCTAATGGTCAATCGTTGGAAGTATGCGGGATTCATCTGGAAACTCCATGCTTTACACACGGCCAGCTTTATGTTGCATGCGGCAGATGGAAAGATGAAAAATGTTGTATATCCGAAAGGGCTAGAATAATCACTTCAATAAAAGCACACTTTCCATTGAAAAAAGTTTTTCTATAAGCAGCGAAGCGCGTAAAAATTTACAAAATCTCTTTTTTTTAAAGTCGATGTCAGTGGTACTTTATTTTATGACACTGCTAGAATGCCAAAATACAGCAGCTCTCTCTTTCTTATTCGTAATTTTAATTAAAGTGCTTTTAGAACAGTTTGTCCTCTAGCGAAGCAAATTTCTTTATAATTATATCATTAAATTAGTTTAAGAATTTACTCAGCTTCTTATATAAACTTATCTACACTTTAATTTTCAGAATTTACCAGTTATACAATGTCCAAATATTGTACGTTGTCGACTTTGTCGGACATACATCAATCCTTTCGTATATTTTGTTGATAGTAAAATGTGGAAATGTAATCTCTGCTATAGAGTTAACGAGTGTAAGTAGGAAAAAAACGATAAAAGCAAGTTTGAAAATATTAATTAATCTTATTTATTTACTTACCCATTAGTGCCCGATGATTTTCAGTTTGACCCAGTAACTAAAACGTATGGCGACGTAACAAGACGTCCTGAGGTGCGTTCAAGTACTATCGAATTTATTGCGCCTTCCGAGTATATGGTAAGTGTAGCAATGAAATTTTCCTCTTTAAGGACTATCACAATTCAACGTTTTTTACCCTGCTCAGCTACGTCCGCCACAGCCAGCGATCTATCTGTTCTTATTCGACGTTTCCATCATTGCACAGCAGAGTGGTTATCTGGAAAATATATGTGCTGTACTCTCAAAGCATTTAGAGGATATGCCTGGCGACGCCAGAACCCAAGTTGGCTTTATTGCGTACAACAGTCAGCTGCATTTCTATAGCATGGCCGAAGGTTACAATCAGCCGCATGAGATGACTTTGTTGGATATCGATGGTGTGTAATTAGATTGAATTCACATATAGTATTATAAAATGTATCTAAATGTGTTTATTTCACTAGATCCCTTCTTACCACGTCCTGATAATTTGCTTGTTAATCTGAAAGAATGCAAGGAATTAATCAAGGACTTGTTAACACAATTGCCGAAAAGATTTGCCGAAACTCACGATCCTGGATCGGCACTTGGTGCAGCCTTACAAGTAGCTTACAAGTTAATGGTATGTATTGCTTTTTTTATTTTTGTACAAAAAAAGCTGTTTTTTAAATATTTTGACGTTATTGCAGCAAGCCTCTGGAGGACGTGTTACTGTTTTCCAAACGTGCCTTCCCAACAAAGGACCCGGTGCACTGGAACCACGCGAAGACCCTAACAATCGTTCGGCCAAGGATGTAGCGCATTTAAATCCAGCTACTGACTTCTACAAGCGTTATGCTTTGGAGTGCTCTGGCTATCAAATTGCTGTTGATTTGTTTCTGCTTAATCAACAGTACAGCGATCTGGCAACAATTTGTGAGATGTTTTTAATAAGCTTTAATCTTATGTATGACTAAAAAATCAAATGTTCCTTCTTTTCCATCTAGCTGGCATTAGCAAACACAGTGGCGGCTGTGTCCATCACTTCCCACTCTATCAGAAAACTAAGCTGCAGCATATTGATTCACTAAAACAGTGCTTCAAACGCTATCTTGTGCGAAAGATTGGCTTTGAGGCTGTCATGCGTATTCGCTGCACACGCGGCCTTCAGGTGCACACATTCCATGGTAATTTCTTTGTTCGTTCGACTGACTTATTGTCGCTGCCCAATGTGAATCCCGATGCTGGTTACGGCATGCAGGCTAGTTTTTTATAATATTCTCCTTATTAGCTTGTTTTAGTTAATGATTTCTTTTAGATTTCGTACGAAGAATCGCTCACTGATGTCAAAACAATTTGTTTCCAAGCTGCTCTTCTTTACACTAACAGTGAAGGCGAGCGTCGCATACGTGTGCACACACTCTGCCTTCCCGTTACTGCATCTCTGCCAGAGGTTATGCATGCTGCCGACACAGAAGCAATAATTGGCTTGCTGTCGAAAATGGCCGTTGATCGGTCAATCACATCGAATATTGCCGATGCTCGTGAGGCATTTATCAATGCGACCGTTGATATTTTGAGTGCATTTAAAATTGCACAGAATCTTCCATCTGGCCAGACAGGACAACTGATTGCACCACGTAGTTTGGCGCTGATGCCATTGTATATATTATCGTTGCTTAAGCATGTAAGTATAACAATAAGTGTTAATATATGATATTTTAAAAATAAACTCCATAAAATCAAAATGTATATCATAATAAGAATTGTAAAGTATCAGTCCTGTTCTGAATTACGATTCGGAATTGCTTGAAAACCGGTATTGAAGTCCGATCGGCTTTGACTTAAGAACTTTATTTAAATAACAAAATAATAAAATTTAATATTTGAACTAAAATGAGTGTAAGGGTCCATTCTGGTTAGTTAGGTCGATAATTTTTGTGCCTTTTTTGTTAGCTATAACTGCGTAGAATATCATACTAAAAGGGCAAATCGAAATTAGTAATGGTTCAAAAATGCACTATGCTTAAAACTTTAAACTCGTTTTCTGGAATACTTCGTTTGCGAGATGGCGACTCATACGTCAGTCAATTTTTAACAAACCTTTTTTTTTTAAATACGCGTAATTGAAATGTCCATGGAATGGACCATCATTTCACTGATACATTGTATAATGGATTATTTATCAATTAAAAAGTAACGAACATTTTCAGTAAAAATTACCAAAAAATTTGCAAACGTCGCCATTTTATAATTTTTTTATTTTCATTAAAAGTGGTCTATTCCATAAACACATTCATACTAAACAGGAAAATCTTTGGATTTTTTGTTTCAGTTTATTTGAGCGACCTGTAGAGAGGTCGCCAGCTTGGTTCGTGTCTTGAGCACTGTTCCACGTTGCCCCTTGTCCTACTTTAGGATATTGATTAAATAAACTGAAAATTTTATACAATCTTTTTTATAGTACTATATACCTAAAAAGTTTTGAGTGCCCATTAGTTTGAGTTTTTCCAAAAATAAAAATTCATGAAAATTGCCTATTTTTCTGCCTGTCTAACCAGACTGAACCCTTAATTTGTTTGACTGCAGTGTTACTAGTGTCTGATGAACATTGCAAAAATAACAGAAACCTAATGGAATAAACTATTAGCATAAGTTGCGAATTTTCAAGACTATTTTAAGCCATTCCATGATATATTTTTTAGATTTGTTGAACAATTAGGATGCTCACAGTTTCGTTTTATCTGGTTTGTTAACTTTGCCACCTGTTAACTTTAAAACATTTTGCCACCTGGTAAATATGTAAAGGGGTGCTCACACTTTAAATGTGTTGTCTTTTTAGAGTTACCATATATTAACTTTAAACGGAAACTGTGAATACCCTTAATATCGCTAAAATAAGGAGGCTTTTATTTTAGTTTTAAATTATATCAAACCGTATGACTTGGATTCTAAAATTTTCCCATTGATTCAACTGACTACAACTTTGCGGTTCCTGGCCGAAGGAGGTTATCAGCGTTTAGTAGGTAATGACGCTAACATTGCGTTAAGAAAAAGCACAGTGTCGAAAGTAGTAAAAAATATGTTAAACCTTTCCATGTCCGGGTGCTCCTCCATAAACATCAGCATCGCGTAGTTTTGGGAAGCATTTTTGTTTTTCCCCTAGTTTAAATTCAGTAATTTATATGAACAAATAATTCGTTTGATACAGGAAAACCTATTTCTCGGATTAAAAATGACTGACTAATAGTTGATCGGATTGAAACGAGTTGCTAATTCGATTTAGCGGAACGCATAACAGCTTGACATTTCGTACAATTCCAATTCGAAGTTAACTATCGAAATGCAGAACATCTTTGATCGGAATCAATTCCGATTCCGATCGAAATAGGTTTTCAGAATAGTTCCATATGATCTAGATCTAGTGTAATCTAGTATGCAAATATGTCCAAAAACCCGTAATGTATACTTTGCAATGACGTTAATTGCTTTAGTAATATGTGTCTCGTGTTATAAAAGAGCGATTGGGTTACGATTAGATGACATTAGATGGCGTTAGAAACAAAAAATGTCGTACTATAAAACTAATCAGACGGTTTTGTGATTGCTTGGCTCAGTTTTAATAGAGCGCGCATCAAAGATGGACGCCAGCAAAAAAATATACGACATATTTTACAGTTTTTACCCGGAAAAATCGAAAATGCAAGCCAGGCTGTTGAAAATGTGAATAGTGTTTATGATTCTGATACTGTAACAGTCAATCACAGTTTTCGGTTCCGTTCCGATAATTTTGTTGTTAAATATGCACCACGGTCTGGAAGGCCAATTTTTGAAAATGTGTTAAAATCATGACGGACCATCTTATGCATCCACCTTATAAGTGATTACCAACAACTCTTCCTGTCTAAGGCGAATGATTTTGTTTATAAAACATTCACAGTTGTCTTTTTTTTCTCTCTGTTTTCGTTTACACTCTTTTTGTTTTTCTTAAGCTATCTTTCATTTATCCTTATCTTTCTTCATCTTTTCTGGAGATTTTTCCAGCCATTTAACACTCAAGTGACTACTAGGACACATTTTCAAACAGTTTCGAAAGCATAATATGATCGCTTAAACCAGTGTTTGGCAAACACGAGCGCACACACACAAACGTAATGTATGCTTGTGTTCGTTTTCTGAGAGATAGACTGAACGCTGCTAAGCTTTACACCCCAGCTATGGAGTATTTCTCTGCTACGCCGCATCGTTTGTGTGCTTTTCCGATCATGTCTGTGTGAAAAAAACGATTTGTTCCGAGCACGCGTGCCTATGGCGTGCCAAACACTGGCTTAAAGTATTAAAATATGTTTAAATAGTGCACCACATGTTTATAATTACTTCTAGGAAGTATTGAATTTGTTAAGTCGTGTTTTAGGTTAGGAAAACAGCTTTTGTATATTTTTGCGTGACTACTGGGACATTCGACTTCCATCTGTTAAAAAAGGAATACACAAAAATTTACATATCTCTTCGCTTTATTTCTTTATAAAAAATTCGTTTGTTCCAAGATCTCTATAAAAGCCGACAACAGTATTGCAAACATAATCAACATTTTATTCCATACACTCAGAAAAAAAACCAACAGTGAAACTGTTAAATCCTATCTAACAGATGAGTTTTTGAAATTAACAGTCTGGACTGTTGATAAAATAGCTATTTTACTCAATTCTTATTTGAATTTTCAATTATTCTGCACTAAAATTGCTAATATCAATACATATTCACATAAGAGAAAAGAAAATTCAGTTACGAATTGAGTAAAATAGTTATTTTATTGACAGTCCAGACTGTAAATTTGAAAAAACTCATCTGTTGGATGGGATTTAACAGTTTTCACTGTTAATCCCTCGGTTTTTTATCTGAGTGTAGCAACTCTGTATGAAACAATAGTTGTCATATACAAAAACATGTATAAAACATGTTTTTTTACAGATTAATAAAGTATAGATATTTATTTCGTTATAGCTTTTTACCAATAATTAACGGAAAACCACAATTTATCTTATTTTCCTTTTTTACGTGAAATGCCCCAATTCTGTTTGGCCGCCACCTCTCCGCAGACAATAAGCCCTATTCCAGAATCCGTCGTAATGAATTTCCGAACGTAAAGCTACGCTACGAATACGACAAATTTGCTAATCCAAAATCCGAACGAAACTTCCCCCTTTTCGAACTTACTTTTGGGAGTTCAATCGCTAGATTTTTGGAGGTTGGATTGTTTGAAAGCCAAAGCTCTTTGAAACATTTTAAAAGTATAACTCCAGAGTATAACTCTCGGTAGAAAAATAACCATCAAAAATTAATTGTTATAATATGATTTATATTGTAAAAATCATCATTGGTTGGATCCATGTTAAAAATGAGATACATTTGTTTTGAGAAAATAAATATTTTTAATATTTTTTTTTTTATTCAAAACGATAAAAATAGGAACTGTAGTTTTGAAAAATACACATTAAACAATATTTGCTTACTTTTAAAATCCAAGCTTTGTATAAATTTTGCCGGAAGGCGTGTTGCCTCTAGCAAACGGTTATTAAAACAAACCGCCCGGCTGGCAAACGGGGTCTCGACACTATTGAACATCGCTAGTAGCATAGAGAAAAAGAGACATATTGAAATTTACATTTTTTTTGCAATTAGAAAATTAAATGAATTTTTTAAAAATATTTCAAAATCAATTATAAGTCACTAAATAAGTGTCCGCGATCTGTCTCGAATCAATACACCATAACCTAACATTTCGTAAATTTTTTTTCAGCCCGCTTTTCGTGTTGGCACCAGCACTCGACTTGATGATCGTGTCTATGCCATGGACAGTATGAAAACTCTACCACTCGATCAGCTTATGAAGTTTATTTATCCTGAATTCTATCAGATTGATTCTCTATTCTTTAATACCCAAAACTCCAATAATACAGTGGCAGAAGATACAGAGGATAATGACGATGATGATTTGCCGGATTTACCACGCCTTCAACTATCTGCAGAATAGTAAGTTATAAACAACATTGATATAGCCAGTCTCTATAACCACACGCTTCTCTTACAACAGCTTGGATTCACGTTCCATATTCCTACTCGACTGTGGCAATTTGATCATCATCTATGTGGGACTCAATGTGCCAGTAAATATTTTGGAAAATGTTCTAGGTGACACATCGGCGATCGCAGGGACGTTCTGTATTTAAAGGTTTTTTTCTTTTTGTAGGTATTAAAGCAACTGCCGAATTGCCGGACTATTACTATGGTCTGCCTGCAGTTAATAGCGCTGAGAATGATTTATTGAAACGTTTCATAATGAGATTGAATGATGATAAACCGTATCCGCCAGTTGTGCAAATAATACGGTAAATAATCGCAATTTTGAACTCATTAAAGGATTTATACAAAAATATTTTTATAATTTGGTTTTCTTTATAGCGATACGAGCACCGCAAAGCCGCAATTAATCGAAAAACTTGTCGACGATCGAAGTGAATCTAGTTTATCATATTATGAATTTTTGCAACACATACGGACTCAGGTTAAATAGTACATAAGTTAAAATTAATAAAATTAAAATAAATTAAAAAAAAATGCAAAAATCTAAATGCTGAAAAAGTGTTACAACCATCTCCTTAATAGTCCGAAACAGCTAATTTTCACAACAACAAACGCGTATACAGAGAAAAAAAAATTAAATTTTGAATAATTAACGATATTGATTACTAAACAAAAACGATGCTGCTGTATAGAAAAAACTAAAAATTGAAATGAAACAAAAAAGAAAAACTCAACAAATTTTAAATTTCTATTAGAACGCAATTTCATCTTCGAGTTCGTTGAATATAGTATATCCTTATACAGCGTATCCGTTCCATGGTGCGCTATAAAATAGTACGACAGAATCCGTATGTGGTGGCTAGTTATAGATTATTTCAGTGAACGTTTATCCAATGCGTTTTCCTTTCTCTAAATTAAGTAAACATATTATTTAACATACATATAAAGATTAAACGTAAAGAAAACATCATACACTATAAATAAAACAAAAAAAACAAAAAAAGAAATGCGATTGTTGAAGAAAAAAAGAAAACACAAAAAGTTTTTGTAAAAATCAAGTCTAGCGTGGCAGACAGTTCGTTGTGTGTTTGTGTGTCTGTGTGTATTTGTATATTTAGTCAATCAGTCAGTCATGATTTCCACTTGTTCCTTTTTATTATGAAGTTATTTTGAGATTGTTATGCACACTATATAAAATTTCAATTTTATTTCATTTATTCATTCATTCATCAATTTTTGTTAAATATTTTCAAAAAATTTTAGGTTTTCCCTTTCGAAATCATCAAGTCATATATATATGTATATGAATTATTTACTTGTCATTGATGTTATTGGAATTTAAAAAATATTAAAATTTTGCAAAATTTTTTTTTTATTTAAAACGTTAAAATTCCAATTAAATAGTTACTTTATTTTAATTATTTGTTTTTTCTTTATAATAGTTTTAACTTTTATATTTCCCTTGTGGTTTTTATTTCTCAATAAAGGCTGTTGTTATTTTATAAATGCTTTTTTCAAGCAAACACGATTGAACTTTTATTTACATTTTTTAATTACTATTACATATTTTATTTATAGCATGTCATTATTTGTTAGAGAAAAAAAACTCGCCACAAACTTTTTCTCCCACTGCTTGTCAAACTCAGCAGTGCGAAAAACATGTTTCTTGCATATACTATATACATATATACACGAACAAAACTTATATGTTGTATTTGATAATGTATGCTTTGACATTGACATCTTAACAAATAAACTATATGTATGAATTATATATTATTTTAAAGAACTAGCATATATTGATAATTGTTCGATTAGGTTTAAAAACAAAAATAAATATATACAGTTAAAAACAATTATATATATTTATTCTTAAAATTACTTTATTGTGGTCAAAAGTATAATTTTTAAAATAAAAAAATAAATATATATATATATACATGAAAATGATATGTACCAATGTTTTGTATTTTCAACTAGATTTTTGTGAATTACATCATAGTTACTAAAAGGTAATTTTTTCTAACCCATGTTGAAATATGTACTACCTAATCTGTCGAGTATTGTGTTGAATTTTGACGTTCCTGCTAGTTCAACTGAAGTTGGACATTTGACGTACAGTTACGTCTTACAGAGCGGTTTGTATGGGGGTAATTTTCACAAATTTTTTCAAACACATTTAAGAAGTTTAGTTGACAATTTGGGGTATATCTGCAGCCTTTAATTATCACCGTAAAAAGAACAAATATATGCCAAAGTTAGAGTACGAATAAAACGAATATCTTTGGATTTTTTTCACTTCGTTGATAAAGTCACAAAATAGCAAAATCTAAGAAGAAAAAATTCATATATTCGTATGAGAAATACACAAGCTGCTTCAGTAGGTGCTTTTGCTGTTGTTCGTTTGGTTCGTAATCGTGTCGATTGCTGTTGTGCTGCTTTTGCTGCTGCAACCACAAGGTTGTTATTAATATACATGTAAAATGTACATATATAAATACTCATTAGATGGTTTCGTTTCAGTCGTTTGTTATTTGTTTTGTTTATTTTCAGCAAAATAAATACAATAGAGAAAAGAGATGCGTGTAGCTACATAGCCAGTATGTATTATTATTATGAAAATTTACGCATGCGTTACTAGGAATGCCTTGTGCTTTGAAAATCTATTTATTTTTGAAATACCATAATAAATTATATATAAATTCGAAAATTAATGCTATGCATCATATTTCTTCCATATCAAAAATATATTTTGTTAACTAAAATTTTAATTTTAAACTACTTTTCAAATATACATATATAGGAAAAATAAATTATTCAAGTTTTTCCGATATTTCCAGTTATTAAACTTAACTTTGAATTACATTTAGTTTTAACCAACATAAAAAACGAACAAAAACAACAAATTCATCACTAAAAATATCAAACGAAAACTTTTTACATGAATTTCATTGTGAGCTTTTTAGATCAAGTAAGTTTGAAGAAGGAAACAACAGTAACAAATTTGTTTTTGAATAATTTTTATTTGGAAGATGAAATGCTTTAAAATAGTTTTGAAAAATATATTACTTTAAAATAATACTAGTAATATAATACTAATAATATATTTAATATTACTGTATAAAAAGAAATTCTACGTCTATACCTACGATACTATCGAAACTGTCTTTTTTTCTCAAAAACAGTAAATTATTCACCCTTATTATTGAACCCGTGTTGAGAGCTCACTTTCACCAATGAATCGTCGTCGAACTTAATTTCGACGATAACTGCATGTTTATATAAAACGAAACGAAGGATGAACGTCTTGAAAGAAACAAGCAACAATATTTTTTGATATGTATTGCGTGTCTTGCACCACGTTCAGCCTTCGTTTTGTTTTACATAAACATGTAGTAAGTGTTCCACTTCTGACAGAATAATTTCATCCTATTATTGAAGACGCGCGACCACAATCTTGTCATTAATACTTCAAAATACATTAAACATCAGACGAATAAACATCAAACAATTAACAAATAAAGTCCAAGGAAATTTAAAAGTGTTCTTTTAGTGAAGCAGCGCATACAAAGCATCCATACACTATTCACTGAAAGGTACAGGGTTAACGGTATGAAAAATTTGCTTTTTGTTTAAATCTGTATCTAAATAAACGTCTTTGTTGCCCCAGCATTCAACATTGATCCAGTGGATCACTACTTTAAAGAACAAATTTTTTGACCATAAAATCTCAATAAATAGCTACACGAGTGGAAAGACCAAGACCCTAGCGCGTCCACAGTAAGGTGCTGAAGTTTGATCACAATAAAATTATTGAAGTGAATCTTTTTACGCCTCGTTTTTTTGATTTGCTTGAGTGAAATCTCAAAAATGACACTTTTTCCATACATCTTTTTCTTAGAATTGTTATTGTTTTTTGCTTGCGTCAATTACAACAAGAGAATATAAGAAGTGCAAATAACGTCAGAAAGACTTTCAGCCCAATTCTGAATGATTTTTCCCGGGGAATCGGAAAAGGAAGTTTTAATTTTTAAGACAAAGTTAAAAAACATTTTGGAAATTTTAATGCCAATTTGTTCATCAACCGTCAATATTCATGAATGTAAGCAAAAAGAATATGATATCTTTATCTGCTATCTTAAAACTGAAAATTCCCTTTTCCAATTCCCCGGGAAAAATCATTCAGAATTGGGCTTTTTACTTTTGAAATATAAAAAAAATAAATTTCATACAAAATCTAGGCCTTAAACAATGCCGTTTTGATAAATATAATTTGCGAATAATAAGCGATCCAAATATTTGCACAACACGATTAGGACAACTATTGATGTAATATTTGCTAAAAATATCGATGACATTACATCTACACAAGAATGATCGAATAAGAGATTACGCTTTGCGCAGGTCCGTTACTTCTGCTAATCGAGTTTGACAAGCAGCTCTTCAGTTGACTACGTCCCAATATTTTATTTCTTTGAGAAACGTATTGCGATCGGTTGTGTTTTATTTAATTGTGTATATATCGAAGTATATTTGCGAGTTTTTAACTTAAAATTTGAAAAATGAAGTGTGCAGGTGCTAATTGCGGTAACAGTAGCAAACAAATATTTTTTAGAAACCTGATGTTTGCAATAAATACAAAAATTAAACCAAGAAATTGTAGAAAACGCACACAAACGAAAACGAAAATACAAAAATATATTAACTTAACAAAATTTGTTTCATTATTTAAAAACTTGGAACTATCATTTATTTGTCCTTTCAACTCACAGGTAAAAAAATGGAAATAAAATAGCTGGAAATGTTGAAACTACACCAATTAAACTCGTAATAAACATTTGAATAAAATCCATTTCGAAAAATAATGCTCACTAAAGTTGGTTTCTCAGACAAATTTTGTTTTGACTAAGCTGCTTACTGGCTGCAATAAAATAATAGTAAAAATAATGTTTGCAAAGGAGTACTAAATAAATTTACCTTTTTCTCGTTCCAATAAATTGCTTCTTACTTCTTTTATTTTAATTATACAAACTAAAATGTATGCAAATTTAATTTCTGTGTAGAAATCCTATGCAAAGTGAACGCTCGCCAAAACAGCATTGATATTATGACGTACATGCGCAGAACGACAATTTTGTTGTACTCTTTTTCTTGTCTTCAGCGCAATCTTTGTATTTTATCATTTTTGACATCTACATATATAATATACGTTTGATATTTTAGATATTAAAAACAAATTATTTCATTAACATTTAAAAAAAATAATTAAAAATTTATGTAAAATAATAATGTAAGGTAACACAATATACTGGTGGGAATATTATTGTTTTTAGTAAACATTATGGTATTGAAAACTTTTTAATTTAAAAAGTTTTTATTAAAAAACCCATTAAATTATCAAAATTATGAAACTGCGAAAAAGCTTCGCTTTTCTCGTGTGTCCATCGATGTATCTACTTTTTTTTTGCTATGGGCGTAGTTAATGTAGAAACAATAGGGTGCGTCTATAGTTCTGCACCGTAGTGTATATAAAATATCTAAGTGTTATTAAACATTAATTCTGAAATGCTCTATAAAAGGTAATAAATTCGATCATTAAATTGCAAAAATTAGTGTAGAATAATTTTGTGCTTCTTTTTTTTATTCTCTTCTATCTTGTGCATACCTGCTCCCATCGTCGCTTACTGTGTAAGGTAGATGTCATCGGCGTTTTAGCGGCCATGCCCGAACAAATGCAATTCAGCATTGTAAACAGGCTTTGAATGCCTCGCAGCTACTTTGTATTTAAGAAATAATTGGTTACGCCATGTGTCCATTTACCACTGGGACGTGTAAAACGAGGGAGCTCTTACGAGCCCAGGGTAACGGCCATGGTATAATTATTTGACAAGGTAGCCGTGACAGTTTTTTAGCGATTGGTAGCTGTCAAAAACAGCTTAAGGAGTTGTAGTTTGCTGCTGTTGACTAGCTGTGTGCTTATTTTTAACTTTTCTTTGATTCATTAAATTTGTTCGCGAAGTTTATTGGAATGTTTTTAGTTTGCTGCGATTGACTAGCTATGTTTAATTCGTTGTTTTTTTCACATTTCTTTGATTAATTGCATGAACAGCTAATTTTGACAACTACCTATCGCCGCTTGTGAGAAAAAAGCCAGTCTACGCTACTACCTTGTCAAATATTTATACCATGGGTAACGGCCACTGTTTTAAAATACATAAAAGTTGCCCCACAAAATGCACCGTAAGAAAACTAATGCAACTGCAACAAAAGTTGCTAACCAATGTATTTATACCGAAACCTTCACATGAAACAACTTGTACTCAACAAGTTTTTAACGCATTCGCAACCAGTTCCATGCAATACGGCGTGCTGCAATTTGAATCGGCGATTTGTTACGTTTCCGATTTGTGTTGTGTGCTATGAAAATAATTAGTCAGTTAATAAATATGAAATAAGTGCAGGAAGTGAAGAAATATCTTTTTTTATCCTCAATTAATTTTTTATATCTATTTAACAAAGCTTCCATTAAATAAGTGTTTGTTTTGTTGTGAATTTTTCAATGTTGCGATGCGATGTGACTTGCTCATCTGAAAGCGCAGGTTGCAGTTCAGTTTAAAATTGAAGTGTTTCAAACTTTTTAAGCTGTTGCGTTGCAGTTGCATTACTTTTCAATTGCTCCATGTGGAAAAGGCCTAACTTGTGAATTAAACGTAAGATTGTCATGAAATTTTGATACTCTATGTTTGAAGGTTGGTACTTCGTAAAAATCATATGGATTAATCAATAGCGGATAACAAAATACGCTAACACCAACGCTGTTTTAAATACTTACTGTGGCACTTCTAAAACAGAAGTAAAGCTTTTATCTTCACCATCCTTCTCTAGACACTTCCCCTTCTAATATAAAAAATACCTGGTCCTGACACTATTACAGTCGGAACGCCAGAGGTTAAAAATCTTTGTGGGGCTTAGAAAACCCCAGTGTAGCATCCAAGGGTTAAAATACGGTGTGGCTCTTCAGAAGCCATATTGAAAATTTGTGTTTGGCTGTAATTGGCCTCATTCATGCCCACTCCTGTTGTAAAGGAATAATGAAATAATATGAAAGTGTGAAAAAAGTATGAAAGTGTGATAATTTGCTATAATGGTAGATGATTGTAAGCAGACCTTATTTATTATGATGTTGCAAATGCTTTACAACAGCTATTTTTTGTTCACATTTTACGTCCAACTCCTCTAAAAAATTTAAAATCTTGGGAATTTCTTCCTCCGTCCATTTGTTGGTAGTATTTTCTCTTTTAATTTTCCTTTTTAAAACTTCCTCCATATTTTTACCACTTATTTCTTTCATTATAAATGAAACTTTTTGCCGCTAAAAATGTAAAGTTTGTTGGCTATTCGGGTTGAGAGGGGACTTTCGTCAACCCCCTCATGCGAATAATTGTCAACAAACTGCGGCGAAGGCAATTATTGCTAGAGAATTGCCGTGTGTATGATGGGTTTGGTATGCAGAGTTTCATATGATGGATGATATGATGTGATGATATAGTATGATGGCATGGTATAGAAGATTCTATTAAGGATTCTATTTAGGAGAGTTAGATTTTAATTTTTAAGAAATAATCAAAAACTTCTTCATTCATGGAAATTTTTTATTTATGTGATAATTTTTCTGTTGAATTTTATTAATTTTTTGATGAATAATAGTTGTTTGGTGTATAAGATAGCTAGATAGTTTTCAAACCAAATATGTTCTGATTATTAAAAATTTCAAATGGTAATTGATGGAAAAATTGTGATATATTAAACATAGCTTACCTTTTCCTTGTCAAGTACTTTATTATGATCTCAAATATTAGTTTCAATTGAAAAATAAAACAAGCTTTTAAAGATTGCATTTAAATACAATTTTTATCAAAATTGCAGAATTTATTTTATAGGTACTTTTTGCAAAATAATTAAACTATTCAACTTACTCTTAAGTTTAATAAATAAATACAATTTGAATTGTATGACATTTTAAAAATTTAAATATTGTAGAGTTGTTTTAATATCCATTACATTTATTATATAGGATAAATTTCAGTTTAAATCAATAGAAACTTATTTGGTATTAAGCTCAAATTTAGTTTCTAAAATCAATGTTTTCAATAATTATAAAAACAATTTAATATTAGAAAAATATTAAAAAACTTATTATTTTAATTAAAATGTTATGCATTAATCTTACTGTATAAATTTTTATAAAAAATATAAATGTATTTTATAATATTCGAGTAATAAATATTTCAATATTCAATCTAATTAAGATTTATAGTTAATTACAATAAAGCTATTTTTAATATTTTTTTCAGATTGTGAGTTCAATTCTCAAACAAGAATTCACATTTCATTTGCTTATTAATTTGTTATTTGCTTATTTGTAATTAATTATAATAAAACTACCAATTTTCAACATTTACAACATCGTATAACATCGTTTATATTTTTTATGTATTTCATTATAAAAGTATTTTTTTAAAAAAAATGCTTAAATTAATAATATTAACAAGACAGCAAAATTTTTGTATTATTGTATTATTATTACTTAAAACATATTAGCATAGCAATATGTAAAACTTTTGTTAGCGATTGATATTCAAAAACCGCAAGAAATCATTGTTAAATACACATAGTCGATTCGACTAATAATTAGTATTTTCGAATAAAAAATAAGGTTAGTACTCCAAGGTTAAAGAAAATTTTTTATTATTGTAGACTTTCATATTTTTGGCAAAGTGAGACTTAATACTTAAAAACTTTCTGATTTAGTTTTTTTATTTACTCTTTTAGCTTAAAATTTTCAATAGCAATATAAATATTCAAGTTTCTTAAAGAAAGTAGCGTTCAAATTGAAACGTACATAAATAATCAGTACTTTTTCTTGTAATCATTTAATCCTAGTTTTTTATTTATCTTTTATTCATATCTATTTAGATAATGAATATCTTCATTAGCGAATATCTTATATCTACATTAAGATAGTAAATAACTTAAGCAAATTCAAAGTTTTCTTTAAAGTAAAAATCGGAGTTAGTTTCATTAGAAAAAGTAGTGCCGCAGACTTCATAAGTGATCTACTCATATATTTTATATATAATTTTTATATTAAAAAATGAAAATCTTTAAAAAATATGCAGTTGTTCTTGTAGCCTCAAAAATAAAATTTGCTATATAGCCAATTATAGTAAATATTTACTTGTTTTTTTTCTGTTATTATTTATTTTGTATTTTTTTAAATATATATTTATGATGTTTATTGTATTGTTGAATTTTCTATAAGAGAGCACAAAAAAAAAAATAAATTGGGTTCTCTTAGGACTTGCAGGTACGAATATAAAAAAATTTTTCTTCGAAACAATTAAAGATCTGATCACCGTTTAAATGCTTTGAGTTTTGATTTATTTATTTTGAATCAAATGTCTTTTTATTACTCAGCAGGGAAGCAAGCGCTCCATTAGCGCATCTGAAGCGCTCCAAAAAAACAGTAGAGCGCTTCATTTTCCTTGTGTATAGCGCATTTTCAACATAGTCATGTCATCAGATGTATGCACTCCGCTCTGCTGTAGAAAATATAAAATCGTAGCGAGAGCCGAGCGCTTTGTTCTGCTTGTATTTGATATAAAAACGTAGCAAGAAGTTCTCCATGTAGTTGGAAGAAAAATGTAGCGAGCTCGGTGCTCGCTTTGTTTCCTTTATAGTTCTTAGGCCTAATTCTTATACGACGTAAGCCAAAATTAGCTATTTTTCATGAGGCAAAGAAAACTGTATACGATAATGTATTGTTTCCAACGTTCTACCTCCCTTTTTACATACAAACATTAAAAACTAAACAAGGACATAAATGTAGTTTTGACCAATTTACCACCGCTAATAAACGGTACTTTGTCCAATTTTGACATACATCCTATTAGAATTAGGGCGAAAATATATAAAGGTATGAGTTTTTATGCATTTTATTTGATTTTTCATTTGATGAAGGAAAAACAGAAAACATAGTTTTAAAACGATTTGATGAAGTTTTATAGTTTTTTAAATTAATTTTTTTTCAACATTAAAATCTAATCCTTTTTTTAAGTGCAACGTTATCGTTACGGATAGTGCTACAAATATAGCGCTATACAAACATCACTATTTGTAAGGAAAATGAAGCGCACTTTACGTGCATACAAGTAATGCGCATTTAAAATTTTTTGCCGGGTATAAACAAAATTTCCTACCTAAGTACAGGTTCTTACTAAACCAACACTCTTACAAAAAAAAAAAAAAAATTAACTGAATAAAATGTATTTTCAGTTTATTCTGAAAATTAAAATACGAAGCTTACGTCCTAAGACTTTCGAAAATGGCGAATGGAAAATAACTTAAGTTTTTATTCTGAGATCCAAAAAAAGCCATTTATTACGAGCCTACTGACCCCTCTTTATTTAATTGAATAAGAAATGTATGCTATTTGTTCAGAGAAGTTTTAGTGTTATCAAAAAAGTTGAAATATTTGCTGAAATTGAAGCTGAAATTCAATGTATTAAATAAAAATCAATACTATTTCGTTTTTCTTTATTTTTATAAATTTATTTATTGCTAAATCTTTGTAACGGAGGCGAAATTTGGAGTCAACATGGACGTTAAAATTCAAAAATGAATTTTAAATTTCAAAATTTTAAAATTTTGGTTGTTGTGGAGCGGTGCTACCATCTCTGCGAGAGGGCGGCCCTTTGCATTTAGTTTGAGGGCGCCTTTTTACAGCGCCCCTGGTTCTCGATGACCAGTATTTATAAGGCCGCTCACTCACAGAGGTGGTACCATCGCCCCGGTCCAGTGACCCGCGGACACTAGGTTGGCCACGGCTGCACGTGCTAGTTAGCCATTGCTAGCAGTTCGGTGAGATGTGGGGTGGGGTCTTGTGGCCGTCCACGTGTACCCTTGCCGTACAAATGTCACGTGCATAAGTCATCGCACGTCGGTGATTCCAAATAAAGAATACAAAAAAAAATTTTCTGAAACGAGAATTAAAAATCAAGTAAAACAAATATAAAAAAAATAAAGGAAACCGTTTGGGCACCCCTGGCCCAATCATCCAACACCTACTCGTTGAGCTCTGGTGGACGAGCTCGGCCCACACTTTTCCCACCCTTCCGTGAGGGTTCAGGGGCTAAATATATTGGAAACCCTCCCAAAAGCAAACATCTTCTCCCCCTGACCAAAATAAATAAACCCGTTAACAAATCATTTTATAACAGAATTTAATTTAATTTTAAGTACATGTAGAAAATTCAAGTAGACTTAAAAAACAAAGGTATACAACTAAGCATCTTACGTATTAAATATTTGTGAACTGTAATATATAATATTACAAAGTTTAATGTTTTTCGCATTGCTTTCAATTTAACACTTTTAAATGTTATCAATAAAAACGACACTTATTAATTTATATCATTAAGGCTTTTAGCTAAATACAAAATCATTTTCAGTCATGTAAGCCGCATTAAATTTTAATGTTTAAATTTAGTAGTTTACCTAACTATAATTAAACAATGACGTACGAGCACTTTGTGTGTACTTTCAATGCATGCATTAAGAGTTTTTTTACAAAGCAAGTTCAGTTATAATTCAAGGAATATTTATAAAAAAAAACGTAAAATACACAAATAAGTCAATATTCATAAAAAAAAATGTTTACTTTAACTTTACTTTTCAGTGCCGTCGCATGTTTATGCAATGCTTAATATCTAAGTTACATCGAGAAAAAAATAAATGGATACAATTTGTATTTAGTTATACATTTAATGTGTGATTTTTTTATACTGAAATTTCATTTCGATTAACGCTGAATTATTTGTTATAAAAAAATTTTTAATACAAATGTAAAATTTTTCGATTTTTATTTGTTATTTGAAAAAAAAGCTACGCTTGTAAGTCTTTAACTGCTTTTATAAATTAGAAATTTTTATTGTTTATTACTTAAATCAGTACATTTATGGCTAGCATACAAAACAAACCAATTGAGTTGATGTTCTTTTTTGTTGGAAAACTGAACAATTTCAGACAGAAATTTGTTCAAGTTTAAGTGTGGCTTAAAGATTTTATGTGGCAACACTTAACGCGAGCCCCTTTCACCAATTTGCCATCGTGACACGTCCCAGAATTTCCAAAGCAAAAATAGCGCCAGCTTGTTAGAATTTCACTTTTCATAAATCTTCTCAAATTTTTGCGAAGAACAATCCACGTTAATAACATAGACGCAACAGTTATACAAAGTTAGCATCAATTTAAAACTGTCAAACTGCACAAACTTATTCTGCAGCATTTGCATATAAGACAATATCTGCCTTATATTTAAAGTTATTACTAAGCAGTCATTATTCAAGAAGCCATTACTGCTTTAACGTAGCTCAATATTTTACAATCAGTTTCTTCACTTGATTACTTTTTGTGCACTATGAAACTCGGCCTGCCCTCAACGCCTTACACATAACCACAAAAGGGTGAAGAACAAACGGGCTGCCAGCTACAAACTCGGAAGAGTTAAATATAAGTGCGATATTTATAACTCATAAAATTATATTATGTTGACGCTGCGCGATCAAAATAATGCGTAGTTTTCACGGTTTTTTGGTTGTTTAAATATAATCACGTTTACAGAAAATACGCAGCAACATCTTTCAGCAACTTTCAACTTTTTTCTCCTCAACCGCGTGTTTTCTGCCGAATCTCCATGCCCTTTGTCACACAAGTAGATTTCTTCTCAGCGTTTGCACTATGCAAGTGTATGATACAATTTTGTAACTCATACCCGCTGTGTGACACAATGACTACGGCAAAACGGGTTGCAAACAAACAGTCATGATTTTCAAAGGTGGAAATAGTGTCAGTTGTCATGTTTGACAACGTGTCAACTGTCACATTTGCCAAGTTTAGAAATGTGTCAGCTGTCAAACAACAAATTTTCAGCTGCCAAATTAAAATCCGTCAGCGGTCAAACAGCAAATTGTCAGTCCACACTTTGACACCGTTGCGAGTTAGGGTCGTTCACGATGCTGTGCACCTGAGATTACCTTGTGTATCTGAACCAAATAAAAGGTTTTATCGATGGTATGTTCACGCTAAGTGGTAAAGAGTGAAAATGTTATACCACAATGATATGACAAATACACCACATCGTGAACAACCACGACAACGCAAATGGTGAGATTTGGTGCCGTTACATCTTATTCAAATTAAAAACAAGGGTGATTAATATTTCATGATTTTAATATAACAAATAAACTAATAGTTTAAATAATATAAATAATCTAGTAGTGTATAAAAGAAAAATTATCAATGTGTATGACACTGATCATACCCCAAACCAAACGCAAGTAACTCCTGTTACCCTACACGCAGATAATAAACTATCTCTTGGTAAAATATACTTGGTGTAATTCCAAGTATACTTTACCGTATGTTTTATTTAACCCATGTTTGCTATTTTACGAAACACTCATGGTAAGAAAACTATTTCTTACACCATGGACACACTTATTGTGTCGCAAACACTTTAAAGCAGTGGCCGTCAGCCTGGGCTCTTAAGAGCTCTCTCGTTTTACACGTATCCTTACGCTCTCTCGTTTAGTAGCAATTTAGACAGCATCGACTCAACAACAAGAGTGCTTTTTATGATATTGTAGTGTACTCTTAAAAGGCACTATTACCACCAACTAAAAGAAGTCGCTATTTAACTTCATTCTTTCTTATTAATAAACAAAGTACAAAAAAAGTAAACAAAACAAAAATCTAAACCACCAACTAAAACAATATAATCAATAATTTATTGCCAAATAAAAACCCAAAAATTTTCCATAGAATTTTAAAGTAAACAATTATATTCTTAATACTCAAGAATATCAAATTCATGTTCAATGCACCTGGCACCCCTTTTCGTATTCTTCCGTTAGTTGCTGAATAAGCATGAATGCGACAGCGAGCATTAAGTTACACACTTATTGCACGAAAACATAATAGGGGTATTCACGGGTTGATGCGAAACGGAGTTGCGACGATGCGAAAATGCAAGATTGCGAACTTTCGCATTACTCTAACAACAAACACATAACAAGCAATTTTGCAACTCTTCTTGAATTACGCACTGCCAAAACTTATTGCGAGAACGCACAAGCAATGATGCTAAACAGCTGATTCATGTTTTGGTTGTTCCCAAACATATTTGCCACCTGGGTAAAACTTTAACAAGCTTAAGTTTGTACGTTGACTCTTGACAACGTTTTGTGATTTGAAATGAGGTGGCAATATATTTACTGTTCATTGGACATATAATTATTATTGCATAATTAGGTTGCAATATTGATGTTCACGCATTAGTGCGCAAAATAGCTTGCATTTGTACACTCTTGCAATTCGCAACAATCCGTGAATACCCCTAATGCAACAACAACAAGCGTTAAATTGAACTTAGCCGTTGACTCTTTTAAAGTCAAGGCTATGAATTTTGTCGATCGATTATATTGGCTATTTGAAATTAATATTTTGAGGGGAAGAAAGAATGCGACAATACAAAGTATTGCTTAATTTTATTATATTGAAAAACAAAATGAAATATTGGAATTTGAGAAGGAGTGTTGGAAATAGTGTTAAGATATTTTTAAGAAAAATACTGGTAAAATTGCTTTATTAATCAGAACATTTTTAAAATAAATCAGATTCTTGATCATGACTACAGCGGCGAAAGCCAGAGTTTTAATTAAGAAATTCAAACAGTTGGGCATTCTTGCCATCTCTTACAGCAGCACGGTGTGCTCTAATACACCAAAGTTGATTTCGATGCAGTCATCGAAATAACTTATAAAATACTTGGGAATAATAGTATTTAAAGTAGAAGTACAACCCCTATACCACCACAATATATTAATAATCTCATGACCGATCAAATTAATAACATTACAAGTCAAATAAATAAATAGCAGAGCAACATTAAAAATTACATAAAAACGTTTAAAGAAGACACACAGAAATGCAGTTCATGGAGTACATATATGAAATTAAAAACGACATATCTCTTTTGTGAAACCACATTAACGACATTGGACAAGTCATTTTTTTCAAGTAAACTCGGTATAATTAATGCAGACATTTTGACAAAAACTGAACTCGACTTTTTAACCGACTTTGATAGCTATATTAACATAAAGGTAGCAGTTGGAACGCAAGACCAAAATATTGTATTAATACTCCAAGCCCCCCAATATTCAAAAAATATTTATTCAGCAATAACATTTGAACATTTGATCTCTAGCAATAAAAATAGTTCCATAAGATTAGAAACTACTGAATACCTAGTAGACTCAAATAATAATTATTATGATATAAATGCCAAAGATAATCTTAAGAAAAATAATAAAATAAAATAGATATAAAAATTAAAGGAACTTTTCTACTTAAATTTGAAAACTGTTAAATTTGTACAGATAATAAAAAATTTTTGAACTTTAAACTAAGAACATACGATAAATTCATTTTGCCTAATTTTATTACTAAAGTAAAAGACAATTCAAATACTGAAAATCCAAATTTAAAGCTTGAAAACTTGTATTTAAAACAGTCAAAACACGAGGATTTCATTAAGGTTCTATTAAAAAAAATGAAAACACGCATGTAATTAGTTTAAGCACAGATGTAATAATTATAGCTTTAATTATAGATGTAATAATCATTATTGAAGCACTTTTCATTACTTGTACTATTAAGCGTAAGCAACAATTCTTTGTGCCACTCGAAAAACAAACAACTCTTGCAGGAGTGCAAAGCGGGCCTTTTTTTGCAGTTATCAACGTCAAACCCAGCACCCTTCGTTTAGTACCGATCGAGGACAATCGACTTAAGAGGGAAAGAGTTAACATATAAAATGTCAACAAACTTTGCAAGCCATACGACTGACCTACATTTAGCATACGACTAGAAAACTGTGATCGATCGCAGTTCAAGCAACCAACTCAATGTTACTCCTGGAAGTTGATTGGGCAACAAGACAACTAACAAATGTAAACATCGCACTTATTCCAAAGTACGGATACAAATAACTCCAAAGGATATGAAACAAGACCCACAAGCACCAGCAACCAAAAGTACATTTTTTACCGACGACGAGGACACAATTGATTTCGGAAACGTTTACAAAGAAATTCAAGGAAGGGAGCTGAGACAAATACCAAAGCTGCCAAAATCTAATCCAACAGCCACAAAAATAATCAAACCCATCATCCGTGAAAATAATTTTTTTTTAGATATAGACTTATACTTATATATTATAAGTGATAAAAAATTGTATATCAAAGTGTAAAATATTCTTAAAATCATGACTAATCACATAAAGTGGGATCCTATCAAGTACTTGGGAAATCTTCCAGAATTTAACGGAGGTACAAGTGTAGTGTCATAGCACAGCCAGCTTACGGTACGCTACACAGTAATAACAAAATATGTTTTCTTTTCTTTCATTCATTCTTTTTTTCACAAACAGCGTTTAATGAATGGCATTAGGTCATGACTGCATTTCGTCATAACCAAAAGTAAACAATGCGCTCACTGGCCATCTAACCTAAGTAGCAGCTCAAGTGCAAGCGCAGCATAAATTTTGAATACCGAATCAATGATGAAGTGAATGAAAAGCAAACACCAATTAAAAATTAAGTTACCAAATATTACATTTGGATCGATGTGAAAATAGAATAGTGGGGATGAGTTAAGAATTTATTGTAATAATTAATAGTGGTATTTTTGATTTAAATATAAGTATATTTTGAAAATAAAGACAAGAATAGATTTACTCTTCAATGAATAAACATGATTTTTTTTATTCTCTAAGTACGGCACATTGGCCATCAATTATTCAAGCAGCCTTATCTATGGCAATTAGTAATCTATCAAAGTATTAACAAACTTATTACACAAGAGACTTACAAACTTTCCTAAATCTAATAGACAAAGTTCACCCAATATTACAGACATATGACGAATTATCACAAGGACTCTTTTCCTACATAATTAAAAGCACACAGAAAGGAAAAGCTAGGGAAATAATAGAAATAAATTGCCACGCAATTTCATGGAAGGACGTAAAAACTGTTCTCTAAAATAACTTCGCGGACAGATTAAGTGTGACGACCTTTTCGAGAATTTTTTGAAGAAATAAAAAGTAAGCTAAGACGACTAAATAATAAAACAATATTCGTTGTCGGACAAGGACAAGTAGCGACAAACGTTATTACACAAAACAATTCACGCACCGCCCTTAATATGTATAAATCTAAAATTCCCGAACCCATCAAGACGATATTAGCCTGTAGAAATCCAAATGCACTCAAAGGAGCCATGAATATCCTTTTCGAAGCTGAATATAAGTGTATTGTACTTAGACAATCATCTCCTAAAAACATAAAGACCACCAGTTAGAACAACTGGTTAACACATGACAATAATTAAACCCAAATAAATTACACACTCACTTTCATATTTCAAACATGCTGAACAGCAAAGTAAACAACTTACCTTGAACTCATAACTGCACTCTATAACTAACGGCAAAACAAACGCATCATGTTACACCAACAGAAGTGTGACTGACGCTTCGTAGCAGCATAGCTGACGATGACGACAGACTGACGCTTCGTAGCAGCGTAGCTGACGATGGTGACAGACTGACCAAGCGTCAGCATTATTCTACACATCTCTTTCAGTTCTACACGCCTTAAGCAATTTTAAACATAAATAGAACAGGACAAAACTGCCTATGCAACCCAAATCAATATGACTAATTGTTAACCAATCCAATTATAGATTTTTGTATTATAGGAGGAGACTTGGAAATTGTGTCAAAATAATTGTAAATTAGTTTTAAGAAAATACTGGTTTTTTTAGTATTTAAGAATTTAAATTTGAAAATAAAGACAGAGATTTTCTGACATTGAATGAGCTCACAAGCTTAAACCAATCTCTTTTAAATCTTCTCATAAGCGCGGCTTTTAGCCATAATATCTGAGCGTTGGTGCGCTCCAAAAACACCAAACACTCATCACGAACAGTTCGTGATTAGTGCAAACATAGGACCCTATACGTCTAACACCACATAAGACAATTCAGGGTAGACAATTCGCAATATTTTGGTCGAAACAACTTCGAACCAAAAATACCGAAACAAAATGGACATAACTTTAATCGACAAAATTCTACTCAACCAACCAAATAGAATTTTAACCGATACAATCAACAAAATTGTAGTCATCAAAACAGACAGAATTTTTTTCCGCAAAATTCTAATCAACAAAGAAGACAGAACTTTGTCCACAAACTCTAGTCAACAAAATAGACAGAATTTCTATCCACACAATCGACAAAATTTTAATTCACAAGGAAGACCCAATAATTTTCAAAATTCCCAGTCGTATAATAACTACCAAAGACAAAAATCCCTGTACCACCAAACAGAAGCCAACAAGTGCTCCATTAGCCAAACAATAATAATCAATTCCCAATACCCGAGCCCATGGACATTAACAATCACGAGATAACATTTGATCCTAATGAACAAAATACTAGCGAAAATTTTCATCATTCTGCCTCGGAAGAATACCACATATAAAAATAAAAACATGTGCAACCAATTCATTATTAAATCCTGCAATTTACCATCCAAAATGGATACATCAAACCAATCCTATTTCAATAAAAACTCTCCAACACAAAATATATGCCAATAAAATAGCTAAAATAACAAATCTCACAGAATTCGGAACAACTTTGAACGTAATTGAATTATATATAGTTACGTTCCCAACTAGACTCCACACATATTATTCTTATTATTATCTAAAGTCACGTCCGCTCAAAGAAGCAAAGACGCTGATTTGGCGCATTCTTGCATGCACCAGATCGCGTTGCACCAAAGCTTTATTCTCTTTGCCCAATATATTTATTTATTTTTTAGTTATTTATAATTGTATTAAAATTAAAATTTTAAGACAAAGGAAATTAAAGCTTTGACATCAATGGTCTTAAGCTAGTAGTTTAATTATACATAGTATTTATGATGTTATTAATTATATATCTTTATAAATATTACAAAGCTTAAGGTAATTTATAAGCATCCTTAAATTTACAGTGGTGGGATTGGCAAGTATGGTTATAGGATTGGTGTTGTGTAGTGATTCCTTATAAGTGTCGAAGTAGTTACAGTTTTCTAAGATATGTTCAACGGTCATGTTTTGTAGGTTGCAGTATTTGCATATGTTGCTTGTGTTATTAAAAAGGTATTCATTAGTCAATTTGGTATGGCCAAGTCGCAGCCGCACTATTTTTATTAAGTCTTGTCTTTTTAAATGGGCCAATTCGTTGTTGATTTTTTGTACCACCTGTTTGTTGTTTGGAATTGATTACTCTCTTTTTCTCGGAAAGAGTTTTTAATAAGTTTTAGGATATCTGATGTTAGGATGTTTTGAGTAGTCGTCAGGGGGGCGTAAATGGCATTTTTGGCTGTTTTGTCTGCTAGTTCATTGCCTTTAATGTTTGAGTGTCCTGGAATCCAGAGAAGCTTGATTTTGGATCTATGTTTAGTTGAAACGCTTCTTATATCGACGACGTATTGGTTGTTGTTATCTGGGTTAGCAATAGCATCTAGAGATGCGAGCGAGTCAGAGCAGATTGCAAATTTACTTTTTTTATTGTTAGCGTATTTGATTGCTTCGTGTATGGCTATTAACTCAGCCCCAAAATTAGTGGTATAATATGGTAAGAGCGCTGTGTGTATTATTTTGTTTTCTTCCACAATGCAATAGCTAGTAAGGGAATTTTGTTTTGAGCCGTCTGTGTAGATAAATTCGAAGGTTTGTAGCTCTTCTTTTATTTTATGAAAATTTTGAATATAAATTTAATTTGTTGTGATATTTTTTTTTGTAATGACGCAAATCAGTATTGACTGAGTTATGTGGGAGTTGCCAACTTGGCAATACACTATGGTGCAGAACTATAACCGGGCCCTTATTTAAGAGAGTTCTACATTTTCAAGAAGAAGAAGAATTTTTTAAATGATCTCAAACGACAAGAAAAAACAAATTAAGCAAGACAAATAAACAATACAAAAAAATCGAGAGAAAATACCGTTAGAACTGTTAGAAGAGTAAGTAATCATAATTTGCATTGGTGCATAACTATAGCCGTTTGAATTTCAAATTCATTTTATTTAAAGTTGTCTTTGATTTAAGTTGGTTTTTTTGTGCGCTAAAGAATTGTACTTTTAAAACACTAAAATGCCACGCGGTAGTTTGTTAACTGATGTAGAGAAAGGAAAAATTTCTGCATTTAAAGAAGCTGGTCTCAGTTTTTGCGAAATCGCAAGAAAAATAAATCGTTCTGACAGAGTCGTTCGAAATTTTTTGGCGAATATAGACGGTTATGGAAAAAATCGGCGAGGTGGACCAAAACCAAAACTTTCGGTGCGGGAAACCCGGCGAATCCATAATTTAGCAAGCAACTCCTTGAAATCAGCGGCACAAATCGCGAGAGAATGTGGCTTAAACGTATCACGATGGACCATAAATCGTGCTTTAAAAAGCTCCCCCAATCTTATTAGACAAAAACTCAAGTCTGCGCCCAAGTTGTTGTCACGTCACCTCCAAGCCCGCCTTGAATTTGCCCGGCAAAACATGGGACAGAATTGGAAACAGGTATCTATATGAAGGTAATCATCTAAACGAAAAAATAACCAAAAATTTTGTATCGAGGTAATTTTCTCTGACGAGAAAAAATTCAACTTGGATGGACCTGACGGTTTTAATTCATATTGGAGAGATATACGAAAGGAACCCCTTTATTTTTCCAAACGAAACTTTGGTGGCGGAACAGTGATGGTTTGGGGAGCATTTACGGTAGATGCCATGCTGGAAATAGCATTTATCAGCCCACGTATGAACTCTGCCGAATACACACAAATATTGCAGATGAATTTGCTTCCATTTCTGGAACAACATCGTGGTGTTGAATGGGTATTCCAACAAGATAATGCGTCTGTGCACAGCAGCAGAGAGACGAAACAATGGCTTGAGTCCCACAACATCAACGTTTTGAAATGGCCAGCATGCTCCCCGGACCTAAATCCCATAGAAAACGTTTGGGGAATTATAGTGCGCAAAATTTATGCTGAGAATAAACAATTTGAAAACATCAGTGGATTAAAAACCACGATTATTACAGCATGGGAATCAATCAACCAGGAGACTCGAAAAAAGTTAGTACAGAGTATGCAAGATCGACTTTTTGAATTAATTCAAAACAAAGGAGGTCCTACACACTATTAGCCATTCGAATTTAAAATAATTTTGTGACTTTCTTTTATTTTATTATAAATTTTCTATTAATTTGTTATACTCGGTTATAGTTATGCACCAAATAAAAACCAACTTTGAGGTATAGCTGCACAAATCTGCGTATTATTTAAATTTTTTTTTTCCGTAAAGTTATGGCTTTTTATACTTTTATATCGTAAACATTTAACTTTGTTCTATATGACCATACAGGAAAAAAAAGGCTAAAACAAAGCCCGGTTATAGTTCTGCACCATAGTGTACTAGAGACTTGTTGTTGAACTTTGTGATTATGGACACCTCATACTCTTGGGCGATCTTAATCACTTTGTTTATTGTGGAGGGTACATGTAGGAGTTTTTTGGATTTAAGGATTTTTGCACTTAGTGTTGGCAGGGGCGACTGGTCATTAATTAAAATGGATTTAATAAGTTTAGCGGTAATTAGGTCTCGGGAAAGGGATATTGGTGTAATTTTTCCTTCGTAGTAGAGGTTATGTAGCGGGATTGATCTAAAAGCACCTAGTGCAATCCTAGAGGCGGAATTATTGCTGTGTTTAATTTATTTGTCGTAGATTTTGGTGCGCAGCCGAATAAGTACAAACCATAGTTAATTTTTGATAAGAGTAAGGATTTAGTTAATGATATCAGTGTGGCTGTGTTACAATTAAACTTTTTATTGGAAAGGCATTTAATTAGGTTGAGGGGGTTTGTCTAATGAGTTTTTTAATTGATTAATATGCGTTTCCCATCGATATCTTTTGTTGAATGTAATCCCTAATATCTTTAAATTGTCAACTGTGTTTATACTAATGCAGCTACATGTTATTATTGAGGAACAATTTTGTTTTCTACAAATGTGGATTTGCTTGGATTTTTCAAGAGAAAGCATTGGCGTCGGAAGCGGGGGGGAGCAAGGTGGGCAGTTGCCCCCCCACTTTTTTAGCTAGATAAACAATTTAAAAGGAAAAGTTATTCAAAATATCAGTTTTTTTACAACGATAATATTTTTGTATTATATATTTTCCTCTACTTTCTCTCTTCTTCATGTTTCATGTGAAGAAATTTTGGTGAACTTTTTTTGCACCACCATTTGTACTGCCCCCCCATTTGTACTGCCCCCCCCCATTTGTACTGCCCCCCCAGATGAAATTCGCTTCCGACGCGATTGAGAGAAAGTTTGGCTCCAGAATATGCGCACCAATCTGAAATTTTGTCATAGATGTGGTTTAAACTAAAGGAGGTATTTTTGGTTTTGTTTAGTTTTTTCATTATTAAAAAGTCATCGGCGTAAGCGAGAAAATCCATTTCTTTATGCAGTGATAAAGTATTGCTCAGCTTGTTATAGGCTATGAGGAATAGGATAACGGAGAGAGGGGATCCTTGTGGTATGCCATTTTGGAGAGGGAAACTTTCTGAAAGATTTGATTGGATTTTAACTTTGATTTTTCTATTTGTCAAGCAGTTTTTAATGTAATTGTAAATGTTGGGGCCGATTTTCCACGAGATCAGTTCATCAAGAATAGAATGTACTCCAATTTTATCAAATGCCTTGACAAAATCGAGCGAAATAAGGGAGATGTGTTTTTTGTAAAAGAGGGAATGTGAAACCTGATGATCTAGGTAAACCATAAAATCGGATATCGACTTTCCTTTTTTAAACCCAAGTTGATGGCTGTTGAGAAGTTTATTATTTGAAACAAACCACCAAAGCCTGTTCGCTACGACCTTGTCCAGCACTTTAGAGCAGCAAGGGTTAAGGGAGATGGGGCGGTAGGATGTCAACAAAGTTTTATCGGAGTTTGGTTTAGGTATGGGGATAATGAGACTATTTTTGTATATTTGGGGAATAAAGCCGGTGAAAATTGCATTATATAAGTCGACAAGACGGTTTTTTACTGTGAGAGGTAGATGTTGGATCATTGGATATGATATGCGATCTATTCCGGGGGTTTTGCCTTTAAGTTGATTTAGTGCTAATGTGAGTTCTACAAGATTTATTTTTTCATCAATAATCAAAGCTGATTTGTTCGTAGTAGATAGGTTGATTCTGGATAGCGAGTTTTGTTTATGGAGAAGGAAGGTAGATGGGAATGATTGATCATGGGCTTCTTTGGACCAAGTTACAGCGAATTCATTTGCTATTGTGGGTTTGTTTGTGATCGAATTGTTGTAGGTTTGGGATAAATTAATTGAATGTATTGAAGTGTAGGGGTTAAGCCCGCAGAAAATGGGATTGTTGACCAAACTTTACCGGTAGGTGTAGAGGGGTTAATGTTTGAGGTGAAACTATGAGTTGCGGATGATTTAGATATTTTTTTTTTCGCGCTTGAATAAGGCGTTAGCTTTCTTGAATTTAACTTTATTTTCTTATGATATACTTCTGTTTAAAATGTTACGAAGTTTGTTTCTTTCCTGTTTAAGATCGTCTAGCTTTTTGTTCCACCAGGGGACTGTTGTTCTTTTCCTGGGTCTAGATTGGGGAATAGATTCGTTAGCGCTTTGAATTATTATTTTTTGTATATCAGCAGTTTCTTTATTTATGTTTTGGCTAACAGCTCTATTTGCGCTTAATTCACTAGCTAGCGTACTGAATTTGTTCCAGTTTGCTTTGTCTAAATTGAATCTAGGTCTATTTTTATGTAAAATGGTTGAGGGATTTGGGAAAAGTGATATGAGAATGGGAAAGTGGTCACTACCATATAGGTCCGATTCTAATTCCCAGCTGGTTTCAATTTCTAGAATAGGAGATATAAGTGAGAGGTCAATATGGCTAAGGGTGTAATGGGTTGAAAAGTGAGTGGGGGAACCATTATTAAGGAGGGTGAGGCCGGATTGTATGATAAACTTATTGATAATATTACCTCTAGTATTGTTGTGATTGGAGCCCCAACTGGTATGCCAGCTATTGAAGTCGCCAGTGATCAAATGTGGGGATTGTGAGTTATCAAAGAGATTGTGAAGATCATTAATATTAAATGACTTACTAGGTGGTATATATATTGAGCTTAATAGAAACTTTTGTTTTGATAAAATAAAAATATTTACTTTGTCAAAATTGTTTGTATGAAAGTTTGTTGTCATATGTTGTATTGAGTTGTGGATAAGAATTGCTGCTCCACCAAAAGAATTTTGTGGACATAAAGAAGTATATAATTTGTAGTTAATGGGTGTAGGTACTATTTGTTCGTCTTTAAGATGTGTTTCTTGTAGGGTAATGATTTGGGGCTTATGCTTTTTTAATAGAATTTCTAATTCATTATAATTGTTTTTGTAGCCCTTTATATTCCACTGAATGATTTTTAAGGAAGCTGTCATTACGTCTAGATTTACAGAGATGCTTAAAAAAATGTATATATGTTTTTGTATATATTTAGTGTATAAGAGTTTTAATTGTTTTGCTGAATGAGAAAGGGAGTAAACTTATTATTAATATAGTCGGATTTAAAGCTCATCCGAGATGTCGGAGATTAATGTTTCGGAATTATTAGTAGAAGTAGTAGAAGGAGAAGAAGTTATATGAGAACTTGTATTATTAGGAGAGAGTGTTGCGAGGTTGAACGTTGAATTACTTGAGTTAAAGCTGAGCTTCTGATGAGTTTAGTGAAGTTATAGTTGTTGTTGAATTGTTGTTGGTTGAATTTGTTTTATTTCTATTTTCGTTGCTAACTGCTTTAATAATAATGGATTCGTTTTCGTTTGCTAGTGGTTTAGTTGTTGTTATGTTTTTGTTGTTACTTGTGTTTTTTGTTGCTATATTTTCGGTATAAATCAGGTTTGGTACTTTATTGCTACTTATCGTTGCTGAAGAATTGATAGAGCTTGATGCAGCTGCTGCGTAGGAAGAGAAATTTGGAGTGGTAGGTGATTGGGATCTGTATACTTTTTTGGCTTCGTGGAGTGGACACTTTAATTTTGCTTTTATTTGTAGAATTTCCTTTTGTTGAATATATTTTTTGCATAGTCTCGAAATTGCAGGGTGCTCTTCAGCGCAATTAGCACAAGATGTTCGTGTACATGATGTTGGTAGATGTGGTGACAGATTGCATTGGACACAGGCTGGTGCATTTTTGCAATGTTTGATAGTATGGCCTAGGAGCTGACAAGATTTGCAACGCATTGGGGTTGGAAAGTATTCGCGAATTTTGAGGTTATACCATGACACAGCTATATTCGATGGAAGATGGTAACGATCAAAGGTTAATAGTACGAGGCCAGTAGATTGTTTTGTGTCTCGCACTATTCTTTGGAATTTGTAGATATCAACTACTCCTTGAGATTTTAATTCTTCAAGTATTTCTTTGTCATCAATGTTATTGAGAAAGGGTGTGTAGATCGTTCCTTTTGTGAAGTTAAGGCTTTTGTATAAGGTGAAATTTACGTCGCATTTACACTTTAATTTTGCTTTTATTTGTAGAATTTCCTTTTGTTGAATATATTTTTTGCATAGTCTCGAAATTGCAGGGTGCTCTTCAGCGCAATTAGCACAAGATGTTCGTGTACATGATGTTGGTAGATGTGGTGACAGATTGCATTGGACACAGGCTGGTGCATTTTTGCAATGTTTGATAGTATGGCCTAGGAGCTGACAAGATTTGCAACGCATTGGGGTTGGAAAGTATTCGCGAATTTTGAGGTTATACCATGACACAGCTATATTCGATGGAAAATGGTAACGATCAAAGCTTAATAGTACGAGGCCAGTAGATTGTTTTGTGTCTCGCACTATTCTTTGGAATTTGTAGATATCAACTACTCCTTGAGATTTTAATTCTTCAAGTATTTCTTTGTCATCAATGTTATTGAGAAAGGGTGTGTAGATCGTTCCTTTTGTGAAGTTAAGGCTTTTGTATAAGGTGAAATTTACGTCGCATACGCCGATGAGTTTTTTAACGTTTAGGAGTTTCTCCGCAGTAGGGTTGTCTTTGACGAGAATGAGGAAATTGCCATCACGAAGTGGTGTAACGGTTGTGATGCTTTGACTTATGTTTTGCAGAGCTTTGTATACTGCAAAACATGAGTAATCAACAAGTTTTTTTCTATTTGTTGAAGCGACAATATACTTAGGATTTTTTAATTGTATTTTTGGAAGCTGCGGAAAGTCGAATATAATTTCTTTTTCTTTCTTTTTTCGTTTTGTTTTAGGGCTGCTATCCAGCAGAGCAAATCGATTTTGCCGTATGAGATGGGGCGGCCCGGAGGCCATAGTCACTCTTTTTTTTAAATTACTTTAAATAAAGTTTTAATATAGATGTTTTTAAGTAAATAAGATGTATGAATATTTTAACACTTAAAGTCGAGAAACTTTTGAAGACCTGGCTGGTCTTCTTTTTTTTCACTAACTTTACTAAGTCAAAAACTACTTCACGGAATAGAAACGGGAGAGCCGGTCGGTGAGAGAGCTAGTCGGAGACTGCTTTGCCCAATATAATGTTCCCCTTTAGCATGTAAGCTTTTAATGTTAAGCTCTTTAAACTCTTTTAAAGAATTATTAAAAAGGAGTTTGCGAAGATTTAAAAGTTCTGTTGTAGACAAAACATAAAAGTATTTTTATTTACGACACAAAAGTATATTATTCAGTTTTACAATTTTTACGACGGCTTAATTGGGAACGACCTATTAAGACCATTAAATGCCTGCATTGACTATCAAAATAATACAATACAATTAAACGGACAAAAACTACTCATCTACTTTAAAGACGAAGAAGGTCATAGTTATAAAATACAAGTAGCCCCTAATACTGAATTAATATATTTTAAAGAACAAAAAAAAAGGAGACAGAATAGTGAATGAAAGAATTTTGAACGTAGAAAACAATGAAGTAAAACTCACTATGATATCCGACTTAAATCACGTATTTGCGCAGAAGGTGGATAGCGAAAAATTTAACGTTATTAAGATAAAGGAAAATCAACCACTTAGTAAACCAACTCGAACAAAGCATCTCAATTTAGAAGAAAGAACACAACTTATGGCAGTAATAAATAGATATTCAGAAAATTTCTATCAAGAAAACACAAATTTAAGTTTTACTTCGACCATTAAGCATCAGATCAGAACTAGCAACAACATTCCAATAAACACCAAATCATATAGGTACCCTTATATCCATAAAAACTAAGTACAGATGCAAATTCAAGAAATGCTTGATAATAGAATAATTAGGCATAGTAATTCAGTAATTCATAGTAATTCTAAACTGAACTCAGTTTAGCAGTTGGCTGTTTAGCATTTAGCTGTTTAGCGGTTGGCTGTTTAACAGTGCAGCCCAGTTTAACAACTTATGTTGTTTTAAGTATATATATATGTATATATATATAATCGGGTCCTTTTATTAATTTTAGTATGATACTCTTCCAGAAAAACCATTTAAAAAGAATGCTGGATATTGAATATTTTGACTGCTTTGGAAATTTACAACCGCTAAATGAAATAATGCAATATTTAGTGAAAGATATAAACTATAATTATAATAGATATTAAAATTTTTGTTTTCGACAATAGGCTGAAAGAATAAAGAAAAAAATAAAATACTTAATATCATCATCATCAGTTACCCATACTAGAGATTATTATAAAATTCCGACAGCAGAGTAAAGTTTAAAAAATAATAGAAGAAAAATTTTCTAATCAGCAGTTTCTTGCTATAAAAACCAGCATAGAAAATCATAAGTTATTCAGAACCCAACATGCAATCAGCAAACGAAGAAGCGAAAGTCAACCATATGAAGATTGTCTGGATCTATATTGGACGACGGGACCGTGAGCCCACGGTTGCTGACTATGACGATGAGGATGCTGCCCTGCGGGAAATATCTGAAGCCATTGCGCGGACTAAGGAGCAGGCTTTTATAAAAGGATATAGGGAAACGTTGGTATACCGGGATGATGAGGACTCTGCTGTCTTCGCGGCGGAGTATCTGTCGGCTATAAAAGCGCAACAGCAGCGCGAAAAGAGGTACAGGGATGGCCTGTATGAATAATTTAAATTTAAAATAAATACAAATAAAAATAAAAATAAAAATAAATATATATCCTATGTACACAGAAGAAGGAAAATAAAAATAAATAAACAAACATTTTTTTTAAAACCCATTTCTTATATTTTTTTATTTCATGTTCTATTTCAGCGGAAGATTTCTTCAGAAAACCAGTAATGTATATAAAATATAGCAAACATATGTTGATACAAATGCACCAATTTGCATTTCGGTATAAAAAACTTTTAATTTCATGAACGATTGAGTCCCAATTTATGAACGACGATTCAATTGCTGGTGTTCATGAAAATAGGTCAGTAAACAGAGACAGACCTAATTTAAGCGCGCACGCTTAAACATGGAATAGATTTAAATGAATTATGTTGCGGATCAGGGCTTATCACCTTTAACATTAAATTTGTCACGATTTAAATTCATTTGAGTGATTTATATGGTCTGGAGCTATATCGGGCGACGGGGCCGTGAGCCCACGGCTGATGATTATGGTGATGAGGATGCTGCTGTAAGGGAAATATCTGAAGCCATTGAGCAGACCAAGGAGCAGGCTATAATTAAAAGATATAGTTAAACGCTAGCATACAGGGACGATGAGGACTCTGCTGCCTTCACGGCGGAGTATCAGTCGACTCTAAAAGCGCAACAGCAGCGCGAAAAGAGGTACAGGGATGGTCTGTATAAGTAATCAAAATTTAAAAAATAAAAATACATATATCCAATGTACACATAGGAAATAGATAAATAAATAAAATGAAAAAATATAACTAAATAAACAAACAACCTTTTTTAAAACCCATTTCTTAAATTTTTTTATTTCATGCTCTATTTCAGCAGAAGATTTCCTCAGAAAACCAGTAATATATATAAAATATAGCAAACATATGTTGATACAAATGCACCAATTTGCATTTCGGTATAAACAATTTCGGATAAAAATCCTTGAGACTTAATCTACAAGCATGAACGATATATTAAATGTCCTTCAAAAACCAATATATGATGAGAGCATTATAAAAAAGGAATACCATAGTTACTCACCATATTTGAAATCTTTTAGTAATAATGATGAGATTTGTGGCGTGACCGTCTGTCACCCCATCCCCCTTAAGAATTAGAATAAATATAGAAGTGGGTCAGAGGAGTTTAATGCTCCTCGCTTATTTGGCGACACTTTGTTGCAACCCACTCAAATTAACAGCACTTTAATTTCAAGTGCCTTGGCTTTACGATTAACGCTTAGCCAAACACATTCCTCAGCTGGCGACGTTGTTATCGCTGGGAATAACACAGCGGTAACCTGAGCCGCCGCTGACCAGAGTCATAGCTGGCGCGCCAAGCTAGCAAAGCTTGGCCTCAAGTGACGATTCGTCACTAAGCGATTAAATGCTTATCTTCAATAGCTGGCAGCTTGTGTGTTGTTTTAAGCTGCAACAACAAGCGTGTCGTATAACTTGAGCGTTGGTTGCCTGGGCGCTGGCTTAGCTACCCAGCTCACAGGCAAGCGCGCGTTTGTGTGGGTAAATATAATACACCCCGCAACCGCTCTGTCGCTCCGTCATTAGCGCTGATGACGAAGCGACATAGTATAAATGCCAGTGACTCTGGTGATATATAAAAAAACGTTAAAATGCATATCGGGAATTGTGTATTCGTAGTGTTGGCAATGTGCGCGTTCGCAGTAGCGTACATTGCCTTACAATACATATTCAACGCGTTGTGGTGGCATGGGCTATGGGCCCTGCTGCCTTAAAGTATTTAGTCAGTTCAGAAAATAGTGTCTTGGCAATCAGTTCGCCATACGCGAGAGTAAGTTGTAAATAAATTTGTAAATAAACTAGAACTCCTAAAAATCCGCCTTTTACTTAACTAAATTGGTGACCCCGAGAACGCGTAAAGTCGAGTGTTAAAGTAAAGTGCGCGAGGATTTAAAGACTTTAAAATTTAAAAAAAAAAAAACTTAAAGTAAATAATAATATGGAAAATAAAGAGCGGGCAAGTGAGGAGCCGGTCAACGAGGCCGTAGTCCAAGCCCCACCGGTAGATAGTGAAACCGCCGCGGCGGCGGAGCCTGGCGCAGCGGCACAACTAACGTGCGCGGGTGAATTAAGCCGAGTGCAGTCTGTCCAGGTGACACAATTCTGGGCAGACGAACCAGACCTATGGTTCTTACAATTGGAAGCCTTGTTCGCGAAGCAGGGCACAAAAAGTGACGCACAGAAATTTTATACAGTGGTGGGCGCGTTGCCCAAGCAAGTGCTAAAGCAAGTTAGCGCCGTCGTGCGCAACCCTCCATCATCGGAGCGGTATGAAGCCCTACGTGGTAGGCTATTAGACATTTTCGCGGACAGCCCTCAAGAGAAGCTGCGGCGCCTAATGGAAGATATGGAGCTGGGGGACCGCCGCCCCTCACAGCTCTTGAATGAAATGAAGGACATGGGCGGCGTTCAAGTAAATGAGGCCATGCTGCAGAATTTGTGGTTAGCCCGCCTGCCCAACGACGTCCAGGCCATTCTACAAGTGGTCGATTTACAACTAGCACAGCAGGCGGTCCAGGCAGACAAAATAATGGAATCGGGCAAGTATCGCCCGAAGCATGTAGCAGTAACTACTGCACCCCCAGCTGACACCTGCCTTGAGAGAAGGTTGCACAGGTTGGAGGACGCTCTGTACGAGCGTAATAACCCACGGCCTCGAAGCACGCACAGCCGCTCGCAAGCACGCTGGGATATACAACCAGCGGGCATTGAACCAGAGGTCGACCGCGACTTTATACCTCCAAGGTGCAGGACTAACTCCGCTCCCAGGCAACAGCAGCCCAAAAGTGGACCCAGCAAGAGCACACTGCAGCGGCGTTTGCGGCGTCAACGGGCGGCCTTACGAGACGAGAACTTTGTAGCGGGATACTGCTGGTATCACCAGCAATGGGGGAATAGCGCGGCCAAATGCGTAGCCCCTTGCACTTGGAACAAACCGGCAAAAAACTAAGTTCGAAACCACCCACCAAAGGCGACACGGGTGGCAATAGCGAAATATGTCGTCTGTACGTAGAAGATGTGAGAACCAGCAGGAAATTCTTAATCGACACTGGGGCAGACGTGTCAGTGATACCACCCAGCAGGAAAGAACGATTTGGCGAGCCTTATTTTTGCAGACTGTATGCGGCGAACGGAACGAGCATCGAGACCTACGGTGAGAAGGAAGTTGCCCTCAGCCTGGGACTTAAACGGGAGTTCATTTGGAAGTTCGTCATCGCCAACGTCAAAACACCCATTATTGGAGCCGATTTCCTGAGACATCACGGCTTGCTGGTTGACATGAAAAATAGCAAATTGGTTGATCGAGAGACCGGAGGTAAATGCAATGGTTTGGCAGCAGAAACGGGTAAGACAAAAATTTATTCTTACAATTTTCGCAACCCTTTCGAAAAAATTCTGTCCGAGTTTGCCGATATTACCACCCTTAGTCCGATTAAACAGGCCTCAAAATCAGGTGTTACTCATCATATTATCACGGATGGGCCGCCTACACACGCGAGGCCCAGACGTTTGGCTCCTGATAAATTAACAGCGGCAAGAAAAGAATTCAATTTCCTACTTGAGAGCAATATCTGCGAGCCATCAGATAGCAATTGGTCGAGCCCGCTGCATATGGTTAGAAAAGCGGACGGGACCTGGAGACCATGTGGGGACTATAGGGCACTGAACGAAAAAACGGTGCCAGACCGTTACCCCATACCCCATGTGCAAGATTTTACACACATATTGCATGGGAAAAAGATATTTTCAACGCTTGATTTGCAGCGTGCATATCACCAAATACCAATTGAGCCTGCAGATATTCCAAAGACGGCAATAACGACGCCATTTGGATTGTTTCAATTTAAATATATGACCTTCGGGTTGAGGAACGCAGCCCAAACCTTTCAGAGGCACATAAATAAAATATTGGCTGCTGAGGCTCATTATGCATTTGTCTACATTGATGACATATGCATTGCGTCGCCAGATGAAAAGCAGCATGAAAAGGATCTACGAAGAATTCTCCAGCTGCTGCGCGAGAACGGGCTAGCTATTAATTTAGCTAAATGTACCCTGGGCAAGCCAGAAGTCAAGTTCCTAGGACACACGGTCAATGAGGAGGGTATTCGCCCCCATCACGAAAAGGTTCAAGCCATTTCTAATTTCCCGAAACCAAAGACAGCCCGAGACATGAAGCAGTTTCTGGGAATGGTGAACTTTTACCGGCGATTCGTCCGAAATGCGGTAGCAACTCAATCGCTGCTCCAGGCGTTAGTAGTCGGGAATAAAAAGAACGACAAAACGCCTTTAGTCTGGAACCAAGAGGCAGACCAGGCGTTTGAAAATTGCAAGAGTGATCTGGCCAATTCGGCGTTGCTGTATCATCCAAAGCCAAATGCCAAACTATATCTCAGCGTAGACGCCTCGGATTTTGCAGTAGGGGCAGTCCTAAACCAAGAGGTTGGTAGCCACATGCAGCCGTTAGGATATTACTCAAAGAAATTGATGGCTGCGCAGATTAAGTATAGCACCTACGACCGAGAATTACTTGCAATTTATCAGGCGGTGAGATTCTTCAAACACATGATCGAAGGTCGCGAATTTGTAATTTTTACAGACCATAAGCCACTTACGTTTGCATTTAAGCAAAGTTTGGAAAAGGCATCACCGCGGCAAGCGCGCCATTTGGATTATATTGGTCAATTCTGTACCGATATCAGACATTTACCGGGGGCAGACAACACTGTGGCGGATACTTTGTCCAGAATTCAACAGGTAGCCCATGTGAAGACCCCGATCGACTTCGATAGCATGGCGAAGGAGCAACGCATGGACTCGGAAATAAATGACCTAGTTAGCAAAAAGGTCCAAACGTCTCTGACGCTCAAAGAGCTTAGCTTACCAGACTGCTCTTCAACCATATGGTGCGACACAGAGCATGGCCGAATACGCCCTTTGGTTCCTCGCAAGTTTCGAGAGAGTGTCATAGAGAAACTGCACGGCATAGCGCACCCAGGAGTGAGTGCGTCAACGAAGCTGGTGCAGCAGAGGTTCGTCTGGCCAAATATGAGGAGAGACGTGCACAACTTTGTAAAAGGTTGTTTGGCATGCCAGCGATCCAAGGTACACAAACACAACAAATCGCCGCTAGCGTTTTATAATAAACCAAGTGAGCGGTTTGAGCACATTAATATCGATTTAGTGGGACCACTGCCTATTTCAAGGGAAAATCGTTATTGTCTCACCATCATCGATAGATTTACGAGATGGCCTGAGGCGATCCCATTACAGGACATGACTGCCGAAACGGTCGCGCGCAATTTAATATCCGGATGGATAGCGCGTTTTGGAGTTCCACTACGCATCACAACAGACCTAGGTCGGCAATTCGAGTCGGATATTTTCCGCCAACTAAACCGCATGTTGGGTATCGAACACTTCCGTACTACCCCGTATCACCCGCAGGCGAATGGGATTATAGAAAGATGGCACCGCACGCTAAAAGCAGCCATAATGTGCCACGAAAGCGATGACTGGAGCGGCTTTTTACCAATAATCTTATTGGGTCTTAGGTCATCAGTTAAAGAAGACCTGGCATCATCGCCGGCTGAGATGGTCTATGGGACCCCACTAAAACTGCCTGGCGAATTTATGACCCCGACACCGTCAAGAACCAATGAAACGGAATTCGTGAAGGACCTGAGGCGCATGATGCGCACAATTATGCCATCGCAGACTAGCCATCACGATAAACCAAGGTTGTTCATGCAGAAGGGCATGGACACGTGCTCACACGTTTTTGTGAGAATCGACAAGGTGCAACGCCCACTACAGTCACGGTACGACGGACCATTCAAAGTTCTGGAGAGGTTCGAGAAGTACTTCGTGGTTGACCAAAATGGCAGAAAAGCAAAAATTTCTGTTGATCGATTAAAGCCAGCCTATACAGCAGAGAAGGTCGAGACTTTTTCCGACCCGCCGTTGGACAACGTAGGACAATCCACAATTACCAACCACGCAGCAGAGAAGGTCGTGACTTTTTCCGACCCGCCGTTGGACAACGTGGGCTGCCAACAGAATAGAACCGGCAAAACCAAAAAGGTCGTGACTTTTTCCGACCCACCGTTGGACACCGCTGGACAGCGAAGCAGGCGAGTGGGGCGTCCAAGAAAACATAGTACATCACCCGACCCACCGTGTGCACTCAAACGTCCATCCCAGCCTAAGAAGAACGCCGTGACATTATCCGGCGCGCCGGGGGACTCCGCGGGAGGCTTTTTCAAAGCTGTAGAGAGACGCAAATCATCGCCGGTCGTAACCAGAAGCGGTAGGCAGGTGCGCCGTCCAGCCCGGTTATACTAAGTATTTGGTAGTTGTCTCGCATTTAAAATGCTAGGGGGGGAGTATTGTGGCGTGACCGTCTGTCACCCCATCCCCCTTAAGAATTAGAATAAATATAGAAGTGGGTCAGAGGAGTTTAATGCTCCTCGCTTATTTGGCGACACTTTGTTGCAACCCACTCAAATTAACAGCACTTTAATTTCAAGTGCCTTGGCTTTACGATTAACGCTTAGCCAAACACATTCCTCAGCTGGCGACGTTGTTATCGCTGGGAATAACACAGCGGTAACCTGAGCCGCCGCTGACCAGAGTCATAGCTGGCGCGCCAAGCTAGCAAAGCTTGGCCTCAAGTGACGATTCGTCACTAAGCGATTAAATGCTTATCTTCAATAGCTGGCAGCTTGTGTGTTGTTTTAAGCTGCAACAACAAGCGTGTCGTATAACTTGAGCGTTGGTTGCCTGGGCGCTGGCTTAGCTACCCAGCTCACAGGCAAGCGCGCGTTTGTGTGGGTAAATATAATACACCCCGCAACCGCTCTGTCGCTCCGTCATTAGCGCTGATGACGAAGCGACATAGTATAAATGCCAGTGACTCTGGTGATATATAAAAAAACGTTAAAATGCATATCGGGAATTGTGTATTCGTAGTGTTGGCAATGTGCGCGTTCGCAGTAGCGTACATTGCCTTACAATACATATTCAACGCGTTGTGGTGGCATGGGCTATGGGCCCTGCTGCCTTAAAGTATTTAGTCAGTTCAGAAAATAGTGTCTTGGCAATCAGTTCGCCATACGCGAGAGTAAGTTGTAAATAAATTTGTAAATAAACTAGAACTCCTAAAAATCCGCCTTTTACTTAACTAAAGATTCGTATACCAATTCAGAACCAGGACCTCTTTGTCTTACCAAGTGAGAGTATGATTTACATTCATGGCTTTATAGTAAAACATGAAGGGGGAAAAGATGTAGCAACAACAGGTGTGAAATTTAAAAATAACTTTGTTTCATATTTGTTTGATGAAATTCGATATGAAATTAATGGTTTTGAAGTTGATCGTACACGCAATCTTGGAATTTCATCCACCATGAAAAACTTTACATCTTTGAATACAGCTGAAAGCAATGCATTAAAATAACGCCGGTTGGTGCTTGCAAGAGAATTTTGCATTAGAAAAACCCATTTCAGTTGCTGTATACCTCTGAAAATGTTGATGGGTTTTGCCGAAGATTATACTAAAATAATATTAAACTCGAAGCATGAGCTTATCCTTCAACGTTCTTCTTCTAATGAGAGACTACTAATGCTGCAGATCAATTAAAATTCACAATATTGGATATAATATGGAAAATGCCCCACATACAATTATCGGACTTTGCAAAATTGGAAATGTACAAGATAATAAACAACAAAAACCGTATATTAATGTCATTTCGAAGTTGGGACTGTCATGTAAATCCAATGCTTCCAAAAAGTACAAAGGTTTTATGGAATGTAAAACTAGCTCCACAAAATGAAAAACCTAGATTTCTTATCATTGGCCTACAGAAGGAAAAAGGTAAAGAGGATGGAAATACATTCGATCATTGCAATATCGCTAATTTAAAAGTATATCTAAACTCTGATTCATATCCCTATGATGATTTGAATAGTCGCTTTGAAATGGGGCAGTATGCTGTTCTATATGATATGTATATGAAATTTCCACAAAGTTATTATATGCGAGAACCTCAGCCATTGCTAGATGTCGCTGAATTCAAGGCTATTGCCCTACTAATTATTGTTGATGTAACACATCAAAATGAAGCAGTTAAAACTGGACCTATTGATATACGAATCGAATTTGATACCGAAGCAAACAAACCGATTCCAGATAAAACATCGGCCTATTGTCTAGTAATCCATGATCGTTTAACTGAATACTCACCTCTAACCAGCGAAATCAGAAGAATTATTTAAATGTGTGTGAATTATAAAAAGGTAACCAGTCATCATCTGATCTTTATTGTTGAAGGTATTTGGAATAAAGCCATCAACAAAATAAAATAACATGAATAGATTGAGAGGGTATCATAAATTAATTTATTGCTACTACTGTGGTAGAAACTCACACTTAGAGGAGAAGTGTAAGAAGAAGAAGGGTGACCAAAAGTTAGCAAAATGGGCAAAGGAGCAAAAATACGCTAAAAATAAGATTGGTAAAGGAGTAAAAAGATGCAGAAACAGAAGAAGAAGGAGATAGAGCAAAATTATACTCGAAGCTGAATGGTTAAATCAATTACTTTTTATGTATGTAATTATTACTTTTATACATGTAATTATCAAACTTTAAATATAACAAATCAATAAAAGAACAATAATGATTCATATATAAATCAACTCGTTTTGTTTTATTTATATCAGCATAGTTGCGTATGGTCATGGTTGTTTAGCTGTCATCAAATTATAGCCATCAACAAAGAACAACATTGGAAGCAGCTCTTTTCTGGTCATCAACCTGAGGCAACAACAACAGCTTATTAATAACAACAGCATGTTGTTATTGTTGAATTGCAATCAACATTTTTGCACTATGTCGCAAACAGGCCAACACACGCCTGAATGTTAACACGGGAGAATGTTAGCTGTCATCAAATTACAGCCATCAACAAAGAACAACATTGGAAGCAGCTCTTTTCTGGTCATCAAGCTGAGGCAACAACAACAGCTTATTAATAACAACAGCATGTTGTTATTGTTGAATTGCAATTAATATTTTTGTCAATTAAGCTTCGTTTTACTTTATTCATTGAACTAATTTAATTTGTTAATTAAGCTTAATTTTACTTTATAAGAAATTAATTTTCAATAAAGTTTTACTGTTTTACTTAGACATTCGAAGAACCATTGTGTTTAATTTACATTTGGAGTTGCTCTACAGTCAACATCAACATTCAAGGAATTGGTTCAAGTGCCAAATTCCTACATCTCAACAACAAATTTAAGGAAATGGTTTATGTGCCAAATTCCTGCATTCAATTCAAACATTGGTGACCCCAGATAAGGACAAAGTATCCTTCAACAGAAGATCAGTGAGAGTATAAACAACGTTCTACAAGCCAATCTTCAGTTTTCTTGGCCAACAACATGTCCACATTCGAAGAGCTTGTGACGTACTTAAAGGATACGGGTGATGAAATACAAAGGATCATCACCAACTTCAAAAAGGATTCCGCAGACCGGAAGACAACCGTCGCATATTTCAATGATCGGTTTCAAAAACTCAATAACGCTTGGGAGCAGTTCAAAGAAAAGGACAGCAACTTACGTTCGCTAAGCAATCTACCGACGAATCACGATTACTTTTCATCAGGGTACTACGATAGGATCAAAGAAATATCGACAGAGTACATACATGTTTTCCAAGACCAAATGCAACGACTTGGATCACTTGCAAAAACTAATGTTCAATCGACACCTCAAGATGGTGCCAACATTATAAACGTCACGGGAACGGGCGGAAGAGCCACTACCGACCAATCAGCATTCAGCATAGCGAGTAGCTTGCTCATACAAAGTGCATTCATGACGTCATTGTGTCGTCTGTTAAAAGGAATAGCAAATACAGAAGAGGAGCAATCGCAAGAATACTATGAGGGCAACATATCACGTCTTAGAAAATTATGGAACGAAATCGAGGCATTTAACTACAAGATGTGGGAAATTACCTCAACTCCAGAAGATCAAGGCTACGATTACAACGCTTACCTGGATACTGAATTGCTTGTACATGAGCGAATAATAAGTTTGTCGACAAAATCCAAAGGACAAACTTTAATAAATGAGGCCTCTCCAGCATGCAGGCTGCCAAAAATTTCAGTTCCGAAATTCGATGGTGACTACTTAAAATGGCAACAATTTTATGATATCTTCTCAGAAATGGTACACAAAACTTCAATACCTGCAATACAAAAGATGTGGTACTTGAAGTCAAATTTAACTGGTGAAGCCGAAAGAATCATCAGACATTTAACACTAACCCAGGAGAATTATGACATTGCGTGGAAGGCACTTCAAGACAGATACCAAAACAGGAGAGTGTTGGCGTCAACCTTACTACAACGAATAATAGGACATCCAACATTACCAGCAGATAATGTGTCATCAACATCAATAAAAAATCTTTATGATGCGCTGCATGAGAGCATTTTAGCATTGAAGAATCTAAGCATAGACACTTCATCGTGGGATCCATTACTCTTGCACATACTCATAAAAAAGCTGGACAGGCAGACCCACATGTTGTACGAGCAATCATTAAAAAACCCCAAGGAAATCCAAACCATCAGTGACTTCTTGTTGTTCCTCGAAAATAGGTTTCAATCATTGGAGGCTCTTGGCGGAAGGGAAAAATCAACAACATCAAGGGCAACATCATCCATCGCAGCAGCTTCTACTAAGAAGGGATGCAGTTTTTGTTCCATCGGAATTCATCCAATATATTACTGCAACGAATTCCTGAAGTTATCTGCAGCGGACCGTTTGAACTGGGTACAAAGGCAGAAATTATGCTGTAATTGCTTCAAACATGATCACAGCACAAGAACATGCAAGGCAAGATCATGCACTAAGTGTAATAAAAAGCACAATTCACTGTTACACTTGAACCTCACAGCTCAGGCCCCTAAAGAGAGACAATATCAAGAAAATCTTAAACAACAACCTAACAAGGAAACTTCATCCAAGGCTTCAGTATAATTAGCCGCAGCCGAAGCAATGTCGTCCCACAGGAGTTATGTACTTTTAGCTACAGCCAAAATTAAAATAACAGCAAGCAACGGACAGTCTAGTGAATTCAGGGCAATCCTAGACTCCGGCTCTCAAATCAACCTTGTGACTGAACGACTTATCAAAAGATTGCAAATTGTGCCATCTAAGACCGCGTTATGCATTGAAGGCATTGGTAAACGATAAAAAAATACAACACAACGCATCAATTTTGAACTTCAATCAAGAACAACGAATTTTTCCTCAAGAGTAGAAGCATTTGTATTACCAAACATTGTTCCAACACAACCAGCTCGATCATTAGACGTTTCTTCATGGTCAATTCCTGGAAATATTCAGCTGGAAATGTTGCTGGGATTCAGCAACAGATACCATTACTTGTGCAGTCTTCAGTCATGAAGAACTATCAACCAAAGAGCTAATACAACAATTCTGGAAACTCGATGACGTCGATGGAACTAAAAGCAGCCTCACCTTAGCAGACAAGCACTGTGAGAACCATTTTCACCAAACTACAATTAGAAACAGCGAGGGTCGATTTGTCGTTAAATTACCACTCTCCAATCACCCAAGCAGCTTAGGAGAATCAAGGTCTCTCGCATTCAAGAGATTTTTGGCAATAGAGAGACGTTTGGGAAGGGATTTAAAACTAAAAACGCAATACGTCGAATTCATGAAGCAATATATAAAACTAGGACATATGAGTGAAATCAGTATTAATGATATCCAACATCCTCACTTCTTCATCCCTCATCACAGCGTTTTGAAACCGTCAAGCACAACCACACAGTTAAGAGTTGTTTTTGATGCATCCGCTAAAACTGCATCAGGGTTATCGCTAAATGACATCATGTACACTGGTCCAACAGTGCAAAGCGACCTATTCTCAATACTTTTGCGATTTCGACTACCAAGATTTGTCTTCACAACAGACATCGAAAAGATGTACAGACAAATCTTAGTTGACACAGCCGACCGTAACCTGCAACTCATTATGTGGAGAGAAAATGAAAATGATCCCCTAAGACACTATCAACTCAACACAGTAACTTATGGAACATCCTCAGCACCCTACTTAGCAACTAAGTGTCTACAACAGCTAGCAGAGAAAAACTTCGAGCGGTTTCCACTAGGCGCCACAACATTACGCGACAATTTTTATGTTGATGACGGTGTGAGTGGATCAGACAGTTTAGTCACAGCCTTGGAAATGCAAAATCAATTGACAACACTCCTTCAAGGTGCAGGTTTTAAGCTTCGAAAATGGTGTGCAAACCATCCTAAGTTACTGCAGGGAATTCCTTCACAGGATCAAGAAGTTAATCTTGATTTTGAGAACGCCTCTACAAAAACGTTAGGATTAACCTGGATTCCTAAGGCAGACCAATTTTGCGTAACTACAAACATAGAGAATAGCTCAACCATAACAAAACGTACAATCATTTCAGATATAGCAAAAATATTTGATCCATTATATTGACGAAGCAGCTCTTTTCTGGTCATCAACCTGAGGCAACAACAACAGCTTATTAATAACAACAGCATGTTGTTATTGTTGAATTGCAATTAATATTTTTGTCAATTAAGCTTCGTTTTACTTTATTCATTGAACTAATTTAATTTGTTAATTAAGCTTAATTTTACTAGAAGCTTCTAAAACATATGTCATAGCCCATCTGGCTATCAATCCGTCCGTCCGTCCATCTTGCGTGCTTATCTCCAATTTCAATTGCTTCTAGAACATTCTAGAAGCTTCTAGAACATTCTAGAAGCTTCTAAAACATATGTCATAGCCCATCTGGCTATCAATCCGTCCGTCCGTCCATCTTGCATGCTTATCTCCAATTTATAACAACAGCACGCTTCAACCGTCCTACTTCAGCTAGCTTGACCGATCATACCCCCTAGCTATCCCTCCATCCGTACATCTTGCATGCTTATCTCCAATTTGCAACAACAACAACACGCTTCAGCCACCCAACTATCGGCCAACTTGACCGATCGTACTACGCCGACACTAACACCAGCTGTGCCTTCAACAGCACCCTCAGAAGTACTGTCAGCTATACTTCCTGGCACATTTGGCAAAGTCTGCAACAGTGTAGTGCACTCTCTGACATCACCGTGCACAGCAGCTTCAACGTATGATGATTGTGAAAAGGAAGATGATGCTTTTGATACTTCGAAAGATGTAGCAATGGATCGCGAGTTGGCACGTCTACAAAAACAGGCGGAAATTTTGAGCCTGTGAGAAATGATATCCAAGATGAAATCTAATGCAGCTTCGCTAACTCGACCTCAAATGGACTTCAGCGATGTTGAGAACTCGGTGCCACCATTTACAGGCGAAGATGACTACGTGGTTTCCAAGTGGATCGCTGACTTTGAAGATGTCATGGTGTCAATGAAAGCAAGCGATGACGATTTGTATCACTCTGCACGAGGTCTTATCAAAGATACTGCAAACATTTTCTTGCGCACTATCCGTGTTTCAACGTGGCCTGAGTTGAAGCAAGCTTTGGTTAAGCGCTTCGACCGTCAGCTAAGCCAGTTCGAAGTATACAAACGATTACGCCAGCGCTATAAAAAGAAAGATGAATCGTTGGACAAATATATTTTGTTGATGACTGAGTTGGCGCAACGAGATGGAGTGCGGGAGGTTGAGCTGGTGCAGATTATTATAGCTGGTCTTCAGGATACATCCTCTCAAGTTGCTATACTGGCTAGTGCTACCACAATTGACGGGTTGCTGGATCGGGTAAGGATGTGTGGCGTGACCGTCTGTCACCCCATCCCCCTTAAGAATTAGAAAAAATATATAAGTGGGTCAGAGGAGTTTAATGCTCCTCGCTTGTTTGGCGACACTTTGTTGCAACCCACTCAAATAAATTGCACTTTAATTTCAAGTGCTGGCGACGTTGTTATCGCTGGGAATAACACAGCGGTAACCTGAGCCGCCGCTGACCAGAGTCATAGCTGGCGCGCCAAGCTAGCAAAGCTTGGCCTCAAGTGACGATTCGTCACTAAGCGATTAAATGTTTATCTACAAAAGCTGGCAGCTTGTGTGTTGTTTTAAGCTGCAACAACAAGCGTGTCGTATAACTTGAGCGTTGGTTGCCTGGGCGCTGGCTTAGCTACCCAGCTCACAGGCAAGCGCGCATTTGTGTGGGTAAATATAATACACCCCGCAACCACTCTGTCGCTTCGTCATTAGCGCTGATGACGAAGCGAGATAGTATAAATGCCAGTGACTCTGGTGATATATAAAAAACATAAAAATGCATATCGGGAATTGTGTATTCGTTGTGTTAGCAATGCGCGCTTTCGCAGTAGTGTACATTGCATTACAATACATATACAACGCGTTGTGGTGGCATGGGCTATGGGCCCTGCTGCCTTAAAAAGATTTAATCAGTTCTGAAGTTAGTGTCTTGGCAAGTAGTTCGCCATACGCGGTATTAAAATTGTATAATAATTTGTTAATATAATAGTAGTTTTTAAAAACCGACTTTTACTTAAACTAAATTGGTGACCCCGAGAACGCGAAAGAAAAAAAGTGTTAAAGTATTAAAGTATTTAAAGACAAAAACTTAAAGTAATTAATAAAAATGGAACATAAAGAGAGAGGGCAAGTGATGATTCGGTCAATGAGACCGTAGACCAAGCCCCACCAGTAGATAATGAAACCGCCGCGGCGGCGGAGCCTGGCGCAGCGGCGCAACTAACGTGCGCGGGTGAGCTCGGTAGAGTGCAGTCTGTCCAGGTGACAAAATTCTGGGCAGACGAACCGGACTTATGGTTCTTGCAATTAGAAGCCTTGTTCGCGAAGCAGGGCACAAAAAGCGTCGGAGCGATATGAAGCCCTACGTGGTAGACTATTGAGCATTTTCGCGGACAGCCCTCAAGAGAAGCTGCGGCGCCTGATGGAAGAGATGGGGCTGGGGGACCGTCGCCCCTCACAGCTGTTGAACGAAATGAAGGTCATGGGCGGTGCGCAAGTGAACGAGGCCATGCTGCAGAATTTGTGGTTAGCCCGCCTGCCCAACGACGTCCAGGCCGATTTACAGCTGGCGCAGCAGGCGGTGCAGGCAGATAAAATAATGGAGTCGGGCAAGAATCGGCCTACGGACCTACGGACCTACGGTGAGTGTAGTGTACTTACATACGTACACACATTCAAGTCAGACAATCACCAAAAGATCTTCACTTCAATCTAACATATGATAACAATAAACATATCAACATAATGTTGACAAAATTTCCAAACTAAACCAAATAAAAAAACCTCAAAGTAAACACAACTAATTGTAGCTCAAATTCTCATGAAGTGCATTTAGCACCCCTTTACGCTTATGCCGCTAGATACCGCACAAGCTGAAATGCAACAGCGACAGCGGGACTCGTGTTACAAGTGCATTGCACAGAAAAACACAAAGCAACAACAACAAGCGTTGAATAAGTGCCGATGACACTTTAAAGTCAAGGCCAAGAATTTGAGCGAACCAATAAATGATGTTTAAAATATTAAATTAGTGGGGAAAATTTGGAAAGGTTAACAAACTAAAAGTGATTGGTCAATTATTGATTTCTCAAAATAAATCTAAAAATCATTGGAATTAAAGGAGGAGTCTTGGAAATAGGAGTAAATTAATTTAACAAAAATACTGGTAAAAATTGTATATAAACTAAAATATTTTAAAATAAAGACAGATTTAAAATTGGAAGCGAAAGGCGAAGAGCCAAAATTAAGTTTCTTTTATTTAATAAAAATAGCCTTTGTGGCTTGAATAAAATTAGCCTTTGCGGCTTATTAAGAATAGCCTTTGTGGCTTGATGCATAATTAGCCTTTGTGGCTTAAATAAAAATAGCCTTTGTGGCTTATATGATTAAAAGCCTTGCGGCTGATTAAAAAGGCGTGTGCGCCTATAATACACAAAACACACTACCCTGACACAACTAAATAGAAATAAACTTTACACACTACATGGCGATCCTGCCTCAACGACCTTAGAATCTTCATATCCTGCATCAACAATATAGAATAGAATGGGAGAAATCAACACAATAGAAGAGTTTAATGAAAAATACAACGAACTGCTGAGATTGATAGAGCAACAAAAAACAAAGGAGCCACAACAATACAAGGCAACCCCAATACCTGGTCCCAAAAAAATAACTATTGAAGAATATAAACAACGCCAGCTAAAACATAAGCAACCAGAGAAAAAGCGAAGAACTAGAGCAGGCAGACAAGTAAGGCAACGAAAACAACTCAACGAACTCTACCGTCTAATAAATATTACCCAAGGAAAGGAAAAATACAACTTCATTCAACAACTGAAGGATTTAAAATACAGAGCACAAAATACGTTAAACTAAACAGAATTTATAATGTACTGCTTTGTGTGCGAGGAGAAAATTTCTGAATCACAATTGGTGATACATATGAGGACACACAAGAAATATTTAAAATTATGGAAAAACGCATGAGAAAAGTTCGCAGAGAAGAGAACAAACATAAAAAGGATAATTACAAATGATCAGGATACTATCGGAAGCCATCTACAACGTAACAATGCTAAATAATAAGAATGAAGATCGTGTTGTTATCACGGAGAATATTCAGAACAATTTGGGGTCAGCAGTCACTACATCAGATGTGACACGTACATCAATAACTGTAGTAATAACAATAATTATTATAATTTTAATTATATATATAGTTTATAAAATAAGCAATTATTATAAGAATTATGTATTAAAACATATAAATAGAATGCAAAATATTTAAATAAAAAATAAAATAAAAAAATAAAGAAGAATTTATATATGGAAATATTAACAGAAATTTACAAAAAAGTTAGAAACATTAAAGTTAATATACAGAAAACAATTAATAGAAAATACACACTATCGACCATAAAAATCAAATTAGAATTGATCGACAAGTATAAAAAGGACTTCGACCAACATAAACTTACACTAAAAAATAATCACGAACTACTAACACTGACAGAAGAATTTTACATATTAGTTCAAAAATCTAGGTCACTATTAGAGCAAATGACAAGTAATATAACAGAAAATAAGGTAAACACAAAAATGGCAGAGTTTGACTTAGAGACAATTATGAAAATAATTCCCATTTTCTCAGGGAATTATAAAGAACTAGAAGGATTTCTAAAGCTAATCGACTTGTTATACAACACTTACACAGCCGATGATAAAAAGAAACTAATAGAATTAACAGTGAGCATAAAACTAAGCACAAACGTGAAAACCACTCTAGGATTCACGGCTAACATTGACACTTTTCCCAAACTACAAACACTTTTACAAAATACATACATCTCTCAAGAAAATTATAGTTTGTATGGATTATATATTAATTGCTGGTGAAACAATTTCCGAACATCTTCATTTACTTCAGCAGGTTCAGCATTGCATTGCAATCAATGGTTTAGAGCTGCTACTCTCCAAGTGTAAATTTGCTTATGCGCGAACCGAATATTTACGTTATAAAGTGTCCTCGGAAGGAATACGTCCTGACATTCAGCATTCGAAGGCTATACATAACAATCCTATGCCTAGTAAACAAAGAGAACTTCATTCATTTATTGGGTTATGTTCATACTTCAGGAAGTTCATTTCGGGTTTTGCACAAAAAGCTCGTCCGCTTTACAAACTTCTTAAAAAATATTCTCAATTTGACTTTAGTTCTGAATGTATAAAGTTCTTTTCAAAACCTTAAGGAGGAACTTGTGTCCTCGCCAGTGTTAGCTTTTTATGACCCTTCTAAGGAGACAGAACTTCATTGCGATGCTAGTAAGTTGGGATTCGGGGCAGCACTGTTGCAGCGTCAAGATGACAAAAAATTTCATCCAGTAGCATTATTTTCAAAAACCACCTCAACCTCAGAAATGAATTATCACAGTTTTGAACTTGAAACCCTGGCTATAGTAACCGCCTTATGTAGGTTTCGCGTTTATTTGGAAGGAATATCTTTTACGATAGCGAAGAAAGATGTTAACCCTAAGATAGCACATTGGTCACTGGAGTTAGAGAACTTTGACTACCAAATTCGACATAGAAGTGGAAAATCTATGGGACATGTTGACGCTTTAAGTCGAATACACGCAGTCGCAGCAATTGACTCAATGTAGACTTTCAACTCCGTCTTACTCAAATCAGAGACCCAGTCTTGTGTAAGTTGCGTCAAACACTGGAAGATAGTGAGTTACCAAATTATACTATGCAGGATGGGATCATTTTTAGAAAAGATAAATCAGGGCGATTACTGTTTTACGTACCCAAAGAAATGGAAGCTAATTTGATCAGGCAAATTCATGAAAATATAGGGCACTTCGCAGCTACTAAGTGTTATGAATAACTACGCTTACATTACTGGTTCCCAGGAATGAAAACTAAAGTTGAAGACTTTGTAAAAAACTGTATTCAGTGTATTATCTATTCAGCTCCTGTTAAGAAGACGGAACGATCACTTTTCAGTATACCTAAGCGGCCACTTCCGTTCGACACCTTACATGTTGACCACTTTGGTCCTCTTCCCGCCCTTCAGTCTAAAAGAAAGCATCTTCTGGTAGTCATCGACGCTTTCACGAAATATGTTCGTCTTTACCCTACGAATACCACGAGCACCAGAGAAACTTGCGCTGCTCTAGATAAATACTTTAGCTATTATAGCAGACCAGTACGCATAGGTTCAAATAGAGGCACTTGCTTTACTTCTTCAGAATTTGAAGAATATCTAAAAGAAAAAAAATATTAATCATGTAAAGAATGCTGTTGCATCCCCTCAGGCGAATAATCAGATGGAGCGAATAAATAGAATCCTGAAGGCTATGCTTGGAAAACTTATCGAGCAACTTCAACATGCTGACTGGTGTAAGCGATTGTCAGAGATTGAATGGACAGTAAACAATTCCGTTCAGAGATCAACAGGTTTTATTCCAAGTCGTCTTCTGTTTGGCATAGAGCAAAGAGGTCCGTCGATTGATTACTTAACAGAATATTTGAGTGATAAGGATCTGGGGCCTGAAGAAAGGAACCTAGAAGCAATTCTTTTACAAGCCTTGTGTAATATCGAAAAAGTTCAAGATAAGAGTAATAAATGGTTTGAGGAACATTGTAAGCCGGCTCGCCAATACCATGTTGGAGATTTTGTGGTCGCTAGAAATGTCGATACTGCTGTGGGTACTAATAAAAAGTTTATACCTCGATACTGCGGACCTTATGTTATTCATAAAGTGCTCCCTAATGACAGGTATGTGTTACTTGATATCGAGGGTTGCCAGATTACCCAAATGCCTTATGATGGGGTAGTTGAATCGCGGCGTCTTAAATTATGGAAAACCCTTGACAGCATACAGAATCATTTTCCTACGTAACACATGGGTTATTTATCTTAAGGTTATATTGTAAGTTATCTATTTAAATTTTATTATTTCTAGTTTTTAAGATCGAGCCGATCCAAATGGTCAGATTGACCGAGTTGTTGTAGTATCATCCCTAAATGTATCATCCCTGGTTTAAGAACCAAATTATCGATTTTTAAACCAAGTTATCGAAATGGCTTGTTAATCTCTAGCTACCATTTTGTAAAATAAAGAATTAATTGATAGAACCAAGCAAAAGGAGCAACACCGTTTTTATTTTTCTGAAGGTTTAACAATTTCGTTATTCTGCTTAACACGTAATTTACGCTAAAGATCATTAAATATTGTGTAATATTAGTTTTTGTAGCATAAGCTTTTTGTACCTTAAAAGGGTGCAATCAATAAAATATTAATTATTACGTTAAATCAAGCAAAAGTATTTTATTGTATTCAAGCCCTATTTAATTGGTTTCAAAGTGTCAATTAAGTGTTTTCATCACACTAAAATCAAGCTCTGCTTAACTGGTTTCAAGTGCCAGTTAAGTGCCCGCCTTTATCAATTCCAAGTGTTGATAAAAGTTCTTTGATAAAGATTTGATAAAGAATCTTTGATGATTCCAACACTCTATAAAATGTCAAGAAACTTATTGGCATATAACATTCAGTTTTTGATATTTTAAACAGACGTTAACAAAGTCGTGAAAAAATATAAAAAATTAAAAAGAGTGAAATATTTAATATCAATAATATTAAATTGAAACAAAAAACGGGGTTCATAAAACAATGTTAAGGGTTGTCTGATATCCCTCTAAATAAACAAATACGAATTCTGAAAGTGGAACGGCAAGACACCTTCTTTGGGACGAAAATCATGCTGAAACTGGAAAAACGATAATCTTTCTACCACAATGCTACAATGAATTAAAGGATAAAACTCTGGAGGCGATGAGCAAAGGACCATTTACATTTGAAAGATTGATGGATGGGAACAGCAAGAAAACTGATTTTGAGTTTTATATTATACAATTTATAATATTGATGAAAAACAATAAAATTAAAATGTTTACAATAAAAATAAACAAAATAAATAGTTTTAATAAAAAAATAAATTTGATATATTTTTTGTTTTAAATGTAAAATATTAGTACTTTTATAAATGTGAAATTGATTATCAATAAATCGAACAAATACAAATATTGATTTTTTACTACATTTAATATTCTTCAGAGAGCTGACTATTTTATATTAATAGATAAGCCCCAATAGTCGCTCCAGAAATTTGCCTTAAGAAAACCATTTGATATCGCTTCCAATATCCATTTTAGAGGAAGCAACGTGCATCAAGTCAACATTTTCAACCTTTAGCACTTCATCATTATACCATTGTTGAATTATTTGTTTCAATCTACACACTTTTACATTTAAAAAAAAATTTATTTCAAAAGTTGGTTTTTGCTTATTAGTTGGTTTTAACTGATCCTACAACATCGATCCTGATCCTGTAGAAATGTTGATCAACCGATCCTGGTGAACTGATCCAGCGACCAATCCTGTCCAAACTTTACCATCAATTCTTATGTGGCGGATTTTTATGCACTTTTCGCAAAAGCTCTGAGCAAAGCGACGCAATACTTTGAGTACGTGCCAGTACCGGTACAACCACAGGAAGCTGCCCTAGAAGAATACGTACCGCAACCAGTTACCGCTGCAACTGAGCCGATAGATACCTACTCACCAAAACCGATCCGTGCCGTCCCAAAGGCGATAACATTAATAGCCCTATTATGGTTCACAACACAACACCAATTGCTGTCTTCAATGTGTAAATTTCTATTACAGTAGACAACAAAGCAACTGAATACATTCCACTGTTGTCTGTCAACGATGCTGTGTCTTCAACACACTTACTACGCAACACAGCAGTTGTGCTTTATTGCCTTGTTATCTGCCAAATTTTGAAGACAGCTAATTTGGTGTTGTGTTGAAGAAACGAAATAGATTAAAAATGAAAATTTTATTTAAAATTGCGTTTTTCTTTATTAATTATGAAAATTTCACAGAAAATTGATAATACGTCTCCTTAAGGACAGAATTATATTGAATTAAGCAATTGAATTCGAAATTGTTTGTTTGTTTACTTTTTTATTTTGACAGTGACCAGTTCACAGTTGCATCGAAACGTACTAATTAGATTACGTTTTTATTTTGAGAGCAAGAAAATTTTTGCAATGCTACCTTTTTATTATTTTGGAATATTTATGATAGAAAGAAGTGCTATTTTATTTTATTAGTTAAGAAATGCCGGGAGAGGGGTTTTAAACTTAAAATAAGATTATTTTAAATTTGTCATAATTCTTAAATTATAGTTATCCTATTGGCATCAGAGAACTGCACAAGCCTACTTGAAGTTTATTTCAAGTACTTGCTTGAAATACAAGTTCAAGCTAGCTTGAGCTTGATAATTTTGAATCAAGTATAGCTTGTAATTGAATATAAATAAGCCCAAGACAGCTTGCAAGTATTTTAGCTTAAAAGCGAACGGCACGAAGTTTCAAGTAAAGGAAAGCTTGATGCCTTTGGCAAAAAGCTTGAAAAGCATGAAATTGAAGGCATGTATCCAATTGAAGCAAGTATCCAAAAAATTCAATGAGCTTGTTTAGAGAGAGCTTAAGCGTAATAGGACTTTTAAGGATTCTATGAACTACGTGGTTGGAAGTTTTAGGGGTAAATGATTTCGAAAATGATGTCAAACTTTAAAATTTAAGATGGAGGTTAGGGTTGACACCTAAATTTTTACCACAGTATTGCCACCTAATAAAATGTATTTTTAAGAGTTTTAAACATCATTTATCAGTATTAAGGGGTCGCTGATTTCGAATCTAGTCAGAATTTTAAAATTCAAGATTGTGGATAGGGTTGCCACCTTAATTTTTTGTAGTTTAATGAATTTGGGGCTGGAAAAAAAATGGTGCACCAAAAATGGGTCGCTGAATCCGAATCCGTTGTCAGAGTTTCCAAATTATAAAATTTTGAAATAATAGGGTTGCCACCTAATAATATGTCTTTTCAAGAGTTTTAAACGTCATTTATCATTGTAAAGGGGTCGCTGATTTCGAATCTAAAGTCAGAATGATAAAATTCGAGATGGTGGATAGTGTTGCCACCTTAATTTTTTGTAGTTTTATGAATTCGGAGCTGGCAAAAAAAAAATGGTACAACAATAATGGGTCGCTGAATCCGAATCCGTTGTCAGAATTTCAAAATTATAAAATTTTGAAATAATAGGGTTGCCACCTAATATTATATCTTTTCAAGAGTTTTAAACTTCATTTATCAGTGTTAAGGGTTCGCTGATTTCGAATCTAAAGTCAAAATTTTAAAATTCAAGATGGTGGATAGGGTTGCCACCTTAATTTTTTGTAATTTTATGAATTCAGGGCTGGCAAAAAAAAATGGTACACCAAAATGGTACATCAGAATTTCAAAATGATAAAATTTTTAAATAATAGGGTTGCCACTTAATAATATGTCTTTTCATATGTCCTTTACTTTAAACTTCATGCCGTTCGCTTGTAAGCTAGCATACTTGCAAGTCGCAAGTTGTCGTGGGCTTATTTATATTCAATTACAAGCTATACTTGATTCAAAATTATCAAGCTCAAGCTAGCTTGAACTTGTATTTCAAGCAAGTACTTGAAATAGACTTCAAGTAGGCTTGTGCAGTTCTCTGGTTGCTACTATAAAAAGGGTCCGTGTTCCCAGCCAAAAGGAGGGAAATCTAGTTTTTTTTTTCAACACCATTATAATCTTAGTAAAAAAATGCTTCCTTTTACTTAAAATCATTTTAAAATCCAGCTATTTCATTATACTAGATTTAATCCTATTTTTTAACGCCAGTTGAAATTGACGGGTTTAAATATGGGCTCACAATATTTCCTTTTCATATCGCAAAAAAATTCTTATCAAGATAGTACTTTTTGCTATTTAAAAAATACTTTTTAAAGAGTACGTTTTTACTTTTCTCCGAAGCAACCCTGGACCAATCAAGCAACGAATTCTACATACGTTCCACAATCAAACGTGACAATAACGTATTGTTGTGAACCATAATAGTTCGAAACTGTTATGTCTTCTTGACTGTTGTGTCTACTCGTAAGAAGACACAGCAGTTTATTGCTGTGAACCGTAATAAGCCTATAAAAGAATATCAGGAAAGAACGGCACTAAGGAAAATAAACCTACATAATTTCAAAGAAGCACAAGCCGCAACTCAGGTGAAGCAAAAGAGACCACGAGGAGGCCGAAGAGTAATTGCAAGACAAAGAATTGCGCAATTACACAGTATTATACCTTTGGTAATGGATGCTAAGTTATAGTAGCACCCACTAAAATAATATAAAACTCGCGTTTTACTCTTTTTCCTTAACTAAATTAACCAAATTGCATTTTCGCTCCTACAGACAAGTTCCGTAGAAACGAAAACACACTTCAAATTCTAAAGAATTATTTACAACCAATTTTGCCAATTAATAAATAAACCTAAACTTACCAAATTGCATTTCTGTTCACATAGAAACGAAAATGCATAATTCCAAAGAAATGTTTACGATTAACTTTTTAATAAATAATTCCAATGAGCTCTTCGCAACCAATTTTGCTAATCAATGCATTTCCGTTCGAACAGACAAAGTTCTATAAAAACGAAAATGCATTGACCCAAACCCAAAATAAACAAACAATTCCAAAGAATTGTTTATTGCTAATATAAAAAGCTTACAGACGGAAAATGCAAGGTCAGCACTTTCGTTAGTATAAATACCACCTAAGAAATTATTGTATTTTAGTCTTAAGATAGATTCACAATAAAGAACTAACGGTTTAAAAATTTGTTTTTTTTTATTTCGCGTCAAATTCAAACTCGTTTCTATGCTACTCAAAAAAGGTTACTAATAACCAAAATGCAAAAAGAAAAATTAAACTACTGCTACTGGGGTGGTTCAGCAGCAAGCAAGAAGTCGTCACCAACAACAACAGCAATATTAATAACAGCAATAACAACAAAAGCAGCAATTTTTTCCATTTTATCACTATTTTTAGTGCAATATTTATGATTGCAACTATCTTGTATATAATCAATAGATATTACAAAAATTATGTGAAAAAACAAATGTTACGAAACATAAGCAACTTTGTATAATAGCATTTTACAAATTAAGTTAAAAAAAAATATATATATAAACACTATTCACTTAAATCAAATAAAGTTTACTATAGTAGATACAAAATAAGTATTCATATTAATCCTTTAGAAAAAATGATAAAATTTGACACAAAAAGTTACTACCAAGGCTGTTTTGGTATACTTTTCAATAAATATTGCGAGAATTGTCAAAAAAAAAATTATAGACATAGGTAAAATTAGATATATGGCACATAGAAGCAAAGCATGGCATCGGGAATGCTTCAAATGCAAATATTGTAATAAAAACCTTATAAAAACAGGTTTCGTAGAACACGAACCACACTTAATATGTAACAAATGCAATCAAGAATATAATTGCTATTATGAACAATAAAAACTATGGAAAATCAAACTAAATTACGAAAGCCTTCAATAAATGTAAATGGAGATAGATTCAGCAAATGAGATATTAAAAAATTAAAAAAGACACCAGGTAGGCAATATACAAAGAGATAAATTAGTGAGATAAGAAGTAAAATAAGTGAGTTAAGAAATTTCATAAATAAGAAAGAAGATCAGAAAAGAACTTTAGATCTCGAAAGTTTTGAGATAATAGTTAAATCGATAGAAACATTTCTGATAGAAAGAAGTGAACCAGTAGAAAATCAGCCTAAAAAGATAATCAAGATGTCAGCTTTTAATCTAGAAACGGACCTTAAGGCCATACCAATATTTAATGGACAGTATAGGGAATTAGAGCCATTCCTAAAAATTATAGAATTACTACATGAATCCTACACATTTGACGCAAAGAAAACACTAATAGAATTTGGTTCTAGTGTAAAACTTTAGGTTCAAATATAGCATCATTCGAAGATCTTAAAACACGTCTTCAGGCAAGATATAAGAGCAATGTAACAATCGCTCAAATCCACACACAGTTAGCACAAACAACTCAGAAAAATAATTCAGTTATAAATTTCAAAGACAAGATTTTGAATCTAGTATCAGAACTTAATAGTTTACAAATAAAAGAGTTAGGAACAGTGCAACAAGCGAGCAAAAAGCGGTAATAGAAACAATGAACGAGAAATATGCTTTAACAATTTTCAAAAACGGTTTAGATGATAGTTTAAAAACTACACTGTTTGCAGCTCAGCCACATAGTTTCAATACAGCAATAGACATTGCACAGCAAGTCGAACGCGACACTCAAAACAACAGCTCCAGAATTTTTAACTACCATGCAAACCCTAACAGACAACATCCTCGACGGAACTATAATGATAGGAACAACCCTCAGAACGTAAATAGAAATAGAAATTTCAATTATAATAGAAATAGTAACAATTTCAGTTACGGTTCGAATCAACAAAACAGCTACAATAGAAGTAATCAACAAAACAATCAAAATAGATACAATAACAAACTTATTACATGGCGATCCTGCAGATTCGATCCTGTGAATCCTGACGCTTAAATCCTTCGAATAAACAAGTGCTGTTGATCCTAAACTTGCAACTAAACTGATCCAGCAGACCATGATCCTGCAAACTTTAAAATCCTGTGACAGATCCTGCGACAAAACATATCCTGTGAACATCTTGAAGTTTCTTGGGAAGATGCCAATATTTTTCTGTTGAGATCCTATCATCAAAAACTATTGAAACAATCAAAAATTATTTAAAAATTCCCATTATATTTCCAACATGGAATTTCCCGGAAATAAACTCGGCGGAGCAGGTAGATCAATCTTTAGCTACGAAAAATATATTAAGAACACAAAGAACACATTTTCATCGATGGACAAAATATCGACATATTCGTTTGCATGCGGAATCCAAGTATATGCCAAGAGTTTTGTGAAGCTGCTTTACGCACAATTAGCGTTCAAAGAGAAATCTCTTTTCAATTTGCTACGCTACAAAGCAAACTATTTAAACGATTTAAACATGTCGAAAAATATACAGAAGCTTCTAATGAAATTTCTGATTGCTGTTCTTAACTTTTGGTTATAAAACAAACACACCAGCAGATTACCAACTACTTTAATCTTTTTTATTTATCATTGAAAGCTAATATTTTGTTAAAAATGTTCTACTTAATAAATTTCCTCATATCAAAGCTGTTTGACATGTTAAAAAAATTTTTTTATTTGATAAATTTTATTCTATAAATACAATAATTTCAAAAAAGCTTATTATATCACATAAGATAATAAATGTAAGCTTATCTAAATAAATGTAGATCAAATATGAACCCAAAAATATAATTTTGAAGAAATTATTGTTAATTTAGAATTATTTTACAGTTTTCTATTTAAATTTGCACTTTAATATTAAAAGCAAATGTTAATAGAGGTAATAATATAGGTTATAAATGATAAATGCAATTTATCATGAACAGGATCATTATCATTATCATTATCATTTATCATTTAATCATTTTATTTATCATTAAATAAAAAGAATCAGTAATATGTATTTAGAATTATTGCAATATAAAAAATATAAATGATAAATGTAATTTATCATGAACAAGATTATCATTAAACAAAAAGAATCAATAATATTTATTTCGAGTAACTACAATAGTATTGGTTCATTACAATGCCCTAATGTATAGCAATAAATTGTTTTAAAATTATAGAGGTATACATTTTTTTAAACCTTATTTATATGGAAGAAAATTTATTTTGGTCACTGACCATAGACCACTAGTCTCATTGTTTTCGCATAAGAACCCATCATCCAAGATGACCAGAATAAGAATGGATTTATCTGACTATGACAAGTGATAACAAGGAGAAAGAGACAGCTTGAAGATAGAACAGAGATTATGAGCAAAAATATGGTGAAAAATGCGAGTGAAAAGAAAAATAATGGTACCAACCAGCCGAGTCAACATCTCCAAGGAAGTGTTAAAGAGAGTAACATATCTCACAAGGAGTCTGATCAACTCTATATTTGGGAATGTACATCCTTTAATGACGTAAGGAAGGTAATAAGAATGAAATTTAATATAAAAGAAAAATGCAAGCTTGCCTTAAAAACAATTAATAATGAAGTGCACATACGTGTAGCGATTACCCTTCGCGCCTAGGTGAGATGTTAGAGAAGCTACATCGTTTATTACGAAATTCACAAATAAAGAAGCTAGCCCTTTGTGATAAAGATTTTATATATAAAAATATCGATATTAGTATGTTTAAAAAAAAATACAATGCATTGAAAGAAAATGAAACCTCGCCAATCAAAATACTAGTAAACAATACAAATTAATTGAAGAATTCCACAATTCAAGCACATCTGGACACATGGGAATAAGAAACACAATTTCTAAACTTAAACAAAGATATATTTGGAAAGGGATGAGGAAAATGGCAAAAGAATTTATAAATAGCTGTGAAAAATGCAACAAACATAAAACTACACAACACATAAAAGAAGGTTTAGTGTTGAAAGACCCACCAGCCACGAGTTTCGAGAAGATCTCCATTGACACAGTGGGTCCATTACGCATTTCAAACGGACATAGATACATTTTAACGATGCAATGCGAGTTAACAAAATTTGTAATCGCACACCCGATCGAAACCAAAGACGCTAAGACAGTCGCATCAACCCTTGTTGAGCAGCTCATACTAAAGTACGGTTGTTTTAAAACACTTTTGTCTGATCGTGGGACTGAATTCACAAATGAGCTAATGTCAAGTGTGTGTAAACTACTTGACACTCGCCAAGTGTTTAGTTCTCCCTACCATCATCAAACAATCGGAGCGCTCGAAAGAAACCACAGAGTACTTAACCAATACATGCTTTCCTTCGCAGAATATTACGAATGGAATAAGTGGATAAATTACTATACTTTTGCGTATAATACGACACCTCATGTCGACACAGAATACTCTCCGTATGAGCTAGTTTTTGGGAAATTGCCTTCGCTACCAAGCGATGCACTCAAACCAATAAGAACAATTTATGATTTAGACAATTATGTAAATGAGCTAAAGATTAGACTAAGGACTTCTATAAACAAAGCTAGAAATTTGATAAGCACTGTAAAAGATAAGAGAAAGATAGCTTACGATAAAGATAAGAATATTGCGATATTAGAAATAGGAGATTTAGTTTTCGTAAGGTTAGAATATAAAAAAAAATTACAAAGCCCTTATGAGGGACCTTTTAAGATTGTTGATAGAAAAGGAGTCAACTCTGTCATTGAAATTCCATAACAATTTATTAAAGAAATACACAAAAGCTATTTAATAAGCCAAACATGTAATGTAAATAATACTACGAATACAAAAATTTAAGTCTTTCATAATTCATATTTTTACAAAAACATTACAAATATATATAAGACAAACAAAAATGTGTGTTTTTTTACCAAACTTACTTTAACTTAGAATACTATAACATGATGTAAAATATATATACATAAATATAACATATTTTAAGCTATATATATGTAGAATATTCTTAAATTCCTCCACTCTTTGAAAATCATTTCAAGAAATAATTGTTCGCTTAAGGGTATGGGTGTAGTGTCATAGCACAGCCAGCTAACGGTACGCTACACGTTAATAACAAAATATGTATTCTTTTCTTTTATTCATTCTTTTGTCACAAACAGCGTTTAATGAATGGCATTAGGTCATGACTACATTTCGTCATAACCAAAAGTAAACAATGCGCTCACTGGCCAGCTAACCTAATTAGCAGCTCAAGTGCAAGCACAAGTGCAGGCCAGCATAAATTTTGAATACCGAATCAATGAGGAAGTGAATGAAAAGAAAACACCAATTAAAAATTAAGTTACCAAATATTGCATTTGGAACGATGTGAAAATAGAATAGTGGGGAGGAGTTAAGAATTTATTGTAATAATTAATAGTGGTATTTTTGATTTTAATATAAGTATATTTTGAAAATAAAGACAAGAATTAATTTAGTCTTCAATGAATAAATATGACTTTGATTCTCTAAGTACGGCACATTGGCCATCAAATTTTTAGCAGCCTTATCTACGGCAATAGCATTCTATCTAAAATAATAACACTTAGATAGATAGGTACATAATTTATCACTTGGACCAAACTTATTACACTGGTAAGATATGATAGAACATAAAAATGCATATCGGGAATTGTGTATTCGTTGTATTAACTATGTGCGAGTTACGTTTACACTACACCAACAACAACATGCGCCGCAATAAGTTACGTACACCTGAATTGCAACATAATATGTCGGTCAATACTTGCTCAATGATATGATAGATATGATAGAACAGCTAACACAGGAAATGCAAAATTAACAAATATTAATTTCAGTCTAAAAATCCAGAATAATAAAAATATTGCTTACACACACATTTATTAGTCTAAGTATAAAAAACAGAATAACTAAAAGTAAAATATTGCAAATAAACAAATATTGCTTACACACACATTAGTAGCTAATTCCAATAAACAGAATAATCCAAATAAAATATGAACAAATAAAATATTGATGACATGTGCATTTATTTTAAGTCAATTTTGTATATAAGCTTAAGTAGCAATTAAGAAACTTCAGAAATAAACTGATTGTTAAACATTATAGTTGTGTTTTTTAACGCTCTTCCTACGGTACGACATAGCATAGTTGCTGCAATACAAATCATTACAGAGTTATTAATATTTAAATTGTGTTAAGTTGTTATAGTTAATTTTAGTGTAAATAAAAACATTAATCTTAAAATCAAGTTTTCATTTTTTATTTGTTGGAAAAGACCTAAGTTTCCACAATCACTTCACTAAAAGTGACTCACAGTGAAAGTGAGATACTGCTTTAAAAAATACCTTTGTTTAAGTATAGTTTTTTCTAACACTCTGACAAACTTTATTTTTTGCTGAGTTGGCAAGTCGAGGATATACGTATTATTTTATTGTAAATTATTTTTGTTGTTCTTAATTAAAGTAAAGAAAATCGTAAAAACAAAACGAGGTGTATAAGATCTCGTCACACTCAAAGTGAGCCACCTTATATTGTTTTTGTTAAAATAACGGTAAAAATTTTTAATAACAACTACTGCACGCATGTAAGTACTGATGCTTCAGTTGTACATTGAAAAGCAATTAGTTAAGATGGGTCGGCAAACTAGTTTGGAAATAAGACAAAGAGTTGTGGCGGAACCTTCAGTGACGCCATCCCTCACTCTGCAGCTCTTCAAGCTATCCAGCGACACTCTGTCGCTATGTAATCTAACACACATAGTTGCCAACACAATGACTAGCTTTCCACTTACCACTTCGTGATAAGCCAAGTAAATCATTCGTCACATATTAAACTGCTGCTGCACTTATATTTCAGCAGGCATTCCATTTGTTTATTCTAGTTCAAAACGTGTTGACTTTCTCGCCTTCTGACGCTTTGTCATTAACGACAAACCGTCAAGCATAGCGATCATATTTATGTCGCTGAGTAACGGAGTTACAGTACACCCTGCAACACTACCCATAGAAAATAAGATAACGCATGGTAAAGTGTTCTTAATATAATTCCAAGAACATTTTACCATATAAAACCCATGTTTGCTATTTTATGACACACTTATGTCGCAAACATAACACTCTTTTTAGTCACAACTTGTGTGGCAATATTAAATTACAAATAAATTAAATTACAAAATCTAAATCAATATTGAAATTGCTTACAGATTGCTCAAGTGAATTCCTTCGATTAACACAATTAACCAATCGTTCACCTACTGACCTAAAGAAAGAAGCGCAGGCAGAATTGTGCAAGCGAGTCAGTCGTTCACTTATCGACCTAGTTCGATTCTTAAGAAAGAAGCGCAGGCAAATTTGCGCTAGTGAACACATGCTGCATCGCTTAATGAAAGCGAAAGCAAAACATTGAATTAAAGAATTTATTTTGAACCAATAGCAATGGAAAGAAAGTGTCATACGGAATTTGCGTCACTTTCTTTCCCATCAAAAGTATCTGCCAAAAGAGCAGAAGAGTTAGTTTGAGACTTCGAAGTATAACAATTAAGTAATTATAAATACTAGAGTTTACAAGTACTAGAGTAACAAGTTTAGTTCAAAAATAAAAGACATAAATAATCTCCAACACTTTGTGCGTTATTAATTAAACTGAAGTTAAAACTTAACGGCTCACTATGGCGGTCATATTACCGATCATATTAGCGATCGTTGCCTGCCTGTTGGACTAGCTACCCAACACGCAGGCCATCGAGTCGCCAGCAAGTAGCTGGTATGTGCAGCGTCGGCATATTCTTATCGCACTGTTCGTCGCGTCATTAGCGCTGATGACGAGTCGGACGTTTATAAATGCCAGCGTCGATGACCATTGACGCTTATTACATTGTTTGCCGTTTTATAAACAATGGATAAAGTGTAAGTAATCGTGGCAGCTATGTGTGTGTTTGCGACGCTATCGCTATTATGGTCTATGCTACCGTAGGTAGTTCAGTAGAGTTTTTCGTACGCGCGAGTTACGACACCCACAGCACCCACAACAACAACTGCGAACCAACCACCACCAAAGCCACAGAGGGCCAACAACCAAAATGCTGACAAATAGTTAAGTGCATTTATTGTTTACATTCAATTTTATTGCTTCTCTTTCGATTGCGACATTGTAACGTCACAACTAATTTAGGGCATATTAAAAATATTGTTTATATTATATTAAGTAGTTTCTTTTACGATTGCAACATTGTAACGTTGCAATCAATTAAATTTAAGGCATTTTAAAACTGCATATGTAAATTCTAAGAATACTTTTGCTTACATTATTTTTAAGATTCATAGAAGTTGTTAAGTTACCAAAAATTCAAATTAAATTCAGATTGTATTCAGCAGTAAAAGAAGGAAGTTGTGTTTTATTTTAATCTCCGGTCGTATTAAAAACCTAACTCGCAAGCTTCGTTGCCCACACCAACTACAGCAACAACAGCTACTTCAGTAACAACAACAACAACTGCTACGCAACCACCACTAAAACCTCGCAGGGCCAACTGCTGATTAGGCAATAAGTATTTAAGTGTTTTTCTTTTGTTTTGAATTATATTTTATTTTATTTCCTACATTTAACATTGTTTATATGATTGCAGCACTGTAGCGCTGAAATCCATAAGTAGGCTATTTAAATTCCGCTTATTATTCTTAGAATCTTTAAGAAACCACTTAACGTTTGTTTATACGATTGCAACATCTTGTCGTTGCAATCCATAAGTAGGTTATATTAAAATTGTTTATATTAATTCCTAGAATAGTAAAAATAATAATATGTGACATGTAAAATAGTTTACTTTAAAACCAAAAATCAAAAATACAGTCAGTTGTTCTTCAGCATTAAACCAAACAAGTGTTTTTTTTACTTCAAAGGTTCTTCCAACCTTTAACTGGCGCAGTCGTTAGTCCGGTGAACGGTTTATCCTTTGAAAAATATAAAGGAAGTTAAATTAAATCGAACTTAATCAAAACGAAATCGAAATAAAAAAAAAATAAAAAAATAAATATACATATAATATATTGATCATCTATCGAGTACTCAAGCACAATCAGAGCATATGATTGTAGCATCAGGAAAGAAGACGAGATCAACCTTCACTGAATATGATTGGTTGATCCATAATTAAAATAGATAAATAAAAACTAAATAGAGGAAATCTTATAATTTACATAAGTTAATTTAAGTTACAATTCATAAATTTTTTTTTATTTTTCTTTAAACCCTGCACTCAAACACTGCATTAACTCACACTAACAAAATTATTCTCCTTCCCTAGACTGCCTTTGATCACTACACAGATGATCGAGGTCAATAACATACCAAAAGACCAAAGCATCATACCACTACGACTAGGACCCGCAAGAACTGTTACTAATTTCAATAACTTCATTCACATTATTAAGCTCGAAGATTACAAAATAAATATCAACGATATAAATAATTCAATCAATCTTTTTGGAAAACACGCACTCACAACGAACGCTGTACACGTCACTAGACTTAAACTCAAAGAACTCGAAAATAAATTTTTCACACTGTACCCTACCCAAAGACAAAAACGAGGGCTAATTAATGGGCTTGGCTTTGTGGTCAAATTTATAACAGGCAACATGGACGCCAGAGATGCGCAAATTATTAACAATCAAATAGAAAACGTATACGCGAATCTAAATAACGTCACAAACACATTACTAGACCAACACACGATAAATTTCCAAATGATGGAAAGATTCAAAAATATCACTTCGCATATTAATAATGAACAATACAAAATAGAAGCATACATGACAAACACAGCTAATAAATTAAAACGGGAAGAAAATATACTCATTGAAACACAATATCTTAACCAATTTAACTTTCATATCGACCTACTAACTAATCATCTATCAAATATAGCCGAAGCAGTGGTTTTATCTAAACTAAGTATAATTTCAAAATTTTTACTTAGTCCAGAAGAACTAAATATTATAGAACAAAAACATATTGAACAAAACATAAAAATCGAATCAATTGAAAATATTTATGAACTACTAAGCATGTAAGCCTACTATAATAAGTCCAATATTATTTTTAATGTACTGGTACCAAGTGTTTCCAAAGAAAATTATTATTTGTATCATATTATTCCTTTACCTATTAACGAAACAAAAATAATTGTAACAGAACCATACATAACATTAAACGAAATTACTACTGTAATACCCCGATTAAACAAGAAGACACCAAAACCTCAGCATGTATTGGCAATATATTGAGCAACAAAGTAGCTTACTGTCACCTCAACGATGTGGGGAAAATGGAAACAATTTTCCAACCAGAGCCTAACTTCATTCTTTTCATTAACATACCAAATATACTAATAAACTCTACTTGCAGCACCAAAACACTCCAAGTAGAAGGCACTGCATTAATACACTTCAAGAACTGCGACGTCTCAGTAAATGGTTTAACGTATCAGGATAACGCATACACATTCTGGGACCAAATCTATATTCCTGCACTTCCAACTAACAACGTTTCTGCGAATTCTACAACTGAAGTTCTGAGCTTACAAAAATTGAAAGACTTCAACTTCCGAACAAACATCAAAGTTAACAACTTAGAAGTAACAACTACAACGGTACACGCAATCACAACTGCATCAACATTTGCATGTACCATAATAGCCATCACTATATTCATCATAATCATCAAAAAACGGAAAAGTTACAAAATTCAACTACAATCCTTCGCTCCGACCCCAACAACATCATTGTGGCCGTCGCTCTATTTTAAGGGGGGAGGAGTTACGTTGCCCACACCAACTACAGCAACAACAGCTACTTCAGTAACAACAACAACAACTGCTACGCAACCACCACTAAAACCTCGGAGGGCCAACTGCTGATTAGGCAATAAGTATTTAAGTGTTTTTCTTTTGATTTGAATTATATTTTATTTTATTTCCTACATTTAACTTTGTTTATATGATTGCAGCACTGTAGCGCTGAAATCCATAAGTAGGCTATTTATATTCCGCTTATTATTCTTAGAATCTTTAAGAAACCACTTAACGTTTGTTTATACGATTGCAACATCTTGTCGTTGCAATCCATAAGTAGGTTATATTAAAATTGTTTATATTAATTCCTAGAATAGTAAAAATAATAATATGTGACATGTAAAATAGTTTACTTTAAAACCAAAAATCAAAAATACAGTCAGTGGTTCTTCAGCATTAAACCAAACAAGTGTTTTTTTTTACTTCAAAGGTTCTTCCAACCTTTAACTCGCGCGAATAGACCTGCAGCATTCTTGCTGCAATAAAATAGTTACGGCTTATTATACAAATTACTTCAACTTGTTATACCAATTACTTCAATTGTAAATATAGACTTAACTTCAATTTAAAAGTGTTTATTTGCTTTCTTCGATTGCAAAAGAAGGATAAGTAACCACGGAGTAATCGAACTTTACCAGGAGGGAAAGTCTCAAAGGGCTATAGCTGAATATGTCAATAAGAGTCGAGGAACTGTACAACATATTATTCACCGCTTCACTAATTAAAAAAGAATAGCAAATAAGCCGAAAAAAAGCAACAGAAAGGTGTTTTCACAAAGAAATGAGGCCTTTATTATTCGAGAAATAAAGAAGAACCCTCGTCTTAGCGCGCCAAAATTCTATGAAATGGTTAATGATCAACTGGATATACACGTCAATCCCGAAACAGTGAGAAGGATCCTCAGGAAACACGGCTACAATGGGCGGATGGCTCGAAAGAAGCCATTTATTAGCTTGAAAAACCGCAAAAAAGTCCGGATTTTGCACAGAAATACACCCCATGTCAAAATTATAAACGCATAAAAGTTTTACTAATATCTTTTGTTGGGCTTATGTGATCATATTTGAACTTATACCTTTTCACAAGTTAATTAAGAGAGACAAGTGCACATAACAAACAACAAAAACAACAACACCTAGAGTAATCATAGGTAGACTAAGCAAATATTACTGTAACAAAATTATGTTAAAGAATAGACAGTATAGCTTGTTTTAAAATTAGTGTTTTGAAAAATGGTAAGCAACTCACTGAAGTGGAAAAAGGCAAAGTTTTAGCTTTTACTTCCGAAAAAAAATCTTTTCGTGAAATAAGTCGGTTAATCGGCAGGAGTGACTGTGCTGTGAGAAATTTCCTTAAAAATTAAGAAAATTATGCAGCAAAAACCATCATCGTGGTCGAAAAAAAAGCAGCCGTGATGTACGAAATACTATTCGGGTGGCTCAAAACAGTACAAAAAGCTTGCGTAATATCAAGGTTGAATGCAACATTACTGTTTCTAGGAACACAATACACCGTGCTTTAAAAGATTCTGGTAAAATTATATTTTTAAAAATGAAGCCAGCTTCTAGATTCACCGTTGAGCACAAACTAAGGCGTAAGAACTTTGCTCGTTGCAATATGGGGCGCAATTGGAATCTAGTAAATTTTTTATAAAAAATTCAAATTTTGACATAGTCATAAGTTTACCAAATCTATTTTAAGGTTATCTTTTCTGACGAAAAAAAATTTAATCTAGACGGACCGGATGGCTGTAATGGATATTGGAGAGATTTACGTCAAGAACCACTGTATTTTTAAAAAGAAATTTTGGGGGTGGATCACTGATGGTGTGGGGCGCCGTCAGCACACTAGGTAAGCTTGATCTTCATTTCCCGTACACACGTATGAGCTCAGAAGAGTATATCGGCGTCCTATCTGCAAATTTGTTGCCTTTTATTCACCTGCATACGGGTGAAAATCTTGTTTTCCAGCAAGACAATGCAGCATGTCACGCGTCGCACTTTAAGTTGGTTTGCAGACAACAACATTCCTCTTCTTGAGTGGCCATCAATTTCTCCAGACCTGAACATTATGGAAAATGTGGGAAGTGCCTTAGTAAGAGAAGTTTATGGAGGAAATAGAAAATACTCTACAAAGAAAGAGTTAAAAGAGGCCATTCTTAAATCATGGGAATCTCTTAGCACGCAGCAAGTGCACACTTTATTTAATTCAATGCCAAATAGGATTTTTGAAGTCATAGAAAAGAATGGAAACACAACACATTATTAAAATAGTTGAAATAAATAGTACTTTATAAAAAATAATGACTTGCGTTTATAATTCTGTTACAGTCATATATGCCTTGTCTCTCTATACTTTGTTTAGGTGTTGTTGTTGTTGTTGTTGTTGTTGTTGTTGTTGTTTGTTATGTGCACTTGTCTCTCTTAATACACTTGTGAAACGATATAAGTTACAATATGATCGCATACACACAACAAAATATATTAGTAAAACTTCTGTGCGTTTATAATTTTGATACGGGGTGTATGTTCTGAAAGACATGAACTTTTGGCAAAAGGTAAGCGACTTAAAATGCAGGTTTAAGAGCTGCTAACAATATTTTTTAGGTTTTATTTACAGACGACAGTAGCTTCAACTTATTTGGCTCAGACGGTAAACAGATGGTATGGCGCCAAAAAATGCTGCGCTTAAACCGAAAAACCTTACGGCGAGTATTAAGCACGGTGGTGGCTCCGTAATGGTTTGGGGTGCATGGGAGGTGGTGGCACCGGCAATCTGCAGTACATTCCAGGGATAATGAAAAAGTTCACATATATAGATATTTTGAAACGAAATCTTAAGCCAAGTATTCGAAAATTGGGGATCGAAGAAGACTATTATTTTTATCAGGCCAATGATCCCAAGCATAAATCTTATGTTGCACAGCAATGGCTGTTATATAATTGCCCGCACGTATCAGATGTACCACCACAGTCTCCGGATTTAAATATTATAGAAAACTTGTGGGCGCATCTTGATTCAAATTGTATCCCAAGCGATACGCTTAAAGAGTCTGAAATAATTTCTATCGACCAATATAAGAAAAAATAATAATTAAAGTGGAAACAGTTACTATAGATAGAGATTTTAATGTTAGCACAATAGATACATAGAGATAGCATAATACATTTTGTGAATTATCTTGCATAAGATTGAGAATATTTTTCAAAATATAATATTACATAACAAATTGTCTTGCGGTTTTTGTTGATAGATAGTAGCATTCAACGGATTTTATTAAAACTTTTTGCTATAAAAAGTTGTGTAATTGTTAAAAACAACACATTTTTAACCTAATTTAAATACAGTTTCAACCTAATTAAAATACAGTTTCAACCTAATTAAAATACAAAACATGGAAAATAACAATATGAAATTGGAAGAGAAATTCGACTGCAATCCAGAGAACTATATTATCATCAGCCTGGAACCTACTTTTTATTTGACAGCAACAAATTCTCATCTGGAAAACTACGATCACTTCACTTATATATGGGCACATCCATGATTTGGGGATATCTTCGCGCCGATGCTTCAAATGAAGATTGAAGAATTATGTGAGAACTATGTGAAAAACATGAACGATTCAAATGGTATTCCAAGAGATACGCTTAAAGAGTCTGAAGTAATTTCTATCGATCGAAATAGTTACTAAAGATAGAGATTTTAATGTTATTAATAGCACAATATTTTTTGTGAATTATCTTGCATAAGATTGAGAATATTTTCTGAAGATAATTACATTTTAATTAACAAAAACTCATTATAAAACACAAAATTGTTTTTTTTTTATTTTTTAAGTTTTTACTGCATACCGCTTATGTTTGGTATTAATAATTTTTGTTTTTCTTTTATTTCATTCTCAAATGCACCAAACAAAAAAATGCTTTAAAAAAACAAACGTAAATAGGTCACAGCGAAAATGAGTGACGCGAATTACGACACCCACAACATCTACAACAACAACTACAATGCAACCACCACCAAAGCCGCAGAGGACCAACGATCAAATATGCTGAGTATTCACTAAGTAGTTAAGTGCACTTTTTGTTTATAATAATTTTATTGATTTTCCGAGAACTCCGAATATTTTACTGATTTTCTTATATTGACTGTTTTCATGATTGCAACATTGTAACGTTGCCATCAATTAAAAGTAGGGCAGAGTTAAATTTGTTTGTATAAATTCCAAGAACCCACAATATAGAATGCGGTATAAAAATCTGTTTAATCTATACGTCACCGTTTAGCAGATTTCTTAGTACAAGCGCATAAATAACAAACAAACTTTTGTTTGTTATTATGAACGAACGACGGAGTCTCAATTTGAGTACGGTGACTCAAATTTCCGGCATTCATGAAAATAAAAAGACTGACTTAATTTAAGCGCGCAAGTTACATATAATAATAGTTATTTTAAAGCTGATAATGCACCTGCTAAATTCGAAAAAATTATTAAGCAAATTATTAAATAAAATTTAATAACAAGAACAGGAAACAAAGTAACTTAATCAGCTTAAATCCAAATGTGTGAACTGAATTAAATTGTAGTTCACAACAACAGTCATTGAACTTTATTTCGCAACCAAAAGACACGAGTCCATATCAGCAATATTTTTGTTAATAGCCAGTAAGTTTATTAAATGTAAATTTTAGAAGAGTTATTCTACGTTAAGCAGTAATCGAATAAAGCCACATCTCCTCCGTTAAATAACGATTTTTTTTTAAAAGTCTCTTGCCGTGCAAATAATAAAATTCGCACGCTTCAATTACCAAACAAAGAAAACCAATGCAGGTTGTCAGGTGTTTAGTTACAATACACCCTGCAGCACTACCCATAGACAATAAAGTGTTCTTAATATAATATCATTCCAAGAACATCGACTATTTAAGCATTTAAGCATTAAAAAGTGCTAAATTAAAAATAAAGAAAACTAAAAACTTGGATGATGCTATTAAAATTTCACGAAAAGTTGCTAATAACATTTTAATTCAGAGGAAAAAAATCTTTAATAATAACTCCTCGAGTAATACCACTACCTAAATCTGGAGGTTTTCTCCCACTTGCACCTATATTCGCTGCACTTGGTGCACTTGGCGGTCTAACTGGTGGAGTATCTGGTATTACAAAAGCAATAAATGCAGCTAAAAATGGAAAGGAGCAGCTGGCTGAAGCAAAACGTCATAATAGTAAAATGGAAGCTATTGCAATGGGTAAAGGCATGTTCCTAAAACCCTATAAAAAAGGATTGGGACTATACTTAAAACCTTATCAACAAAATTTTTAAAGAAGCTACCTAAAAGAGCCCTTTCTGATGTAGATCTAAGGAAATATGCTAAAGATATTCCACATTTTAGGGGTGTGTTTATGTGTGACACTCTACCAAGTAAACCATTTAAAAAAGAATGCGGGATAATCAATCTGGATATTTCAAAGGGACCCGGTACACATTGGGTAGCATACTGGAAAACTGAAAATGACATTGAATATGTGGCGGAACCTTCAGTGACGCCATCCCTCACTCTGCAGCTCTTCAAGCTATCCAGCGACACTCTGTCGCTAAATAACCTGACACACACAGTCGCCAACACAATGACTAACTTTGCTTGGCTTATCACGAAGTGGTAAGCCAAGCAAATAATTCGTCACATATTTGACTGCCGCTGCTCTTATATTTCAGCAGGCATTCCATTTGTTTTAATTAGTTCAGAACGTGTTCACTTTCTCGCCATCTGACGATTTGTCATAAACAACAAACCGTCAAGTATAGCGATCATATTTATGTCGCTGAGTAACGGAGTTACAATACAGCCTGTAACCCTACCCATACCTAACAATAAAACGTACTTTTAGTAATTCCAAGTACACTCCTCAGAAAACGCATGTTTGCATTCCCACTTGTGTCGCAAACATGTCACATTATTTTATGTCACAACTTGTGTGGCAATAGCAAATTATAAACAAAATTAAACAGAATTCTTTTTCAATTGACCAACCTAGCTAAAGATTGCTCAAGCGAATTCCTCCGAATCCACTTGAGTAAACTAGTTTATATCACTACTTTGTGACACAGTAAATTATAAATATAGATTAAACAAAATTCAATACACCAAGCGCTTAAAAGATTGCTCAAGCGAATTCCTCCGAATCCACTTGAGCAACCCAAATACTAAGCCAGTTGACACAAGTGTATTCTGCCGACCTAACAAAATTCTGTGGACAGAAAAGTGAGCATACACATAATTGCGCAAGCGATACACACGCTTACACAATTAACCAATCGTTCAGTTATCGACCTAAAGACAGAAGCGCAGGCAGAATTGCACAAGCGAGTCAAACTCACTTACTGACCTAGTTCGTTTCTTAAGAAAGAACTGCAGGCAAATTTGTGCTGGCCAATTAGCAACTCACACAATAAAAAGAACGAAACTAAATTTTTGAAACCAATGAAAACGGAAAGAAAGTGTTATACAAATTCTGCGTCACTTTCTTTCCTATCAAACGGGCCCTAATAGAAGAGCAGAAAGTTAGCTTGAGACATCCAGAAAATATAACAATTAACTATAATAAATACCAATGTAAAATTTGATATTAAGGGAGTCTTAAGATAGATTAAAAACTTTGAAGTTGGAATAAAATTAAATCTTTTTATAAAAATAATTATGTGTTTATTTCAAAAGTAATAAATTCCTCCAGTATAAAGTTAAAAGTTAACGGCTCGCTATGGCGGTCATATTACGTTCTGACTGTATTTATGCTTAGCGATCGTTGCCTGCCTGTTGGACTAGCTACCCAACACGCAGGCCATTGAGTCGCCAGCACATAGCTGGTATGTGCAGCGTAAGCATTTGCTTATCGCATTGTCCGTCGCGTCATTAGCGCTGATGACGAGTCGGACTTTTATAAATGCCAGCGTCAACGACCGTTGGCGCTCATTGCATTGTTTTATGTTTTTATAAACAATGGACAAAGTCATTATATTCGTTGCGGCTATGTGTGTGTTTGCGACGCTATACGTAGCGTTGCAGCGGGTTTTTAATATGCTATGGTGGCATGGGCTCTGGTCTATGCTACCATAGCTGAAACAGTTTAGTTTTGTGTTCGCGCGAGTTACATTACCACCAACGACGGTAATAACATTGGCACCACCTAAGCCATTGAGACAACAACAACTAAGACAACAACAACAACAATAACAACAACAGCAGCATTAACTAGTATTACTGAAGTTACAACAACAACAAACTACTAAAACTCGACGCAGAACCTATCCCATTGATTTCCACTTCAACCACCTAAGCCATTGAGACAACAACAACTAAGACAACAACAACAATAATAAAAACTCACAATAAGCAATAATCACATTTCTGTAATAAATTAGTTCAGTTGTTTATTTAGGTTACATTACATTTCTTTTGTATGTCACAAAAGAAAAGACATACAATTATTTTAAGTTATTCTCAGTATCTCTTTGATAATCCGCAACGTTTAACCATGTGTTTTAAAATATTGTTGCACCCATTAAAACTAGGTGACACTTAAAATTATCAACATGCATTTTTGGAATGTATGTCATAAGCAAACATATTGAGTATTAAAATATATAAAAATTATTCATAGATAGCATTTTTGAAACCTATGTCATAAACACATATGTATTCATATTTAGAATTTCTTTAGAATGTATACATACATTACAGTAAAAATTGGTGAAAGTTGTAAAGTAAGAGAAAAATTTTAATAAAACTAGATCAGTTTTGGCATTCAAAAAGAAAAGTTGTGTTGTCTGTTTTTCCTCAACTATAACTGGCGCAGTCGAAAGTTCTCGCGAACGGTTCTGTGTAAAGTGTTATAAAATAAGACCGGCGGTTTCCCGAGTTTTAAAAAATAACAATAAGATTATCGAAGGATCATCGATCATCTAGCACCAAGGGTACAGGAGCAGCACAAACTGGAGGATTGCAGTCCTTAATCGAGAGAGAATCTACACTCAAGAAGAAAAACAGGCATGACAGTAAAACTGATACTCGTAGGATTAATGTAAGTCAAGTATTGCAATTGTTTCATTGTTATAAATGCATAGGAAAATAAAACAGTTTTTCCCGTATACTAAACCAAGAAGAACAGCAAGCTTAGGATCAATTCCTGAAAATTTAGAAGTAGTAGATTTTGATCAAATTAAATTAAGAGAAAGTGTGTCAAGTGTTTTCGAAAACTCAAATCAAAGTTTTAGTGTTCAAATGGCAAATCCATCTGCAGGTGATATTCTTAACTCATTGCGAATTCCTGATGTAATCAAAGATCTGCCTCGTTATGACGGCAATCCAAGATTGCTTCACGAGTTCATAATTAATGTAGAAGAGATCCTCACACATATTTTGCATCTAGACGGGTCTCCCCAATCAACAATCTTGTTGAGAGCCATTCGCAACAAAATTGAAGGCCCGGCCAACGAGGTACTAAATATTGTCATGTTTCCTCACCATTCAATTCTTTGTGGTTGGTGCTGCCCGTGGCTAGGTAGCCCTTGCATTGCACCACTGTCGTCCCTCTGGCAGCGCTGGTACGCTGGCATATTGCGCGGCTAAGGCTCGCCGGATGGGGTGGTGTTCTTGCCAGCCTGGTCCGACAGCAGGAAACTACACATGAATAAAAATCGTACCAGCTGAAAAGAAAATTACCGCCTGGTAAAAAAACCCGGAAAAACCCATAACCAACGAAAAATCTCGAAAAACGATAAATAAAAAAAACCCGCTTATTTTATGAACACGACGAAGGAATAAGACTCGGTTGCTTGCGGTTGCCACTTTGGCACGTCTCGTGGGTCGATCTTCGCTGTCGGTTGATCGCCCTTGGCTAACCCGCCCCTTCTGGCCACAAAAGACCAGCCATGGTGACCCTTCGCCTGTGTCTAGGTCACCCCAAAACTCTTATACTTACGCCGTCTCTGTCTTATCCACACCACCTATCCTGTTCTATTAATTACTCATTTTTTCCCTTTTTTTTTCTTCCATATAACAAAGTCATTTATTATTTCTATTCATTCTTAAAACTACTTACATTAACAGTAGGTTCTTAGATCGATTGCTAAATCTTAAGGTTTTTCTATATAAACAGGAATTTAAAGTTCAAATAAGCATAGGTATCGCACTATCGTAAGATGCCCAGAAAAAAAACGACATAACCATCTGTAAGTCAGATCGGTTCGCAATTAAAACCTTTAAAAAGTTTTTTTTTTTTTTTTTTTTTTAACCTATCCGTTACTTTAACCCCAAAATATTTTTTTTCATATGAGTCTGCCTGGGTATTCGTTTTACTTTAGCTTAGTATGATTTTGATTTTATTTTAGTTTAGTTTTTAATTATATTGCTTTTAATAATACAGCTTTTATTTTAGTTTAGTTTTAAATTAAATTGCTTTTAATAATACAGCTTTTATTTTAGTTTAGTTTTAAATTAAATTGCTTTTAATTATACAGCTTTTATTTTAGTTTAGTTTTAAATTAAATTGCTTTTAATTATATAGCTTTTATTTTAGTTTAGCTTTTAATTATATTGCTTTTAATTATATAGTTTTTAATTTTAGTTTAATTTTTAATTAAATTGCTTTCAATTATATAGCTTTTAATTTTAGTTTAGTTTTAAATTAAATTGCTTTCAATTATATAGCTTTTATTTTTAGTTTAATTTTTAATTATATTGCTTTTAATTATATAGTTTTTAATTTTAGTTTAATTTTTAAATTAAATTGCTTTTAATTATATAGCTTTTATTTTAGTTTAGCTTTTAATTATATTGCTTTTAATTATATAGTTTTTAATTTTAGTTTAATTTTTAATTAAATTGCTTTCCATTATATAGCTTTTAATTTTAGTTTAGTTCTAAATTAAATTGCTTTTAATTATATGGCTTTTATTTTAGTTTAGCTTTTAATTATATTGCTTTTAATTATATAGCTTTTATTTTTAGTTTAATTTTTAATTAAATTGCTTTCAATTATATAGCTTTTAATTTTAGTTTAGTTTTTAATTAAGTTGATTTATCTTAGCTTAGTTTTCAATTAACTGGTTTTTAATTATATTGTATTGGTTTTCAGTTTAGTTCTCAATTATGATGTTTTAATTATATCGAGCGTATTTTAGTTTAGTTTTTAATTGAGTTGTTTTATCTTAGTTTAGTTTTCAATTAAATGGTCTCTAATTATATTGTTTTGGTTTTTAGTTTAGTTCTTAATTATGTTGCTTATAATTATATCGCGCTTAATTTAGTTTAGTTTTTAATTAAGTCGTTTTATTTAGTCTAGTTTCTCATTAAGTTTTTTTTTTTTTTTATTTTAGTTTAAGTTTTTAATTATCTCGCGTTTAATCATATAGCTTTTATTTTAGTTTAGTTTTTAATTAAATCGTTTTTATTTTAGTTTAGTTTTTCATTAGGTTGTGTTATTTTAGCTTAGTTTTTATTAAATAGTTTTTATTTTAGTTTGGTTTTTAATTATCTCGCGTTTAATCATATAGCTTTTATTTTAGTTTAGTTTTTAATTAAATCGTTTTTATTCTAGCCTAGTTTTTATTAAGTAGTTTTCTTTTAGTTTAAAATTTTTTTTTCTTAGTAGTTTTAGTTTAGCTTAGTTCTTAATTAAGTTGTTTTTTAATTCTATCGTGCTTATTTTAGTTTAGTTTTTTATTAAGTTGTCTTTATTTCAGTTTAGTTTTAATTAAGTTGTTTTTATTCTAGTTTAGTTTCCTATTAAATGGTTAATTTTTTTGTTTTATTTCTGTTAGTTTATTTGTATGACCTGCCCTTTTTTTTCAACTTTATACTATTTTACACAAGTATTAAAAATGGCCGTTTAAAATTTTTTATAAATTTGCTCTACACTGTATGCCTTAAAGGTAAAAATTAGCATCGTTTTACAACAAATTCTCCCTTTAAATTAATATCCAAAATTATCAAAAGTCCAGTTGTAAAAATATAGATGTAAAAAAACGAACGGAAAGCCAAAGTTTTGTAATAGTAAAAAGCAAAAAAACTTCTTTACATGTGACAAGCAAGAGAGCAAGGGCCGCGATTTCGGGATTTTAGCCAAAAACAAACAAAAGTCAAGACTTAATTCTAAAGTAAGAATTCTACCAAAATAAATATATAAAGGTCACTGCATTCTTGCCAAAATTTAGCATCCGCCACCCAACATGTTGCGTTTGCAATTATTTAATTAATCGAATACACGCTTACCAATCCCAGGCCGCAATTCGCAAACCTGGGGTGAGTGCCGTAATGGTGGAGGTAGTTGGTGTTGTCGCTACTGATGGTGCTGTTGATGTCGTTGGCCACCCGCTAGCTGATGCTGGCAAACGCTGGAGGTTGGTGCCGTTATTGTTGTTGGTGGGGTGGTCTGCAGGGTGTTGGTGGCTGTTGATGCTGCTGATAATGATGACGATGGTGCTGTTGAATTTGGTGGTAGAAAGGGCAACGTGGTGGTGTGTGGAGGTAGTGGTGGCAATGTTGAGCGCTAATGCTCAGCGTGTTGGTTTGGGTGCTGTGGTGCGACGCTGTGGCGGGTGCACTGATGCGAGGCTGGTAGCGCTGCTGCTCGCTCTCTTACGGCACCCTTCAAGTGCTGCCGCCCTACGGCGAACCGTCCGTGTTGTGGGTGGTGAAACGAGCGTTTGTTGCTGTTGGATGAGGAGTCGAATAGACCTGCCGACCTAGAGAAAAGTTGATTTTCAGTCCTTGTATAACACAGGCAATGTTTTCAGCGTCAGTGTGTGTTGGTAAAAGGTTACCGTGGTTTTACCGAATACCACTTCGAGCTGTCCACACTGCCTTTAGTACTGCGTAAAGTTACAAATACTTCTTACCTTGATTAGCTTATCTGATGAGCTTGGCTGACTACTTTGAAAGCAGTGCTGCTGCTTTTAATGGTGTTGTTGTGGTCTTTTTGTACTTGCAGCTTGACTTACTAACGTGTTGCGCCATTCTTGTGTTCCAGATACAGGAAATAGGTGCCATCTGCGTGGGCCCAAACAGTTGAACAATCCAAAGACACCAGCCACAATCTTTGAACCGTATCCGTAGGAGTGTGGATATGATGCCCACTTGGCCAGTTGAACGACAAAGGCGATAAAGCCGAGAATAGCAGCGATGCCTGTGTTAATGAGTTCCGTCAGAATCCAGTTAACGGCTACCTTGAGTGCCTCGCGCACGCCCAACAAATAGGTCAAAATCCATAGAAGCGTCGCAATGACCGATATACCAACAACGAACAGGAACAATGATGTAGCTGACAGGTAGGCAGGAGATGCGCAGGCCTTGCAAATAGTGCTTACAATTAATTGAACTAATTTAATGATGCCGGGAACTGTCTGAAAATATCCAATATTGATTTGTAGGGCGCTTAGTCCACCGCCACCGTTGCTGCCATTTCTACTCGCTATATCAGAATGGCGAACCTCTGCGGCAGAAACGTCTACCCAGGGTTGTATTTTTCTTCAGTTCGGTGCGTTTTGGTACTTTGGTAGTGTTGCCACCTGTACTTGAAAAGGGTGCGTTCGCATGCATCTTGCCGGCATTTAGATGTGCAAACTAGCGATGTTTGTCCAACTTTGCTACCTTTTCGGTGTAATCGCCCATAACCGAAGGGAGTAGGTAATGGTTGGGTTGGACTTGCGGATGACACGTCGGCAAGATTCCGTTAACCGACGCTTGTTTCGGAATTCCGATTGGCTACCGATTCAAGCGCGTGTCGGATCACGCCATTTTGCCGAATGGTTTCTGCCTGCTGAAACGAATGGTACCATTTTTGTTGGTATTTTTTCCTTTCAATCCCCTGTATGGCCATTTTGTTTGCCCGAACATACTCGAACATCATCGAGGTGCCACATCTAAATGTCAAAAAAATTGTGTGCACTGCCACGCTAGAGGGCGCTGGTGGAAATACCATGGGTATTCATAAGATGTATTATTCCCTATGTGCAGGTGCCCATGACAAACCCAAGGACTCTCGACAAGCTTCTCAGCTTAAGAGATAAATGGGAAGAGATGGCACCATTTGCTCTCTCAACCTACATTCGAACTTGATTATTGTTTTAAGTCTTTCGCGTGAAAAATTCCTATCGTCTTGCCACTTAAATCTTCCAGCTCATACAGACTGTTCCCTACTGCTCTCACTATTCGACACTTTAGAAAACGCTTTGACAGTTTCGCGCTGATTTGCTTGGAGAAATCACTAAGCTGAAAGTTCCGTCGGTATACTTCCTGTCCAGGGTGAAATTTAACTTTCCGACTTTTCAAGTCATACCTTTTAACATTCTGTTCGTGACTCTTATGTAGCTGTTCGCGGATTTTGTTGCGAATCAGGTCTTGCCGAACCGGCTTCGGTATCACCAACGTCTCAGGATCGCTAAGCACACCTAGTTTCTTTGCTATTTTATAGGCGCTTGCATGCGTGATCATGTTGTGACCGAAGAGAGCAAAATAAGGGGTCATTCCTATGGAGGAGTGCACTGAAGAACGCAAAGCACATTCAATGTCAGATAAGTGTTGGTCCCAGTTGGTTTGATCTTGGTCGAGGTATGACCGAATCGCCGCGAGAATGGACTGGTTGACCCTCTCCGAAGCGTTGGCTTGAGGAGCGTAGTTAGCAGTGCGTACATGTCTTATTCCAAAATTATCGATCATTTCGGCAAATTCTTTACTTAAAAATTGCACGCCATTGTCAGACATCAGTATTTCTGGGGTACCGAATTTATGAAAAACTTCTGAAATTAGAAACTGGATTACATTTCGCGCAGTCGCTTTCGTCATTGCTTTCAACAGGGTGAATTTTGTGAAATAGTCTAAGACTATGAAAATGTAGGTGTTTTTCTTATTCGAACGAACGTATGGACCGAGAAAATCCACGTAAATTTTTTGAAACGGCCGTATTATTTGCGACTCTCGCCCCATAGGTGGTCTTAGAACCATTTGGGCTGGTTTGCATTCTTTACAGACTTGACAATCATTAACGAAATTGAGGACCTGTTGGTTCATATTTGGCCAGTAAAAATATTCTTTTATGCGCTTAAGAGTTTTGGTGAAACCACCATGCGCGACTTGAGGAGGTTGGTGTGCGTTAGCAATAATTGAATGCGTCAAAGGCGCTGGAACCCATAGTTTCCATGCGAAATCTTCACCATCGGGTGTACCATCATATGGAACCGTACGCTTGTAGGCAAAGCCATCAATCACCTTGAGGTCAGGCAACTGGGAGTGATTTTCGGTTATGGTATTTAACAAATCCTTATATTCTTCGTTTACAAATTCAGGTGACTCTAGGTCAATTAAAGCCTTTACCTCATAACTTACTTCGTCCATGTCGTAGCGTGATAACGTGTCGGGAACGATGTTCTGAGCCCCTTTACGGTGAGCTATCTCGAAGCTAAAGCTTTGCAGATACAAACTCCACCTCGCCAATCGACTGGTTAAGTCTTTATGCGACATTAGCCATTTTAGGCTGGAGTGATCCGTTATCACTGTAAAAGGCATTAGCTCGATGTAGGCTCTAAACTTCGTTATCCCCATTACCACCGCTAGACATTCGCGCTCAGTTACTGAATAATTCTTCTGCGCAGGCGTGAGCTTCTTTGAATAATAGGCGATAGGATGTTCACCACCTTCATCATCTTTTTGAAACAACACGCCACCAATTCCGATGTTAGAAGCATCTGTTTGCACATAAAAATGTTTCGAAAAATCTGGATGTACCAGGACTGGACTAGAAATAAGAGCTGTTTTTAATTTATCGAAGGCGCTCTTAGCCTCATCACCGAACTCAAAAGTTTTCGCTTTTTTCAGCGTATCAAAAATAGGTGCTGCTATAGTAGCATAATCGCGAATAAAGCGACGGTACCATCCCGTGGCTCCCATAAAACTTCGTACCTGCTTCGGAGTTTTTGGATAGGTATATCGGTCAATGGCATGAACCTTGTCGGGGTCTGGTCTTAATTTACCTTCGCCTACGATATAACCTAGGTACCTTAGCTCGCTACAACAAAACTTCGATTTGGCCACGTTAATGGTTAGGTTGGCCGAACTTAACAACTGCGCTACCTGCTCTAACTTTTTGAGGTGATTATCGAAATCGGAAGACACAACTAGAAGATCATCCAAATAAATGAAAACGCTTTCACGAAGATTGGCTGGCACGACTTTGTCCATTAACCGACATAACCTTTGGGCTGCATTACATAGCCCAAACGGCATGACGGTAAATTGACAAAGCGGACGACCGGGCACTGTAAACGCGGTTTTCTCCCTACTACTGACGGCAAGCGGAATTTGCCAAAAGGCATCCTTAAGATCCACACTTGAAATAAAGTGTGTGTCGCCGAGACGACTGAGCAACCCCTCTATGTGTGGAAGTGGGTAGGCGTCCTTCACTGTGAGTGCATTGAGCTTGCGAGCGTCCAGGCACAGTCGACATTTCTCGCCTTTTCGCACGAAGGCCACTCGATTGTTCCATGGACTTTCGCTCGGCTCAATGACTCCCAGTGAAAGCATCCTATCCAGCTCCGCAAACATGAGACCCTGAACCGCCGGTGAGACTGGGTAGTGCTTATCTTTCACAGGCACTGCGTCGCCGGTATCAATATAGTGCTCTTCTAAAGACGTCTTGCCTAGACCTTTCTTCGTGAAGCAGGGAAATTTTGCTATAACTGCGTTAAGCCGGTGTTGTTGCTGCGCTGTCAAAACTTTTATTTTCGGTGTTGCATGACTTTGGACCTCTTCCTCCAAAGCTATGTTGTTGGTCGTTATGCTATCAACTTTGAGCTGCATTAGATTGAATTTCTTAATGAAATCTACACCTAGAAACAATTCTCGTTTTAGAGAAGGTGTTAAATAAAAAACAATCTCCTGCTCCTGGTTATCGAATTTAATTTTAGCTTTAACGCGACCTACGATTGAATGCATTCGCCCATCGGCAGTTTTGACGAAAGATTTAAACTTAAAAATTGGCAACTTGCACTTTTCTACAAAAGTTAAGCAGTTAATCCCTAAACACGACACTGTTGCTCCACTGTCTAATAATCCCTCAATTCGCTGTCCATTTATTTCAATATTGGTGTAAAACCTACTGTCTTCGCCCTCATACAGTTCTGACGCCAAGATTTCCTTATGATTATTTTTCCTTAAACGATATCTAATTCTTGTCTTTTCGATTTTTGTTGGCTGCTCTGTAAATATTTTTTTTCGAACTTCCTCATAGTTTTTGAGTCTCACATGAAATGGCTTAATTTCTTTCAACTTTACTTCAACGGTATTTACGGCTTGATCGCAACTACTTTGATTACTCTTATTCTTAGATGTTAAAACAACAATTTTATTTTCTACTTCGGTCTGTGTGGCTGACGTTAGTCATTCTGTCGTTTCTTGAGTTTGAGTCTGAGTCTGTGTTTGAGCTGATCTAGACTCCACCTGCACATTTCTATTGGGCCTAGCAGTTCCCTGACATTTCGGACACTTTGGGGTAACTACGCCCTCCGTTCCGCACCTATAGCAAAAAATTCGCCTTACGGCTGCAGTACACTCAACGAAATTGTGCCCTGGCTGTTTGCAGTTCCAGCATGGAAATGTACGAGAGGAATTAATAGCATCTATTTCAAACGCTTGAGTCGAAAAGTCCTGCTCTACATTTAACTCGTGCACTTGCGCATTGCGAGGTACATATTGACGCGGAGGCGGTTGATACGCCTGTCGTTGGTAGTTTATATGCGTTTCAGCCTTTTTACAGGCTTTGCAAAACTCAGTCAAACCCTCTATGCGCATGGCAAATAGTAGCTGTGACATCTCTTTTCGCAGGTTGCTCCTCATTATTTCGACTAAATCCTGTTCAGCCAGTGGATTACGCTGTTGGTTCCTCAGTGTCAAAACAGATTGATAAAAGTCGTCGAATGTTTCATCTCTTTGCTGTCTTCGGTCCATAATCTGCCGTTGGATTTCGAAATCGCTTTCATGTCGCTTAAATTGTGCTACAAACGCTTCTCGAAGTGCAAACCAACTAGGTATTCGGTTTAACCGTCGAAATCCCCAGAACCATTGAGCTGCGTTTCCAGTTAGCAAACTATGAAAATTTCTAATTACTTCCGGCCAAGGGTACCGGTAGTCATTGCATAAGGTTTCTACTCGAAAAACGAATTCGTCCACGCTGATTGATTTATTTGTACCATCGAACTTAAATCCCCATTTGTCCATTTCTACACGTCGCGGCTGTTCTGATTGCTGGTAAGGTGTAACCGGCGCTTGTACAGGCCCTGTATATGCAAAGGCACTCGGCTGACGTATCGAGGGTCCAGCTCGTTGCTCTTGGTGTCGATTCCTGTTCTCGACTTGGTACGTATGTGAATGTGCAAATATCTGCGGCTGCTGCACCTTTGTCGGTTGCGGCCTATGTGGTGGTGGTTGTGAAAAATCTGGGAAAGATTGCGAGATGCTCCTGGTATCCTGAGATCCAATTTGTTGTTGCTGCTCCATATTTCGATCTGGCCATGCCTGTGAATTGATAGACGGGGGTGGTGGAGGTGGTGGTTGTAAAGTCACTAACTTCGTAACCGCTGGTCGGCTCTCTGAATACTGAGGCGTCATCGACCCTAAGCTTTCGGCTATTAATTGTGGGACTAATACCCGCAAACGTTCCTCCATTCCCGACATCAGATCCACTTGGGCTAAACCTACCGCTGACTTGACGTAATCCCTTATATTGATGCTCGAGTTGACCACACCTTGGGATGCTGGTGCTCTTCCTGACGACCTGTCTCTTACGCTCCCCATCTGCGAATGTTGTTGAAATTGCTTTCGCACGTTTATAGCGGTTAGACTGCTAAACTCTGGAGACGTGATGCTGCTATTAGAGAAGTTAAGCTCTTCCGAGGTACGTCTAGGTGCTGGTGGTAGTGGACTCTGCCTCGCCATAGGCGTTGTAATAGTCGTCGTTGCTGTGGTAAAAATCGGTATGGTGGTTCTCGTCAGGCCTGTTTTTGGAATTGCCCCTGTACCAGTGGTTGTTGTGGGTACTAGACTTCCACTTTCGGCTGGATTCGGATTGGTTTCACTGTCATCGGCTCGCTGGCCCTGCTGTCTAGTGTGTACCATGCCCAAAGGAATCGCAATAAGAAAGGCAAAAATGATCAAAAAATAGTAAAACATTTCAAAGCAAGAAGATGGTTTAAATAGCAAAACGACAATTCGCCAAATTATTCACAAATGAAAAAGTTAAATTTTTATATATATAGGCCGATGGTTAAAGGCACCACAGTTTACGAAACTGTTGTTCTCCAAATGCCAAAACGAAAGGAAAAATTTACAAAAAAATAAGATCAAAATAAATGTCCTGTAGTAATGTCCAAAATAAATAATGTCCTGGATGGTGGTTGCAAAACTTAGCAAAAAAAATTTTAAATAATAGTATTAATAGTAGTATAAGAAATGATAATATATATAGTAATGATATGTAAAGGAAAATAATATAATATTCGAAAAGTTGATAAAATATAAGGATATTAATTAAAGGTAAGCATAATAATAACTGAACTCCATAGAGGTCAAAGAAATTTTATCGTAGTATGTTTTAATATAGAAATGTAGCAACGTGATATCAAAAAAAAATTTTTTTTTTTGTAACCATTTTAGAGTTACAATCTTTGCGGTTGTCTAAAATATTCGAAAAGTTGATAAAATATAAGTTTTTTTTAAGGTATTTTGTTTCGAAGTATTTCAAGGTATTTCAAAAAAATGTATACGTAAATAAAAAAAGGAGACTTCTCATCAAACTTCGGTGAAGTTGTATAGTGTAAACTAACAAAAAAAAATTATAACTCCAAAACCGATAATCAAAACACTAGAATAGCTGATAATAATAATTCAAAAAATATATAGGCATTAACTTTGGATGGTGGCGTAAAACAAACAAGAGTGGCGTAAAAAAAATTAACTTCGACGAGACCAGCGAAAACAACCTTCTTCTTTGTGCATTAATAGCACCCTCCAAATCGAGGTTCTTAACCGAAACTTCCCACAATATTTTCCTATGCTGAGGTCGCTCAGGCATATTCGCTTCACCTAATGGTGTTGTGGTAGTTCATCCCGAGTTGGAGTATTTATTCAAAACGAAAAAATTTTTATTTATATTTGTCCCTACTCAAGAGTGCTTTGCAACTCTATACCCCCCTTAATTCAGCAGCGCCTTACTCCAAATCGAGGTATTTTTTTTTCTTAACTTAGCTAGCCTGTCACTTCGATGACCCCACTGACCTGAGGTCCTACTCTGCAACGCGACTCGAAAAGCAAATGCGATTCGAAAACAAAATCACACCATGTAAATACATGGCTTAAGATTTCTAAACGGCAGTGAATTCTACCTATGCTCTAAAATTCCGTTTTTGTCGGGATTGAATTTGAACACCTCAAAAATTTGTCAAAAAACATGTAAATCCCTGGCACGATCCTGCTCTCGAACCGCACCCGCACCCCGAATCGTACTACAGAGCAAGGCCCCTGGCTGCTCTTCCCGATAAGGAGCGATTTTCAAAAAAACAAAACAATTTAATTTTAACTTAACCTTACTCTAAGCCCGCACCCAGTGAAGCATATGAGCCACACTGTGCGCAAAAACCAAAACTGCAAATTAAACGCTTGCGAAGAAACGAGATGCGCTCGATGTTCGCGATTGCACTCATAAGCAAAACGCCTTGCTCACAGTCCAGCCATATGCTTCACTGTGTGCGCTGCCTAAGAGTGCCGCTACCCCCCTTTTTGTGCACTAGGTGCACCCTCCGAGTCGAGGTATTTTTGCTCTCAGCTAGCCTGTCCCGTTTATGACCCCTCTGGTCAGGCTGCTCTTCTCGGTCTGGAGCATTTTACAAAACGAGATTTATATGATTTTCAATTGGTTTACATGCCGACAAACCCCGGCATGTTCGGGTTTTTCACCTTACGGTGTAAAAAAAACAGCCGCCCAATCTGGGAACAGACGCTGGCCAACACGCCGCCCAATCTGGGAACAGACGCGTGTTGGGCTCGCTGGGGTACGCGGGTGCGCTACTCCCGTCATCCTACATATTTCACGCAGGATGCCCCTGCGGGTATGAATATCTAAAATAAAATATTATAAGAAATAAAAAATTTAATTAACACTCATCGGCCTCCAGTATCCGTCGCAACTGCAGTCGCGGTTCAACGACCTTCACGCTACAGGACTTACGGAAACTGCAAACGCGATGTGAACAACAAAAAGAAATCCTCAAATTATTTCTAACTATTAGCCCTAGCAGTAAAAAATCCTACTGTTAAGAAAAACACGTCGCAACTACAGTCGAGGCACTGTGGCCTAAACGCTGCAGGACTTACGTGTTTTTAACTAAGAGGACCTGCTTTGGGTCTAACCAAAAATGATCAAAAAAATTACTTATTATTTTTATTTTCCCCCTAGCAGTAAAAAATCCTACTGTTAAGAACCACGTCGCAACTACAGTCGAGGCGCTGTGGCCTAAACGCTGCAGGACTTACGTGTTCTCAACCTACCAGGACCTGCTTCAGGTTTAACAAGAACTATACAAAAAAACTTACTCTATGGCCCGAAACGAGATACTTCATAGTTTTCTTGATTGGCTCCTTTTGCCTTAGACCACGTCGCAACTGCAGTCAAGGTTCACAGACCCAAACGCTGCAGGACTTACGTGGCCAGACGTCAGGAGACCAAACGAAAAACAAAAAGACCTAAACTTTGTCGGGCCCCACGTTGGGCGCCAATTCTGTCATGTCTCGGCCCCACGTTGGGCGCCAATTCTGTCATGTTTCCTCACCATTCAATTCTTTGTGGTTGGTGCTGCCCGTGGCTAGGTAGCCCTTGCATTGCACCACTGTCGTCCCTCTGGCAGCGCTGGTACGCTGGCATATTGCGCGGCTAAGGCTCGCCGGATGGGGTGGTGTTCTTGCCAGCCTGGTCCGACAGCAGGAAACTACACATGAATAAAAATCGTACCAGCTGAAAAGAAAATTACCGCCTGGTAAAAAAACCCGGAAAAACCCATAACCAACGAAAAATCTCGAAAAACGATAAATAAAAAAAACCCGCTTATTTTATGAACACGACGAAGGAATAAGACTCGGTTGCTTGCGGTTGCCACTTTGGCACGTCTCGTGGGTCGATCTTCGCTGTCGGTTGATCGCCCTTGGCTAACCCGCCCCTTCTGGCCACAAAAGACCAGCCATGGTGACCCTTCGCCTGTGTCTAGGTCACCCCAAAACTCTTATACTTACGCCGTCTCTGTCTTATCCACACCACCTATCCTGTTCTATTAATTACTCATTTTTTCCCTTTTTTTTTCTTCCATATAACAAAGTCATTTATTATTTCTATTCATTCTTAAAACTACTTACATTAACAGTAGGTTCTTAGATCGATTGCTAAATCTTAAGGTTTTTCTATATAAACAGGAATTTAAAGTTCAAATAAGCATAGGTATCGCACTATCGTAAGATGCCCAGAAAAAAAACGACATAACCATCTGTAAGTCAGATCGGTTCGCAATTAAAACCTTTAAAAAGTTTTTTTTTTTTTTTTTTTTTAACCTATCCGTTACTTTAACCCCAAAATATTTTTTTTCATATGAGTCTGCCTGGGTATTCGTTTTACTTTAGCTTAGTATGATTTTGATTTTATTTTAGTTTAGTTTTTAATTATATTGCTTTTAATAATACAGCTTTTATTTTAGTTTAGTTTTAAATTAAATTGCTTTTAATAATACAGCTTTTATTTTAGTTTAGTTTTAAATTAAATTGCTTTTAATTATACAGCTTTTATTTTAGTTTAGTTTTAAATTAAATTGCTTTTAATTATATAGCTTTTATTTTAGTTTAGCTTTTAATTATATTGCTTTTAATTATATAGTTTTTAATTTTAGTTTAATTTTTAATTAAATTGCTTTCAATTATATAGCTTTTAATTTTAGTTTAGTTTTAAATTAAATTGCTTTCAATTATATAGCTTTTATTTTTAGTTTAATTTTTAATTATATTGCTTTTAATTATATAGTTTTTAATTTTAGTTTAATTTTTAAATTAAATTGCTTTTAATTATATAGCTTTTATTTTAGTTTAGCTTTTAATTATATTGCTTTTAATTATATAGTTTTTAATTTTAGTTTAATTTTTAATTAAATTGCTTTCCATTATATAGCTTTTAATTTTAGTTTAGTTCTAAATTAAATTGCTTTTAATTATATGGCTTTTATTTTAGTTTAGCTTTTAATTATATTGCTTTTAATTATATAGCTTTTATTTTTAGTTTAATTTTTAATTAAATTGCTTTCAATTATATAGCTTTTAATTTTAGTTTAGTTTTTAATTAAGTTGATTTATCTTAGCTTAGTTTTCAATTAACTGGTTTTTAATTATATTGTATTGGTTTTCAGTTTAGTTCTCAATTATGATGTTTTAATTATATCGAGCGTATTTTAGTTTAGTTTTTAATTGAGTTGTTTTATCTTAGTTTAGTTTTCAATTAAATGGTCTCTAATTATATTGTTTTGGTTTTTAGTTTAGTTCTTAATTATGTTGCTTATAATTATATCGCGCTTAATTTAGTTTAGTTTTTAATTAAGTCGTTTTATTTAGTCTAGTTTCTCATTAAGTTTTTTTTTTTTTTTATTTTAGTTTAAGTTTTTAATTATCTCGCGTTTAATCATATAGCTTTTATTTTAGTTTAGTTTTTAATTAAATCGTTTTTATTTTAGTTTAGTTTTTCATTAGGTTGTGTTATTTTAGCTTAGTTTTTATTAAATAGTTTTTATTTTAGTTTGGTTTTTAATTATCTCGCGTTTAATCATATAGCTTTTATTTTAGTTTAGTTTTTAATTAAATCGTTTTTATTCTAGCCTAGTTTTTATTAAGTAGTTTTCTTTTAGTTTAAAATTTTTTTTTCTTAGTAGTTTTAGTTTAGCTTAGTTCTTAATTAAGTTGTTTTTTAATTCTATCGTGCTTATTTTAGTTTAGTTTTTTATTAAGTTGTCTTTATTTCAGTTTAGTTTTAATTAAGTTGTTTTTATTCTAGTTTAGTTTCCTATTAAATGGTTAATTTTTTTGTTTTATTTCTGTTAGTTTATTTGTATGACCTGCCCTTTTTTTTCAACTTTATACTATTTTACACAAGTATTAAAAATGGCCGTTTAAAATTTTTTATAAATTTGCTCTACACTGTATGCCTTAAAGGTAAAAATTAGCATCGTTTTACAACAAATTCTCCCTTTAAATTAATATCCAAAATTATCAAAAGTCCAGTTGTAAAAATATAGATGTAAAAAAACGAACGGAAAGCCAAAGTTTTGTAATAGTAAAAAGCAAAAAAACTTCTTTACATGTGACAAGCAAGAGAGCAAGGGCCGCGATTTCGGGATTTTAGCCAAAAACAAACAAAAGTCAAGACTTAATTCTAAAGTAAGAATTCTACCAAAATAAATATATAAAGGTCACTGCATTCTTGCCAAAATTTAGCATCCGCCACCCAACATGTTGCGTTTGCAATTATTTAATTAATCGAATACACGCTTACCAATCCCAGGCCGCAATTCGCAAACCTGGGGTGAGTGCCGTAATGGTGGAGGTAGTTGGTGTTGTCGCTACTGATGGTGCTGTTGATGTCGTTGGCCACCCGCTAGCTGATGCTGGCAAACGCTGGAGGTTGGTGCCGTTATTGTTGTTGGTGGGGTGGTCTGCAGGGTGTTGGTGGCTGTTGATGCTGCTGATAATGATGACGATGGTGCTGTTGAATTTGGTGGTAGAAAGGGCAACGTGGTGGTGTGTGGAGGTAGTGGTGGCAATGTTGAGCGCTAATGCTCAGCGTGTTGGTTTGGGTGCTGTGGTGCGACGCTGTGGCGGGTGCACTGATGCGAGGCTGGTAGCGCTGCTGCTCGCTCTCTTACGGCACCCTTCAAGTGCTGCCGCCCTACGGCGAACCGTCCGTGTTGTGGGTGGTGAAACGAGCGTTTGTTGCTGTTGGATGAGGAGTCGAATAGACCTGCCGACCTAGAGAAAAGTTGATTTTCAGTCCTTGTATAACACAGGCAATGTTTTCAGCGTCAGTGTGTGTTGGTAAAAGGTTACCGTGGTTTTACCGAATACCACTTCGAGCTGTCCACACTGCCTTTAGTACTGCGTAAAGTTACAAATACTTCTTACCTTGATTAGCTTATCTGATGAGCTTGGCTGACTACTTTGAAAGCAGTGCTGCTGCTTTTAATGGTGTTGTTGTGGTCTTTTTGTACTTGCAGCTTGACTTACTAACGTGTTGCGCCATTCTTGTGTTCCAGATACAGGAAATAGGTGCCATCTGCGTGGGCCCAAACAGTTGAACAATCCAAAGACACCAGCCGCAATCTTTGAACCGTATCCGTAGGAGTGTGGATATGATGCCCACTTGGCCAGTTGAACGACAAAGGCGATAAAGCCGAGAATAGCAGCGATGCCTGTGTTAATGAGTTCCGTCAGAATCCAGTTAACGGCTACCTTGAGTGCCTCGCGCACGCCCAACAAATAGGTCAAAATCCATAGAAGCGTCGCAATGACCGATATACCAACAACGAACAGGAACAATGATGTAGCTGACAGGTAGGCAGGAGATGCGCAGGCCTTGCAAATAGTGCTTACAATTAATTGAACTAATTTAATGATGCCGGGAACTGTCTGAAAATATCCAATATTGATTTGTAGGGCGCTTAGTCCACCGCCACCGTTGCTGCCATTTCTACTCGCTATATCAGAATGGCGAACCTCTGCGGCAGAAACGTCTACCCAGGGTTGTATTTTTCTTCAGTTCGGTGCGTTTTGGTACTTTGGTAGTGTTGCCACCTGTACTTGAAAAGGGTGCGTTCGCATGCATCTTGCCGGCATTTAGATGTGCAAACTAGCGATGTTTGTCCAACTTTGCTACCTTTTCGGTGTAATCGCCCATAACCGAAGGGAGTAGGTAATGGTTGGGTTGGACTTGCGGATGACACGTCGGCAAGATTCCGTTAACCGACGCTTGTTTCGGAATTCCGATTGGCTACCGATTCAAGCGCGTGTCGGATCACGCCATTTTGCCGAATGGTTTCTGCCTGCTGAAACGAATGGTACCATTTTTGTTGGTATTTTTTCCTTTCAATCCCCTGTATGGCCATTTTGTTTGCCCGAACATACTCGAACATCATCGAGGTGCCACATCTAAATGTCAAAAAAATTGTGTGCACTGCCACGCTAGAGGGCGCTGGTGGAAATACCATGGGTATTCATAAGATGTATTATTCCCTATGTGCAGGTGCCCATGACAATATGTATGGCACGGCCTTGAATTGGGACGAAATAAAAAATAATTTAATTCTACACTATTCCGATAAAAGGACGGAAACAACCTTGATAAGAGACTTACACTCGCTAAGACAAAAAAACCAAAATGTAGAAGAATTTTATAGCAGTATTATTGAAATACAAGCAACACTTATTAATAACATTCTTATTCACGAAGTTAATAATAACGTCATAACTGCAAAGAAATTACTTTATGGGGAAATGTGCCTAAACACCTACCTTACAGGTTTGAGAGAACCATTGGGGTCGGTTATAAGAGCCATGAGGCCAGGGTCACTCCCAATAGCATTAGCATATAGCATTAAAGAACAAAATATATACTATAACAAATCTACCTTTTATACTAATTATAAGCCAAATTCAATTATAATCAGAACAAGTCTTTTAGAAACGACAATTTTGCACGACCAAACTACAATACGCAAAACCAACTTAGAAATACGCTACAACCAAGTACTCAAAATCACTTTAATAATAGGAATTTTGGTCAGCCCCAAAACCAAAATAGGAATTTTCCAAATCAAAATCCTTTTAATAGTAGACACCTTGGTCAACACCAAATCCAAAATAGAAATTTCACACAAAATTTCAACACTGGCAACCAACACGTACAGAGACAACCTCCTCCAGAGCCTATGGACATTAGTTCTGGAAACTCACGTTTTACTCAAAGGACGAACAGAACTAATTTTACAAATACTAGAGAAATGCACAATATAAACTCAGCAACGGAGAACGAACGACAACCCACAATTCAATTGAACACAACCTATCAACAACATATGAACCAACAGTACGAAGGATATGGATTTTATAAAGATCCAAAAGAAAACTGTAATGATGATGAAAATTTTCAATATTGCGCCTCGAACGAGCAACTGGATACCTAGATATCAACAAACACGGATTTACCCTTCCGTACATTAACATTTCGTCACCTTTCGGACGTCCTCTAAAATTTCTGATTGACACTGGAGCGTCTTCTTCATTTATAAATCCCGAATTTATAAATAATGCTAACACAAATATTTGCAAACCAGTCACAATAACAACTATTTTAAATAAACATGAGATAAACAAGAAAACTACATTGCCCACTTTTATTGAATTTAACGAGACAGGGCAGCTAACATTTTTACTATTTAAATTCCACGGATACTTTGACGGACTGTTAGGACTAGACATTTTAACAAAATTAGGAGCCAAGATTGACTTTAACACAAATAAGCTAATTACAAACAATTCTGTTATTAATTTAAAATTCAAACCAAATTTCTCCTCAGGAAAATACCTTATTCCACCCAATTCGAAACAGGTTATAAAAATTCCTACAGACATAAAAGACGCGACATTAATAACAAAACTTAAACTTAAAGAAGTCCAAAATAAATTAGATTCACTCACTCCACATGCAAGAAATCGGAGAGGAATAATTAATGGACTAGGCACAGTAGTTAAGTTTATCACTGGCAACATGGACGCAAATGATGCAAAAATATTAAACGAACAAATTAAGGACTTAAAATCCGAACAAACAAATCTTCAACAAGATATAAACAGCCAAATAAAATTAAACTCAATTATGATACAAAGATTTACAAATATTACTAATCATATAAACAATCAACAACAAAAAATAGAAAATTTCGTCAACAAAATTCAAGACCAGAACACAAACAGAATTCAAGTCAATGAAGAAATTCTTCTTCAGACACAACATCTCGCACAAATCAATTACAACATTGACTTGTTAAACAATCATTTAGCTAACATTGCAGAAGCAGTAGTACTGGCAAGACTTAATATAATATCAAAATTTTTTCTTAACCATGAAGAATTAGATGAAATATACGACACACTTTCAGCCCAATCAATAAAGATAAAATCTACTAACAATATCTATGAATTGTTGGGGCTACAAGCTTATTACAACGATACCAATATAATATTTAATGTCCGAATTCCTATCCTATCAAATAGTAATTATTCCCTAATTCACATTATTCCACTCCCCATTAATAAAACAAAAGAAATAGAAATATCACCTTATGCATTATATAACTCTGAGAATGTTCAATACTTGTCTGAAATTTGTCCAAAAGTAGAAGGAATTTACTATTGTCAAGAAGCAAAACAACAAGAAGACATCACAAAATCAACCTGCCTAGGACGAATTATTCAGCCGCAAGAAGGAATACCAGCTCATTGCGTCACCAACGATATCGGTCAAATATCAAACATCTTACAACCTGAACATAACTACATATTAATGCTGAACATCCCAACAACATTAGTTAACTCAACTTGCAACTTCGCTTCACACTCAGTATCCGGAAATATTCTGCTACACTTCGAAAACTGTAAAGTAGAGATAAACAATATAACATATCAGAGTAATCCAAATATATACTGGGACGAAATACATCTAATACCAACTGCACACATACCAATTCACACCAACTACACCGTCGAAAGATTAAACCTCCACAAAATCAACAACCTCAACATCGAAAATAGAATCGCCATAAACAACTTGAAATCAACCACAAAACGAGAACTCAACATAACTATCGGAGGAATACTATTCATGGGAACGATAATAATATTCTTCATTCTATATAGCTCCAGAAGGTTTAAACGAAACATTACCCTGGATCATCCCGCTTCAACCACAAACCAAAGGTTATGGCCGTCGCTTCACACCGGGGGGGGAGGAGTTACATTACCACCAACGACGATAATAACATTGGCACCACCTAAGCCATTGAGACAACAACAACTAAGACAACAACAACAACAATAACAACAACAGCAGCATTAACTAGTATTACTGAAGTAACAACAACAACAAACTACTAAAACTCGACGCAGAACCTATCCCATTGATTTCCACTTCAACCACTTAAGCTACAACAACAACAATAATAAAAACTCACAATAAGCAATAATCACATTTCTGTAATAAATTAGTTCAGTTGTTTATTTAGGTTACATTACATTTCTTTTGTATGTCACAAAAGAAAAGACATACAATTATTTTAAGTTATTCTCAGTATCTCTTTGATAATCCGCAACGTTTAACCATGTGTTTTAAAATATTGTTGCACCCATTAAAACTAGGTGACACTTAAAATTATCAACATGCATTTTTGGAATGTATGTCATAAGCAAACATATGGAGTATTAAAATATATAAAAATTATTCATAGATAGCATTTTTGAAACCTATGTCATAAACACATATGTATTCATATTTAGAATTTCTTTAGAATGTATACATACATTACAGTAAAAATTGGTGAAAGTTGTAAAGTAAGAGAAAAATTTTAATAAAACTAGATCAGTTTTGGCATTCAAAAAGAAAAGTTGTGTTGTCTGTTTTTCCTCAACTATAACTCGCGCGAGTTGTCATACAGCATTCTGCTGCAATAAATAGTTTGTTTTCCACAGTTTTTTTTGTAAATATTAATACTTGTAAATATAGATCTAATTCATAAATAAAAGTGTTTATTTATTTCTTTAATTGTAAAATAAAGAGTAAGTAACCACAAATATTTTGATAGCTTTGGAAACTAACAGCCGCCAAAGGAAATTATAAAATATTTAGGAGAAAAGATTACTTATAATTATAATAGATTACAAAATTTTAATACAATAAATTGCGGTCATTTATGTTTACAATTTTTGCTTTCAAAATATATTTGAAATAAATAAAATATACGGAAAAATCAATTCTTATGCTCTTTTCATATATAAGTTTTTATGGGGTTTTTTTTTAACCTTTATAAGCACTTATATCTAAGTGTCTATGTTTTTTCATTAATATGTAGAGTTTGCATATCAGTTTAAATTTACAGCAACGCCAACAACAACAACAGCAAACAGCGACAACAACAACAACAGCAACATACTAACCTCAATTCGTTAGATTAGCCTGTTGTAAACTATAATACACACACAAACACATGATAATCTCTATTGAAGCTTATTATCAAAAAAAAGCTAGGCGTCTAGACATACATTACTCAATGTTTTAATGGGTTTTATTTCATTTATATGTAAATTTAATTTAAATTAAAAACAATAGTTTGTTATCAGAGAGATTAAAGGTTAAATTTTTGTGTTTCATATGAAAATTCTTGGGTTCTAAACTTTCTAAGCACACTTATCATAAATCAAAGTTTTAATGGCTTTTCATTGACATGCATATTTTGAATGCATAGCTTGCATATCAATTTTAAGTAATAACAACAACAAAAAAAAAACACATACTAACCTCAATTCGTTATATTATCCTGTTGTAGACTATAATACACACAAACACATGATAATCTCTATTGAAGCTTATTATCAAAAAGCTAGACGTCTAGACATACATTACTCAATGTATTAATGGGTTTTTATTTATTTCATTTATATGTAAATTTAATTTACATTAAAAACAATAGTTTACTATCAAAAAAGATTAACCCTATTGAAGCTTATTATCAAAAAAGCTTCTAGAATGTTCCAGAAACATATCATAAATCAAAGTTTTTAATACTTTTTTTTTCATTGATATGTATAACTTGAATGCATAGCTTGCATATCAATTTTAATTAATAACAACAAAAACAGTTTATTTTTATTATTATTAAGGAATAATGACACAATTTTTCCGTTTATAGAGATTATTCTTAATTATAAGAACTTTTGTAATAAAAATTTTTTGAATTTATAATCAACAAATTTTCCTATGATTTTGAGTTTTGAAATGATATAAAAAGTTAAAGAAAATACTAATTCTTCATCAGTAAAATTTCAATTTGAATATAACAACATGGATTTAAACATATATGAAAAAAACTTTAACATGAAGAGGAAGTTAGAAAAATATCCAAACAACATGAAGAAATACGAGCTTCCTAGAATGAAAAGGCATAAACCAACGCAAATTGGTGTGGCAAGGCCGCTAACAGCACCACCCATAATTAGACGAGAGGAGGAGGAAGATCCTATTATAATAATAATAATAGATTGATTATATAGTATGTTTAGATAATGTTTATGATTAGTATGTATGTAATAGATAATATAGTATTTTTAAAATTTATTATTATTTTTTAAATTAAATAAGAAATTAATAAATAACTAAAAACTATAAAATAAAAAACATTTTTTGTCTTTTTATTAAAAAAGGGGATATATTTGTCTTTTCATTGATAAGTAGGGTTCATATGATGTAGAATTTAAGAGAAATTCTACAGCGCTAGTCGAAGGAATTACCGACAAGAAAAATATACTAAAGAAAAATGAATCAAAGAAAAATTGCGTGGAATTTGAAAAAAATTCTACAACGCCAAGCGAAGTTAATGCCGCTAACAAAAATAAAAATACAAATTTGAGAAAGAATCTCAATATGCCTAGCGAAGAAAATAATACCGCTAATTATAATAATAAGAATATAATTTTGAGTAAGAAACTCAAAACACCAAACCAATCGAGAATTAATAATATAATAAAAGAAAATGAATATGCAAATCAAAGAAAATTAATAATTGAAGAGATAAGAGAATCTCATAAAGAAATAAATATGAATTAACCTTTTAGAACGGATGTAAGAAGTGAAATTCGTACCACAGTAGAAACACCAATATGGAGTAAGCAATATCCTTATCCTTTATCTGTCAATACATTTGCAAATAAAGGAGTACAAAAAATGCTAAAGGAAAATATAATAAGACCAAGTAAGAGTCCATACAATTCACCAATACGGGTAGTACCGAAAAAAGGATTAAATAAAGATGTTACACCAAAATTAAGAATGGTAATTGATTTTAAAAAATTAAATGAATTAACTATATCAGATAGATATCCAATACCAGACGTTGGTATAATTTTAGCAAATTTAGGCAAAGCAAAAATTTTCTCTACTATTGATTTGGAATCAGGTTTCCACCAAATATTAATTCATTTAATGCATTTTCAGTAAATAATGGCAAATACGAATATGTTCGAATGCCATTCGGATTAAAAAACGCTCCAAGTATTTTTCAAAGAGCTATGGATGACATATTAAGAGATTACATTGGAAAATTTTGTCATATATATATAGATGATATAATAATATTTTCAAAGGATATTGAAGAACATACAAAACATTTAAAAATAATAATTAAAACATTACGAGATGCTCATATGAAAATATCATTGGAAAAATCAACCTTTTACAAAAAAAAAAATAGAATTTTTAGGATACGTAGTAGCAGAAAATGTTATAAAAACGGATCCAAAGAAAATAGAAACAATCCCAAATTATCCGACACCCAATACATTAAGACAATTAAGAAGTTTTCTAGGACTAACAGGATATTATCGAAAGTTTATAAAAAATTACGCAACAATAGCTAAACCACTCACGAAACACCTTTCAGGAGATAATGGAAGAATATCACAATATAAATCAAAAAAGACAGAAGTCAAACTAGATAATGAAGCTATTAAAGCTTGTAATTAATTAAAAAATGCTCTAAAAGAAAAGATAGAATTATATCAGCCAGATTATAATAAAAAATTCACATTGACAACTGATGCTTCTAATATAGCGATAGGTGCTGTATTATCACAGGATAAACATCCAATCATTTTTATTTCAAAAACATTGAATGAAGCAGAGCAAAGAGATGCAACAAATGAAAAGGAATTATACGTAATAGTTTGGGCATTAAAGAATTTAAGAAACTACCTTTACGGTATATCAAGCTTAGAAATTTATACAGATCATCAACCTTTGACATTTGCAGTTTCAATAAGAAATCCTAGTGCAAAAATTAAAAGATGGCACGGATTTATAGAAGAATTTGCACCAAAGATAATTTACAAACCAGGTTTAACCAATGTTGTAGCTGACGCATTATCCAGACAACAGTTAAACGTTCTTTCAGATGAATCATCATCAATTCATTCAACAATACATTCAGCAGAGAGCAGTGATAATAGTCAAATAAAGGAAACAATGAAACCTTTGAATCAGTTTAAACAACAATTATTAATATCAAGTGGAGCTAGAATAACAGTTCACGAGCAAATACGTAATTTTGGAAAAACAAGACATCTTATAGAATAATTAATATTTTAAAAGAGTATTTACAACCAAATTTAGTAACAGCAATTCATTGTACAGTAGAAGACTTATATCAGATAAGAGATAAAATTAAAGAAACATTTATTGGCCAGAGATGTACAAACAATTTAAACAATTTGTAAAAAATTGCGAAATATGTAATGAAAATAAATATGATAGAAAACCAAAGAAGATACCAATAGGAGAAACTCCAATACCTAATACAGAAGGAGAACAAATACATTTAGAGATTTTCTTTGAACAAAATTTAATATTTCTTACAAGTATAGATTACTATTCAAAAAATCTTGTTGGAAAATATCTATTCAAGAGGAAGTTGGAAAAATATCTAAACAACAATATATACGAGCTTCCTAGAATGAAAAGGCATAAACCAACTCAAATTGGTGTGGTAAGGCCGCTAACACCACCACCACCACCACCACCCATAATTAGACGAGAGGAGGAGGAAGATCCTCTTATAATAATAATAGATTGATAATATAGTATGTTTAGATAATGTTTAGTATGTATGTAATAGATAATATAGTATGTTTTAAAATTTATTATTATTTTTTAAATTAAATAAGAAATTAATAAATAAATAAAAAACTATAAAATAAAAAACATTTTTTGTCTTTTTATTAAAAATGGGATATATTTGTCTTTTCATTGATAAGTAGGGTTTGTATATCAGTTTAATTTTACAGCAACAGCATTAACACCAACACCAACAACAGCAAACAGCAACAACAACACATACTAACCTCAATTCAGTACATTGATCTGTTGTAGCCTACTATACATATAAACACATGATATTCGCTAGATGAATCTGTTTTAGACATAAACCTCACGTTAAAAAAGTGCTTTCACTCTTCTATACTCTAAACACAAACACATGATATTTACTAGATGAATATACTATAGTCACACACCTATTTTGTTTTTCTATACTATTGACACAAGCCACATTAAAAATTCTCTCATTCTTCTATACAAAACACACTAACACATGATATTATAAACAAAAACCTAATATAATAGTTCCCCATTCCACCGCATATGGCGCTGATGGTAATAGTTCCCCATTCCACCGCATATGGCGATGATGGTAATAGAGCCTGGAGCCTGAGCCAGAACCGCTATATCGTACCCACTCAAAATTAATGAAAATACTTTTTTAGGAGAAGATATATCTTGCCCTACATCTTTGGGACAGTAACTCAACAGGAAAAGGAATGAAGATTCTAATAGATACGGGTGCTACAAGTTGCTATTGTAGACCAGGAGCTGCAGTAAAACAATATGAGCTCCCCATAAAAAACAGGTTAAAACTATTAACGGGTACACAATAATTACCCATTTCGCTGAATTAACGTTATTCAACATTAAGCAGAGATTCTATATAATAGATAACCTTGAAACAGATTTACTAATAGGGTTAAATTTTATAAAACAAAATAATATAATACTAGCTTTTAAGAATTCACATTTGATCCATGAGGGATTAAAATATGATATATAATATTTAGATAATGATGAAATTGTGGGACAAAATGATCCTACAAAGCCAGTCGAAGAAGTTACAAACAAAAATAATATATCAAAAGAAACTTATGTGGAATTTAAGAGAAATTCTTCAGCGCTAGTCGAAGGAATTACCGACAAGAAAAATATACTAAAGAAAAATGAATCAAAGAAAAATTGCGTGGAGTTTGAAAGAAATTCTACAACGCCAAGCGAAGTTAATGCCGCTAACAAAAAGAAAAATACAAATTTGAGAAAGAATCTCAAAATGCCTAGCGAAGAAAATAATACCGCTAATTATAATAATAAGAATATAATTTTGAGTAAGAAACTCAAAACGCCAAACCAATCGAGAATTAATTATATAATAAAAGAAAATGAATATGCAAATCAAAGAAAATTAATAATTGAAGAGATAAGAGAATCTCATAAAGAAATAAATATGAATTTACCTTTTAGAACGGATGTTAGAAGTGAAATTCGTACTACAGTAGAAACACCAATATGGAGTAAGCAATATCCTTATCCTTTATCTGTCAATACATTTGCAAATAAAGGAGTACAAAAAATGCTAAATGAAAATATAATAAGACCAAGTCAGAGTCCATACAATTCACCAATACGGGTAGTACCGAAAAAATGATTAAATAAAGATGTTACACCAAAATTACGAATGGTTATTGATTTTAAAAAATTAAATGGATTAACTATATCAGATAGATATCCAATACCAGACGTTGGTATAATTTTAGCAAATTTAGGGAAAGCAAAAATTTTCTCTACTATTGATTTGGAATCAGGTTTCCACCAAATATTAATTCATTTAATGCATTTTCAGTAAATAATGGCAAATACGAATATGTTCGAATGCCATTCGGATTAAAAAACGCTCCAAGCATTTTTCAAAGAGCTATGGATGACATATTAAGAGATTACGTTGGAAAATTTTGTCATATATATATAGATGATATAATATTTTCAAAGGATATTGAAGAACATACAAAACATTTAAAAATAATAATTAAAACATTACGAGATGCTCATATGAAAATATCATTGGAAAAATCAACCTTTTACAAAAAAAAAAAAAATAGAATTTTTAGGATACGTAGAAGCAGAAAATGTTATAAAAACGGATCCAAAGAAAATAGAAACAATCCCAAATTATCCGACACCCAATACATTAAGACAATTAAGAAGTTTTCTAGGACTAACAGGATATTATCGAAAGTTTATAAAAAATTACGCAACAATAGCTAAACCACTCACGAAACACCTTTCAGGAGATAATAGAAGAATATCACAATATAAATCAAGAAAGACAGAAGTCAAACTAGATAATGAAGCTATTAAAGCTTGTAATTAATTAAAAAATGCTCTAAAAGAAAAGATAGAATTATATCAGCCAGATTATAATAAAAAATTCACAGTGACAACTGATGCTTCTAATATAGCGATAGGTGCTTTATTATCACAGGATAAACATCCAATCATTTTTATTTCAAAAACATTGAATGAAGCAGAGCAAAGAGATGCAACAAATGAAAAGGAATTATACGCAATAGTTTGGGCATTAAAGAATTTAAGAAACTACCTTTACGGTATTTCAAGCTTAGAAATTTATACAGATCATCAACCTTTGACATTTGCAGTTTCAATAAGAAATCTTAATGCAAAAATTAAAAGATGGCACGGATTTATAGACGAATTTGCACTAAAGATAATTTACAAACCAGGTTTAACCAATGTTGTAGCTGACGCATTATCCAGACAACAGTTAAACGTTCTTTCAGATGAATCATCATCAATTCCTTCAACAATACATTCAGCAGAGAGCAGTGATAATAGTCAAATAAAGGAAACAATGAAACCTTTGAATCAGTTTAAACAACAATTATTAATATCAAGTGGAGCTAGAATAACAGTTCACGAGCAAATACGTAATTTTGGAAAAACAAGACATCTTATAGAATAATTAATATTTTAAAAGAGTATTTACAACCAAATTTAGTAACAGGAATTCATTGTACAGTAGAAGACTTATATCAGATAAAAGATAAAATTAAAGAAACATTTATTGGCCAGAGATGTACAAACAATTTAAACAATTTGTAAAAAATTGCGAAATATGTAATGAAAATAAATATGATAGAAAACCAAAGAAGATACCAATAGGAGAAACTCCAATACCTAATACAGAAGGAGAACAAATACATTTAGAGATTTTCTTTGAACAAAATTTAATATTTCTTACAAGTATAGATTACTATTCAAAAAATCTTGTTGGAAAATATCTATTCAAGAGGAAGTTGGAAAAATATCTAAACAACAATATATACGAGCTTCCTAGAATGAAAAGGCATAAACCAACTCAAATTGGTGTGGTAAGGCCGCTAACACCACCACCACCACCACCACCCATAATTAGACGAGAGGAGGAGGAAGATCCTCTTATAATAATAATAGATTGATAATATAGTATGTTTAGATAATGTTTAGTATGTATGTAATAGATAATATAGTATGTTTTAAAATTTATTATTATTTTTTAAATTAAATAAGAAATTAATAAATAAATAAAAAACTATAAAATAAAAAACATTTTTTGTCTTTTTATTAAAAATGGGATATATTTGTCTTTTCATTGATAAGTAGGGTTTGTATATCAGTTTAATTTTACAGCAACAGCATTAACACCAACACCAACAACAGCAAACAGCAACAACAACACATACTAACCTCAATTCAGTACATTGATCTGTTGTAGCCTACTATACATATAAACACATGATATTCGCTAGATGAATCTGTTTTAGACATAAACCTCACGTTAAAAAAGTGCTTTCACTCTTCTATACTCTAAACACAAACACATGATATTTACTAGATGAATATACTATAGTCACACACCTATTTTGTTTTTCTATACTATTGACACAAGCCACATTAAAAATTCTCTCATTCTTCTATACAAAACACACTAACACATGATATTATAAACAAAAACCTAATATAATAGTTCCCCATTCCACCGCATATGGCGCTGATGGTAATAGTTCCCCATTCCACCGCATATGGCGATGATGGTAATAGAGCCTGGAGCCTGAGCCAGAACCGCTATATCGTACCCACTCAAAATTAATGAAAATACTTTTTTAGGAGAAGATATATCTTGCCCTACATCTTTGGGACAGTAACTCAACAGGAAAAGGAATGAAGATTCTAATAGATACGGGTGCTACAAGTTGCTATTGTAGACCAGGAGCTGCAGTAAAACAATATGAGCTCCCCATAAAAAACAGGTTAAAACTATTAACGGGTACACAATAATTACCCATTTCGCTGAATTAACGTTATTCAACATTAAGCAGAGATTCTATATAATAGATAACCTTGAAACAGATTTACTAATAGGGTTAAATTTTATAAAACAAAATAATATAATACTAGCTTTTAAGAATTCACATTTGATCCATGAGGGATTAAAATATGATATATAATATTTAGATAATGATGAAATTGTGGGACAAAATGATCCTACAAAGCCAGTCGAAGAAGTTACAAACAAAAATAATATATCAAAAGAAACTTATGTGGAATTTAAGAGAAATTCTACAGCGCTAGTCGAAGGAATTACCGACAAGAAAAATATACTAAAGAAAAATGAATCAAAGAAAAATTGCGTGGAGTTTGAAAGAAATTCTACAACGCCAAGCGAAGTTAATGCCGCTAACAAAAAGAAAAATACAAATTTGAGAAAGAATCTCAAAATGCCTAGCGAAGAAAATAATACCGCTAATTATAATAATAAGAATATAATTTTGAGTAAGAAACTCAAAACGCCAAACCAATCGAGAATTAATTATATAATAAAAGAAAATGAATATGCAAATCAAAGAAAATTAATAATTGAAGAGATAAGAGAATCTCATAAAGAAATAAATATGAATTTACCTTTTAGAACGGATGTTAGAAGTGAAATTCGTACTACAGTAGAAACACCAATATGGAGTAAGCAATATCCTTATCCTTTATCTGTCAATACATTTGCAAATAAAGGAGTACAAAAAATGCTAAATGAAAATATAATAAGACCAAGTAAGAGTCCATACAATTCACCAATACGGGTAGTACCGAAAAAAGGATTAAATAAAGATGTTACACCAAAATTAAGAATGGTAATTGATTTTAAAAAATTAAATGAATTAACTATATCAGATAGATATCCAATACCAGACGTTGGTATAATTTTAGCAAATTTAGGGAAAGCAAAAATTTTCTCTACTATTGATTTGGAATCAGGTTTCCACCAAATATTAATTCATTTAATGCATTTTCAGTAAATAATGGCAAATACGAATATGTTCGAATGCCATTCGGATTAAAAAACGCTCCAAGCATTTTTCAAAGAGCTATGGATGACATATTAAGAGATTACATTGGAAAATTTTGTCATATATATATATGTGATATAATAATATTTTCAAAGGATATTGAAGAACATACAAAACATTTAAAAATAATAATTAAAACATTACGAGATGCTTATATGAAAATATCATTGGAAAAACCAACCTTTTAAAAAAAAAAATAGAATTTTTAGGATACGTAGTAGCAGAAAATGTTATAAAAACGGATCCAAAGAAAATAGAAACAATCCCAAATTATCCGACACCCAATACATTAAGACAATTAAGAAGTTTTCTAGGATTAACAGGATATTATCGAAAGTTTATAAAAAATTACGCAACAATAGCTAAACCACTCACGAAACACCTTTCAGGAGATAATGGAAGAATATCACAATATAAATCAAAAAAGACAGAAGTCAAACTAAATAATGAAGCTATTAAAGCTTGTTATAAATTAAAAAATGCTCTAAAAGAAAAGATAGAATTATATCAGCCAGATTATAATAAAAAATTCACAGTGACAACTGATGCTTCTAATATAGCGATAGGTGCTGTATTATCACAGGATAAACATCCAATCATTTTTATTTCAAAAACATTGAATGAAGCAGAGCAAAGAGATGCAACAAATGAAAAGGAATTATACGCAATAGTTTGGGCATTAAAGAATTTAAGAAACTACCTTTACGGTATTTCAAGCTTAGAAATTTATACAGATCATCAACCTTTGACATTTGCAGTTTCAATAAGAAATCCTCATGCAAAAATTAAAAGATGGCACGGATTTATAGAAGAATTTGCCCCAAAGATAATTTACAAACCAGGTTTAACCAATGTTGTAGCTGACGCATTATCCAGACAACAGTTAAACGTTCTTTCAGATGAATCATCATCAATTCATTCAACAATGCATTCAGCAGAGAGCAGTGATAATAGTCAAATAAAGGAAACAATGAAACCTTTGAATCAGTTTAAACAACAATTATTAATATCAAGTGGAGCTAGAATAACAGTTCACGAGCAAATACGTAATTTTGGAAAAACAATACATCTTATACAATAATTAATATTTTAAAAGAGTATTTACAACCAAATTTAGTAACAGCAATTCATTGTACAGTAGAAGACTTATATCAGATAAAAGATAAAATTAAAGAAACATTTACAAATAAATTTTTATATACAAAGAAATTCCCAATGGATATAATTAACAGAGACGATCAAAGATCCATTATAGAACAAACACATAATAGAGCTCATCGGAATGATAAAGAAAATATTAAACAAATAGAATCAAAATATTATTGGCCAGAGATGTACAAACAATTTAAACAATTTGTAAAAAATTGCGAAACATGTAATGAAAATAAATATGATAGAAAACCAAAGAAGATGCCAATAGGAGAAACTCCAATACCTAATACAGAAGGAGAACAAATCCATTTAGATATTTTCTTTGCACAAAATTTAATATTTCTTACAAGTATAGATTACTATTCAAAATATCTTGTAGTAAAACAAATTGAGGATAAAACAAATCTAGAAGAAAAAACAATGGAGATATTGCAAAACTTTCCAGAAATTAAAAGGATAACAGTTGATAATGAACCAGGATTCAGTACACCACAATTTAAAGCATTAATGAATAGAATGAAAGTTGAAATATTTTATTGTGATCCAAAACACTGTTTGATGAATGGTCAAATTGAAAGAGCACATTCAACTTTAATAGAAGCAAGATGTTTGCAAAAGGAACACGAATTAATAAGTTATTCCGAAACAATATATAGAGCAGCAACTCAATATAATTAAACAATTCACTCAGTAACAAAAAAGAAACCATTTGAAGTCCTCTTTAATAAAGTACAATATGATAATTTACCTACAGAATTAATAAATAATCATTAAAAAACGTTGCAATTCCATAATAAAAAAAGAGTTATAAAAACATATCAAAATGGAGACATAATATATGAAAAAATTGTTACGGAAAGAAATAAATTGAACCACGTTATAAAAAACAGAAAGTAAAAGAAGATTTAGGGAATAAAGTTAAAATCTATAATAGAGATAGAATAGTTCACAAAGACAACATTAAAAATTAATAACGAATAATTTCATTTTAGAATGATTCCTGAACCTATTATTACCCAAAAAGACGTGGACATGCCTTTAAGTTCTGAAGAACCAGTCATAGTATCCAAATCAGAAAGTGCACAGATTATAATGTTCATAGAAGAAGCTATTGTAGAATTTTTACGTAGTCATGAAATTATAATGAGAAATAGGCGTATAGCTGGAAGACAACGCAGAAGAATAATGCAAAACAATAATGTATATTAAATTCTCTTTCATTATAGATGCTACAATTATTAATAATTTTATTGCTCACCATATACGCAAAATCAGAAGTCTTGGATATAATTGATTATACAAGAGACAAGTATATACTAATAGTAAATAGCAAGGCTATAATATATGAAGAATCTGGAGAATTATTTTATGTCACTAACTTAACGTACTACAATACAATAATAGAAAGTTATAAAAAGAATAAAATAATTAAAAAGAGTAAAATATCTGAAAATTCAAGAATAATTACATCAGAAAATGATGAAAATGATTTAGAAATTGGATTAATTGAAATTTTGCTAAGCCAATTACAAAAACAAAAGAACATTAAGAAAAATAGAATAATCAAAAGAGGAATCAATGAAATAGGTACAATTTGGAAATGGATAGCAGGAACACCAGATCATGATGATATGGTTAATATAAATACAATATTAGAAGAGCTAGTCAAAAATAATAATAAACAATTTGTCATAAATTCAGAAATTTTTAAAGCAATTCAAGAAGTTCACACAACAATTAAAGAGTTGCCCAATTCATCAAATTTAAAATTTTTAACAAAAAAGAGAAACCAAATAATACTCAATGAATTACATAATGTAATTTTTACAATAACATTAGCTAAAGCAGGAATCTTGAGCCCAGTTATTTTACATCTTGACGAAATTAAGGAAATAATTAAGCATGAATACGAAAGAATAACAATTGTAGATTTATTAGACGTTTCTACATTTAAAATTGTTTAAAATAAAGATTTAATTGTAATATATATTAAATAATTGCTATAAAAAATTTAAAATTTTTTTAAACCAGGGCAATAAGCCAAAATAATGGAAAATTAATAATTCCACCAGAAATAATTAAATGCAATAAAATATTTGAAAATGTCAAAAATTGTAAAAAAGAATTATCGAACACATTTTGTAAATTGAATAAAGAAAAGACATGTTTATCAGAAATTTTAAATAATTAAAAAGGCAAATGCACCAAAATAAAAGAATCAAGTAAGAATATTGAAATTATAAAAGATGGAGCCATATTGTTAAGTGGTAACCATACCGTAAATGGTGTTAAATTAAATGGAATTTATCTTGTAACATTTAATGATAATATAATAATTGACAATGAAACATATTTTAATGAAAAAGATACAATTTATAATTATATAAAAAATAATAATCTTTATAATAATAATGATTTTGATATTGTTAATTACATAGAAAATGATATTGAAAAAGATATGGAAAATATAAATTTATTAACATTAAGTAAAACATATTCAAATGTAAAACATTCAATTTGGAGTCTGACAGGTTTAATAACACTTGCAATAATAATGTTTATCTCTTATATAATTATAATTAAAAGGAATCAAAAAACTGAAGACATTGAATTTAAAGAAATACAAGGAAAAATCGAAAATTTAACAAAAGAGATAACAAACCGGGATTTTTTTGTCTTGAAAAATGGGGGGAGTTAAGTATCCCATTCGAATGATAACCATATGCTAAGAATAAATAATATTTGTTATACAAGTCACACGTCAAGTAAACAAAATATTAAAATCAAATTACGCTTAGCAATAAGGATTAATATAATTTGTGAATAAACAAATTCATAGTCAAATTACTGAGGAATAAATAGATAAGGGCAACGCCCAGAAGATAAAGACAAAGACTCAAATTGTTTGTATAAATAAGAATCAATAATGTATATAAAATCAATTATATGAAGAACAAGCAAATTAAGTATAAATACTAGAGCTCACTTATTGTAAGCGACACTTGTAGATTTACCTTTATATCGTACTCTTGTAAAAACTCTTGGTTCATCACTCGTGTATTAAAATTAAGTAATGTAAAATAGTGTTAAGAAATTTTACGAATAAAAATATATTTTTTTTAAAAAAAATATAAGCTTGTAAAATTAATTTGCATGTTGATCGAAAGCAGGTCAAGTGCTTTGAGTAGATGTCGCAACCACGGAAATATAAAATTTGCTTGCACGCTGACCTAGTGGCTGCAGCATTTGCAAGCGCTGCACTATTTTTGATTAGTTTGTGCAACGAAAACAAAGCAAAAAGATCACTCAATTAAAAGTTCTAAAATCGAGTGACAATAAATAATGGGGAGGAGTTACTAAATTGTAAGAAAATTAATGTTGTTTTTTTCAATATAAAAACCCAAAAACATTTCAAATAAATTCAGATACTAACGAGACACCAAAGTGTTTTTAATTCTCACATTGACGACTCAGAGCGGCATTTTTGCCATAGTCATAAACAGCCGAGATAGGCATCAAATTTATTCTTTTGTTTGATGAAGAAAAAAAATATTTTCAAATGTTGACTTGACTGAGCAGCAAACCTTTAACCACAATATAATGAATCCTTTACATGGGCATTAAGAGAAACAAGGAAAAAATTAAATCGAAAAGAAGGCAAACCAAACGCAAAAAGTATAAAAACCCTAAAGTGAATGGAAAGAAACTCTTTTCGTAAGCAGTTAAAAAGGGTGTACAAATGTTGATAAAGAAGGACACCAATTCATTCAATGATGCATATAAAAATTAGCCCATAAAGCTGTTTAGTCAAGTTTTAAACGGAAAAAATCTCAAGTAACATACCACGCTAGTCCCAGTTCCAAGAATAGGTGGAGTCTTACCACTAATACCCATTTTAAAAGCACTAGGTGCTCTTGGAGGTATAGCTTCTGGAGGATCAGCTGTAGCAAAAGCTATAAATGGTATACAAGATTGAAAAGAACAATTACCTGAAGTTACTCGTCACAATAGATATATGGAGCCAATAGCAATGGGTAAAGAAAGGTCTATTTCTAAAACCTTATAAAGAGGGATATGGTTTGTTTTTACGACCCCAGTCAAAAAACTCTTAAGAACGCTACCTTTAAAACCATTACCCGAAGTCGATTTAATGAAATATTGTAAATGTCTTAAGTATTTTAGAGCAATTTTTATGAGAGATTCTTTACCAACAAAACACTATACTCAAAAATATGGTACTCTCATTTTGGATGATGTTAACGGACCCGGTACTCATTGGATAGCTTACTATAAAAATAAAAACTATAAAGAATATTTTGATAGCTTTGAAAACTTGCAACCCCCTTTAGAACTCATCAATTACTTAAAGACACCAGTATATTACAATTATGAACAAAAATAAAAATACAACACAGTTATTTGTGGTCAACTATGCTTAAAAGTTTTATTTCAAAAATATAATATAACATTGTATGTGTTTACTTTTTGCTAATACATAAATTTATCTTTTACTTTAAAAATTAACAAATTGTCTTGCGGTTTTTGTTGATATATAGTAGCATTCAACGGATTTTATTAAAACTTTTTGCTATATAAAGTTGTGTAATTGTTAAAAACAACACAGTTTCAAACTAATTAAAATGCAAAACATGGAAAATAACAATATCAAATTAAAAGAGGAATTCGACTGCAATCCAGATAACTATATTATCATCAGCCTGGAACCTACTTTTTATTTGACAACAACAAATTCTCATCTGGAAAACTACGATCACTTCACTTATATATGGGCACATCCATGATTTGGGGATATCTTCGCGCCGATGCTTCAAATGAAGATTGAAGAATTATGTAAGAACAATGTGAAAAACATGGACGATTCAAATTGTATCCCAAGAGATACGCTTAAAGAGTCTGAAATAATTTCTATCGATCAATACAAGAAAAAAATAATAATTAAAGTAGAAATAGTTACTGTAAATAGAAATTAATGTAGATTTAATGTTATTAATAGCACAATATTTTTTGTGAATTATCTTACTTAAGATTGAGAATATTTTTCAAAATATAATATTACATAGTGTGTGTTCACTTATTACTAATACATAAATTTATCTTTTACTTGAAAAATAACGCATTCAACGGATTTTATTAAAACTTTTTGCTATGTAAAGTTGTGTAGTTGTTAAAAACAACACAGTTTCAATCTAATTCAAATGCAAAACATGGAAAATAACAATATGGAGTTGGAAGAGGATTTCGACTGCAATCCAGATAACTATATTATCATCAGCCTGGAACCTACTTTTTATTTGACAACAACAACAAATTCCCATCTGGAAAACTACGATCATCACTTCACTTATATATGGGCACATCCATGATTTGGGGATATCTTCGCGCCGATGCTTCAAATGAAGATTGAAGAATTATGTGAGAATAATGTGAAAAACATGGACGATTCAAATTGTATCCCAAGAGATACGCTTAAGGAGGCTGACATAATTTCTATCGATCAATATAAGAAAAAAATAATAATTAAAGTAGAAATAGTTACTATAGATAGAGACTTTAATGTTATTAATAGCACAATATTTTTTGTGAATTATCTTTCATAAAACTGAGAATATTTTCTGAGGATAATTACATTTTAATTAATAAAAACTCATTGAAATACACAAAATTGTTTTGTTTTTTTATTTTTTAAGTTTTCAAGCTTTTGATACATTTTTATTTAAAAATCTACGATGTCCCCATGCAAGGGTATTGCCACCATTTTCTGATATATAATGTAGTGGGCACCGCCACTGCATACCGCTTTTGTTTGCAATTAATAATTTTTGTTTTTCTTTTATTTCATTCTCAAATGCACCAAAGTCAAACGTAATTAGGTCACAGCGAATATGAGTGACGCGAGTTACGACATCCACAACAACAACTACAATGCAACCACCACCAAAGCCGCAGAGGACCAACGATCAAATATGCTGAGTATTCACTAAGTAGTTAAGTGCACTTTTTGTTTATAAGAATTTTATTGATTTTCTTTTTACGATTGCAACATTGTAGTGTAAAAAAATTGTTAAGAAACAGAAATAAATTCAGATTGTATTCAGCAGCTAAAGAACGAAGTCGTGTTTTTTTTCAACTCCGGGTTCTTTAAATTCTTAACTAGCGCAGTTGGAAGTTCGGTGAACGGTTTCAATTGTGATGTCCTTTTTTTTGAAATAAAGAAAAGAGTTTCTAATAATAAATAAAAAAAGGACTGTAAAACTTTTCGTAAACGCTTAATAAATTACAATATTTACCCTATTTATTTACCACTACCCACACAAGAAGAACCGACAACAAGCGTAAAATAAGATGAAGCAGACAGTCATGTTGAAGATATTCCATCTTGTTGTGACTCACAACGAGGCATTTCCCAGATTTCTCGATACAAAGATAGCATTCGGCGATGATTTTAAGATACCGTGAGTGCTCGTCAGCATATTAGTTTATCGACTACCTTGACAGTGTCGTGACATGTGTCACACCATCAGGAGACAGGGTTGCAGTTAATCAACCCTGGCTTTCTGTGCCTCAAGGGCTAGTGGCTGAGACTGAAGGCAAAGGAGCTGCTGTTTCTGGCAGCTTTGGTTACATAGATGCAACAAATCACAATTTATTTATAATATTGTCTTTCTACTAGTGGCCAAGTGCTGACAATGAAAGTTGATCCACCGCAACAACAAAGCGAGCGATCAACATTCATTGCATTGCGGCACTTTTATATGAATTCAAAGCCAAGGCCAGTAAAGTTAACAAACAAATGAAAGTAAAACATATAATACAATAAAGTGAGCACTGACCTGGGCGATCAGTTTTCATTTTATTTAAAGACAATTAAATAAAGCCAACAATTTACTTCTGTGTGGCCAGCGTCAAATGCTGACAAAGCAAAAACCAGAGGTAATATAATTTAAATTGTATTTTATTGTTGTAATTAGCGTACATACATTTTGGCTATGCGAATAAAGTAGAATAATAATTTATCGTTGGGCAATATGACCCAATTACACATGTTATACATATTATACGTTTGTTCAGTTTAATGTTTGGTTATTAAATAAGTATGTAGGAATATGTTGGAGTACGTTTGTAAACTAGATTGAGAACTGTTTTGTAAACTACACGCTCAAAAATCTTGGACTAAATTCTAATAAATTCTGTATTGTATATATGACGACACCGAAACTGTATTAAAATTTAATCAACTTTATATATTACAATTCATTTTTATTCTCTCATTGGACTTAATTTTAATACATGCTTGTATTAAAATATTTTTGACAAAAAAAAAATTAGCGAAACATGTGGTCTTCGAACCCACTACGTTTAGGTTATAAGTTTTTGGCTCTACCAACTGCTCTATGAAGCCACATGTATAAAGAAATGATAAACATGCATAAGAACCGAACCAAGCCGAACGCTGTTTTTAAAGACTAATCCAACCTGCATTAAATATTATTCCAGGTTTTATTTAAAAATGTCTAGTATTTTGAAGAGTTTGAATTCTAATAGAAAGGGTATTAAAAAATTCATGATTCCAACGAATGGATTAAAATTAATTCCAAGATTTCTGAGCGTGTAGAATAAGAACTCAATAATTACGATAAAAACTAAAATGAATTATTGTGCAAGATTGCCTTCCGCATCTTGCACAAATGCTGAGTAAAGCTAATTATCATTAAAACCGAGGTGTTAAGCATAAGTATATTCAAGAGAATAGAAAGTTTGATTTTCACTATGAAAACAAGTAGTTGAACTTTAATTTGTAAAGATAAAAAGTATCAGTTAAATTAAAAATAAGAATACAGTCACTAAGTGTGATCAAGGAATAAACCCTGGACCCAAAACCGTCCTTTCTTCAGCAAATTAGCCAGACGGAAGGACACATCAGACATGGATAACCACGGTGAGTATAATTAAGGTAACTTTCCGGCAACCTCACGGCTGCCTACTGACCGGCATAGCACACCATGCCTAATAAAATAAGGTGAGCAAAGATAACTAGGACTTGGGACGAGTTCCCGGTCTGACCAATAGGACCTTAGACGAGCGGAAGAATCTACGCGCATCCAGGTGGGAGGATGCAACAATTTAAAAGAAAGAAATTCTCTACTGTAAAGTTAGTAACAGATGAATGGAATCTCATAGCCTTGTTCAATTTATAACCAATAAAAACTAATCTTGATATCTTTGTGAATGGTACAACCTCCTTGAAACAACTTTGTAAACAATTGAACAAGCTCATACATCGTGATCTGCTGGTTAAACAATATGAACAAGACATAGATCATTATCAGCGAAACAACCAATTATTTGCAAATAGACGACAGAAGCGAGGAGCAGTAAATGCGATTGGAAACATAGCAAACGCCTTATTTGAGGTACTAGATTGGACATACGCAGAAAAAAATGTCATCTACAATCAACAGTATACGTGAAAATGAAGGTCATTTACTAACTTTATTTAAAAACCAAACTTCAATCGTTGATTCAACAATTAACATAATGAAAGAGGATCACAAAATTATATCAAAAAGGTTTCAACAGCTCGATGAGCAACTTGATGCTCTCTGCAACCACATAAACAATGAGCAGGAAGACACTACTACTCTTTGGTTGTATCGTGTCTTCAAAGAGTAGTAAAGAGTTGTCAGTTCTGCACAGTTGCATTTGTGCAGACATTTCGAGTCAGTGAGGATTGGGCGAAAGTGGATGTGAAGGAAAATAAAATTGAAATTTTTCGGCTGACGTAGCTTTGTGGTTGCGACGCTTAGCGATGTATGAGCTGTATGAGTGCGAACAAATAGAAAATAGAAAGCGTGTGATGAAGCGAAAAGAAAATAGTTTGCTATTGTTTCTTTTCGCTTTGCTATGACTTTTTTTGTTTCCTATAAGAATCTTGCACTCATATGAGTGCTTACATTTTTTAGCTAGATTGGATTTGGTAAATTGAATGAATTTACCGATTTCAATATTTTTAAATGATGAGAACATTTTTATGCCCCTTTACCAATAAGTTTATTTTAATTTTTGCAGGTAAGCTAAATTTTTGATCTATATTGGATTTGGTAAATTAAATTAATTTACCAAATTTCCAGCTTTTTAAATTATGATAACATACCTTTGCCATATGATATTATGATAACATACCATAACGATACCTTTACCACTAAGTAGCAGCTACCAAATTTATAAAATATTTCCACTTCCAACTCAAAACACAGACATATTAAAATACATTCACACAACTTTAAAACTTGTAGCTATCGACTATAATAGAGAACATAATTACGGAATAACAATTAATGAATTAGACAACTGTATCTCCGAATACGAGAAAAAGTACATCTGTCACATTGAACAACCAATTTTCTCAACCGACTCCGACATATGCGAAATTTTATTGTTTAAAAATGAAAATCTAACACCAACCACTTGTAAGTTGAAAAACATGAATACCAACATAATATGGATTCAATTAAATCAAAAAAACAAATGGTTGTATTCAACCACAAGCGAATATGGTATTAGAGAAATATGCCCGAACGAAATAAAACAGCACAAATTGACAGAAACAGGATTAATTGAACTCAATGATAATTGTTATATAAAAACAAAGGACTTAATTATTAAAGGATCAGAAACAAAAACTAAAATCATAAACAATTTCTTCATACCATCATTAAATATTTCAAACTTTAAACACACAGAAAATATCACAAAAACAGAGCCACGAATAATTTCTGTACAAAAAAAAATTACGACCAGCACGAGCTGAATAGCTTGTCTAAACTGATATTGGAACAAAAAACTGCTGAAAATGCTGGCCTTGCGCAAATAAATGCACACGACGTTCATCACTATGGCCTGATATACGGCATTATCATTGTCCTAACCCTTTGTGTGATCTATAAAGCGTACATACATTACGCACATGGTAGAAAAATAAAAACCATAGCACACACAGCGGACACTTCAGAAGACAACTACGCTAAACCAAGGTTTGTTTTGCCAACGTCTGCACAACATATGTAGCGTAGAACGGAGTAAGAGAAAAAAAAAAATTTTATAACAATAAAGAAAAAATATCAAAACAAAACAAAAAAAACTTTCCACGACCCTGAAGCCAAATATTCTGTCAAATCAGCAAATTTTACAATATAAAAGCCAGCGCAAGAAAAATCAAAATTAATTCTGCAAACCAACATGTCAACCAACCAAACCAACGCAAAAGTAAAACATTTGAAGATGCTTTGGGCGTACATCGGACGCCACGACCGGGAGCCCAAAGAAGAAGTTTACGACAACGAGGAGGCCGCCATCAGCGAGATTGCTGAGGCAATCCAAGTGACAAAGGAGGCGGAAACCGAGAAGACATTCAGAAAACAAATACTATATGGCGACGACGACGACACGGCCGACTTCACGGCCGAGTATGAGATGGCTGTAAAGGCGCAGGAATGGCGCGAAAAAAGGTATAGGGACGGCCTATACAAATAAAAAATTTTTTTTTTAATATATATATATATTGTATAAAAAAAAACACAACGAAACAAAAAAAAAAATATTAAAATAAATAAAAAACAAATTTTTTTTATACAAAAAATGTGTTCTATTTTTAAGGGAAATTGAGTTCTATTCTCAAATCATCAGGAGAAATTTTATCTTTCAGGTTGATTTCCAGGTTAATAGTTTCCGAACACTTTTTCTAGCTCGTTCGTCAAATTAAAATAAAAGAAATTTCTTGATAACACCAGATATCATTGACAAACAACATGGGTTGTCATTAAATATCGGACCGATACGATACCTTAAAAAAAAAAACAACAAAGAAAACAAATATATTTTACTTTCACATAATAAGTATCATAAAAAGCCTCTGCATTCGAGCTAAAATTTTACAAAAACGGAAGAACTTTCAAATACAACATTTGGTTGATGAAAAAAAAAGAAAGAAAAACTTTAAAAGACTCAATAATTGAGCAATTAAGAAATAAAAAACTTTCAAAGAATTTTTGGTAAATGCAAAACAAGAAAAATTAAAAAAAAAACTTTCAACTTAAATTAAAATTACATTTATATAGTACATTAAATATAGTACAAAATAGTACATTAAATATCACTACATAAAAACTTACACTTTTTACATATAAATTAAAAAAAAAACAAAACATTATACTTAAATAATTCTAACTAACGAATTAAAAATATAATTCAATTTCTACTTATTTTAAACTACCTACATACAAATACCTTATTTAAAATAATTTACACTTAAATATATCTTAATATGTAATTAGAAACCTTTATACTTTAAAATCATTAGAATAAAAAAAAAAAACAAAACAACAAATAAAACGCGACTATATAATGTTATTAAAATTATATAGCGGTATTAAAAACATATCGTACACAAAAATATAAATGTATATAGTAAATATCAGTTCTCTTACAATTAAATAATCAAAGTAAATTTTAAATATTAAAATTATGTATATATATAAATATTCAGCTTTACAGACATCATGTATATTAAAGCTACGCTAGTTTCTGACCATCGACCCGACCTGCAGAAAATTTTTGCCTCTTCTAGGAAAAATTTTCTTTTATAAGGGGGGAGGGATGTTGTATCCCACAACATTCCTCTGTACACTTTGTACACCCAGACCTCACACAAATTCCTAAGAACCTTTCCAAAAACAACTTAAAATATTAACCAATAAAAAACATAATATATTGCTAACAGATGTCGATACAAATGCAGCGATCTGCATTTCGACGTAAACACTTAGCAAATTCATGAACGACCGAGACCCAATTTGAGTACGGTGACTCAAATTGCCGGCGTTCATGAAAAGTAGATAGTAAACAAAGACTGACCTAATTTAAGCGCACACCGCATAAATCACCAAACAAAACAAAGCCAATGGTTTGCTTTTAGTTGTCAAGTGTTTCCGACTATAACGTCGGCGGCAGCAAAAGTAAAGCAAGGCACTGTTGGGTGCATCGGCATCAGCTTGCACGGTCAGCATAAAGCCGTTCATTTACCTACCCTAGCTGCAGCGCTGTTTGCATAGTGCATTGCCAGCAACTGCGTAGCATGCAAAGTGTGCGTGATCACGTACCGCTAAGGGGAAAGTAAAAAAAAAAGTCATTTAAATTTACATATTGACTAGGCATTTTCTCAAACTATGTATTGGCAATAATTTCCACTTATTGGAAATTATTGGAATGGTTGGAAATTTTGGCCATCATTGGAAAGTGAGGACTTTCCTTTATTAACCCCGCGGTCGACCAGAAACTAGCAGAGATAATTTAGAATCAACTTCCTAAGGTCGCAGCCTCGCCTAGACAGCGGGCCTTATTAAGTAAAGAACCTAAAAATACAATAAAAGACTCTAGCTAACGCTAGTATAATTTAACAACAAAGTCTTTTCTTTAGCTCCCCGTCTTTGGTCTCTCTTCTCCTTGCGGAAAGCACGGAGACCACGGACGTTAAATATAACAATCTTTGTCAAGCAGATCTTGTTAAAATGGGTGCTTATTCAAAGTACAACAAAGGATAACGGTTTATTTTAACGGTAATAGATACATTTTCAAAGTTTGCTTGGATTGTTCCCGTAAAATCTAAAGGTAGTGAAGATATTACCAATGCTTTGAAATCAATTTTTTCCCAAAAGAGAATATCAAAAAAACTTGCAAACAGATAACGACAAAGAGTTTTATAATAAAACATTTCCAAACCAAGAATCAGCATAATTCTTGGATAAATAAAGACGAATAAAACGCATGTTTGAAAAAAAAATAAGAACTTTTAAAACATATTTTAAATAATCCAATTTTTTATTTTCAACATCGGCTTTAAAATAGTTTGCAGTCAAGCGTAAGAGAAGCGATAAAATTTGTATACATAAAAAGTGTGTTGCTAAAGTCTTTAAAATTAGTTGAACAAAAACGATAAAATTTGTGGTCAATAGCAAATGAACGCTGCTAAAAGTCTTTAAAATAAGTTGAACATAAGTGATAAAATTTGAGGTCAATAGCAAAGGAATACCGTTCAAAGATTTTTAATATATGCTGTATTAAAATGATAAAATTTGAGTGCAAACACAAATTGCTGGCTTTAAGGTACTAAAATATTGTCTTGCGGTTAAGTGCATGATAAGTGAAAATAGTTTTGTTCTTATAATCAGAAATTTCTTCTCACAATGCTTTAGTATTTGAGAAACTTAGAATTCGTTGATATAAATACAACCGGTTTTAGTATACAGTTATTAGTCAAGTCAAGTTAAATCTTAAAATAAGACACAAAAATGAACTTCGCCACGCTGAAAAATAGCTTTACCCAAAAAAATGGCTTTCAAAAACCAGCTGCCGGGGTAATGAAGCTAATCCTAAACCAAAAGTATTCCATGCTAGAGGTCAAAAAATGTAAAACAAAATTTGGAGTAAAAATCATGATGGAGCTGGAAGAAATGATGTTATTTCTTCCCAACAAGTTCAGCACGCTAACTGACTCTGAAGTGGAGGAAATGTGCAAGAGAAATCTAAAAATTTGGCGGAGTTCAGAATTTCAGCTAGAAATCGAGGAGAACGAGATATCCGCCATTGAAAGCAGCGCGGATGAGGAGGAGGAAAATAATCGATGCCTAGCTGTATACTTTTATGGTGAAGGCGGTGGTGGCTGTGAAAAAAATTTTATAAAAAAAAAAAAAATAAAAAACAATAGACATATATATTTTGGTCTTTTTATTTAAAAAGAATGTTAATTATATATATATATATATTAATAAATGATTGATGATATTTGAAAAATATAATTTAAACATTAGTGTGAATGTTTTTGAATGTGATGAGATAAATAAAAAAATTGTTGGTCCATACCATAAAACATGTGATGAAAAAAAAATTAATCACATAAATTTACTTTACATTCAGGACAGTAAAGGTGATAAATCACATTATGTTTGGATAAAAAATATTAGTCGGTTATTAAGTGCACAAATTACAAAGAATGTTCATGTTATATTTATTTGTAATTTTTGTTTGCAACACACAACTAGCGAATTACTTTTAACTAAACATAAAAAAGAATGTAATAAAGTTGTTACCAATATACCCACGGGTGTTGACGGAGATAATATTTTGAAATTTAAAAATTATAAAAATCAATTAGATGTACCATTCGTTATCTATGCTGATTTTGAATGTATTTTAAGTTAATTAAACGATAAAAAATCATCTAATGTTACAAACATTCAAAAACATATACCAATTGCCTTTAGCTATATATATAAAATCATCTTTCGATTCTAATCTCGATAAGTTTCGAACGTATTCGGGAAATGATGTAGTTAAAGTTTTTGTTGAGACCCTAATACGTGATGCACATTTTTTGGGTACAAACTATCTTATGAAAACAGTACCAATGACTCCTCTCACACCTTTTGAAATAGAAAAACAAAAGTCTAGTAATGAATGTCATATATGTAAAATTTTTTTAGATGATAATAGATGTGCTGATCATTGTCATTTAACTGGTCAATATCGCGGACCAACACATTTGAACTGTAATCTAAATTATCAATTAGGAAAGCATATACCTATAATTTTTCATAATTTTTCTGGCTATGACTGCCACTTATTTTTAAAGGCTCTCGGAGATTATCCGGGCGATATTAACGTTATACCACTCAATAAAGAGCTATATATTTCCCTTACTAAATTCATTCCAATTACAAATAAATATAGTTTACAGTTAGGTTTTCTCGATTCTTTTAGATTTATGCCTTCAGGCTTAGATAGTTTAGCTAAATATTTGCATAATGATGGTTTCAAAACATTAAAGTCAATGTACGAAAACCCTTTAGAACTTAATCTTTTAAAAAGAAAAGGAATATTTCCTTATGAGTATATGGATTCGGTCGAAAAATTAAATGATACTGTTTTACCTTCTCGCGAACAATTCTTCTCATAATTAAACAATAAGGAATGCACTGTTGATGATTATAAACATGCGTTAAACGTTTGGTCCACATTCAACTGTCAAACTTTAAATGATTATATGACTTTATATCTAACTGATGTATTCGAAAATTTTCGTGAGGTTTGCAAATCTATATACCAGCTTGATCCATGTCATTAGTACACAACTCCTGGTTTGTCGTGGGATGCTATGCTAAAAATGACAGAAATCAAATTAGAACTGCATTAAAAATGGTATTAGAGGTGGTATTGTTCAATGTTCAACACGTCGATCAGTTGCCAACAATAAATATCTAGAAACATATGATTGCAATAAACCCTCACAATACCTTATGTATTTAGATGCCAACAATTTATATGGTTGGGGAATGTCTGAAGCGTTACCAGAAAGTGAATTTGAATGGATTGAGGATATAGATAACTTTAATATTTCAGAAGTGATTGAAAACTCTGCTTTTGGTTACTTTTTAGAAGTTGATTTAGAATATCCTGAAAGGCTTCATGATAGTCTCAACGATTTACCGTTTTGTGCAGAATTAAAAAGATCTCCAATTCAAAATAATCATCACATTAAGAAACTTATTCCTGATTTGACTAATAAAAAAAGTTATATAATACACTATCGTAATCTTCAGCAGTGCATTCAAAACGGTTTAAAATTTACTAAAATTCGTAGAATATTAAAGTTTAGACAATCAGCATGGTTGAAACAGTATATTGAATTGAACACTTTCCATCAAACAAATGCTAAAAATGATTTTGAAAATTTTTTTTTAAACTTCTTAATAACGCTGTATATGGCAAAACTATGGAAAATGTTGAAAAGAGAAATAAGGTGAAAATCGTAAATGCGTGGGAGAGTGAGCGTAGACGTTTAGGTGCTCGAGCTCTTATAGCAAAACCGAATTTTCATAGCTCAACGCATTTCACAGATAATATGATTGCAATTCAAATGAATTTAGATAATATAAGGTTTAATAAACCTATATATTTAGGTTTTGCAGTGCTTGAATTTTCCAAATTTAAAATGTATGATTTTCATTACCAATTTATGAAACCGAAATTTAATGAAAATTTATTATTAAATTATATGGATACGGACTCTTTTATTTATACAATAAGGACAGATGATTTTTATAAAGACATTTACAATGATCTTTGTCTCAAATTTGATACGTCTGATTATTCTAAAAATAATCAGTTCAATTACCCTTTGCAAAACAAAAAGGTTTTGGGGTTGATGAAAGACGAGAATAATGGACGTATAATGAGAGAGTTCATTGGTCTTCGATCTAAAGTGTATTCAATAGATGTTGCAGGTTACACAGAGATTAAAAAATCGAAAGGTGTTAAGAGATGTGTTTTAGAAAAATTAAGTATTGATGATTATCGAAAATGTCTGATAGATAGAACTATATATCGTGATAAAATGTATATATTTAAATCCATTATTCATGATATATATACTCAAGAAATTTCTAAAATTGTTTTCACTCTACCTGGTTATACATGGGATGCAATGCTTAAGCATACTGATATAACCCTTGACCTATTGACAAATATTGATATGCTCATGTTTGTAGAGCGAGGTATTCGTGGGGGTCTTAGTCAGTGTACTAAGCGTTATTCGAGAGCCAGCAATAAGTACATGACCGATTTCAATGAGGCTCAACCACACAAATTCTTAATGTATTATGACATTAATAATCAGTATGGTTGGGCCATGTCTCAATTTCTCCCCAACAGTGAGTTTCACTGGCTGCCAGATTCTCAAAATTTTAATGTTGAGGCTATAGCTGACGATTCAGATGTAGGATATATTCTCGAGGTAGATTTGGAGTATCCAATTAACCTCCGCGATTACCATAAGGATCTTCCCTTTTGCCCAGATCATATTACACCTCCAGGATCAAAACAGATAAAACTGTTGACAGCTTTGGGTGGTAGCGTGAGATATATTATTCACTACAGAAATCTAAAGCAGACTTTGAAATATGGATTAAGGCTATCTAAAATTCATAAAATTTTACAATTTAGACAATCTGCATGGTTAAAGCCATATATCGATCTAAACACGAGTCTTCGAACAGCGGCTAAAAATGAGTTTGGGAAGAACCTTTTCAAACTCATGAATAATGCTGTGTTCGGAAAAACTATGGAAAGCATACGTAAACACAGTGTTGTTAAATTGGTAACGCGTTGGTTGGGTCGATATGGTACCGAAGCCTTTATTTCTAAGTCTGAGTTTAAAGCCTCGGCAATATTTGGTGAAAATTTGATGGCAATTGAACTAAATAAAACTGAAATATACTTCAATAAACCCATTTATGTTGGTATGTGCCTCCTTGATTTGGCCAAAACAACCATTTATGATTTTCATTATGGTTACATTACTTGTATGAGGTTATCAAACGCGATTGCTTTATACACTTTGATACAAGCGACTATCCTAAAGAAAACGTGTGGGGTATTCCTCAAGTCAATAAAAAAGTTTTGGGTCTCATTAGAGATGAGAATAATGTCAGTATCATGACTGAATTTGTAGGGCTCCGTGCAAAAATGTATGCGATTCAACGGATACGGGTAGAGGGTGAAGATTCTGTTATGCACATGTAGTTTAACTGACCTACATCAATTGTCACATAGTAACACACAACGCTAAAAAGTTTTGTTTTGGTTTCACTGCATGCTTGCAATGAAACAATGCGAACGTAAACAGAACAAATTCAAGTGCTATCAGCGGCGTGATTCATGTTATACATTATGTAAGCAGATCGCTGCCAAAAGTAGTACACTTGAGTTTGTAACCTGTTAAGGCCGCTTTACATTATCCCACTGTGTGTTAACACATGTCAAAATTTTCATGTGCGATAGAAAGTGCGATGGTGTAAACAACGGAAAGCAATGTGTGTTCTGATTTTTTTGGCATGTCGTACCACATTTTATTTTTTGGTTTGTTTCTAATTTCATCACACATTCTATCCCACCAGAGATGCATTTTACCATAAACTTACTTGAAATTTATTATTTAAGTGAGAAAATTTTAAGCTCGTAATGTATTTCCAAATAGAATAACAGAAGGAAGCAGTTTACAGCTTATTGAACTTTGTAGGGGCTTTAAATTCATTAAAAACCGATTCATTACTCAAAATTTTACGTTTTAGTATAGTGTAAAGTATAAAAATGCGGTGCGACTCTGTGAGATAGTCTAAAAGCGAAAAATTAATTTCTTCATACAAAAATTAAAAATGACAGCATGATGAAATTCAATAATACTTTCTATCTCACATGTGGTAACACACAGTAGGACAATGTAAAGCGGCCTTTAGTGGGTTACGATGGGTACGATTACAGATGTGCAAGCATAATGTAATGACGAACAGATGTGTAATAGTTAGTAGTAAACAGATCTACTTTAAGTTATTTTTGTATATGTTAATTGAATTGAGTAAGAGTTATTATATTGAGTGAAAGTGAAATGTTGTCACTTTTCACTCAATACTTTTATTATATAAACCCTTGTTTTGAAATAAAGTGAACAGTCACAGTCTTAGAACTACAAAGTAACGACAAGTCGTTTTAATTTCAACCAAGCCTTGTGGCTTAAAATGAAAACAAACACTGCCTTGAGGCGGAACTAAGAAAGCCTTGCGGCTGATTATCAAAAGGCTTTGAGGCCCAAACAATTCCCTTTATAAAAAGATCCACACTAAGAAAGCAACCTTAACAATTCAATGAAAAAAATCTAAAGGTGTAAAAAGAAACAAAGTCAAGACTAAAATAACGTTTAGTGACTATGTTGATTGCCTTGAAAACAACATTGAAAAGACAGTTCAACAAATTTGATTCAGCCGCGGAAACATGAAGTAAGTTCAATCGTACAATCAAAAATTACATTAAGCCCTCACGATAATAAGCGGTTTTTGATAGCAAATAGTAATGAGACATTACCGTGGGGTCATTTCAGCATTAAGGATTTAAAATAATATTACTTTAAGAATAAATGTTTATTTTTAGGATTTTAAATTGTAAAAGATATATGATCAAGAATAAAAAAATAAAATTTTTATAACATTGTGTTGGAACATACGAGTACATCGAATGCGGCCCTGTTTTTATTATTATCTATTCCTTACCTATTATACATATTCTCTTGGTTCTTATGTATAATGTTATTTTTTCATCACATAGTTATCTTGTCATTGCATAACTTTATATATTTTAATCATTAAACTGTCCTGGAATAAACGACATAAAAATCTTATAGGTTTTGGGCCCAGGCAGCCCCACGTGACTCGTGTATTTTGAAATTTAAAATAAATTTTTTTTCTGAAAAAGAAAGAATAGTTCGTTCAGTGTATCAAGTGTTGTAAGCATTTTTATAATATCATCGGCGGTTGTAAAAATAGAGCCGCTTAACGCAGAGAACTATGATACATGGAAATTGCAGATGAAAGCAATTTCCTGACCTGTGGGCCTATGCTAATGGCAAAAAGCCATGTCCGGATGGAGAAGCTGCAGCAAAATGGACAGATTTTGACCAGAAAGCCTGTGCTGACATCACTTTGTCGATAGCTCCGTCCGAATTACATTGTATTCTAGGAATTATTTTATTACTTTTCAATACGATTGAAACATTATTATGTCGCAACCAATAAATTCAACTATTTTATTTCGTATACAATTGCAACATTACAATGTTGCAATCTTAAGTAGGTTATAATCAAAAATTCTGTTTATATTAATTCTGGGAATGTTTGAAGCCCAAGAACAAGCATTGTAATTTTAAATATAAATACCCCAAGAAATAAAGTGACAGTCAGTCTTAAGCATTAAACCAAACAAGTAGATTTTTTTTAAGTTCAGCTTTGAGTAAATACATAAGTCGCGCGATGACTTACCGAGTCCAGAAACATTAAGAGTAAAAATCTTGGAAGAAGATGAATCGCGAAAAGCAAATGAAGAGAGAAGTGAACAGAACGCATTGTATGAGTTAACGACACACGCGCTGACTGTTGGTCAATAACCGACCCAATTAATTATGTTAACTTTCGCAATCATCATGGGCTAACAACCGCTCTACATTATATGCTGACTTTCAACCCAGCACTTTAATATTTCTTCAATATTTCGCAATCATCTTTTTATGCTGACATATGGCTTGGCACTGTTATGCAGGTGAATCGATTAACAACAACAACAACGATAGCAGCAGAGGAACAGCAGTCCAGCTCTAGGCAATAAGCTAACATAAGAATATTTTGTAGTTTAGTCTTAGTTCAGAATTTAATAAATAAAGTTAAAACATCAGAGTTCGCTCTGATGGTTTTTTAAAAATATAAACAAAAGTGAAAATTAATTAATTGGCGCCCGAGCAAAAAGTCTAGTTTCGAGTTGTTCTAAAAAAATTAGCCGGATAAATTATTAAGTTTAAAAAAAAGGAACAGTGCTAGAAAACTACCACTCCAAGGAAAAAGACTGATAATTTTAAATAGAACGCGCGGAAAGATCCTAACCTAAGACCATAACATCAGGCAGGAATAAGGCCCCTTAGTAAGGAAAATCACGTCCAAAAAAGGAGTCCAATCCGGAGGACAGCCTACTGCTCATAACAAGGATCAGCTAGACAACGATTAACACAACAGTTCACGAAACAATCGCCTGTCAATCAAATAAACAGCTGGAAAAGGATGAACAACGTAATCTTATATATGTAAGAATTTGTATTTATATAAAAGTTAAATTTCATATTGTGAAAAATAATAACAGTTAAAGTAAAGAATAAAATTATAGAATACATTGCTATGAGACAAATTTAAATAAAATTTTGTAGAAAAAAAACTTAATATTAAAGCAAAGCTTATAAAAATTAATAGATGAAAAAATATTAGGAACAATATATTACAGTTTTATTTTTTTTATTTATTGAAGGAAAAACCTATAGAATAAATATTTTATCAAAAACTAATAATTTTATTATATGAAAATTGAAAATTGGAAATATATTGAAAGTATTTCTTTAATTTAGATATATATTAACTAGAACTACAAAAGAAAAAAAATAAAATAAACGTTGGCTTGTACAGCCCATAAAAACAAAAATATATAAAACCGCGATTCACCACCGTAAGGGGGTCCCTCCGGTTTATAATACTGCTTAAGTTTGCGATTCCGAACTTCGGACCCTCCAAAGGAGAAAAGCCACCTTTCCTTGAAATGATAACATAATAACAATTAACAAATAAAATATAGCAAAATCTCAATTATCACGATGTCAAATCCAAAAAATCTGTTACGCCCTCCGACAATACCCAACCCTTTATCTAACGCTCCTCCCACATCAGCTCCCAGTAACCCAATTTCCATGGACGAACTAATGACTTTAATGACAGGAATTATGACGAACGTCTTGCGGACGGAAGGATGAAATACTGAACGTCATAAGAAATAAGATCATAGGTAATGCGGACGCTGCACTTGAATCTTATAATACACAACTGGACTGGAAAGCCATCTCAAAGTGCTTAACCCTCCACTACGCAGATAAGCGCGATATTAGTACCCTAGAGTATCAAATGGCATCTCTAGTCCAAAATAACATGACCGTTCAGGAATTCTATCAACAAGTATATTCACACCTCTCACTTATTCTCAACAAAATAGGATGCATGGAGATTGGTCCCGAATCAATCAATCTTCTCACAACAACATATGAAGATAAGGCTCTCGATACCTTTATCAGAGGTCTTAAAGGTAATCTTCCAAGACTCTTAGCAATGAGGGAACCAATAGACCTTCCACAGGCGCTTCACCTGTGCCTGAAGTTAGAAAATCAAAACTTCCGCTCCAATTACGCTCTAAATAACCAAAACTCAATAAGACGAATCTACAACAACCCTCCCAGCTTAGCACCCAAGAAACCACAGCATAACCTACAAAAACCACATAGAGAGTTCTACCCTGAACTAGCCTACATACCTCAGCCTTACACAATGAATCCGTACAAACACCCACAAAATCCTGGTTATACAAACAATTACCACCAACGTCAATACAATCCACCCCCCGTCCAACCTATCCAACGATGGATGTCGACGTAAGTCTTCGTTTACGAGGCATAAATTATATGAACAGACCACGAGTAAATGATTTTGCAGGGAAAACGTCCCCAACCCTTTTCCGAACGCCCCCAACCATCTCAGAATCCAAATAAAATGCAAAGAAACTACCATCTGACAACAGGAGAACAAAATTACACATGTTCAGAACAAGATGAATACTCAAATACAAACTACGAACAGGAAGCATATGATCCTTCCACCGGTTTAGAAAATTGGGAGACAGAAGATTACACAGATATACATTTTTTAGAATGAAAAGCTCTTCGCTACCCTATTTCGAATGTAAGTCGAAGAGCGGAAACATTTTAAAAATACTTATCGACACTGGATCTAATAAAAATTATATACAAGCTGAGCTTGTAAATAAACCAATTCCTAATGAACAATCATTTTCAGCAAACTCCGTTGGAGGCCCCATTGCAATAACACACCACACTTACGTCAATTATTAACATTCAAGACCTCAAACTAAAATTTTACATTCTACCGTCACTAGTTTCGTTTCACGCTATCTTAGGCAACGACAGCCTTAAAGAATTAGAAGCAATCATTCACACCAAGCAGGACTATATGATCATTAAAAACTCAATAAAAATCCGAATTAAACAATGTACAACACAGAATGTTAATACAAAAGACATACGAACAGAACATATGAATATGACACAAAAACAATTAATGAACTCCCTAGTTCGAAATAAGCAAGAACTATTCTCAGAACCAGATGAAAAATTAACATACACGACAAAAGTTATAGCAGAGATCCGTACTTCATCTGATACACCAATCTATACAAGATATTACCCATATCTAACTTCACTCAAGGCAGAAGTAGAGGAACAAATAAAAAATTTGTTACAAGACGGAATTATTAGACCCTCGAGATCGCCTTATCATTCACCCATTTGGGTCGTCCCGAAAAAACAAGACGCTTCAGGGAAAAAGAAGTACCGAATGGTGATAGATTATAGAAAGCTTAATATGGTAACAATCGCCGATCGTTATCCCATCCCCGATATAACAGAAGTTCTCTCACAATTAGGACAAAATAAATATTTTTCTGTACTAGACTTGAAAAGTGGATTCCATCAAATCCCTTTTAAAAGAGGCTGATATAGAAAAAACAGCCTTCTCGGTAAACAACGGAAAGTACGAGTTTACGCGACTTCCGTTTGGCCTCAAAAATGCGCCGTCAATTTTTCAAAGGGCATTAGATGACATTTTAAGAGAGCATATTGGGAGAACCTGTTTCGTCTATATAGACGATATAATTATTTTTAGTAAAGACGAGAAATCACACGCAATAGATATCCAAAAAATATTTGACACTCTTAAATCCGCTAACATGAAGGTTCAACTCGATAAATGCGATTTTTTTAAAGAAAATGTTGAATTCTTAGGTTTCCTTATTTCACCCCAAGGTATTAAAACCAACCCTTCTAAAGTAGACGCTATAATAAATTTCCCAACACCTGTCACTCTTAAAGACCTAAGATCATTCTTAGGACTATCGGGTTATTACCGCCGTTTTGTGCGCGATTATGCTAACCTAGCAAAACCTCTCACAAAACTCTTAAGAGTGGAGGAAGGACGAGTGTCAGGAAATAAATCAAAGAACACAAAAATAACTTTAGATTCAGAAGCCATAGAAGCATTCAAAAAATAAAAAACTCCCTAGCTTCAGACGACGTAATTTTGGCCTTCCCTGATTACAATAAAGATTTTCACCTCACAACTGATGCTTCCAACTACGCGATAGGCGCAGTGCTGGAACAAGAAAAAAACCGATTTCGTTTATATCCCGAACACTCAACAAAACAGAAGAAAGCTATGCAGCTAACGAGAAAGAGCTCTTAGCTATCATTTGGGCACTAAAATGTTTTAGAAACTACTTATACGGTACCGCTAAAGTAAAAATTTTTACTGACCACCAACCGCTCATCTATGCATTAAGTAATAAGAATCATAACGCAAAGATGAAATGTTGGAAAGCAATTTTAGATGAATATAATTAAGATCTTAACTACAAACCAGGTTGCACGAACAAAGTAGCTGATGCATTATCTAGGCCCCCGCAAATTAATTCACTTTCAATCAGTCAACATAGCGACGAAAGTTCATCACATGAACTCAGCCCTTCAGTTGAAACACCAATTAACGTTTTCAAAAATCAACTATGGCTACAAACAAGATTTACCCAAACGAAGGTTACTGACTTAATTTCGGATATAGAACAAAATGAAGAAATCCTTCTTGAACACAATAGAGCGCATCGTAAAGAACGGGAAAATAAAATTCAGCTTTTAGAAAAATTCTATTTTCCAAGCATGGCGCCTAAGATTCATAAAATCATTAAGCAATGTAATACCTGCAAACAATTTAAATACGACATACATCCTAACAACCCTCAAATTAACGAAACACCAATTCCCGAATATCCCGGACAAATACTACACATCGACATATACATAGTTGAAAAAAAACTTAGTATTGACTGCATTGGAGAAATTTTCCAAATATGCCCAAATAAAAGTAATTAAATTAAGAGCTATTGAGGATGTAAAAGAACCTCTAAGACAACTACTTTTCACTTTTGGCGTCCCACAGATGATCGTAGTAGATAACAAAAAATCTTTGAATTTATGGTAAATTTTATTTATGGTTGAAGATCAGTTAAATGTTAAAGTTTTCAGAACACCACCAAATAGCAGTCATAAAAGGCGGGTTCTGGGTGTGTATGGAAAATTTGTATGAAAAATGTGCAAGGCGCTTCTGGTGTGCGTCAACGTTGACGTACGTTATTTTTATGGTTTTGACTAATTGTGTCTTATCTGGGGTTTAGCGCGAGTTACGACCCCCACTCAAACGACAACAACAAATACATATACTTCTCAGCCACCACCCAAACCATCGAGGCTCAATACGCCGCTGCAACACTTACAGTAACAATTACAACAAACACAACAACAATACCAAATTAACCAACAAGTCAAAGACATCGTTACTACATTTACAACAACAGCACAAACGGCAATTAAATCTCGGCACCCACAACAATAGCACCAGAAACAACAACATAATAAGCCCCACTGCACTACTTAAAGTGCAGCGTAATCAATAAGATATTTTAAGTGTTCCAATTTTATTTACACTCTTTCTTTATTTTTTTCCTCATAAATCGCAACTATTAAAATAGGTTCAATTTTAAAGTATAACATTAAAATCAAACTCTTGCATTTCTGATATTATGTTGCAACCATAAATTGGGCAACATTTTACGATTATTTATTCTACATATTAACCACAAGACATTAAAATGAAACCCTTGCATTTTTGATATTATGTTGCAACTATAAATTAGGCAACACTTTGCGACTATTAACTTTTACATATTAACCACATTGTATTTCTTTTACATACATTACATTTCTCCTATTTTACAATTGTATTTCTTCCATTTATATCTTTACATACTTTTACACATTTACATTTCGAAAACGAATTGGTTAGATTTTAAGAAAGAGTTGTAATAAAGTTCAGTTCTAAGTTTACAGCAGAAAAGAAAAGTGTGTTTCAATCAAACTGCTCTAAGCAAGGAACATAACTGGCGCAGTCTACGGCTTGGCGAACCATCTTGTGAATAGTGAATAATCAGTATCCTTCTTATTTGAAGAATAAGTGATAAAATAATTGTTCGAAAGAATATCGAACTAAAATTATTGTAATTATCAGAAGTTATTATCGAGAGAATATCGATACATAATATTCTGAAATAAGTGTTGACTGAATATCAGCACATTTTTTTTTCACAAGATCGGTTAAGTATCAACTTTTAATCGCCGTTGGAACTCAACGCTCTGAAAGGACGACTATATCAACTTTTAATCGCCATTGGAACTCAACGCTCTGAAAGGACGACTAGCGAACAACAAGCATCATGCAGCTAAAGCAGTTAATCATCATCATCGTTGGAAGCATGTAAGTCGAAAACTGAAAAATAATTAAATAAAACAAAGCTTAAAAATAAAACAAATAAATTTTTTCAATAAAAGGGGATAAGAAAAGAAAAATTTCAATACGTTAACAATTTTATTCAATAAAAAAAAAAAAGAACAAAGAAAAAAAATTCATGTGGAAAAAAACCCAGAAAAAACGTGCAGAAAATCAGCCCTATTCAGTTTCCCTCAGTAATCTTTTTAAAAGCAGAAGCCTTAGTTCAATTCTAGAAGAACCAAGTAGAGAATTTACTATGGAAAATACAGCCCCCATCCCAACCCTTCCCACCCCTGCCCCTGTATATGTGGATATTTTTCAGTCACTTCGCATTCCAGATGCAATAAAGGATTTGCCTCAATATGATGGCAATCCTCGACTACTATACGAATTTCTAAATAACGTAGAGGAAATATTGTTACATACAAGAGGTGCTAGTCATACGCCTCAAGGACAAATACTACTAAGGGCAATACGAAATAAGATAGTCGGTCAGGCAAACGAAGTACTAAATATGTACGGAACGTCACTCAATTGGGAAAACATAAAAACTAACTTAATTCTGCATTACTCTGACAAAAGATCGGAGACTTCACTTATTAGGGATTTACACAACTTACGACAATACAACAAAACTGTAGAAAATTTTTTCAGTGAAATAATAGAAATTCAGGCTACACTGTGCAACAATATTTTGATACACGAAAGTGATCAAAATGTTGTAGCAGCAAAAAAAGAACTATTTGCGGAAATGTGTCTAAACTCATTTTTAAGTGGTCTTAGAGAGCCACTTGGCTCAAACATTAGGGCTATGAGGCCAGAATCCTTGGCCACTGCTTTAGCCTACTGTATAAAAGAACAAAATATTCATTACATGAGATCAGAAAGAAACACATATCAGAGTAAACAATATAAGCCATATAATACGTTCAATAAATATCCAGCAAGAATGCAAAACCCACGTAACTTTACACCAAATACGTCTAACTATAATCCAAACACATCAAATTACTACCAAAACACATATAACCCAAACCAGTCCCGATTTAATAACCCACCAACATACAATAGGTTTAATCCTAATCATAACCCTTTTAGAAATAACCACAACAATAATAACAATTCGTCATTTTCTGCCAGACAACCACAACCAGAACCAATGGACACAAGTTCAGGTTTTACAAACACTAAAAACTCCACTGTATCTCAAAGGAATAATAATTCCGATGTAAGCATGCGTTCTAAATTTTCCAGGATGACAAGACCAAGAACAGAAGAATTTCATAACATAAATAAAAATCCAAGGACCCAACGCCCCAATACCTCTTACCAACAACAATTAGATCAATATACAGATGACTCAATAGAAGACATCAATAACATTGAAGATGATCAAAATTTTTTCCGATCAGCCTCACCGAACCAACAGGATACATAGACGTAAATAGACATGGATCTGAGCTAGCATATGTTAACATATCATCCCCTTTTGGTAGACCATTGAGATTTCTTATAGATACGGGAGCGTCAGCCTCATTTATTAATCCCGAATTCATACATAAAGACGATATTAAAAAATGTAAATTAACTTCAATCTCTACTATACTTGGAAAATATACTCTTAATGAGCAAGTATCATTACCTATATTTCGTGAATTCAATCAACGCGGTAATCTCATATTCCTTCTCTTCAAATTCCATAATTATTTCGATGGACTAATCGGACTTGATGCCCTTACTCAACTCGGTGCAACAGTTAATCTTGTTAGCAAATCACTTAATACACAAAACTCAACTATTAATCTACAATTTAAACCAAATATAATATCAAAAAAATACTTGATTGCACCTAGATCTAAAACAGTTATTGAATTGCCAGTAGACACTCAAAATGGATCAATTTATCTCAGAAACACAGAACTTAAACCTAACTTAGTTATATCAGAAGGTATATACGAATCAAAAAACTGGGTTGCTTCACTGGAAGTAATAAATTTTTCTGAAAATGAACAATCCCTTTTTCTTGAATAGCCTCTTAAAGTAAACCCTTACAACACTTCTGACTTTGTCGAATTAAATAATATAAACCCAGATAATACTTGTGACCCAAACCACTTTGTAGACTTATCAGAAATTCTCAGATTAGACCATCTGAATTCAGAAGAAAAACAAAAGTTATTGAAACTCTGTAAGAAAAATAACGACGTATTCTACAAAGAAGGAGAACAATTAACATTCTCCAACGAAATTAAGCACAAAATATCCACAACAGATGACATTCCAATTTACACCAAATCGTACAGATATCCATACGTCCACAAAGACGAGGTACAATGTCAAATCGCAAAAATGCTTCAACAGGGAATAATCCGCCATAGCTATTCCCCTTGGAGTTCTCCCGTTTGGATCGTTCCAAAGAAAAAGGACTCCAGTGGAAAACAAAAGTGGCGCCTCGTCATAGACTATCGGAAGCTTAATGAAAAAACAATATCAGATAGGTACCCGCTCCCCAATATAAATGAAATTCTGGATAAACTAGGTAAATGTGTATATTTTTCTACGCTTGACTTAGCAAGCGGTTTTCATCAAATAGAAATGCATCATAAACATATACAAAAAACTGCGTTCACAGTAGAAGGTGGTCACTATGAATACATAAGAATGCCATTCGGTCTAAAGAACGCTCCATCAACGTTTCAGAGAGTGATGGACAATGTTCTTAGAGAATTAGTAGGAAAAATTTGTCTTGTCTACCTAGATGATATAATAATCTACTCAACTTCTCTTCAAGAACATCTTGAAAGTCTTGAAAAAGTTTTTGAAAAATTACGTTCGGCAAACTTCAAAATCCAACTAGACAAGTCAGAGTTCCTGCATAAAGAAGTAGCGTTCCTGGGACACATTGTATCAACAGATGGTATCAAACCAAATCCTTCCAAAATAGAAGCCATCCAAAATTATCCAATTCCGCAAACTAGGAAACAAATTAAAGCTTTTCTTGGGTTACTAAGTTATTACCGAAAATTCATTAAAGATCTATCAAAACTTATAAAACCTCTTACTGAGTGCCTAAAAAAAGACAAGAAAATCGTAATTAATGATCGATATATACAGGCATTCAATACATGTAGACACCTTTTAACAAATGACCCAATACTGCAGTATCCAGACTTCTCCAAACCGTTTATTCTCACAACAGACGCTAGTAATTATGCTCTAGGCGCAGTCTTATCCCAAGGCACTATAGGCAGTGATAAGCCAGTTTGCTACGCGAGTAGAACGCTTTCCGACTCGGAAACAAATTATTCTACTATAGAAAAAGAGTTACTCGCCATTATGTGGGCGACTAAGTACTTTCGGCCATACCTTTATGGTAGAAAATTCAAGATAGTTACTGACCATAGACCTCTAACCTGGCTTATGAGTTTGAAAGAACCCAACTCTAAACTCATTCGCTGGCGCCTTAAATTAGAGGAGTATGATTACGAGATAGTCTATAAAAAGGGAAAGCTTAATTCAAATGCCGACGCTTTAAGCAGAATAATACAGGATAAACCAAACACTAACGTGGACGTAAACATTAACGATACAGAATCTAATCACGCTACAAACGGAAGCACAATTCACTCTGCTATAGAAAATCTCAACGATGGAATAGCTATTTCCGAAAAACCACTAAACGATTTTAATCTACAAATAATTCTACAAATATCAAGCCAAGCACCTGAAATCACAGTCGAAATTCCATTTAGAAATAAACAAAGACGCATAATCCGAAAAACTAATTTTAATGAAGACAGTATTACTCAAATTTTAAAAAACTATATGGCACCTAATAAATTATCTGCCATCTATACGGATGACGATACATTCAGAATAGTCCAGGATGTATACTCCAAATATTTTTCACATACCCAAATATTCCGTGTAATACGCTGCATGGAAATATTACAGGACATAACACAAAGCGACGAACAAGAACAGTTGATTAGGGATTATCACAATCGACATAACCATAGAGGAATAAATGAAACACATTTGCATCTCAAAAGAAAGTACTACTTTCCATTTATGAAAAATAAAATCACACAAACAATTAATAACTGCGAAACCTGCAAAACTCAAAAATACGATAGGAATCCCCCTAAAACAAAATTTGAAAAACCAGAAACACCTATTAAGCCACTCGATATTTTGCACATCGATATATATACAATTAACAATCACCCTATCTTAACAATAATTGACAAATTTTCTAAGTTCGGAGCAGGTTATAATCTACAATCGAAAAATAGCGTATCCATCCTAAAAGCATTAAAAACATACATCAGTGTTTACGGTACACCTCGAAAAATTGTATGTGACCAAGGTCAAGAATTTATGGCAAATATATTTAAGGACTTCTGTCGTCAGTACCAAATAGAACTGCATTTTACGTCATTCCAACAATCGAGTAGTAATTCTCCAGTAGAGCGTATGCATTCCACTTTAACTGAAATTTACAGAATTTTACTTACAACTCGAAAAGAAAACAATCTATCTCTTGAACATGACGAAATTTTAGCAGAAACATTTATAACTTACAATAACGCAATTCACTCCGCCACCAAACACACTCCCTACGAGTTATTTTTTGGCAGAACATACAAATTCAATAACATAATTTCATTTCACAATGAACACGAATACCTTCAAAAGTTAAAAGAATATCAGGAGATTCTATACCCAAAAATATGTGAACAGCTTAAACAAATTACAAGCCTTAACATAGATAAAATCAATGTAACTAGAGACGAACCCGAAAATTTCGACAGCAACAAAACCATATTTAGAAAAGAAAATAGAAGAAATAAAATGACTCCTAGATTCACAAAACATAAAGTAAAACGCAATAAAAAAGTCACATTAACCACAATAAAAGACCAAAAATTACACAAATCCAAACTAAGAAAACAAAATAAACCATAAATTTTAACATTATACCTCGAATTTTTTTTCCAATAGGCACTTTTAGCTTGCATTATATTTGTATATTTTCACTTTTAGGGTACAACTGGTCATTGGACAGTTAATAGAGATTCATAACGTCAAAGATAACCAAGGTATAATTCCACTCAGACTCGGACCGGCACGAGTAGTAAAAGGGTATAACAATTTAATCCATATAATCGACCTAGACAAATACCATGAAAACATTAACAAATTATCCACTACCTTTACTGAAATTAAAGCACAAGGTATACAACCAAATCTTATAAAAGTAACTGAAATGAAACTTTTCGAACTAAAGAATAAAATTCAAACACTATCACCTGTTGCTAGACAAAAAAGGGGTATCTTGAATGGACTAGGATCAGTAGTAAAGTTTATTACAGGAAACATGGATGCGGTTGATGCACAAAATTTAAATAATGAAATAACAAAATTAAAAGAAAATGAAGAAAACTTACAAAAAGAATCGGTCAATCAAAACAAATTGAATATGCAAATGATCGCAAGATTTAAAAATATTACTGAACACATGAATAATGAACATAGCACAATTGAAAAATTTGTAAACAAATATTCAAAAGAAACAGCCAATAAAATTAAAAGAAATGAAAATATTCTAGAAGAAATGCAATATCTTAACCAACTTAACTACAATATAGATATTTTATTCAATCATATCACAGACATAGCAGAAGCCATACTATTAGCCAAACTAAACATTATATCCAAGCTTATATTAAACCAAAAAGAGTTACAAGAAATTAGAAATTATATGATTAATCAATCCATTAAAATTGAAACAGATGAAGAAATATACGAACTATTACAATTACAAGCATATTATAATCATTCTAATGTCATATTCAATGTTCAAATACCTAATCTTTATACAGAAAATTATCAGCTATATCATATTATACCTACCCCTATAAACATAACAAAGCAAATAATAACAAAATCATACATAACTTACAATAACAAAACAATTCAGTTTTTCGACAAAACATGCCAAAGAATATCTAAAATATACTTTTGCCAAAAACCAATCCAAAAAGAAAACACTCAAGAATCTAAATGCCTGGGGCAGCTCATGCAAAATCAACCTGGACACTGCGACCTGTATGACCTCGGAAAGATAACAACAATCTTCCAGCCAGAAGCCAACTTTATCGTCTATATTAATATACCCTATACACTAATAAATTCTACTTGCAGTCAAAGACAATACACAGTTGAAGGTACCGGTGCTATTCATTTCCAGAACTGCGACATCGCTATAAGAGGTATCATCTACAAGAGCAATGTTGGAATTTTCTGGGACGAGATACATATCCTGCCAATAACACACTCAGGAATACAAGCCCTGTCAGTAACCGAAGCCCTAAACTTGGAAAAACTTCGCGACCATCAAATCGAAAGCTACGCATCAGTTAAACACCTCAGCACAATTACATATGCCCAAGACGCACTGCAATATACGTTAATTGTAATCCTTGTCCTGATCTTCATTTACGTCCCTAGGAAAATAATGGCATCAATTTATACACCGCAAACCAATTTCGTAAGGGCCACTGCACAATCTTTATGGCCCTCACTTCATACTGGGGGGGGAGGAGTTACGACCCCCACTCAAACGACAACAACAAATACATATACTTCTCAGCCACCACCCAAACCATCGAGGCTCAATACGCCGCTGCAACACTTACAGTAACAATTACAACAAACACAACAACAATACCAAATTAACCAACAAGTCAAAGACATCGTTACTACATTTACAACAACAGCACAAACGGCAATTAAATCTCGGCACCCACAACAATAGCACCAGAAACAACAACATAATAAGCCCCACTGCACTACTTAAAGTGCAGCGTAATCAATAAGATATTTTAAGTGTTCCAATTTTATTTACACTCTTTCTTTATTTTTTTCCTCATAAATCGCAACTATTAAAATAGGTTCAATTTTAAAGTATAACATTAAAATCAAACTCTTGCATTTCTGATATTATGTTGCAACCATAAATTGGGCAACATTTTACGATTATTTATTCTACATATTAACCACAAGACATTAAAATGAAACCCTTGCATTTTTGATATTATGTTGCAACTATAAATTAGGCAACACTTTGCGACTATTAACTTTTACATATTAACCACATTGTATTTCTTTTACATACATTACATTTCTCCTATTTTACAATTGTATTTCTTCCATTTATATCTTTACATACTTTTACACATTTACATTTCGAAAACGAATTGGTTAGATTTTAAGAAAGAGTTGTAATAAAGTTCAGTTCTAAGTTTACAGCAGAAAAGAAAAGTGTGTTTCAATCAAACTGCTCTAAGCAAGGAACATAACTCGCGCGTGTTAAAGTTGACGTACATTTTTTGTGCAGAGGGAGTTCGGGGTGAAAGGGGGTATCAGTACCCCCAGCCATCAGGGGCAATAGTGGGAGGGGCGAGGGGCGAGGGGTTTTGTGAAGTGTCCGTCCCTCCGCCCACCGCCCTCCGTCCGTTCATGCTTAAATCCGTCCGTTTACGGTTTTGATAAGCAGTTGTATAAAATATAAATTTTTTGTTTTTTTTCAATGCTTGAGAAAATAACAAATTGTCTTCTGCGGTTTTTTCGATAAGCATTTGTGTAAAATATGAAATTTTTTGTTTTATCAATTCTTGGAAAAATAACAAATCGTCTGCTGCGGTTTTGATAAGCAGTTGTATAAAATATAAATTTTTTGTTTTTTCAATGCTTGAGAAAATAACAAATTGTCTTCTGCGGTTTTTTCGATAAGCATTTGTATAAAATATAAAATTTTTTGTTTTATCAATTCTTGGAAAAATAACAAATCGTCTGCTGCGGTTTTTTTGATAATATAACCATTTAAATAAAATATTTTTTAAATAATTTTTATTAAACATTTAGAATATATGTTACAATACAAGCTTAATGTCTTATCACTAATAGGAAGTCCACCGTGGTTCTTTGAAGATAACTGCATATAAATTATAGACTTTTCTTATAGTTTGATATCGTGACCACAAAGTTGCACAATTACAAATGTCATACATTTCCTTATCTGAATTTTCAGCATAACAACAGTCTACCCTATGTAAACCATGAATCGAATATTTAAAATGAAGAGATGATCTCATTTCTGTAATCATGTCCTGAAAAGCTTTGACATGATCGGGATCGATTAATTTTTCATATTTAATTAAGAATTTTTCCAATTCTAGTGATGAAACCATAGTTGGTTGTTTCAAGTGAGAGGTATACTATAAACTAATTTTATTTTTTAAACTATACTTTATTAAAACCAAAACCGCGATAATGTCCAGATATAAATTTTTAATCGTAATATTCACTAGTCGTAATATTCACTATAATGATATTGAAATTTTGTATAAAAGTTAAAGCGTTTTACAATTTTCTTTCATAATTGTGATCGGGTCTTATACCTAAGTAATAATAAATTAAACTTTAAAAATGGTGAGCAGGAAAAATACCTTGAAAGCTTTGAATGAGCTTACAAACGAAAGAAAGTTCAACACTTTTTTGAAGAGTATCCTTTCGATGAGTAATATCCCAATCAACACTAAATTAATTATATTGAAAGCGGAGAGGAAGAACACTAAATTTGGATGGAAGATCATGTTGGAACTGGAGGAAAACGTTATGTTTCTACCACGATGTTATAATGAAATGAGTGATGAAACTCTAGAGAGCTTAAACTCTGGAGATTTCTATATCGAGAGAATGCCTACAAATTCGAAAAATCCAAAGTATTTTAAATTTAATTTTTCTTGTAAGAAACAATAAAATTAAAAAATGTACCTATGTTTCAACATTATACCTTTAAATAAAAAATCATAAGTAAAGCAAAAACATTTTATTTATTTATTTTTATTTCATATTTAACATATTGGCGTGTAAATCTAAAAATTGTTTTTTATTTCAAATGTAAAATATTTGTACACTTATAAATATGAAATTGATTATCAATAAATCGTACAAATCCAAACATTGATTTCTTACTACATATAACATTCTTTAGAGTGCTAACATTTTTATATTTATAGATAATCCCCATTAGTTGCTTTAGAAATTTGTCTTCGAAAAACCATTCGATATCGCCAATATCCATTTTAGAGGGGGCACCGTGCATCAAGTCAACTGTTTCAGCATTCAACACTTCATCATTACACCATTGTTGAATTATGTTTTTCAATTTTGTTACTTCTATATTATTTTTAAAATTTATTTCAAAATTTGGTTTTTCCTCATAACTTTGCGCAGTAATTGTAAATTCATCATTTTTAAATAAATTCAAAATATTTAAATCTTCATTTTATTGATTTGCTTAGTTTTTTCAGCACAGGTTCCTTAATATCATCAATTGGTTTTTCTTTATCATGAGTTTTCTCAAACATTTTGTTAAAATCATCATGACATTTCAAAAGTTCACTCCCGATATAATGTTGTTGGGGTTGTAGTTGATGATTTTGTTGCTCTTCTTTATTCTTACTAATATCATTTTGTGTTTCCTCCAACTCTTTGTCCAAATTTTGATAATATGTTTGAAGTTCACTCAAAAAATCCATATCCTTGTCAGCACCCCAAAATATATCCTTATCAATTTTGGTTTATCACCACAGTTTTAATTACAACTGATAAACTTTTAAAATGTTGAAACTATTTATAAGTAAATTCTCTTTCAGTTTGCATTGCTATCATTATCTTGCGGTTAATTTTATATTTGTTAATGAAAAAAAAAAACATAATTTTACAACGATAAAAATTGAGTATAAAATACGGCTGTCGACATTATGAAAAATTAGAAATGTCTTTTATTCGGGACGAAATGGCAATGTCTACAAGTGTTATTCGTGATATAGTCGATTCAATGACAGAGCCTCAAATCGACGATTGTCTCGTAATACCACAGTCGGTGTTTGAAACTGTCAACACTAATAATCAACAGTTTTGGAGCGATATATGGAGTAATGATCGAGACGTGCAGGCAATAATGAAAATCCTAAAGAAAATGATGGAATACTATATCAAGGAAGAGTTGAGTATTGATCACGCCCACTCGCTACTTATAAAACTAGTTTTAGTGAAGCGGGTGGCTGCCTTCAACTTACACTTATTCAAATGTGAAGTGCCGTGCCAAGAACTGGAAGAAACATGTATCCCAAAATGTGTATACTATATAGAAAAAAATGAACTTCGCCACGCTGAAAAATAGCTTTACCCATAAAAATAGCTTTCAAAAACCAGCTGCCGGGATAATGAAGCTAATCCTAAACCAAAAGTATTCCGTGCTGGAGGTCAAAAAATGTAAAACAAAGTTTGGAGTAAAAATCATGATGGAGCTGGAAGAAATGATGTTATTTCTTCTCAACAAGTTCAGCTCGCTAACTGACTCTGAAGTGGAGGAAATGTGCAAGAGAAATCTAAAAATTTGGCGGAGTTCAGAATTTCAGCTAGAAATCGAGGAGAACGAGATATCCGCCATTGAAAGCAGCGCGGATGAGGAGGAGGAAAATAATCGATGCATACTTTTATGGTGAAGGCGGTGGTGGCTGTGAAAAAAATTTTATAAAAAAAAAAAAAAAAAAAAAAACAATAGACATATATATTTTGGTCTTTTTATTTAAAAAGAATGTTAATTATATATATATATATTAATAAATGATTGATGATATTTGAAAAATATAATTTAAACATTAGTGTGAATGTTTTTGAATGTGATGAGATAAATAAAAAAATTGTTGGTCCATACCATAAAACATGTGATGAAAAAAAATTAATCACATAAATTTACTTTACATTCAGGACAGTAAAGGTGATAAATCACATTATGTTTGGATAAAAAATATTAGTCGGTTATTAAGTGCACAAATTACAAAGAATGTTCATGTTATATTTATTTGTAATTTTTGTTTGCAACACACAACTAGCGAATTACTTTTAACTAAACATAAAAAAGAATGTAATAAAGTTGTTACCAATATACCCACGGGTGTTGACGGAGATAATATTTTGAAATTTAAAAATTATAAAAATCAATTAGATGTACCATTCGTTATCTATGCTGATTTTGAATGTATTTTAAGTTAATTAAACGATAAAAAATCATCTAATGTTACAAACATTCAAAAACATATACCAATTGCCTTTAGCTATATATATAAAATCATCTTTCGATTCTAATCTCGATAAGTTTCGAACGTATTCGGGAAATGATGTAGTTAAAGTTTTTGTTGAGACCCTAATACGTGATGCACATTTTTTGGGTACAAACTATCTTATGAAAACAGTACCAATGACTCCTCTCACACCTTTTGAAATAGAAAAACAAAAGTCTAGTAATGAATGTCATATATGTAAAATTTTTTTAGATGATAATAGATGTGCTGATCATTGTCATTTAACTGGTCAATATCGCGGACCAACACATTTGAACTGTAATCTAAATTATCAATTAGGAAAGCATATACCTATAATTTTTCATAATTTTTCTGGCTATGACTGCCACTTATTTTTAAAGGCTCTCGGAGATTATCCGGGCGATATTAACGTTATACCACTCAATAAAGAGCTATATATTTCCCTTACTAAATTCATTCCAATTACAAATAAATATAGTTTACAGTTAGGTTTTCTCGATTCTTTTAGATTTATGCCTTCAGGCTTAGATAGTTTAGCTAAATATTTGCATAATGATGGTTTCAAAACATTAAAGTCAATGTACGAAAACCCTTTAGAACTTAATCTTTTAAAAAGAAAAGGAATATTTCCTTATGAGTATATGGATTCGGTCGAAAAATTAAATGATACTGTTTTACCTTCTCGCGAACAATTCTTCTCATAATTAAACAATAAGGAATGCACTGTTGATGATTATAAACATGCGTTAAACGTTTGGTCCACATTCAACTGTCAAACTTTAAATGATTATATGACTTTATATCTAACTGATGTATTCGAAAATTTTCGTGAGGTTTGCAAATCTATATACCAGCTTGATCCATGTCATTAGTACACAACTCCTGGTTTGTCGTGGGATGCTATGCTAAAAATGACAGAAATCAAATTAGAACTGCATTAAAAATGGTATTAGAGGTGGTATTGTTCAATGTTCAACACGTCGATCAGTTGCCAACAATAAATATCTAGAAACATATGATTGCAATAAACCCTCACAATACCTTATGTATTTAGATGCCAACAATTTATATGGTTGGGGAATGTCTGAAGCGTTACCAGAAAGTGAATTTGAATGGATTGAGGATATAGATAACTTTAATATTTCAGAAGTGATTGAAAACTCTGCTTTTGGTTACTTTTTAGAAGTTGATTTAGAATATCCTGAAAGGCTTCATGATAGTCTCAACGATTTACCGTTTTGTGCAGAATTAAAAAGATCTCCAATTCAAAATAATCATCACATTAAGAAACTTATTCCTGATTTGACTAATAAAAAAAGTTATATAATACACTATCGTAATCTTCAGCAGTGCATTCAAAACGGTTTAAAATTTACTAAAATTCGTAGAATATTAAAGTTTAGACAATCAGCATGGTTGAAACAGTATATTGAATTGAACACTTTCCATCAAACAAATGCTAAAAATGATTTTGAAAATTTTTTTTTAAACTTCTTAATAACGCTGTATATGGCAAAACTATGGAAAATGTTGAAAAGAGAAATAAGGTGAAAATCGTAAATGCGTGGGAGAGTGAGCGTAGACGTTTAGGTGCTCGAGCTCTTATAGCAAAACCGAATTTTCATAGCTCAACGCATTTCACAGATAATATGATTGCAATTCAAATGAATTTAGATAATATAAGGTTTAATAAACCTATATATTTAGGTTTTGCAGTGCTTGAATTTTCCAAATTTAAAATGTATGATTTTCATTACCAATTTATGAAACCGAAATTTAATGAAAATTTATTATTAAATTATATGGATACGGACTCTTTTATTTATACAATAAGGACAGATGATTTTTATAAAGACATTTACAATGATCTTTGTCTCAAATTTGATACGTCTGATTATTCTAAAAATAATCAGTTCAATTACCCTTTGCAAAACAAAAAGGTTTTGGGGTTGATGAAAGACGAGAATAATGGACGTATAATGAGAGAGTTCATTGGTCTTCGATCTAAAGTGTATTCAATAGATGTTGCAGGTTACACAGAGATTAAAAAATCGAAAGGTGTTAAGAAATGTGTTTTAGAAAAATTAAGTATTGATGATTATCGAAAATGTCTGATAGATAGAACTATATATCGTGATAAAATGTATATATTTAAATCCATTATTCATGATATATATACTCAAGAAATTTCTAAAATTGTTTTAAACTATGATGATGATAGACGTTTTATTAGAGAAGATGGTGTAAGCACTTACGCGTGGGGTCATTACAAAATAGAAAATACAAAATAATTAGTTTTAGACAGTAAGAACAAAATGTTTTATTTTAAAAATTAATTCTATATTATCTTTAAGTTGAAAACTAAAAATGTAATCTAAACTTGTCTAAATCTAAAAAAACAAAATAGATTTTAATGTGTAAATCAACTAGTTTTGTTTTTTATTTTTGTTCATATCGACATAGTTGAGTAAGGTCAAGAACATGATTTGTATTCTCAAGTTTAAGATTAATTCAACTCAGCAATCAATGTATGATGAATCACATTACTTCAAAGCACTGTATAAATCTCTATCACAATAGTATGCAATGACTTTTTCTACCCAATTTCCATATGACATAAATAAAAAGCTGTGTCCTACTATGGTTTTTCAATATGAAAAAGCTGTTTCTTACTATGCTTTATTCCACCCACACCCAAAAATATGCCATTTTTCCCCAATATAGGCAAAAATTAAAGCTTCCGCACCACGCCACCGGAAGTCTTATGGCCTTATTTTGTATGCCTAACGAAGCATTCAACAATCGAATGCTATGCGAACGATGCTGTAAGCAAATGGAAATTTGTATCCATAACGAAGCTACTCGGTAACTCTTACGACATGCTTACGTTCCTTATGTAATTCAAACTGTTATACAGAAGCAGTTGTCAAATGCGGCAATGCCAGATCAAACATTTCAGAAGTTTTCTGTTTTTGTCTACTTAATTTAAAGATTTTTTAAGAATTTTGCTTCGTTTATTGTTTGCTGGCAACGCCGTTGTTTGGTTTATTTATGTGAACAGCTGTTTTGTTTTTATTCAGTCAATTTATTTTGAACAATAAAGTAATTTGCTTATTTGTTTTCATTGTGATTGTGTTTTAAATAAACTATAACTATTGAGCAAGTGTTCAATAATAAAGTGACATTGAAGTGTTAAGTGTTTAAATAAAATGTATGCAGCTTAAGCATTTTTTGATTTTGAGCAGGCTGGTGAACGCGAATTGAGGGTGCACAGGCGCAGGATGCGAGATTTTTTGCGACTTTTTCTTGCAGAACTATCCATTGTTTGAACAATCTAATTCAACGAACACAACACAACGATAGCATTTGAGTATTCGTGTGATTTTGACGTTTGAGTTCGCCATTTCATTGATCGTTAGGGATGCAAACTGCACAAATGTTACTGTTGAGTCACGCTGTATTGTCTACGATGTTGGGTCACGCTGTATTTGCAGGTGTTTATATTATGTTTAAAAACAATAACGCTAAAATCACGCCATAATTTCTGTGCCTTTATTTTATCTCATACAAAAACAATGCATATGCTTTCACTATATATTTGTATTAATGTTCTTTATATTCCTGCTACCTGCTCATTTGAATGATGCACATAATGCACATACATATAAACACACACATAATAAGCTCAACTTCTTTGTCATATTGCTACATATCACTTAATAATTTAAGCTGTAATAAATCATTCGTATTAAAAACATCAAAACGTACGGTTTACATTTTTTTAGCTTCTTGTTAGTGTTGCCGGCAGCGAACAATTAAATTTAAATTCTTTACTTTGTTGGACTTGTAATAGAAAACGCTTTATTATACATTTTTTGGCGCCCAACGTGGGGCATCGTGTGTGTTAAAAAGCGAATAAATTAATTTCAATAATTAAATAAAGTATATTGAAAATCAATTACGTTTCTAAACATTTAAATATTCGCGTATATATTTTGCACCGACTCTGCCCATAAAATAATGTCGACGTGAATATAGTGAAAAATTAACTACATAAACATTGTTAATAAGACTTTACTATAATATAAAGAATAAAATCTAATTAAAATAATTTGTTTCGTACATATCAACGAACAAATTTATTTCTATTGCTACTAGCGCTAAGCTTAGTTGCCTCATCGCTGCCGTCATCATCGTTGCTGTTTTCATCGCTGCCGTCGTTTATGCTGTCAACGCTTAACTGCGCTGTCTCATCGCTTTCATAAATTTCGTCGTTTTTTTATGCTATTGCTGTTGCCATTCGTCAAGGTACCTCCTGTATCATACACTTTTCATAGCTTGGTTTAATCTCTTCAAGCTTCTACGTCACGCAACAACAGTTTTTCTACGTTCATTTTTTCTCGTCGCATTGGTTTGTTGCTGATTTGTTTACATTCGGTAATCGCTATTTCGTTCGCATTCTTCATACTGCAGCAACAAATTTCTACAAACAATGACGTTAGAACTACTAAAGAAGCAAAGAGCCAGCGTGAAAAAGAACATTTCACGCATCAGAAACATAGTTGAAACCAGTGCTAAACAGGAAGAGAAGACTTTGTGTGCAGCAGAACTGAAATGCCGCTTGGGCATTTTGGAGTCCTACTTCAAACAAGCTTTAACAATTCAATCTAGCATTGAAGAGCTAGATGAAGCTGACAATTGTCGCGGTGAGTTGGAAGACATTTACATAACAGCAAAACTTTCTATACAATCGCAGCTGGGGGAGGATGCCCTAAATACAACAATGTCAACATCAACATGTTCAATGCCAGTGCTGAATTCAAAATTGCCAATATTAAAACTGCCTACATTCAGCGGCAAGTATTCTGAGTATCGAAATTTCATCGTGTCATTCAACCAAATAATTGATCGAGAATTAAATTTGACAAATCTCGAAAAATTTAATCATTTGATCAATTGTCTTCAAGGGCAAGCGCTTGAAACGGTAAGAGCATTCCATGTAACGCATGAGAATTATCCGAAAGCATTAGAACGATTGAAGATGAGGTATGATAATTCTACACTAATTTTTTTGGAAAATATTTCTGCTCTTTTTGATCTACCTGTAATGTCTAATCCCAACAGCACGCAATTGAGGAGTCTTGTGGACAACGCTTCAGCTCTTTATGGATCGCTGTTGTCATTAGGCAGCGAAGCTCAAGTGTCGCAGGCTATGCTCATTCACATAGTGATGCAAAAGTGTGATGAGGAGTCTAAACGTAAATGGAAGGAATCGTTAGATTTCAAAGCATTGCCGACATGGGATGCTTGCACCAAGGTGTTTGACAGGCATTGTCAATACTTGGAATCACTTGATGGTAAACAATCCAACGTTGTAGAAATTCAACAGACTAATAAATCATCGAAGAGTAAAAAGCAGAAAGGGTATTCATTCGGCTTGACTAAATCGCCGTGTCAGGTGTGTACAAGCCCAAATCACAAAATTTACGCTTGTGATCGCTTCAAGACTATGGATGTGGTTCGTCGTTTTGAAACTGTAAAGCGACTTAATCTTTGCATCAATTGTTTATCAAAGGGACATCAACAGTCGAAATGCCCATCGCACTTTCGTTGCAAAACCTGCTCTCAACAGCATAACAGCATGCTTCATCGCAATGACATACACAACTCTTCTGATGCTTCGTCGACTTCACGGGATGCGCAAAAGGTTTTATCAGTAGCTGCTACGCCAGATTTGCCATCAAACTCAAACGATGCTGTCACACACACGCATGTAGACAACTCATCAATGGATCGTGTTATTCTTGCAACTGCTATGGTGATGGTTCGAGATGTATCTGGTCAGTATAAGCTGGGTAGAGCTCTACTGGACTCATGCTCCCAGGTAAACTTTATTACAGATGAATTTTCACAAAAACTAAAATTGCCCAGGTCCAAGCAAAATATCGAAATTCATAGTATTGGAAACTCATCCACAAACATCAAGTACAAATCTTCAGCTACAATCAAATCCAAGTTTAATGGTTTCCAGCTGCCTCTCACATTTTGCATAACATCACACATCGCCTACCAGCCCGACGCAAAAATCGACGTCACATCGTGGAATATTCCACCAAATATAGAACTTGCGGACGAGCAATTCTATAACTCGGGTCGAATAGATTTATTGTTGGGCACTGAGAGTTTTTTCAGTATTTTGTCTGTGGGTCAGATAAGACTCGGTGACAATTTGCCAATTTTACAAAAGACATTGCTTGGCTGGGTAGTATCTGGTCGGTACGAAGGGCTCACAAATACACAAACATGCATGCTTACATGTAACGATTCCTTGGATGAGAGACTGGAGCATTTGTGGAAATTAGAAGAAGTTTCTATCGCTGCTGATGTGTGGACTCGGGAGCAACACAGTTGTGAACATTTGTATACATCAGCAGTTTCTCGTAATCCTGAGGGCAGGGTAATCGTTCGTTTGCCGTTTAAAGACGACCCAGCATGCCTTGGCTCATCGTATACTACAGCATTAAGGAGGTTTGTTTCACAAGAGCATCGTTTGTCGCGTTCACCTGAGCTTAAGGCTCAATATGTTGATTTTATTGAGGAGTACAAGCAGTTGGGACACATGAGTGTAGTAGAAAATCCCATTTTGAGTGAACCGCATTACTACATCCCACATCACTGTGCTTTCAAGCCTACGTCATCTTCTACAAAATTGAGAGTCGTTTTCGATGCCTCATGTCGTACTACGTCTCAAAGATCACTCAACGACATACAATTTGTTGGTCCAAAGCTGCAAAGTGAGCTCTTCATGTTATTGCTACGTTTTCGTCTTTTCCGGTTTGCCATCACTGCAGACATTGTTAAAATGTTTAGGCAAATACTGGTTCACAATAATGATCGAAAATTTCAGTACATTCTCTGGAGGAGCTCACCAGATGAAGAAATTCGCACTTTCCAACTCAATACGGTGACGTATGGCATGGCTGCTTCACCATATTTAGCCGTACGCAGTCTCTTTTATATTGCAGACCAATACGCATCGAAGTTCAAAGTAGGCGCTAGCGTTGTAAAATCATCATTTTATGTCGATGACCTGTTGTGTGGAGCAGATTCTGTAGCCGAACTTGCAAGTATACGTAACGAGGTGGAAGAGCTTTTAAAATTGGGACATTTTGAACTAGCTAAATGGCATTCGAATCATTTAGAGTTCAGAGATGACAAAACCATCAAGAATTTGGACATCGATGACTCAGTTACGAGTGCGTTGGGGCTGAAATGGGACCAGAATCGCGACTGTTTTTTGTTTTCGTTCGAGCTTAAACCAAATTCTGCTGCACGCGTGACGAAACGGTCCATTCTATCAATTGCATCATCACTATTTGACCCTTTAGGACTTTTAGCGCCAGTGATCATCACCGCCAAAATTCTATTACAGGAATTGTGGTTGCTAAAATTGGACTGGGACGAATCAGTTCCCCAGAATCTTCATCTGGCGTGGGAAAACCTACTTACGAGTCTGTCACATCTATCTTTAATCGTCATTCCGAGGTATTGTTTGGTACCTGGAGTAAAATCAATTCAACTGCATGGATTTTGCGATTCGTCGATTCGCGCATATGGTTGCGGCATCTACGTTCGTGTTTCGGATCAATCTGGCAACGTTAACGTCTACCTTCTCACTGCAAAATCCAGAGTTGCTCCAACCAAGAAGCAAACGCTGCCTAAACTAGAATTATGTGGAGCTTTGCTGCTTGCTCGTCTCTATGAAAAAATCAAGGTAATTTTTTCGAACTACAACATTAATACTTTCCTATGGACTGATTCACAGATTGTGCTACATTGGCTCAAACTGCATTCGGCTACGCTGTCTACTTTTGTTGGAAACCGAATATCAGAAATTCAGAGCCTAACAACTGACGCTCATTGGAGGCATGTGCCAACTCACTGCAACCCAGCTGATGTTGTCTCGAGAGGCTGCACTGTGGAAGACCTTGTCACTTCAATTTGGCTCACTGGACCATCATTTTTATCTGCAGAGATGCAAACGTGGCCTACAAATAAATACAACTACATCAACTGGGAAGAAGTCGAAAAAGAGAAGCGGAAGTCGGCGTTCCAGGTCGCTGTGGCATCGAACTATATACTCGATGTGATCAGTAAGCACAGCTCACACTTACGCAGTTTGCGTGTCGTCGCTTGGCTTTTTAGATTCTGCCACAAATTCACAAAAACATTCGAAAGTGACATTAAAACTGTCTTACCCTCACCACAGGAGCTGCAAAATGCATTATATTGCATTGTATGGAATATACAGCAATATTTTTTTGCAGATGACATTCGTTCATTGAAGAAGAATTTGCCAACAAGCAGCGCAATTAAAAATTTGAATCCGTTCCTAGATAACGCTGGCAGATTTACACTGCTCAAAGTAGGTGGCCGACTAGAGATGGCAAACTTGCCAGAATCACGAAAGCATCCTGTTTTGCTGCCAAGCAAATGCGAATTTGTGCTCCGGTACGTCCAACATTTGCACATCAAGAACTATCACGCTGGCCCTAAAGCGCTGATAGCACTCATCCGTTTGGAATTTTGGATTGTGAACGCTAGAGACATTGCTCGACGTGTTGTCAGAAATTGCATACATTGTGTCCGCTACAAGCCGAGGTTGCTGCAGCAAATTATGGGCCATCTGCCTGTTGAACGTTTAACGCCATCACGACCGTTTGCTCGTTGTGGAGTGGACTTTGCTGGACCTGTGAACATCTATATCCGCATTAGAGGAAAAGCGCCATACAAGGCGTATATCGCAATGTTCATTTGTCTGGCCACGAAGGCGGTACACATCGAGCTGGTCTCCGACTTGTCCACCGATGCGTTTCTAGCATCTTTGAGGCGCATGATTGGCAGAAGAGGGTTGCCAACGGACATCTTCTGCGACAATGCTACCAATTTCGTTGAGCACCACATTTCGGCGGGATCTGGGAGGCGGCTGTAAAGTCGGCAAAAGGTCACCTCAACCGTAGTCTAATCAATGCCAGACTCACCTTTGAAGAATTGTCTACAGTGTTAATCGAGATAGAGGCAATTCTTAATTCTCGTCCGATCACTCCACTTTCGTCTGACCCAAGCGACTATGGTGCATTGACTCCGGGTCACTTCCTCATCGGCAGCTCACTAAGAACCTTGCCAGAACGCGATGTGCCTGCTGGTATTGACCACCTTGAAAAATGGGCTCGAGTGAGTGGCATAAAGCAGCAATTCTGGAAGCAATGGGTGCACGACTACGTAAACGAGCTGCAGGTGCGCACGAAATGGATCGGTGACCATGCTAATGTTACCAATGATGCTATGGTTATTATTCATGACGACAATGTGCCGCCAATACACTGGCAACTAGGGCGAATCGTTAACTGTGTTCCCGGAAGAGATGAGCGTATCAGAGTTGTCGATGTTCGTACTGCCAAGGGAATTATTCGGCGACCCATACGAAAGCTTGCACTATTGCCGGTTTGAAAGTATGTACTTTCAACGGGGCCGGTATGTTGAGTCACGCTGTATTGTCTACGATGTTGGGTCACGCTGTATTTGCAGGTGTTTATATTATGTTTAAAAACAATAACGCTAAAATCACGCCATAATTTCTGTGCGTTTATTTTATCTCATACAAAAACAATGCATATGCTTTCACTATATATTTGTATTAATGTTCTTTATATTCCTGCTACCTGCTCATTTGAATGATGCACATAATGCACATACATATAAACACACACATAATAAGCTCAACTTCTTTGTCATATTGCTACATATCACTTAATAATTTAAGCTGTAATAAATCATTCGTATTAAAAACATCAAAACGTACGGTTTACATTTTTTTAGCTTCTTGTTAGTGTTGCCGGCAGCGAACAATTAAATTTAAATTCTTTACTTTGTTGGACTTGTAATAGAAAACGCTTTATTATACAGTTACTCTGTTACGGCGTCGTTCGCCAGTTCAACAGCTGTTATCTGTTCGAATTGCAAATTTCAAAACCACTAACGAACAGTGTTTTGCACGAAACGAGTGTTCGGATAGGCATACAAAATAAGGGCATTATTCACCAAGACCCGCCGACAAAATTCAGACAGCTATGCAATGACATTTTTCTAAAGATCAACGTCGTACACAAGGGGACTCTTTTAGAGGGTTCAACACCCCCATTCCATCTTTGGCCATCAGTCGACTTTTTATATTCGCCCGCATACCAAAATACATTTTTTATATGTTTTATATCCCAAGCCGTACCCCCTTCGAAATCACATTCACATACTTCTATGACTATTCAACCTACCCATCCCCAAATGTATGCTTTCATTCATTACTTCCATTCATCTTAGTCAAGACACAAACCATATACATTTTTAGCAAAGACACAAAACCAAAATACCACAGGTGCATTTTTTTAAGCATTCTTGAGAAATTTGCCCGACTAACATCTTGTTTTTTAGTTGCACCATATTCTCAATCTCCTGAGCTCTTCTTATGCTAAAAATGGAAAGGAGCAGCTGGATGAAGCAAATGGTAAATAGTAATAATAGTAAAATGGAAGCTATTGCAATGGGTAAAGGCATGTTCCTAAACCTCATAAAAAAGGATTGGGACTATACTTAAAACCTTATCAACAAAATTTTTAAAGAAGCTACCTAAAAGAGCCCTTTCTGATGTAGATATAAGAAAATACGCTAAAGATATCCCACATTTTAGGGGTATGTTTATGTGTGACACTCTACCAAGTAAACCATTTAAAAAAGAATGCGGAATAATCAATCTGGATATTTCAAAGGGACCCGGCACACATTGGGTAGCATACTGGAAAACTCAAAATGAAATTGAATATTTTGATAGCTTTGGAAACTTACAGCCGCCAAAGGAAATTATAAAATATTTAGGAGAAAAGATTAGTTATAATTATAATAGATTACAAAATTTTAATACAAAAAATTGTGGTCATTAATGTTTACAATTTTTGCTTTCAAAATATATTTGAAAATAAATAAAATATACGGAAAAATCAATTTTTATGCTCTTTTCATATATAAATTTTTATGGGGGGGTTTTTTTAAACTTTTATAAGCACTTAAATCTAAGTGTCTATGTTTTTTCATTAATATGTAGGGTTTGCATATCAGTTTAAATTTACAGCAACGCCAACAACAACAACAGCAACATACTAACCTCAATTCGTTAGATTAGCCTGTTGTAAACTATAATACACACACAAACACATGATAGTCTCTATTGAAGCTTATTATCAAAAAAAGCTAGGCGTCTAGACATACATTACTCAATGTTTTAATGGGTTTTATTTCATTTATATGTAAATTTAATTTACATTAAAAAATTATTATTTGAAGCTTATTATCAAAAAAAAAAAAGCTAAGCTTCTAGAATGTTCTAGAAACATATCATAAATCAAAGTTTTTAATACTTTTTTCATTGATAAGTATAACTTGAATAGCTTGCATATCAATTTTAATTAATAACAACAACAACAGTTTATTTTTATTATTATTAAGGAATAATGACACAATTTTTCCGTTTATAGAGATTATTCTTAATTATGAGAACTTTTGTAATAAAAATTTTTGAATTTATAATCAACAAATTTTCCTATGATTTTGAGTTTTGAAATGATATAAAAAGTTAAAGAAAATACTAATTCTTCATCAGTAAAATTTCAATTTGAATATAACAACATGGATTTAAACAAATATGAAAAAAACTTTTACATGAAGAGGAAGTTAGAAAAATATCTAAACAACATGAATAAATACAAGCTTCCTAGAATGAAAAGGCATAAACCAACGCAAATTGGTGTGGTAAGGCCGCTAACACCACCACAACATTTTTTCCTATACTATAGATACAAACCGCTTACCTATTGTAATAGTTCTCCATTCCACCGCATTTGGCGCTGATGGCAAAATCCTGAATCCTGAGCCAGAACTCTCATATCGTACCTACTGTTCTGATATGTCTTTTAAAACATTTCAGTTATGTTCAATATGTTGGAAAGAAAAATATGGCTTTCTAGTTATTAATAAAGACGATCCAATTTATAAGTATATAAGACTTATTTATAAGTATATAAAAGAAACAGTTTAGATAATTTCAAAATCAGTAGATCAACTGCTTTTGAACTGATCTGGAATACAAAACTGCTAACTGCTTAACTTATTTATATAATTGAACAGCTTACGGCTAAACTGATCTGTTTACCAGTTTTTATTTCACCCCAATCAAAATGAATTAAAAAAAATCTAGTTAACGATCATGTTAAAACACGAAATATTTTAAAAAAGAAATAAAAGGACATTCTACTCGGAGAAACTGCAAATGATCAGCTCTTAGAAAAGACTTTTAAGCCAATATCAAAACCATTAAAAGAAATAATTCAATCAACTAATAAAAATAATTTTATAAAACATGAAAAGTATTCGGACAACTCTTTTAAATATAATCCCGAGGATAATAAAGCTGCTACCAGTACCCCATATATAATAAGAGCAACCTTGACTAAGACTACAATACGTTTTCTCCGAGCTTTAATGAGAAGGAAATCGAGAAAAGCTCATCAGCATTTAAATCATTTGATATTGAAAATGATGAAAATAATGATGAAATTGATGATACTGATGGTGATAACGATCTTGATAATATATATAATGATAACACCATCGCAGCACATACCGATCAAAGTATTCAGTATAATTTATCCAAAGTTTATTTAAATAATAAATATGATAAAACATATGGCCCCCATAAGGACAAAAATCAAGTATGGAGACTGTGCGATGAACCCATCACTTTTAATTCCACAAATATTACTGTAGGCAATTCAGAATGGCCCTTCACATCAGGTTTATATGAGCTATTAGTTTACAAGAACCCGAGCAATTTTAATAAAACTGATTTAAATACTTATAAACAAATATTGGAGATGACTAATGCTCATAGACGGAATAACAGCATCAAGGAACAAATTATAGGAAATAGATCAAAAAAATATACAACGATTATTAAAAAACTATTTAAGGAGCAGAAAATTCATAAGGGGGATGGATTAATGAAGCTGAATAAAAAAAGCTTAATTATGTGTATTGGGATGATCCTAATGAATTAGTTGATAGATTGCATCTATTGATTTCATCAACAACAGCTGGTCGTTCAAATCATAATAATGAAATAGTCTCAATTATTGAGGAATTGAGAGAAGCAAAGATTATAGTATAAAAAGTCTATAAAATATAATTCACAAAATGCCTATCGATAAGTTTGGTCATTATATTGGTAGCTCTGAAAGATATCAAAATCCGCAATTCAAGATTCATTTGGATAGTGATCGTAATTTCAACTTTAACTTGCGAAGAATAAAAAATATTGCAAATCCTTTATTGGAAAACGATGCTGTAAATAAAATTTCTTTAAAAAGTTATTCCGAAGAATTAAAGAATCAATTAGACACGTTGTATATGGAAAGAATTAAGGGGGCTGAGGATAATATTCATGAAATAATACAACAACAAAACGTACTGCTTACAGAAAAACTTGCAAATTTAGAAATACGATTAAGTAAATTAATACAAGATCAGACTATCTTTTAAAGTAATCTCGATCAATCACTAAAAGAAGTAAGATCATTATTTAATTATAAAATTGATGCGGCTGAAGGACGTCTTAATGAAACGATTATTACAAAAACCAAACTCATTACGAAGCATTTAAACATAGAAATATAAAGCATATTGAAAGCATATCACCAGCACTTAAATGAATGAAATCTAAGGATGAGGTCGGAAATGAATCGAAACGAGGTGGTTCAGAAGCTGGACAAGCAAGCACGCAGAAATTTTGTCCGACGTCGAGTGGTGACTAAAGGGATAGACGATCTTTGGCAAGCAGATCTCGTTGAAATGGGTGCTTATTCAAATTATAACAAAGGCAATCGGTTTATTTTAACAGTAATAGATACATTTTCAAAGTTTGCATGGGCTGTTGCAGTAAAAACGAAAGGTAGTGAAGATATTACCAATGCTATGAATTCTATTTTTTTAGAAAAGAGAATACCAAAAAACTTGCAAACAGTTAATGGTAAAGAGTTTTATAATAAAACATTTCAAAACCTTATGAAGAAACATAAGGTTAACCACTATTCTACATATAGCATTATGAAAGCATCTATTGTAGAACGATTTAATAGAACAATAAAAGGGATGATGTGGAAGCAGTTTAGCTTGCAAGGAAATTATCATTGGATAAATATATGCAAGGATTTAATTAATCAATACAATAGTAAAAAGCATAGAACAATTGGAATGGCGCCAAAGTCTGTTAATACAAGAAATGAGCAATCTATACGTAAGTAAGCTTACAACCATCCAAAAATATTCAAACCTGGAAAACTCAAAGTTGGAGACCATGTTTGCATAAGCAAATATAAGCATATTTTCGCAAAAGGATATACTCCAAACTGGACAACCGAAATTTTCAAAATTCGTACTATACAAAACACGAACCCTATAACTTATTTATTGGAAGACTATCAAGGAAACCCGATTGTTGGCAGATTCTATGAACATGATGTAATGAAAACACGTTTTCCGACCACATACCTTATTGAGAAAGTAATTAAAAGAAAGGGGCAGCAAGTTTACGTAAAATGGCTAGGATTTTCCAACCATCATTATTCTTGGATTAATAAAGACGCTGTTCAATAAAATTTTGTAATAAAAATTATTAAATCATATTTTCAAAATAATACAATTTTGTTGTTTTTAAATTTTATTTCCAACGTTGACTTAAAAAATTATTTGCGGTTAAGTGTTGGGGGAAGTGATAAAAATTTGTATGCATAAACAAGTATGTTGCTAAAGACTTTAAAATAAGTTGAAGGAAAATGATAAAATTTTTGGTCATTAAAGAAATGCGTGTGTTGCTAAAACACTCTAAAATAAGTTGAATAAAAATGATAAAATTTCTTGGCAAACATAAATGGTAAACTTTAAGGTTCTGAAATATTGTGTTGCGGTCAAGTGCAATGGAAGTGATAATATTTTGTTCTTATAATCAACAATTTTCCCACAATATTTTCAGTTGAAATGGATATAAAAGGCTGTCCCGTAACACTAGCTTACCATTAGTTCAGTTTTTGTTGACAGAAAAACACGAAGTAAAGTAGCAATTTAAAAAAAAAAATGGAATCTCCAAGGAGTGCGTTTAAAGAAGCTAAAAATGGAGGGTGCTCGATTCTATCCATCAAGGATATGGCATTAGGACGGAAGTACCGGATAACATCGGTGCAGAGGACTGAAACAATCTACGGCCAGAAAGTGAGGTGCCTTGTGGAGGACAAATACTACATTTACTTGCCTGGCACATTTAATACAGCTCTTAAGGCTGAGCACCTGGCTATTATGAACCGAGGGGGGTGCTTCCTTAGCAAGGAGCCCCTCGAAAAGGGCAATTTCGAATTAAATATTCATGCTGAGGGTAAGCTGTTTTATTTTATATTTTTTATTTACTTCTATTTAAATATATATTTTTATAATTTAATTAATAAAAAAAAATTTCTTTTTCTTTTTCTCTTAAGCCTGACACATCAGAGGATTTTAAAAACTGACCAGCCTGAGACATCAGAGGATTTTCTTAAAAAACTGGGCAGTCCCGAGACAAAAACAACTTAATTTAATCAAATTTTAAAATTAATGTATTAAAATAACATTATTATCCTTGTTTTTGTTAAAATAATTTAAAAAATAAATAAATATAAAATTGATTATGAAAAAGGGAGATATTTTTAATTATTAATTATAGCATGAGCTTCAGGTCTGTTTTATTCAGAGTTGTAAATTTTTTAGTTTATTGGTATGTTCTCAATATGGTGTCTAAACAACAATTATGTTTGAAAGAACAATTCATCCGGTTATGCTTGGTTTTAACTAGCTCAATAATGAAAACTATTAAATCGCAAATCTCGCTGGTTGTGGCGCCTTGACGAGTAACTTTATTTTTCTCTGTGGCTGCGTGACTTGCGCAATAAGTGCTGGGAAGAGTACATCACCGACCCAAATACGCCCCCTGACTACAATTCCTAAGCCCAAAAGCATGATTTATTCTCCTAGAAATTCGAAAGAAATCGATTTTATTCAAAACAATTTTTTTTACAATGAAATGAAAAATACAATATAATTGGTTATGAAATAAATGTAGCGCTTTTGTTTAAGATATGTTTTATGTTTCGTGGTCAGCATCACCATCGTCATATTCAGAGCTTTGATATAAGTTGCTATAAAATATATTGCCATTTTCCTTCTTCTTTTTAATGGTTAGGGTAGACGCACCATGTAGATCTCTTCCTTTTATTAATATGTGTGCGGAGTAATTGAGAGAAATCTCTTCGGCAAGTAAATCTGATATACTTTATTCACAATGCATCTAATGCTTTCGCCATATTTTGTATCTGCTCGCTCTATCTTATTAATTTCATATGGAGCATTTTCCTCCATATCTTTCATAGGTAAGTATTTAACATTGGGATTTTTAAATAAATTTTTTAAACTAGCTTCCATTTTTCTTTCTTTTAACTAATCACCACAAAAGCAACTTTTATACTAATATCTAATATTAAATAATTTAAATTTTTATTCATATTGAATTGATTATTTCTTATCAGTTGCGGTTAGTTATTCTATTCCTTTTTAAAAAAGAAATAAAAAAATAGATCTATAAATATAGTTTTTTATTCATATTGAATACTGATAATTGATAATTTCTTATCAGTTGCGGTTAGTTGTTACTATACCTTAAAAAATAAAATAGATCTATAAATAGAATGGCATGAGTTCAAAAGTTTTTCAATAAAATTATTAAAAAAAAATAATTGCCTCCAGGCTGCTATTGAACCTGGGACGTTGGGCTTGAAAGACAATAGCCTTTCCTTTGCACCACATACAACTTTTTTGTGTGAGCGCTATATAAGAATATGCTATATAAGGAATGATTTGAAGTTCATCTTTTTTTCAGTGGGAAGAATCGCTTTCTACCTGTGTATGTGTGTAGGTGCGCGTGTGTGTGTGATAATTTTGATCATGTCTTTCTACAGCAACGGTTTAGATATATATATAAACATCCTATTTATAACAAGAGCTTTAGTTACATTTCATACTTCTTTAAATATGTATTATTGTCAGCTTTTAAGATCTAATAATAAATACTGCACTTGTCATGCACAATGGAAAACATTACAAATAATAAATGCTGTAGTTTTGGACATTATGTTACAAGTGTTCCTAACTGTCGAAGGAGGAAATAGAATGCAAATTTTTTCTCTTAATAGAGGTCAACAAATGTCGGCAAACATACCAATATTTGAATTTAGCCATAATCAACATATTAAAATCGAAGTTCCTGGCGGTATGATATCGTTAGTTGGAACAGTCTACGAAGGTGGATATAAGGATATAAATGTATACTCATACAAACCGTCATGTGTTTTCCGCGAAATTTATGTTTTTCCGGAAGGTATGGATAAAATTCGTAATAGCATTTCAAATCCCTCAGAGTCAGAACCCTAATAGGAGAGATGTGCAGGAATTTCGGCTTAACTATCTACGCATGTTGGATCAAGAAAGTGCCATGGAGCGCATTCTGAATCTACAGAGTGACCTGGTGTCATCCACCACCGGTAGCGCCGAAAGTCATCCACAGTCAACACCTTGGTTTTTGAATGAGCAAGTTAATGAAGTAACCTCAACCACATTTACCCCTCATCAGGGTGAAGAGGACTTCGACAGTGAGGGGGGTGCAGCATAAGTTTAATTTTGTTTTTTGGGGATTGTACTGTTTAAAATGCAAAAAATATAAACAAAAAATCTAAAAAATAAAAAACAAAGCCTTGAATTCTGCATACAATTTATGATTTTTTTATTTATTTTAAATTTTTTTAAGTTTTATAAAAATGTTTAGTCTTCTTATTTTTTCTTGTTAGGAAGCATGTGTAGTGTACTTTCATACATACATACGTACACACATCATGCAAACAACCACCTAAAAAAAATACCTTCACTTTAATGACCTAAAGTTGTCTAAAATACGACGACAATAAAAAGAAAACATCAACATAATACCTATGTTGACAAATTCCCAAATTTAAATCTGTATAAAAAACCTCAACGTAAACGCAACTAATTGCAATTCGAATTCTTATGAAATGTATTTTGTACCCTTTACGCTTATGCCGCTAGATACCACATAAGCTGAGCTGCGACAGCGGGTGTTGAATTACAAGTGCATTGCACAGAAAGACATAACGCAACAACAACAGGCGGTGAGTCGAACAAGTGCCTATGACACTTTAAAGTCAAGGCCACGAATTCAAGCGAACCAATTAATGTTGTCAAAAATATTAAATAGAGGGGAAACAGATTAGAGGTTATTAAACTGAAAGTGATTGGTCGATTATCGATTCTAAAAATTAAATTCAAAAAAGTATTGGAATTAAAGGCGGAGTCTTGGAAATAGTGGTAAAATTATTTTAAGAAAAATACTTGTATTTTTAGTTTATAAGTCAAGACTTTTCAGTAATAAAATTAGAATTTAAAGACGACTTATACTGAGCTCTTCAGCTCCTTGTTTTATTTACTTCTCAAACTTGGCTCCTTAGCCTAAAACAAAAATACAGAGCGGCACTTTAGCCATATTAACTTGAGCGTTGGTGCGCTCTAAAAACACTAATTATTAAAACAAATTTTAAAATTAATGTATTAAAATAACATTATTATCCTTGTTTTTGTTAAAATAATAACATTTCGATGCCTAATCGAATCAAACTTGCCTATGAATCCAATAGACTAGAAAATATCACCCCTACAATAGCTCTACAAGATTTACCGAAAATATGGTAGCAATACAACTTAATAGAATACATACCCTATATGATAAACCAATTTATATAGGGTTTGTAGTTCTAGAACTCTCTAAATAGAAAATGTATGATTTTCACTATGATTACATGCTTCCAAAATTTAGAGAGAACTTAAGTTTATGCTATATGGATACTGACTCTTTCATCTATTCAATTAAGACTGAAGACTTCTATAATGACATTAAACCTGACATTCATTTAAAATTTGATACATCCGACTACAAACTCAACAATCCTTATGAGATAGAACGACAAAATAAAAAGGTATTAGGTCTCATGAAAGATGAAAATAATGGAAAAATAATGAGGGAATTCATTGGTTTGAGGGCAAAAATGTATTCTATTAGTGTTGAGGGCGATAATGATATCAAAAAGCTAAAGGAGTAAAAAAATCAGCTTTGATGTCCCTCAGTATTGATGATTATAGAAAATGTTTATTTAATAAGAAAATTTATTATGATAAAATGTTAACTTTTAGATCTAAGATTCATAAGATATATACACAAGAAATTGAAAAAATTGTATTAAGTTATTTTGATGATAAACGTTATATATTAGAAAATGGTGTTAATACCCTTGCATGGGGACATCATAGATTATTAAATAAAAATGTATTAAAAGCTTGAAAACTTAAAAAATAAAAACAAAATAATTTTATGTTTTAAAGGAAATTTTTATTATTTAAAATGTAATATCTTCAGAAAATATTTTTAATCGTCTAAAAGACAATTCACAAAAAAATATTGTTGAATCAATTACATTACATTCATTCATATCTATAGTTACTACTTCTACTTTAGTAACTATTTTTTTTTTAATTTGATCCATGAAAATCACTTTGGATTCTGACAGTATTGTAGTGTACTTACATACATGTACATACATCATGCAAATATCCACCTAAAAAGACCTTCACTTTAATGACCTACAGTTGTCTAACATACGACAACAATAATAAGAAAACATATCAACATGATATGTTGACAAATTCCCAAATTTAACTCTAAAAAAAACCTCAACCTAAACACAACTAATTGCAGCTTGAAGTGCATTCTTATGAAGTGCATTTAGCACCCCTTTGCGTTTGTGCCGCTAGATACCGCACAAGTTGAAACGCGTCAGCGGTGTTGTGTTACAAGTGCATTGCACAGAAAAACACACTACAACAACAACAGGCGATAAGTCGAACAAGTGCCTATGACACTTTAAAGTCAAGGCTATGAATTTCAAGCGAACCAATTAATGTTGAAGAAAATAATTAAATTAAGGGGAATAAAAAAAAAGGTTAACAAACTGAAAGTGATTGGTCGATTATCGATTTTAAAAATGAAATTAAAAAAATATTGGAATAAAGGGCGGAGTCTTGGAAATAGTGGTAAAATTATTTTAAGAAAAATACTTGTATTTTTAGTTTATAAGTCAAGACTTTTCTGTAATAAAATTAGAATTTAAAGACGACTAATTCTGAGCTCTTCAGCTCCATGTTTTATTTAATTCTCTAACTCGGCTCTTTAGCCAAAAATAAAGCGAGGCTCTCTAGCCAACAAAAATAGCGGATTGATGCGCTTAAACATCAATCACTTTCATCACGACAGGCTTATTCGTGATAAGTGAATTCTTTCTACTACTATCTATTCTTTTCACAATAAATTTCAACATACCCTACATGGCGATCCTGCCAACTTACTGAGACTTTCTGACTTAACAAAAATTTGATTCTAAATTTTCTAAATTTTTTTTTATAATAATCTTATTTTGAATAAATAAAACTTTAAATGACAACGAAAGAACAGATCGACGAAATTTTTAAAAAATGGGAAAATCTACTCATTCCCACTGAAGTAGAACCATATATACCAGAAGGACGTCAAGAAGATTTTCCAACATACATCCCACAAGATAAATCAGCTGGACCTAAGGCGATAACCATACAAGAATACCGAGAGCGACACCAAAAAGCAATAACAAAGAAGGAAGATAAACCACAAACTAAAAGAAGACCCAGAGCTGGAAAAGCAGTCCGAGCAAGACAGCGGGTAGCTGAATTGTATAAAATTGTTAGGATAACTAATGACATAAAACAAAAAAAAGAACTTTTAAAACAAATTAAAATAGAAAAATTAAATTATAATAAAACAAAATAATAAGAAATAAACACTTAAATTTTATTAAATATAAAATAGAAATAGATTACTTTTATGATACCAAATATTACTTCTTTGTATAACTATTTAACTATGTTTAATAGCGAGGTTAAAGAAAAAATAATTATAAACGAAAATATAGACAATAATTTAGGATCAGTTGTGACGACCAACCATATACAACAGATAGGTTGGACAGTCATAATTACTTTAGGATTAATAGCTTTATTAGCTTATATTATCTATAAAATCAACAAATATTGCAAAACATATATTAGAAAACATAATGTTAGGGCTATAGTAAATAATTAAAAGCTATTATACAAAATCAAAAAAAAAAAAAAAAAAAAATGACGAAAGCAACCCTATGCAAATACCAAGGCTGTTACGGTATTTTATTTAGCAAACATTGTACAGCATGTACTAAAAAAATAATTGACATTGGAAAAATAATATATTTTTCATATCAAAATAAAAATTGGCATCAACAATGTTTTAGATGCAACGTTTGTAATGTTAAATTAAGTAGATTTCATTTTAAAGAAGACTGTTCGATGCTATTTTGTAAAAATTGCTATTAGAATATAAATACATTGTAATCATTAATAAAAGTAAATTTTAAATAAACACAAAAATGTTTAAACATTAATGGAAGAACTAAGAGATATTTTTAATGAAGTTTTTAAAATAAAGCAGAACATAAAGAAATCAGCTAATAGAAAGTATAAAACGGATACAATCGATTTAAAAATAAAGTATTTAGATCAATATGAATTACATTTTAATAAAACAGCAGAGCCTTTAAATAAACTAGAGGCATATGAATTGAGTGATCAATTTCACAAATTATTAAGCGAAACGAAAAATCTTTTGTTAAATCACAATCCAAATAACAAACCAACAATGTCGGAATTAAATATAGAACTCATTTTGAAAACCATTCCGATTTTTAGCGGAAACTACAAAGAATTAAACGCATTCTTAACCTTAGTCGGACTCTTAGACAGCACTTACACTACTACAGAACTAAAAAAAAAATTCATAAACATTGTAGTCAATGTTAAACTAAACAATAATGTAAAAACGACCATAGGAAACTCAGCAAATATAGACACATTAGATAAACTTAAATTATCTCTCAACAATTCATTTAAAAGTAACTTAACAACAGCTCAAATTCACACAAAACTCTCTACACTCACACAAAGAAACAGTTCAGTGACAAATTTCAAAGACAAATTACTACACTTAATATCCGAACTTAATAACCTACAAACAACAGCGTTGACGACTGAAGCTAACGCACAGCAAAAAGATTTAATCATAAAAATGAATGAATCATACGCTTTGACAATTTTTAAAAATGGACTAAATGATGATTTAAAGAACACAATTTTTGCAGCACAACCAAAAACGTTGATTGACGCAACAAATCTAGCTTTGGAACTAGAAAAGAATGTCAACACAAATAATCAATTAATGTTTTTTAGAACAAATAACAGACGACAAAATAACAATTTTAATAATTCATACAGAGGACAACAAAATAACGTTTCAAGTAACACTTTCAATAATTCTTACAATAGACAACAATATAACAGAAACTATAATACACGATTACAAACCAACAGAAATGACAATACATTTATGCAACGAACCCATAAAAACAACACATACAGACATAACCAAAATAACAACAATCAGAATTACAATAACAATAGAAACAACTTTGTTAGAAATAGTAACCAGAGAAACAATAATGGCCAAAATGCGCAAAGACGCAATTCTAATAATAACAACACACACAGAAATTCTAACAATCAAAGATATAACAACAGAATGTACGTATTTAATAATGAAGACCAGGGAAACGACGATCGCTCGGAGATCAACAGAGAAGATCATCCGGGACAGCGCAACTAAAAATATACAAAATATCGGATTATACAACAAATTATATAATAATAACATGCAGCAATACAAAAAAACAATTGAAATTCTTAATTGATACAGGTGCAGACATCTCAATCTGCAAAATAGAAAATATAAATAATGATACAGAATTGATGACAAGAGAAAATTGCAAACTAACAAGTATAACAGAAGAAGAGACTTTTACTCTAGGCTCAATAGCACTAAGACTCAATTTACAAAACTTTAATATACAACATATTTTTCAAGCCGTAGACAACGACTTCCCCATTCACACTGACGGTATTTTAGGTAGAGACTTTTTATCAAAATATATGTGTAAAATTGACTATGAAACACATACACTCACAATAATACTAAACAACACCGACATAGTAACACCTTTATACTTAAATAAAAACGCATTTGATACTATCAGAATACCACCCAGAACAGAAATTATAGCTCCAATTAATTTAAACTTAAATCAAGATAGTGTTATTTTGAACGAAGAAATTCAAACAGGAGTATTTATAGCAAATTCTATAGTTCCATCAACAGGAATATGTCATGTAAAAATATTAAATACTACCGAAACAGAAATAAAAATTAACAAACTAACACCAAAATTCAAACCTCTCTCAGAATACTCATATTTTACACGAGACACAAGTCAAAATGAAACTAGATTCCAAGAAGTTATAAAAGAATTAGGCATAGAATTAAAACATCCACTCATAAATATTTTCAGAAAATATCAACATATATTCCATTTAGCAAATGAACAGCTGACAATAAACAATTTTTATACACAAAAACTAATCACAACAAATGATACTCCCATATACATAAAAAATTATAGACTACCACATGTACACAACGAAGAAATACATGAACAAGTTCAAGACCTATTGTAGTGGTATCACGAAACCGCAACACACCAGCTAAAAATATGTAGCGACACTTATTGTTTTTCTTTCTTTTCTTTGTCACACACAACGCTTATCGAATAACATTGGGTCAAGTCTAACATTGCGTCATGAGCAAATGTAAACAATGCGCTCACTGGCCAGCTAACCCAATTAGCTGCTCAAGTGCAGGCGTAGCGTAGAATTTCCAATGTTAATCGATGAGTCAAAGAGGAAGCGAAAGAAAAACAAATTGTAAAGCAAATTTGTAAGACACATGAACTCTAATTCATGGAACAATATGAAAAAATGAAATAGTGGGGAGGAGCCCAAGAAACAATGTAAGAATAATAACAAAATTTATACTGGTATTTTTGATATAAATACCAGCTGTTTTGAGAAATAAAAGAATCAAGATTTGAGTCTTAAAATAAAATGATGTCTTGAGTTTTATTTAACCTTTTACTTCCTTTTTATCAGTACGGCAAATTTGTCCATCAAATTATAGCAGCCTTATCTTTGGCAACATTTATTTTTCCTGTTCAGTTAAATAAACTGAAACTGTACTACCAAGCTTATTACATGGCGATCCTGCAAGATTCAAACCTAGAATCTTCAACTGTTATCCTGTGAATCCTGCATAAATTCGATCCTGCTGATCCTGCAAAAATTAATGTCCTGCTGATCCTGCAAACATTCGATCAACAAATTGCAAAATTAAACCTACAACCGTTGTCCTGCAAAAATTTACAGATTATGCAAAACGATAAAGAGCAGCAAGCCATAGACGACATTTTTAAAAAGTGGGAGAAATACTATCAGAAGGAAGAAGAATACGTGCCTCAGCCAGTAGCAGCCACCACCGACCCTGCACCAATATATACATCAACGCCGATCAACGCCGGACCAAAACCGATCACGATTAAAGAATACCAGGAAAGAACAGCGCTCCATACCAAAAGTATAAAAGAGCATCTCCAAGTGCAAACCGCGACTCAACAGGTAACAAAAAGACCAAGAGGAGGACGAAGAGTAATTGCAAGGCAAAGAATTGCCCAATTACATAATATTTTGCCACTCGTAACAGACGTTACACAAAAGAGGAAATTGATACAAAAGATCCACTTGGAGAAACAACAATACGGAAAATATGGGATGGTTCAGCAACAAACAAGAAGTTGTCACCACTACCAACAACAACAACAACAACAGCAACGTTGAAAATAATAATATTTTTTATTTTATAACAATTCTTAGCGCAGTTTTTATGATTGCAACTATTTTATATATAGTAAATAGATACTACAAAAATTATGTTAGAAAACAAATGTTAAGAAATTTAAGTAACACCGTGTAAATAAATAAAAATCATTTTTTTTACAAATTTTCAAATAAATCAAATAAAAATAAAAATAAAGTAAATTTGTAATATGTTAAAATTCGGGATAAATAGTTATTACCAAGGATGCTTTGGAATCCTATTCAACAAACATTGCGAAAATTGTAAAGAAAAAATTATTGACATAGGAAAAATTAAATATATTACACATAATAGTAAAGCATGGCATCGTGAATGCTTTAAATGCAAAAATTGTAACAAAAACGTTATAAAAAGTGGTTTTATAGAACACGAACCACATTTAATTTGTAATAAATGTAATTAAATGTATTATAAACAATAAAATTTGCAAAAACAATTATAAATTGATTTTCATAGACATACATGGAAATAGAAGCAGCAAAGGAGATATTAAAGAAATTAAAAAAAGCACCAAACAGAGAATATACAAAAAAGTATATTGATGAAATAAAACGAAAGGTATATGATTTAAGACAAGCTATAGTCAAGACAGACAACGCTAAAAGAAAATTAAACATAGAATACTTTGAAGAGATAGCTACAGCAATAGAGAAATTTTTAATAGAGAAAATTCAGCAAACAGCTAATAAAACCACAGAGGACAAGACTCTAGATATAAAAATGTCAGTCTTTAATATAGAAACGGCTATTAAAGCCATACCAACTTTTAACGGACAGCACAACGAATTAGAACCATTTTTAAAAATAATAGAATTGCTACACAATTCTTATACAACGGACGCACAAAAAACTTTAATAGAATTTGTTGTGAGTGTAAAACTCAGTGCAGTAGTTAGAACAGCATTAGGTTCAAATATTACATCTTTTCAAGATTTTAAAAACAAACTCCAAGGAAGGTAAAAAAGCAACGTAACGATTGCTCAAGTACATACACAATTAGCATCTGTCACACAGCGAAATAACACTGTAACTAATTTCAAGGATAAGATCTTAAATTTAGTATCAGAATTAAATAAACTACAGATAAGTGACTTAGGCAATAATGTGACCAACGAACAAAGAACAGTAGTAGAATCTATGAACGAAAAATATGCTTTGACAATATTTAAAAATGGATTAAATGAACAGATAAAACCAACTATTTTTGCGGCACAACCAATAGATTTAAACTCTGCAGTCAACATTGCACAAGAAATTGAGCGTGATAATCAAAACAATGGCTCAAGGATTTTAAACTATCGTGCACAGCACAACAGACAACAAACAAGACATTACAACAACTACAGACCGCAGAACGTAAATAGATACAATAACACTAGAGCAAATAACAATCATAGGTACAACACAAACCTACAGAGTAATCACAACAACAACAACAGAAATTTGGTACGTAGCAACAATAGGAATGCTGCACACAACAACAACAACAGAGGACGATTTGTTAACAACAACAATAGAAACAACAACAATAGGAATTTCAATCAAGGAAACAACCGACACCACATGCGCATAATAAATAACCAGGGAAACATGGATGGCCCGGAGGACAATTTCCATGCACCTCCGGAAGGCCAACACTAAATAATAGAAAAATTTGCCTAATAACAGAGAATCTCACTAACTACGTCACACTAAAATGCGCACAGACAAATCGAGCTTTAACATTTTTATTAGACACGGGAGCAGACATCTCTATATGCAAAGAGATGAACGCACATTTTGAAATAGATGCGGAGAACAAATGTAAATTATCAGGAATAACCAAGAATGAAGTACATTCTTTAGGAGTTGCAAAATTAACATTGTGCCTCGGAGAACACCGTGCTAACAATGAATTTCATATAGTGAATGACGATTTTCCCATCACTACGGACGGAATCCTAGGAAGAGATTTCTTTGTAAAATACATATGTAAGATAGATTACGAGACATTTACAATAACAATACCTATCGGCAACACCGATTATGTAGTACCTATAAGTACGAAACCACCAAAACAAACATGTTACAAAATAGCACCCAGATCCGAAGTAATTTTTCCAATTGAATTAAATATCACGGAAGACAGCGTTATACTAAATCAAGAACTTGCAAACGGAGTATTTTTAGCGAACTCTTTGGTTCCTGCTAAAGGCATTTGCCACATCAAAATTGTAAACATAAACAATGTAGAAGTTAAAATAAACGAGATCAAACCAAAAGTAGAGAAGCTAAGCGAATACAACATCATGACTTTTCAAAACAAACAGAAGACAGAAATAGACGAACAAAGATTTAGAAAACTTATAACTGAATTAAAACTGGACAAAAAGACAGAAACTGAACTAGGAGACATATTCAAAAAACATCAATCAATTTTTCATTTAGAAGGAGAAAATCTTTCAACCAATAACTTTTATACACAGAAATTGAATTTGTCTGACACAACTCCAGTATACATAAAAAATTACAGATTACCACACTCACAGTATGACGAAGTAGATAAACAAGTAAAAGGACTAATAGACAACGACATAATTGAACCATCTGTTAGCCCTTACAACGCACCATTACTGCTAGTACCCAAGAAAAGCAATGACGACAACAAGAAATGGCGTTTAGTAGTTGACTTCAGGAAACTCAATGAAAAAATTGTAAATGACAAGTTTCCACTGACAAGACTAGAAGACATTCTTGACATGTTAGGAAGAGCTAAATACTTTTCAACTTTAGACATGACCAGCTCATTCCACCAGATTCCTTTAGACAAACATTCTAGACCACTAACCGCATTTTCAACACAAGACGGACACTATCATTTCAAACGATTACCATTCGGACTTAAAATATCTTCGAATAGTTTTCAAAGAATGCTAACAATAGCTTTAAGCGGTTTAAATTCTGAAGCTTTCCTCTACGTAGATGACATAATAGTTTTTGGATGTTCTTTACAACATCACAACCAAAACTTAATAAAAGTATTTGATCGGTTACAAAAATACAACTTGAAATTAAACGCAAGTAAATGCCAATTTTTGAGGTCAGAAGTAGTATATCTTGGACATTTAATAACAGACAAAGGTATCAAAACAGATCCAGCGAAAAATGAAGCAATTTTAAATTACCCAGTACCAAAGAATGCAGACGAAGTAAGAAGGTTTGTAGCTTTCTGTAATTATTACAGACGCTTCATCCCTGATTTCGCAGCAATAGCAAAATGTTTAAATTCACTATTAAAGAAAGGGACACCTTTCATATGGTCAGATGAATGTGAGAAAGCATTCAAAACTCTAAAACAAAAACTTGTTGACCCCCCAATTCTGCAATATCCGAATTTTGATAAACATTTCATTCTAACGACTGATGCATCTGATTTTGCGTTAGGCGCGGTACTTTCGCAAGGCGAGATTGGACACGATCTTCCAATATCTTACGCTAGCAAGTCATTACAAAAACATGACATAAATAAACCAATCATTGAAAAAGAACTATTAGCCATACATTGGGGCATAAATTTTTTTAAACCTTATTTGTACGGAAGAAAGTTCATAGTGGTTACTGACCATAGACCACTAGTCTCATTATTTTCGCATAAGAATCCATCATCCAAGATGACGAGAATACGATTAGATTTATCTGACTACGACTTCGAAATTGTGTATAAACAAGGTAAAATTAACACAAACGCTGACGCGCTATCTCGCATAAAAGTTGATAGCAGCGTATTAAAGAAATTAATTCCCACGAGCAATGAAAAAGAAATATTAGCTGTTACAAGGAGCAAATCTAAGAAAAATGATAACATAAATATAAGGAGCAACAATGAAATGAATAATAAAGCGAGTGAAAATATATTGAATAAGAATGCGCATGAGATAAGAAATAAAGGTACCCACCACAACCCGAGTCAACACCTCCAAGGAAGTGCTAAAAAGAACACCACATCTCATAATGAGTCTGATCAACTCTATATTTGGGAGTGTACATCTTTTAATGACGTAAGGAAATTAGTGAAATTAAAGTTTATTACTAAAGAAAAAAGTAACGTTACAATGAATAAAATTAATAATGAAGTGCACATAACATGTAGTGATGACCCTTCGAAACTAGATTCGATGATGGAGAAACTACATAGTTTATTAAAAAGATCACAGATGAAGGAGCTAGCCCTTTGTGATAAAGATTTTATATTTAAAAATATCGATATGAAAATGTTTAAAGAAAAATACAATGCATTGAAAGAAAATGAAACCTCGCCAGTAAAAATAATTATATACAAAGCTCCACTACAAATAAACAGCATGCTCAAACAATACAAATTGATAGAAGAATTTCACAACTCAAGTACTTCTGGACACATGGGAATACGAAAAACCATTTCAAAAATAAAACAAAGATACATTTGGAAAGGGATGAGAAAAATGGTAAAAGAACTAATAAACAGTTGTGAGATATGCAACAAAAATAAAATAACACAATACAGCAAAGAAGGCTTAGTGTTGACAGATACACCAGCCACAAGTTTTGAGAAAATCTCAATTGACACAGTAGGTCCGCTACGAATTTCGAACGGATATAGATACATTTTAACAATGCAATGCGAGCTAACTAAATTTATAATCGCACACCCAATTGAAACAAAAGACGCTAGGACAGTCGCATCAACCCTTGTTGAACAACTCATACTCAAGTACGGTTGTTTTAAAACACTTTTGTCTGACCGTGGGACTGAATTTACTAATGAGCTAATGTCAAGTGTGTGTAAACTACTTGACACTCGCCAAGTGTTTTCAACCCCTTATCACCATCAAACGATCAGAGCACTCGAAAGAAATCACAGAGTACTTAATCAGTACATGCTTTCCTTTGCAGAAGACTACGAATGGGATAAGTGGATACCCTATTATACTTTTGCTTATAATACGACACCTCATGTCGACACAGACTACTCTCCGTATGAGCTAGTTTTTGGGAAACTTCCTTCGTTACCAAGCGATGAAATAAAACAAACCAAACAAACTTATAACTTAGACAATTACGTTAATGAGCTAAGAATTAGACTAAGCACTTCAATAAACAAAGCTAGAGATTTAATAAACACAGTAAAAGATAAGAGAAAACTAGACTACGATAAAAATAAGAATGTTACAATACTAGAAATAGGAGATTTAGTTTTCGTAAAAGTAGAAAGTAGGAAAAAATTACAGAGCCCTTATGAGGGACCATTCAAAATTGTTGAAAGAAAAGGAGTCAATTCGGTAATTCAAATAAATGGCAAAACCAAAGAACTCCACAATAATCTATTGAAAAAGTTTGAGAGAACAATTTAATGTTCTGATGTATTAATATTACACAACCATAGAAAGTGAAAATCAAAATTTTTTTTATATTCAAAAATATGTAAATAAATATTATATTTCGGTACTTAAGACAATAACTTTAAAACATTTATATAAGTCAACAATATTATATATTATATAACCTATTATGTAACAATACTATAGAAATAACTTAATAATTTAATTTTTAACCAAACATTTCTAAATATGAAAAAGTACTGACTAAATTAGAATACACTGTAAATTTATTCACAAATGCATATGTAAGTAATATTTTCTTGAAATCCTCCACTCTTTAAAAATTAATTCCAGAAATAATTTTTCGCTTAAGGGTAAGGGTGTAGTGGTATCACGAAACCGCAACACACCAGCTAAAAATATGTAGCGACACTTATTGTTTTTCTTTCTTTTCTTTGTCACACACAACGCTTATCGAATAACATTGGGTCAAGTCTAACATTGCGTCATGAGCAAATGTAAACAATGCGCTCACTGGCCAGCTAACCCAATTAGCTGCTCAAGTGCAGGCGTAGCGTAGAATTTCCAATGTTAATCGATGAGTCAAAGAGGAAGCGAAAGAAAAACAAATTGTAAAGCAAATTTGTAAGACACATGAACTCTAATTCATGGAACAATATGAAAAAATGAAATAGTGGGGAGGAGCCCAAGAAACAATGTAAGAATAATAACAAAATTTATACTGGTATTTTTGATATAAATACCAGCTGTTTTGAGAAATAAAAGAATCAAGATTTGAGTCTTAAAATAAAATGATGTCTTGAGTTTTATTTAACCTTTTACTTCCTTTTTATCAGTACGGCAAATTTGGCCATCAAATTATAGCAGCCTTATCTTTGGCAACATTTATTTTTCCTGTTCAGTTAAATAAACTGAAACTGTACTACCAAGCTTATTACACTATTAAACAACGATATAATTGAACCATCAATAAGCCCATACAATTCACCTCTCCTAATAGTACCTAAGAAAAATAATGACGATATCAAAAAATGGTGTTTAGTAGTTGATTTTAGGAAATTAAACAATAACATAGTTAGTGATAAATTCCCTTTAACAAGAATAGAAGATGTCTTAGACAAACTTGGCAGAGCAAAATACTTTTCTACACTTGACATGACAAGTTCTTTTCACCAAATACCTTTAGAAAAAAATTCAAGACCATTAACAGCTTTTTCGACCAACGATGGTCACTACCATTTCAAAAGACTACCATTTGGATTGAAAATATCCTCAAACAGTTTTCAACGAATGCTAACTTTAGCACTTACAGGTTTAAGCTCAGAAGCATTTTTATATGTAGATGACATAATAGTTTTTGGATGTAGCTTGCAACATCACAACAATAATTTAATTAAAATTTTTGATAGATTATCTAAATACAATCTTAAATTAAACGCAAACAAATGCAAATTTCTACGTCCAGAAGTTGTCTATTTGGGACACCTGATAACAGATTCGTCGCCTTTTGCAATTATTATAGACGATTCATAAAAGATTTTGCAACAATCGCACAATGCTTAAATGCTTTACTTAAAAAGAACAAAACTTTTGATTGGACAACACAATGCCAAACAGCGTTTGAGACACTAAAACAAAAATTAATAGAACCACCAATATTACAGTATCCAGACTTTTTAAAACCATTCATTTTAACGACTGACGCGTCAAACTACGCGTTAGGAGCCGTATTATCACAAGGTGAAATTGGAGAAGACTTACCAATATCTTATGCAAGCAAAACTTTACAAAAACATGACATAAATAAACCAATAATAGAAAAAGAACTTTTAGCAATACACTGGGGCATTAATTTTTTTAAACCATATTTATACGGACAGAAATTTATAGTAGTTACGGATCACAGACCTTTAGTCTCACTTTTTGCTCATAAAAACCCATCATCAAAAATGACCAGAATCAGATTAGACTTATCTGATTATGATTTTACAATAATATTTAAACAAGGAAAAATAAATACCAATGCCGACGCGCTATCACGAATAAAAATAGATTCGGACATACTTAAAACAATGATACCAAATAATGAAACAATCAAAGCCATGGTAATTACAAGGGGAAATAAAAAGAAGCAAGAAGAACTTGCAGACGATGATTGCACATCTCAACGGGAGCGTCATGAACTCTTTATATGGGACTGCACATCCATTACAGATATCAGAAACGTACGTAAATTAAAATTTGAATTAAGCGATAAAAATATGAATATGAATAAAAATGATACTAGTATCCAAATTATAAATGATATTGTGCACGTGCGATGTAGCGATAAATTGACGAATCCAGATTCGACATCGATGAAGCTATCATCAAAAATTAATAAAAATAATAAAAATATGCATGCAAGATCTAATGATAACTCAGCGACTCTAGAGCCGATTCTGAAGAAATTAGTATCTAAAATGAATAAATTTAATATAAAAGAACTAGCGCTAGATGAAAAAGATAATATATTTGAAATCATACAGAAAGAAGAATTTAAAAGAATATATAACATGCTGCAGCAGAAGAACAAAATAGAAAATAAAAAAGAATTGCTAAAAATTATTATATTTCAACCCCCTAAAAGAATTACAAACAAAACCATGCAACACAAAATAATTCAAGAATACCTTGACACACCACAAGGAGGACACTTAGGTATTAGAAAAACTATCCTCAAACTAAAACAACGCTATGTATGGAAACATATGCGACAGATGGTGAAAAATTACATAAATAAATGTGAATATTGCGCTCGTAACAAACAAACAAGACACATAAAAGAAAAAATGACAATTACCGACACTCCAAATACAAGTTTCGAAACAATAGCAATTGACACGGTCGGACCATTAAAAATTTCAAACGGGTATAGATACATACTGACTATGCAATGTGAACTGACAAAGTTCGTTATTGCACACCCAATAGAATCAAAAGATGCAAAAACCATAGCCCAAACACTAGTAGAACAGTTCATTTTAAAATACGGATTTTTCCAAAAATTAAAATCTGACAGAGGTACAGAGTTCGCGAATGAACTATAAAAAAACGTTTGCGACCTACTTAAAATAACACAAGTTTTCTCAGCACCTTATCATCACGAAACGATAGGAGCTCTCGAAAGAAATCATAGAGTACTTAATGAATATCTTCTTTCTTTCGCTGATGATTATGAATGGGATAAATGGATTGGTTATTACACATTCGCATATAATACAACGCCACATACTGATACAGCCTACTCACCATATGAACTAATTTTTGGTAAATTACCAAACATTTCGAATGATTTAACTAAAGAAAATGAACCAGTTTACAACTTAGAAAACTATGCAAACGAATTAAAAATAAGACTTAGAAATTCCATTAATAAAGCAAAAGAATTAATAAAAACTGTAAAAGAAAAACGAAAAATTGCTTATGATAAAAATGTAAATATCTCAGAGTTCCAAGAAGGAGATCATGTATTTGTTAAATTAGAAACTAAGAAAAAATCTCAAAGTCCATACCACGGACCGTATAAAATAATCCATAGAGATGGTGTAAATTCTATTATAGAAATAAATAATAATCATAAAAAATTTCATAATAATATGTTAAAAAGGACTGTGAGCCACAATTAAAGTCTTAAGCATAAAATCTTAATCATTTAATTTAATATTTAAAATTTTATTCAATTAATATTACTCAAAAAACACATAATTACTTTTACTATACAAAATTATTTTTATAAATATAACTTTTAACCTTATATATAAGTGGCCACTCTACCAAATAAGTTAAACGTAACAATTATCATAAAAACTCTTATTAAAGCTACAAATTTTATATAAATCTAAGAAATAGATTAATACAAATATCTTTTTAAACTGTATAAATTTTAGTATTATACACAAGCATATCTTCTTCCAAAACTCCAAACTCTTAAAAATTTATCTTTGCAAGTAAATTTTCGCTTAAGGGTGAGGGTGTAGTGTACTTACATACATGTACATACATCATGCAAATATCCACCTAAAAAAACCTTCACTTTAATGACCTACAGTTGTCTAACATACGACAACAATAATAAGAAAGCATATCAACATGATATGTTGACAAATTCCCAAATTTAACTCTAAAAAAAACCTCAACCTAAACACAACTAATTGCAGCTTGAAGTGCATTCTTATGAAGTGCATTTAGCACCCCTTTGCGTTTGTGCCGCTAGATACCGCACAAGTTGAAACGCGTCAGCGGTGTTGTGTTACAAGTGCATTGCACAGAAAAACACACTACAACAACAACAGGCGATAAGTCGAACAAGTGCCTATGACACTTTAAAGTCAAGGCTATGAATTTCAAGCGAACCAATTAATGTTGAAGAAAATAATTAAATTAAGGGGAATAAAAAAAAAGGTTAACAAACTGAAAGTGATTGGTCGATTATCGATTTTAAAAATTAAATTCCAAAAAATATTGGAATAAAGGGCGGAGTCTTGGAAATAGTGGTAAAATTATTTTAAGAAAAATACTTGTATTTTTAGTTTATAAGTCAAGACTTTTCTGTAATAAAATTAGAATTTAAAGACGACTAATTCTGAGCTCTTCAGCTCCATGTTTTATTTAATTCTCTAACTCGGCTCTTTAGCCGAAAATAAAGCGAGGCTCTCTAGCCAACAAAAATAGCGGATTGATGCGCTTAAACATCAATCACTTTCATCACGACAGGCTTATTCGTGATAAGTGAATTCTTTCTACTACTATCTATTCTCTTCACAATAAATTTCAACATACCCTACACCATGATGATGTCTAGTAAGCCAATTTATTGAAGCTTTTTCCTTTGATGAAAGCATAGCATATTGAAAAGGTGGTGGTTTTGTTATAAATGTTTTAACTTGTGAATCATCGTATACTGAAATACTTAGTTCTTTTATAAAAAATTCATTATTGATGTGAAAACCTTGTACATCTATAATTAATATTCTCTCATCAAACATTTTCTATGATGTTCAGGGTTCAGGATGTTACAAGGTTAACTGAAGGAAATTTCTTAATATTTGAATTTTTATATTATGATAAAAGTTCATTATCTTCAAAGCTTCATTCCATCGTCGTTCAATGAAGATGCATTCACAAGAATCAGGGCCGCAAATTGCGTCATCTCTTGACCATGCACAATTAGAATAATGAGAGCCATATTTCGATATTATTTCATTATATAGAGAAAAATCCTTAAATTTAGTTTTTAATTTATTCAAAATAGCTTTATGTTCATGCCATATCAGTTTTTCTTGGTTTAAGAAGTCACTTAAAATTTTAACACGAATTTCGTTATTCATTTTAATTGAAGCTTCTTTACACGTTGAGAGTAGAGTGTATACTGACTTTTAATAATAATTATAATAACCTTATATATATATATATGATTCAACATCACATTATATAATTAAGGATATTTCCATATTCAATTCATGATTATAGTCTTCAATGTTGATTAATATCATATCAGAGCGGAAAGTAGTATCCTCCTCAGTAATCACCTCAATTTCACCGTTACTTAAATATCTCTCATTTTCAATTTGATGATATTCGAAACATGAAATATTTAATCGATGTTTTAAGTAATTACTATCATATGTACAGCGGATTCTTAATTTAATATTATCTTTATATTGAAGTTGGAAATGTCTATAAAATGGTTGAGAACTTTCAATAATTCCGGCAATATTTTTTTCCTTGTAAAAAATGTTAGTAATATGATGAAATTATTTTTCATTTAATTTTTTTTCTTCTTCTTCTTCTTCTTCGTAGTGTTCTTATGTCGGTGGTGGTATATTTCAAAATGATCTGATAATAAGTGAAACTCATATTTATAAACTAAATTTCATATCCAAATATCATACCCAAGTTTGTTCTCAACTGAGTTGTTACCACCACCATCCACTTTAATAGCTTTACTATCGCCAACCGTCAATATTTTTTTAGTGGTGTTGAGAGGCTTTTGTTGTTGATTTTTTTTCATACCTTCCGAAAAATCATCATCTATTTCTCTGAAGAAACATGATGGTTTATATGAGTATACATTTATATCTTTATAACCGCCTTCATAAACTGTTCCAACCATTGCTATTATACCACTAGTAACCTCAATTTTAATATGTTGATTGCTGCTTAATTCAAATATTGGAATATTTGATGGCATTTGTTGTCCTCTGTTAAGAGAAAAAATTTGTGTTCTAGTCCCTCCTTCTGCGGTTAGGAACACCTGCATCATAATATCCAAAACTACGGCATTTATTATTTGAAATGTTTTCCACTGCGCATGACAAGTACAGTATTTATCATTAGTTCTTAAAAGCTGACCCCAATACATATTAAGTAACGTATGTAATACAACTAAAGTTCTTATTAAAAAATAAGATGCTTATATACAATAAAAAAAATGTTTTCTCATGATTAAAAAAAGCTAACCTCAGCTGATAAAAGCTGACCTCAATACATATTAAGTAACGTATGTAATACAACAAGAGTTCTTATTTAAAAATAAGATGCTTACATACAAGAAAAAATTGTTTTCTCATAATTAAAAATAGCTAACCTTAGCTGATAAAAGCTGACCTCAATACATATTAAGTAACGTATGTAATACAACTAGAGTTCTTATTAAAAAATAAGATGCTTATATACAATAAAAATTTTTAAAAGCTGACCTCAATACATATTAATTAACGTATGTAATACAACTAACGTATGTAATACACACACACACACACGTCTAGGGATCATTTCCCGAAGTGTGCCTTTTCTTTCCGGAAGGAAAAGTTATTGCGGCCGGCAGACCAAATGCGTCGTCGTCTAGGGACCAATTCCCGAAGCGGACCCTTTTCTTCCGAGGTTTAAAGTGATCGCAGTCGGTAGACCATGCGTCGCCTTCTAGGGATCATTTTCCGAAGCGAGCCTTTTCCTTTCGTGAAAATTAGTGGTCGCAGTCGACAGATCAAATCAAATGCGTCGCCGCCTAGGGACTAAGCCCGGAGGCGAACCTTTCCTTTCAGCCAAGGGACAATTTAAAAACGTACATACCCTCGCAGGGAGGTCCTGTGTCCCCCAGGACCTTCGGGCATAACGAACCCGCGGACCCCAGTTAGGAAATCCAGGCGCGTCTGACCCACATTGAGCGGCTTCCTGGTCTGCGTCTGTACCGTAGCGGTCGACAGTATCTAAACCTGTCCGTAGGTATAAAAGGATTGGGGTAGATATCCCTGAAAACAAAATCACTTACTTGGAATGTCGGAGAATAACAAAATTACTCCAGGTGGCAACCACAATAGTGGAAATCCACCCGTGGACACTACCACGGCAGGGGCACGGATTCTGGAGGCCCTAGCCAACATTTCATCTCCTAACACTGCTGCAACGGTGGCACACTCGGCCGCTGAACCAGTTAAAGCTACGAGCAACAAAAAAGCTGAGAACCCTTTTACAGTGAGTTCAAAGATCCAGCGTTCGCCTATTAAAGGCACTCCCGGAGGCACAAAGACCCTGATGCAACTGAAAGAGAGTAAAGATAAATCACCCTCGGAAGGAACATCAAGCCCTAGAGTTGACGATCCTGTCAGTTCTAGCATGGGCAAACTGAAGCTTTACATCGATGGCCTGGCAGAATATGTAAAGAGTAGAACAAACGTTCATCACGAGATAAAGAGGCTTATTAATCTCTCTAAACTCGCGTACTCTGATCTCGCGAGAGCAATAAAGGAAGTAGGATCTAAAGAGGTAAATGCTAACTCGGGGGATCCACAACCGCTCAGTCAGGCATCATCGCAGTCGAAGCGTAATGATAAGCCCTGGACCAAGGTGATCAGCAAGGCAAGAAAACGGAAGAAACGGAAAAAACCACCACCGAAGCTAGTAAGACCGGACGCAATCGTGGTGGCGAAAGTAGGCCAACTTTCATACAGTGACATCATCCTGAAGATGAAGCAGGAAAAGTCACTCGACGAGTTCGGAGAAAACGTCTCTAGAGTAAGACGAACAGAGAAGGGTGAGGTGTTGATCCAACTGAAGCGTTCAACCACACAGACGACCCAACAGTTGAAAGAGAAGTTCGACTCGGTGTTCGCTGGTCACACGGAGACAAAAGCGCTCACGGAAGAGACTCTAATAGAGATAAAGGATCTCGACGAAGTGACGACATCCGAAGAGGTGCGAAGCGCAATCCAGAGGGTACTTGGCGACACCATTGTGGCTAACGTTAAGTCACTTCGCAAAGCGTACGCCGGCACCCAAACAGCGGTCATAGGCCTACCAGCTCCACAGGCGAAAAAACTGATCAAAATCAGTGAAATCAAAGTTGGCTGGGTAATTTGCAGAGCCCGCGAGAAGGTAGCTCCAATCAGGTGCTTCAGATGCCTTGACTTTGGGCACACCGCAAGAAGCTGCAAAAGTACAGACCGAAGTGGATGCTGTATGAAATGCGGTACAGAAGGCCATAAGGCCAAGGATTGCGAAGCAAAGGCGAGCTGCTTTCTTTGCAAAGCTAAAGAAGGCCAAGACTCCAACCACCGCGCCGGAAGTCTGAAATGCCAGTCCTTTTAAGGAGCCAGCCAACGGAGACGCAGATGAGAGTACTGCAGTTGAACCTCAACAACTGTGGCGCAGCACAGGACCTCCTCGGGCAAACCGTCAGAGACCAGGCCATCTACCTGGCTATATTGAGTGAACCTTACGCCGAAAAATCCGTAGGAGCATGGGCAACGAGATGCCTGAAACCACTCCTCATCGCTGGTGACTTTAACACGTGGGCAGTTGACTGGGGAAGTCAAAAAACAAACCAACGTGGCTTTATTCTCCTTGAAGCGTTTCTCTACTAGACGTGGTGCTGCTCAATAAGGGATCCCAAGCAACATTCAGCCGTGCGGGCGGAAGCTCCATCATCGACCTGACTTTCGCCAGTAGCGAGTTAACTAGGCAAGCAGAGTGGCATGTTAGCAATCTGTACACGCACAGCGACCACCAAGCTATCATTTATAAGCTCAATGGTCGACCGCGTAGCCGACACAGCATAAATACGGGAAATAAATGTTCGTACAGAGTCGAAACACTAGAAGAGGACATTTTGAAAGTAGTAATGGCCGATATGCATCTGTCTGGCACGCCAAATGATATGGCAAGGCAGACCCTGGACCAAACAAGAAGAGCTTGCGATGCAGCGATGATCTCGAGGCGGTCTAGCAAGCGCAAGCAAGACCTGGTCTACTGGTGGACGGCGGAAATTGCTGAAGCACGCAGGAAATGCCTCGAAGCAAGGACGATGTACTACCGCGCAAGAGGTTCATACAGCTTCAACGATCTCTGCGAAACCTATCGAATGCTCAAGAAAGGCCTGAAAATAGCAATCCGTACGAGTAAGCGCCAATGCTTCCTACAGCTATGTGATGAGGCAGAAACCAATCCATGGGGTACTGCATACAGATTAGTTATGAAAAAACTGAAGTCGTTCAGGCGACCAGCACCTACGGACCCGCAGGTACTAAGTGCTATAGTTAAAACACTCTTTCCACAGCAGCCAGCGGCCCAGCCGGCCGAGGAACACATCGAGCTACGGACCATATTGGCTGTAACTATAGAGGAGATTGTTAATGTAGTAAAAAACATAAAAAACGACAAGGCGCCAGGTCCTGATGGTATTCCGAACCGCGCACTGAAGACTGCGATTATGTCACAGCCGCATCAGTTTGCCCAGCTTTTCAACGCCTGCCTAGAGGGAATTTTCCCAACGCAGTGGAAAACCCAGAAGTTAGTGCTCATACCGAAAGGCAGTGGCTTCACGGACACCCCCTCAGACTACAGGCCGATTTGCCTACTCGACACAATAGGCAAAGTCTTTGAGCGTGTGGTGTGCAACCGCCTGGAAAACGCGATCCAAGCCGGAGGAGGACTTTCGGCTCGACAATTTGGGTTTCGAAAGGCCCAATCAACGACGGACGCTATTAAGCTAGTTACAAGCACCGCGCAGGAAGCAATTGAGGGAGTGAGGGGAGCAAAGCAGTACTGTTTGGTGGCAACACTCGACGTAAAGAACGCTTTCAACTCAGCTAACTGGAGTCTGATTATGACAGCCCTCAGGAACTTTGGAGTACCACGATACCTCACGAAGATCGTGTCACACTATTTCAGTGAAAGAGTCCTGCTCTACGACACAGAAGAAGGCACGAAGACGTACAATGTCTCCGGTGGAGTCCCACAGGGGTCGGTTCTTGGCCCCCTGCTATGGAACGTCATGTACGATGGGGTTCTCAGGCTTGAGGTGCCAGCAGACCTCAAGATTGTTGGCTTTGCCGGCGACCTTGCAGTTGTGGCGACAGCAAAACACCGTGAAGAAGTTGAGGCCCTCAGTAGTGTAACTATCACTATGATTTGCGATTGGCTGCGAAGAGCGGGTCTTAGTCTAGCTGAACATAAGACTGAGATGGTACTTATTAGTAGTCGGAAAAAACTAGAAACCGCTAGCATCAGTATTCATGGAACAGTAATTGAATCGAAGCCGTTCATTAAATGTCTCGGTGTAATGATCGATTCCAGACTGTCATTTAAGCAACATATGCAGTACGCACACAGGAAAGCATCCGAAGTATGTTTGGCGCTATCTAGAATAATGCCGAACACAAGAGGCCCCAAACAAGCACGACGAACACTGCTCCTCAACGTAGTGCGATCTACTATGATGTATGGTGCGACTGTATGGTACACAGCGATGAAAACGAAGTCCTACCGACACGGAGTAGAGTCAGTTTACAGACTTGGCGCACTCAGGGTCTGCTGCAGCTTCAGAACGGTATCCGGAGATGCAGCACTGGTTCTAGCTAGTGCGATCCCTATTGACCTTCTCGTGGAAGAAGCGCTTCTCACAGCTGGTAGTGAAAGCACAACAGCTAATAAAAAACTCGCTAGAGAGAGAAGCTTGCAAAAATGGCAAGACCGCTGGGATAGTTCAGAGAAGGGTCGGTGGACGTACCAGCTCATCCCTAGCCTAACCGAGTGGTATGGCAGAAGCCACGGCTCAGTGAACTTCTACCTTACACAGATACTGAGTGGACATGGTTGCTTCAGGGCATACCTTCACAAGTATAAACACGCGATCGATCCTTACTGCACTAATTGCACAGGAAACACGCTGCAAGACGCGGCGCACGTTCTTTTTGTGTGCCCCATGTTCCATAACGCCAGACTTGAGGCCTCGGCCTGTCTCCGCGAAACGTTAACACAGCAAAATATGGTTTCTCTTATGCTAAACAGCGAAGAGAACTGATCGATGGTTAGCACCCTGGCTAGAAAAATAACCGAAGAGCTGCGAAGAGTTGAGCGCGCGCAAGATAGATGAGGTAAAGGTTGTTGACCCGACGACCATCCCACAGTAGATCCCGGCAGTAGACAAACAGTTTCCAGCCTAGTGCTGTTCCCAAGCCCCGCGAAGTTATGCTTTACGGCGGTCCCGCGGGGTCCTATAGGGTCGAAGATTCAATGCGGAGGTTATGATACCGCGAGGTATCATGTAGGTTTAGTGCGTAAAAATCGTACACTCCCACCTGCACGGTGGGGCCTTTTGAAGGTTCCCCCTTCGCGAATAAAAAAAAAAAAACACACACACACAAGTTAACACTCGATGTGTTAATAAACTCCACAAGCCACACCACTAACCTACATTCAAAATACTGCAACGGCCAACGGTTCAACAAACTACGAAATTGCGAAACAATTAAACGGAAGAAAACAATTAACTTAAATTAAACCCACATTAAAAGAATAGTCAACAGTTTAGAGTCAAAATCGGACCGCGCAAAACTTATCAAAATAAGAAAAAATCGGTAAGAAGGTGCCTTAGTAGCCATAAATAAGGCAAAAAGGTGGTATGATGTGCCAGCTGTTGGGTGTCACGGGCAAGAGTTCATTGACAAACGCAATACGCTGACGATTGAAAGTTAACATAAAACTCCGCGCGTGTTACGCTCTTTAACAATGCATGTTTTCAATGCAATTCCGATAATGCAAGTCAGCATAAACTTTGCGCGTGTTACACTCTTTAACTACTCTCTTTCGTTCAGCGCATAAGCCGCTCTCGAGTGGTCAAAGCTCTTGTGTGTCAACATCGCTTGCCAAGCGACTGAGTGGTGCTGAATACTCTCAAGCTGCTCGATCGCTTAGCCAATAGATAAATATTTTAAGTATCTACAAAATTAATGCATTCAGAAGAAAATAATAAATGAACGCGGTGGTTAGCCGCTAAGCTAATAAAATATATTTAATTTATTAATTCCGCAACACAGCCCTTACCAAGAAATTAAAAGACATTGAATTAAAGCCATCTTCGAGAAACAAAAGATAGTAAAACAAGTTAAAAGACATTCAATTAAAGAAGTGCAAGCTATCTTCAACTACAGGAAGAGCTTCTTGAAAATCAACACATGTTACCAGAAGATCTACACCCGGAAATAGACGAAACCGAGCCGGAGTCATCATTTACACCAATCCCAACAGAAGAGGCAAGAGGGCAAACTTACGGTGAGGATACTGAAACAGTTGACTACCAGGACACCATCAAAGAACGTCGATATAGACTCATCTTTAACGAATCAAGAAAGAACGCAGCAAAAACAGGAGCAGCACTAGAATTATGGAAACCACGACAACAATTCTAATTTACCTAATGATACTGATGACTGCAGCACAGCAAATCGAAATACAAGACCTTTCAAATAATAATGGGTATATACCTATTAAGACAGGGGAACAGAAAATAATCGACCATTTCGACAAAATTCTTCACTTTGTTAACCTAACTGCATACGACGAAACGATCTTTTTAATTTCCAGCAACATTGACACATTGACAGCAACAACTTTCGAAGACAAACAGTTATTAAACACCCTGAATAAAAATTTAATTTTACTAAAAGCAAAAATAGATCATGTACATCCTCGACCCAAGTCAAAAAGAGGTATAGCTAATATATTAGGTAAAGGACTAAAATATATTGCAGGTACAATGGACAGCGACGACGAACAACAAATCAACGACGCTATCAACATAATAAATCAAAACGCTAGGAGTATGAAGAACAGTATAAATAATTTAACTTATGTTAATAATCTCATGACCGACCAAATAAATAACATTACAAGTCACATTAATAAACAGCAGTCTGTAATTAAGAATTATTAAAGAAGACACTCAGAATAGAATAAAAACATTGGAAGACGAATTGCAATTCATGGAACATATATACCAAATAAATAATGACTTATCTCTTTTACGGAACCACATTAACGACATTGGACAAGTAATTTTTTCAAGCAAGATCGGTATAATACCAACAGACATTTTGACAAATACAGAGCTTGACCTCTTAATGGACTTTGATAGCTATGCAAACATAAAGGTAGCAGTCGGTATGCAAGACCGCAATATTGTAATAATCCTCCAAATTCCTCAATATTCCAACAATATCTTCTCAACAATAACTTTCGAACCCATTCCTAACAATAATAATAAATCCATAAAAAGTTAAACTTAAAAAGTTAACCCACATTAAAAGAATAGTCAACAGTTTAAATCGATTGCGAAACAACTCATAAAGCGATGAACTTAAAATTCGACTGAGCAAATTCCGAGAAATGCAGTGCACACAGAATGCAAATGCACACATTGAAGTAGTGCAACCTCATCAAATTATTAATAGTTTAGATTAATATAAATATAGCATTTAGCGATTATTACATTGTCATTAGTGTTGTGATCAATGAAGTGGACGGTTGTCCAACAAAAGAAAAAAATTAAAAATAAAAAATATTTTTTTTAGTATTTCAACACACACACACACACACACACACACACACACACACACACACACACACACACACACACACACACACACACACACACACACACACACACACACACACACACACACACACACACACACACACACACACACACACACACACACACACACACACACACACACACACACACACACACACACACACACACACACACACACACACACACACACACACACACACACACACACACACACACACACACACACACACACACACACACACACACACACACACACACACACACAAACACACACAGCACAGACGCAGGGATGGAAGCAACACGCTTTCGATGCTGAAGTGTTTCAGATTGTTTGGAATGAGGGAGAAACTGTGGATGAAAGAGCGACAAACATGGCGGCAAACATCCGACAGCGAATAATAACCTCATGTGACGCAGCAATGCCGAGAAGGAAAAAAGCGCCAATCAGGAAACCGGCCTACTGGTGGAATGACGAAATTGCGGAATGTAGAAGACGATGCATTGAGGCGCGAAGGAAAGTAACGCGTGCTCGAAATCGCCCAACGTGGCAATCGTTGCATGAAAACCTTAAGGAATGCCGAAAACAGCTAAAGAAGGCGATCGAAAAAAGCAAAGAGTCCAGCTTCCAAAGGCTTCGGGACATGGCGGATATTGACCCGTGGGGCAAGGCGTACAAAGTGGTGATGAGCAGACTACGTGGACCTAAAGCACCACAGCCATCGGAACCAGCTATTATGAACAGCGTGGTGTCTGAACTCTTCCCACCACAGCTAGCACAGTTACAAAGCTATAGGCTACCTGAAGACATAGGTGATATCCCTCCGGTGACACCGGAAGAAGTGCTTCTGACATTGCAGAAAATTTCCGACACCAAAACGCCTGGGCTGGATGGCATCCCTAACGTGGCGATGAAAACCGCCATACGAGCAGATCCCGGCGTGTTTGCTAGAATGTACACAGCGTGCCTTAACGAAGGAACATTCCCGTCTTTCTGGAAAGTCCAAAGATTAGGGTGCTGCTTAAACCAGGGAAACAGCCCGATCAACCCTCTGCATACAGACTACTATGCATGCTTGACTCGCTGGGCAAAGTACTAGAGAGTATCATCGTCAGAAGACTCCAAGATACCCTTGAATCACCAGGCGGACTATCTTCCAAGCAATTTGGTTTTAGACGAGGAAAATCGACCATCGATGCTATCCAGGCAGTTCTGACTATAGCTCGCGACGCTACAAGTGGCATTAGGTGGAAATGGGGTGATAAGCAGTACTGCGCAGTGGTAACACTCGACATTAAAAATGCTTTCAATTCGGCTAGCTGGCCACGCATATTGCAAGCGCTAGGCACATTCGGTATTCCCGGATATCTTCAGCGAATTATCGCCGATTACCTTAGCAACAGAATGCTGCTTTACGACACTGACGATGGCGTCAAGCGGTACAGAGTGTCCCGGGGTGTCCCACAAGGCTCAGTATTGGGACCAACCTTGTGGAACGTTATGTACGATGATATTTTCCGTATTGTTCTCCCTGAGAATACTTCATTGGTAGGCTACGCGGATGATATCGCCCTGGTTGTAGTAGCAAAGCAACTTTACACTTTAGAAGCATCATGCAGTGAAGCGATTTCAAGAATTACGACGTGGCTGCGAAGTGTTGATCTTAAGCTTGCAGCGCAAAAAACAGAGGCGGTTCTTCTGAGCTCACGTAAAGTGAGGGAGTGTTTCACCTTCAGAGCAGAAGAACATATTATAACCTCACAACCAAATTTGCGATATCTTGGTGTTATAATTGACACACGCATGTCTTTTAAAGACCACCTAATGTCCGTTAGCGAAAAGGCATCGAATGTCAATGGTGCACTCTCGCGCATCATGGCGAATATCGGTGGACCTAGATCCAGCAGAAGAAAACTCCTAGCAAATGTTACGAGTTCCATCATGCTTTATGCAGCACCAGTATGGGCGGATGCTACGCAAAGGTCGTCCTTCATATCTGGCATTCGGGCGACTTATCGTCTCAGCGCATTGAGGGTCGCTAGTGCGTTCCGCACAGTGTCAGATGACGCTATTGGTGTAATAGCAGCTATGCCACCGATCGATATACTGGCATGTGAACTGCAGCGCTGCTACAAAGCTGGTGAAAATGCCTCAAAGGCTGACGAAAGACGGCGCAGCAATGAGTGTTGGCAACGTCGCTGGGAGCAGTCTCAAAACGGAAGATGGACCTTTTCCCTTATCCCAGACGTGGAAAAATGGGCCAATCGGAAGCACGGAGATGTGGACTTCTATGTGACACAACTTCTTAGCGGTCATGGATGTTTCAAACACTACCTCCACCGATTTAAGCATGAAGAAGACCCATTTTGCCCAAACTGTCCGGGTGAAATTGAAGATGCTCGGCATATCCTCTTCAACTGCCCACGCTTTAACGCAGAGCGAGCTGAACTGACAGAAGCTTTTGGTGTGACCCCCACTTTAAGGAATATTGTTCACCACATGTGCGATACTCCCCAAAAATGGAAGGTGTTTCAAGCAGCAGCAGCGAAAATTATGACCGAACTTCGCCGCATCGAACGGGTAAGATATAATGAGCGTACAAACCAACGCAACGCAGGCAAAAGCAGCCATAATCCCTCTATACCAACGACGGACGACCGGACTGAGACGATCTAATGATCACCACTGACGATTGAGCAATAATGCTCTGACGGCCTCCAGACGTAATACCCACCGGTGGTTCCTGGAGGAACCAACCGTCCGACTGAGGAGATTTTTAGCGTGTTTAAGTCGCGCACTGACTAAGGCTTTAGATGCTTTTACTCCTCGTTAAAAAAAAAAACACACACACACACACACACACACACAACATTTTTTGGTCTTTTTATTAAAATGGGATAGATTTGTCTTTTCATTGATAAGTAGGGTTTGTATATCATTTTAATTTTACAGCAACAGCATTAACACCAAAAAGCTAGACGTCTAGACATACATTACTCAATGTTTTAGTGGGTTTTTTTTATTTCATTTATATGTAAATTTAATTTACATTAAAAACAATAGTTTACTATCAAAAAAGATTAACCCTATTGAAGCTTATTAGCAAAAAAAGCTAGGCTTCTAGAATGTTCTAGAAGCATATCATAAATCAAATTTTTTAATACTTTTTTTCATTGATATGTATAACTTGAATGCATAGCTTGCATATCAATTTTAATTAATAACAACAACAACAGTTTATTTTTATTATTATTAAGGAATAATGACACAATTTTTCCGTTTATAGAGATTATTCTTAATTATGAGAACTTTTGTAATAAAAATTTTTGAATTTATAATCAACAAATTTTCCTATGATTTTGAGTTTTGACATGATATAAAAAGTTAAAGAAAATACTAATTCTTCATCCGTAAAATTTCAATTTGAATATAACAACGTGGATTTAAACAAATATGAAAAAAACTTTTACATGAAGAGGCAGTTAGAAAAATATCTAAACAACATGAATAAATACGAGCTTCCTAGAATGAAAAGGCATAAACCAACGCAAATTGGTGTGGTAAGGTCGCTAACACCACCACCACCACCACCACCACCCATAATTAGACGAGAGGAGGAGGAAGATCCTATTATAATAATAATAGATTGATAATACAGTATGTTTAGATAATGTTTATGTATATGTAAATTTAATTTACATTAAAAACAATAGTTTACTATCAAAAAAGATTAACCCTATTGAAGCTTATTATCAAAAAAAGCTAGGCTTCTAGAATGTTCTAGAAACATATCATAAATCAAAGTTTTTAATACTTTTTTTCATTGATATGTATAACTTGAATGCATAGCTTGCATATCAATTTTAATTAATAACAACAACAACAGTTTATTTTTATTATTATTAAGGAATAATGACACAATTTTTCCGTTTATAGAGATTATTCTTAATTATGAGAACTTTTGTAATAAAAATTTTTGAATTTATAATCAACAAATTTTCCTATGATTTTGAGTTTTGACATGATACAAAAAGATAAAGAAAATCAAATTCTTCATCAGTATAATTTCAATTTGAATATAACAACATGGATTTAAACAAATATGAAAAAAACTTTTACATGAAGAGGAAGTTAGAAAAATATCTAAACAACATGAATAAATACGAGCTTCCTAGAATGAAAAGGCATAAACCAACGCAAATTGATGTGGTAAGGTCGCTAACACCACCACCACCACACATAATTAGACGAGAGGAGGAGGAAGATCCTATTATAATAAAAATAGATTGATAATATAGTATGTTTAGATAATGTTTATGTTTAGTATGTATGTAATAGATAATATAGTATGTTTTAAAATTTATTATTATTTTTTAAATTAAATAAGAAATTAATAAATAAATAAAAAAAACTATGAAATAAAAAAAACAGTTTTTGTCTTTTTATTAAAATGGGATAGATTTGTCTTTTCATTGATAAGTAGGGTTTGTATATCAGTTTAATTTTACAGCAACAGCATTAACACCAAAAAGCTAGACGTCTAGACATACATTACTCAATGTTTTAGTGGGTTTTTTTTATTTCATTTATATGTAAATTTAATTTACATTAAAAACAATAGTTTACTATCAAAAAAGATTAACCCTATTGAAGCTTATTAGCAAAAAAAGCTAGGCTTCTAGAATGTTCTAGAAGCATATCATAAATCAAATTTTTTAATACTTTTTTTCATTGATATGTATAACTTGAATGCATAGCTTGCATATCAATTTTAATTAATAACAACAACAACAGTTTATTTTTATTATTATTAAGGAATAATGACACAATTTTTCCGTTTATAGAGATTATTCTTAATTATGAGAACTTTTGTAATAAAAATTTTTGAATTTATAATCAACAAATTTTCCTATGATTTTGAGTTTTGACATGATATAAAAAGTTAAAGAAAATACTAATTCTTCATCCGTAAAATTTCAATTTGAATATAACAACGTGGATTTAAACAAATATGAAAAAAACTTTTACATGAAGAGGCAGTTAGAAAAATATCTAAACAACATGAATAAATACGAGCTTCCTAGAATGAAAAGGCATAAACCAACGCAAATTGGTGTGGTAAGGTCGCTAACACCACCACCACCACCACCACCACCACCACCACCCATAATTAGACGAGAGGAGGAGGAAGATCCTATTATAATAATAATAGATTGATAATATAGTATGTTTAGATAATGTTTATGTTTGGTATGTATGTAATAGATAATATAGTATGTTTTAAAATTTATTATTATTTTTTAAATTAAATAAGAAATTAATAAATAAATAAAAAAACTATAAAATATAAAAACATTTTTTGTCTTTTTATTAAAATGGGATATATTTGTCTTTTCATTGATAAGTAGGGTTTGTTTACAGTTTAATTTTACAGCAACAGCATTAACACCAACACCAAAAACAACAACAACAACAGCAAACAGCAACAACAACAACAACATCAACATACTAACCTCAATTCAGTACATTGATCTGATGTAAACTATAATACATACAAACACATGCTAATTTTTGTTTCTATACTTTAGATTAATTGAAACATATGAGTTTTTTTTTCTGTGGATACATATGATATTTACTAGATGAATATACTATAGTCACACACCTATTTTGTTTTTCTGTACTATTGACACAAACCACATTAAAATTCTCTCATTATTCTATACAAAACACACTAACACATGATATTATAAACACAAACCTAACATTTTTCCTATACTATAGTTACAAGCCACATTGAAAATTCTCCTATTCTTCTATACAAAACACACTAACAACATGATATTCACTAGATGAATATATTATAGACACAGACCTAACATTTTTTCCTATACTATAGACACAAACCACATTAAAATTCTCTCATTCTTCTATACAAAACACACTAACACATGATATTATAAACACAAACCTAACATTTTTCCTATACTATAGACACAAACCGCTTACCTATTGTAATAGTTCTCCATTCCACCGCATATGGCGCTGATGGCAAAATCCTGAATCCTGAGCCAGAACCACCATATCATACCTACTCTATATAATAGATAACCTTGAAACAAATTTACTAATAGGGTTAAATTTTATAAAACAAAATAATATAATACTAGATTTTAAGAATTCACATTTGATCCATGAGGGATTAAAATATGATATAGAATATTTAGATAATGATGAAATTGTGGGACAAAATGATCCTACAAGGCCAGTCGAAGAAGTTACAGACAAAAATAATATATCAAAATAAACTTATGTGGAATTTAAGAGAAATTCCACAGCGCCAGTCGAAGGAAATACGGATAAGAAAAATATACTAAAGAAAAATGAATCTAAGAAAAATTACGTGGAATTTGAAAGAAATTCTACAACGCCAAGCGAAGTTAATACCGCTAACAAAAATAAAAATACAAATTTGAAAAAGAATCTCAAAATGCCTAGCGAAGAAAATAATACCGCTAATTATAATAATAAGAATATAATTTTGAGTAAGAAACTCAAAACGCCAAACCAATCGAGAATTAATAATACAATAAAAGAAAATGAATATACAAATCAAAGAAAATTAATTATTGAAGAGATAAGAGAATCTCATAAAGAAATAAATATGAATTTACCTTTTAGAACGGATGTTAGAATTGAAATTCGCACTACAGTAGAAACACCAATATGGAGTAAGCAATATCCTTATCCTTTATCTGTCAATACATTTGTAAAAGTACAAAAAATGCTAAAGGAAAATATAATAAGACCAAGTAAGAGTCCATACAATTACCAATATGGGTAGTACCGAAAAAAGTATTAAATAAAGATGTTACACCAAAATGAAGAATGGTAATTGATTTTAAAACATTAACTATATCAGATAGATCCAATACCAGACGTTGGTATAATTTTAGCAAATTTAGGGAAAGCAAAAATTGTCTTTACTATTGATTTGGAATCAGGTTTCCACCAAATATTAATGAAAGAAAGTGATATAGAAAAAACCGCATTTTCAGTAAATAATGGCAAATACGAATATGTTCGAATGCCATTTGGATTAAAAAACGCTCCAAGCACTTTTCAAAGAGCTATGGATGACATATTAAGAGATTACATTGGAAAATTTTGTCATATATATATAGATGATATAATAATATTTTCAAAGGATATTGAATAACATTAAAAACATTTAAAAATAATACTTAAAACATTACGAGATACGCATATGAAAATATCATTGGAAAAATCAACTTTTTTCAAAAAAGAAATAGAATTTTTAGGATACGTAGTAGCAGAAAATGTTGCAAAAACGGATCCAAAGAAAATAGAAACAATCTCAAATTATCCGATACCCAATACATTAAGACAATTAAGAAGTTTTCTAGGACTAACAGGATATTATCGAAAGTTTATAAAAAATTACGCAACAATAGCTAAACCACTCACGAAACACCTTTCAGGAGATAATGGAAGAATATCACAATATAAATAAAAAAAGACAGAAGTCAAACTAGATAATGAAGCTATTAAAGCTTGTAATAAATTAAAAAATGCTCTAAAAGAATAGATATAATTATATCAGCCAGATTATAATAAAAAATTCACATTGAAAACTGATGCTTCTAATATAGCGATAGGTGCTGTATTATCACAGGATAAAAATCCAATCATTTTTATTTCAAAAACATTGAATGAAGCAGAGCAAAGAGATGCAACAAATGATAAGGAATTATACGCAATAGTTTGGGCATTAAAGAATTTAAGAAACTACCTTTACGGTATATCAAGCTTAGAAATTTTTACAGATCATCAACCTTTGACATTTGCAGTTTCAATAAGAAATCCTAATGCAAAAATTAAAAGATGGCACGGATTTATAGAAGAATTTGCACCAAAGATAATTTACAAGCCAGGTTTTACCAATGTTGTAGCTGACGCATTATCCAGACAACAGTTAAACGTTCTTTCAGATGAATCATCATCAATTCATTCAACAATACATTCAGCAGAGAGCAGTGATAATAGTCAAATAAAGGAAACAATGAAACCTTTGAATCAGTTTAAACAACAATTATTAATATCAAGTGGAGCTAGAATAACAGTTCACGAGCAAATACGTAATTTTGGAAAAACAAGACATCTTATAGAATACGACACCGTTGATAATTTAATTAATATATTAAAAGAGTATTTGCAACCAAATTAAGTAACAGCAATTCATTGTACAGTAGAAGACTTATATCAGATAAAAGATAAAATTAAAGAATCATTTACAAATAAATTTTTATATACAAAGAAATTCCCAATGGATATAATTAATAGAGACGATCAAAGATCCATTATAGAACACATAATAGAGCTCATCGGAATGATAAAGAAAATATTAAACAAATAGAATAAAAATATTATTGGCCAGAGATGTATAAACAATTTAAACAATTTGTAAAAAATTGCGAAATATGTAATGAAAATGAATATGATAGAAAACCAAAGAAGACACCAATAGGAGAAACTCCAATACCTAATACAGAAGGAGAACATTTAGAGAATACATTTAGATATTTTCTTTGCACAAAATTTAATATTTCTTACAAGTATAGAATACTATTCAAAATATCTTGTAGTAAAACAATTTGAGGATAAAACAAATCTAGAAGAAAAAACAATGGAGATATTGCAAAACTTTCCAGAAATTAAAAGGATAACAGTTCATAATGAACCAGGATTCAGTACACCACAATTTAAAGCATTAATGAATAGAATGAAAATTGAAATATTTTATTGTGATCCAAAACACAGTTTGACGAATGGTCAAATTGAAAGAGCACATTCAACTTTAATAGAAATAGCAAGATGTTTGCAAAAGGAACACGAATTAATAAGTTATTCCGAAACAATATATTCCATAATAATTCCATAATAAAAAAAGAGTTATAAAAACATATCAAAATGGAGACATAATATATGAAAAAATTGTTACGGAAAGAAATAAATTGAGACCACGTTATAAAAAACAGAAAGTAAAAGAAGATTTAGGGAATAAAGTTAAAATCTATAAAGAGATAGAATAGTTCACAAAGACAACTGTTGTATCCCACAACATTCGCCTGTACACTTTGTACACCCCGACCTCACACGATGTTCCTAAAAACATTTAACTAAAAACCAATAAAAAACATAATACTTTTCATAATTAGAATGCGGTACAAAAATCTGTTTAATCTATACGTCACCGTATAGCAGATTTCTTAGTACAAGCGCATAAATAACAAACAACCTTTTGTTTACTGTTATGAACGAACGACCAAAGTGTGCAAAGTGTGCGTGATCGCCTACCGCTAAGGGGAAAGTAAAATGACAATATGTAAATTTACTTTTACATATTGAGTAGGCACTTTTTTTAATTATGTATTGGTAAATAATTTTCACTTATTGGAAATTATAGGAATGTCGGGAAATTAAGAACATCATTGGAAAGTAAAAACTTTCTTTATAAACCCCTGGGTGGACCAGAAACAGTCAGAGCTAATTTGAACGAGTTTTACAAAGGTCGCAGCCTCGTCTAGACAGCGGGCCTTTTTGAAACATTGAAATAAAAAACTAGCTTAAACGCTAGCAAATAAACAAATAACTTAATCGTTTTAATTGCTCCCGTCTTTGGTCTCTCTTCTCCTTGCGGAAAGCACGGAGACCTCGGACGTTAAATACAACATTTGGTGGCAGCGGTGGGATACGCTCCATCCCAGAAAAAAAAATAACAAACCCAAAAGTAAAGTTTTTATAATAAGTAAATTTAAAATAATAAAGTTTTTAAAGCGTGCCGAGGCTTAAACAGCGGCAAGTAAAATTTTAAAAAATATAATAAAATTTTTAAAGCGTGCCGAGGCTAAAAACAGCGGCGAGTAAAAAAAAAGTGAACGAATAAAAGTGAAAAAAATATATAAAAAACCAGGCTAACCAGCTTTAAGACGTGAAGTCTCCTGGCCCAACTGTAAACGAAGACCAGGTTAACCAGCTATAAGGCTACTAAGAGCCTCCTGGCATCAACAAGAACCACTTCAACACACACGCAGGAAGCAACATCAACATCGACGGAAAATATAAGAAAAAACAGCACCAACATCAACATCAACATCGACGGAAAATATAAGAAAAACAGCACCAACATCAACATCGACGGAAAATATAAGAAAAACAACATCAGCACCAAAATCAACGAAAAATCCTGGCAACATCAAGATAATCAAAATATAAAAAGAGTAAGAAAGCATTCATTTCTAAGTATTATAAATATTTCTTGTGAAAACACTTAATTAAACACAATACCCATAACCTTTGTTTGGTTAAAATACATGTGAATCATAACAATAATAATATATATATATAAAAAAAAATATATATTTTGGAATTTAAAGTTTTTGCGTAAAAAAAAAAATTTTACGAAGAATCGGTTAGAAAGTATTTAAAAGCTGAAAACGATAGATTAGCTATACAGGTATTTGAGGATGGCCTACGAAACCAAAATTTACGGCTAATTTTAAAAGCTCACAACGAGCGTGACTTAAAAAAGGCTATAGCTTATGCTGAAGAGCATTCAGTGCGGCTCGAAAAATCGCCTCAAATTATACATACTCAAAGTAAACCTACCTGCAGTTACTGTAAAAGAATAGGGCACACACAGGAAACCTGCTATAAGAAAAGCAACAATTTAAATTTTAACAACACTTCTAATTATTCCCCCCAAAACAAACCAAATTATCATAGCATAAAAAAAGAAGTACAAACAATATTCTGTACATACTGCAAACGCCCAAACCACACGTACCAAGAGTGTAGGTCTCGACTGCGGAACGCTGAAAATTTTCAAAATCGAAGGGTTAATGGTGACTCAAATACACATTGGAATCCTTTCAGGAGCCAATGCAGTCATTCCAAACAAGCACACCACGCAGAAAACTCATCGGGAAACGAAATTGCACGGGAGGAAAACATCGGCAGTTCCTCCCAAATGCAGATAACAGCCGACGTGCACCGAGCACGGCATTAACAAAAAAACTTTCAATTTCTTTTATTAAAGAATATAAGGATCCGGTGATCCGCATAAAATTAGGATCTTCAAGTGAAAAATTAACATCCTTACTAATAGACACCGGCGCAGAAATTAGTTTACTCAAAGACTCAGACAACAATCTAAATTTAAATAAAAATTTCAAATACACTGTCTCCACAATATCAGGTAATAAAATGTAAACTTTAGGGGAACAAACACAAACAATTAATGTTCCGTATGATAAACACATTTTAGTTTTGAGTCATCAATTTCAAATTCTCCCTAAAAATATTAATCTGTCATATGATGGCATAATAGGCAATGACTTCCTATCTAAATTGAATTGTAAAATAGATTATTTAAATAAACAATTAGAAATACCATTAGACTGCTCGAATGCAGCAGTGAGTATTCACAATAATAAAAATACATTTATTAAAGATGAAAACTTTTCGAAGAAGTGCAACGAGGTGTTACCTACGGGTAACAAAAGGATTTGCGAAAATAGGAAAGAGGAACAGGAATATGCGCCGTATGGCATAAGTCATACTGAGAGTCCTCAACAACCTAATGTCTACGGGCCACAATCCATTACCTTGCCACCTCGAACTGAAAAATTCGTCAAAAATAAACAAAATATATTTAAGCAGGAAACCAAGGCTTTACCTACGGGTATTGAAAAGAATCGTACAAAATGGGAGGAGGAACAAAAGGATGCAGCACAAAGCATAAGCCATCACAAGAGTCCTCAACATCCCAATGTCTACGGGCTGCGATCCATTACCTTGCAACCTCGCTGCAAACAACTTGTAGAGATCCCTTTTGAATATACAAAAGACGCAGTGATCCACAAGAAACAAATAAACCCAGGAGTATATTTGGCGGAAACCCTGGTACGCGCTATCAAAAATAAAATAAAAGTTATCTTCATGAATACTACAGAAGAAACTAAAACAATAAATTTAAATACAATTCACTACGAGTGGGAAAAGATAGAAAATTTTAACGAAGTCAAATTAGACAGAACAAAAGATTTAATAAAGGGTAGATTAAAAAAAATAGAAGCAGCCATTGAGCTTAAACATTGTAATGATGAAGAAAAGAAATCAATTTTTGAAATTTGTAGGAGTTATAATGATTTATTCTATTTTAAAGGAGACCATCTTACAGTTACAGATACAGCTGACCATGAAATTATTACAGAAGAAAATAAACCTCCTTTATTCGTTAGGCCATACAGACTCCCTGAAAGTCAACGACAAGAAATTCACAAACAAGTTAATTAAATGTTGGAAGACAATATTATTCGATCAAGTTCAAGCCCATGGAACTCACCTCTTTTGTTAGTTCCGAAAAAAGCAGACTCTGACGGCCAAAAACGCTGGAGAGTCGTAGTAGATTTTCGCAAGCTCAACGATCTAACCGTTGGTGATGCATACCCCTTACCTAATATTACAGATATATTAGATCAATTAGGAAAAGCTAAATACTTCAGCACACTAGATTTAGCTAAAGGTTTTCATCAAATTCCTGTTAAGGAATCTGATAAATGCAAAACCATTCGGACACTACGAATATAACCGAATGCCATTTGGGTTGAAAAACGCCCCTGCAACGATTCAAAGACTCATGAATAACGTACTCATGGGGTTGCAAGGCTTCGAATGTTTCGTTTATGTCGACGACATCGTAGTTTATGGTTATGATTTAACAGATCATAATAAAAAATTAACAAAAATATTTGACCGATTGCGTCTACACAACCTTAAGCTACAACCTGATAAATGCAATTTTTTAAAACAAGAACTTACCTATTTGGGGCACATAATTTCAGAGGACGGAATAAAACCAAGTCCGGAAAGGATTAAAGTAGTCAAAACATATCCAACACCAAAAAATACGAAAGGAATTAAGTCATTTTTAGGATTTGCTGGCTATTATAGAAGATTTATAGAAAACTTTTCAAGCATATCGAAACCTCTTACAAAACTGCTAAAAAAAGATGTAAAATTTAATTGGGACGCATTTTGCGACGAAGCTTTTTCAAAATTAAAAAATAACCTAATTAATCCCCCAATATTATCATACCCTGATTTTGATGAAGAATTCATAGTTACGACATATGCAAGTGACGTGGGACTTGGGGCTGTTCTCTCCCAAGGTATAATTGGCAAAGACAAACCAATATGTTTCGCAAGTAGAACGCTAAATGACGCTGAAACACGCTACAGCACCACGGAAAAAGAATTATTAGCTATTGTTTTTGCTGTAAAACAATTCCGACCTTACGTCTATGGTAAAAATTTCACGATCTACACTGATCACAAACCACTCGAATGGATAATGAAGCTTAAAGATCCAATGTCTAGATTAGCAAGATGGAGAATATTATTATCAGAATATGAATATACAATAAAGTATAAAGCAGGCAAAGTTAACCCAAATGCGGATGCACTTAGTCGCATTGAAAATGAAAATAAAGTCTTAGTTATGACCCGTCAAATGCAGAATAATAAAGAAAAATATGAAAATACGCAGACAATTATAGAAGAGCCTGAAAGCAAAAGGACCAATGAAAAATGTCAAATATTAGAAACTAAAGAGGCAATTTATTCAAATAAAGAAGCGAAATTAAAAGTATTAATATTACCGATAATAAAATCACTCGAAGAAAAAATTATAGTAAAAAGAATACCAGAATTTATAAAGCCAATAATGGGAGAAATAGAAACATATCCTTTTACAGAAAAAGAAAATTTAGTTACAACCACACTACCAATACCTTTCAGAAGCATAAAAGACCAACAAATGGCAAGAAAAACATTATTAAAAATAAAAAATAGTCACAATAACAAACCCATGCAATCAATTGCCATATCACTGCCCAGCTTCAACATACAATTCAAAGAAACTTTTAAACTATTACTTACCGAAATCTTTGGAGACAATACAATATTTTTGCATACAAATCAAAGAAGAACTTTGGAAAATCCTTAAGAAATAAGCAAAATATTAGCAGAATATCATGAATCGCCACTCGGAGGACATCAAGGAGTAACCAGAACATTGAAGAGATTGAAAATATATTATTACTGGCCTACGATGAAGACAGATGTTCAAACCCATATAAAAAAATGTGAATCATGTCAAAAAAATAAGCTAAATAAATCTCCAAAAATGCCAATGAAAATTACAACTACAAGCTCAGCACCTTTTGAAAGAGTAGCATTGGACATAGTCGGTCCACTTCCAATTAGCTATAAAAATAATAAATACATTTTAACATTCCAGGATGATTTAACTAAATTCACCGAAGCTATACCTTTGGAAAATGCAGAGGCGACAACAGTTGCCAGGGCTTTTGTAGAGCAAATACTTTGCAGATTCGGTTTTCCAGTATCACTATTAACCGATCAAGGCACAAATTTTCTCAGCGAATTGTTTAAAGAAGTGTGGCGGAACCTTCAGTGACGCCATCCCTCACTCTGCAGCTCTTCAAGCTATCCAGCGACACTCTGTCGCTAAATAACCTGACACACACAGTTGCCAACACAATGACTAACTTTGCTTGGTTTATCACGAAGTGGTAAGCCAAGTAAATCATTCGTCACATATTTGACTGCCGCTGCTCTTATATTTCAGCAGGCATTCCATTTGTTTAAATTAGTTCAGAACGTGTTGACTTTCTCGCCATCTGACGCTTTGTCATAAATGACAAACCATTTGTATAAAATAAATGGCAGGCATTCCATTTGTTTAAATTAGTTCAGAACGTGTTGACTTTCTCGCCATCTGACGCTTTGTCATAAATGACAAACCGTCAAGTATAGCGATCATATTTATGTCGCTGAGCAACGGCTCACTATGGCGGTCATATTACGTTCTGACTGTGTTTACGCTTAGCGATCGTTGCCTGCCTATTGGACTAGCTACCCAACACGCAGGCCATTGAGTCGCCAACACATAGCTGGTATGTGCAGCGTAGGCATTTGCTTATCGCATTGTCCGTCGCGTCATTAGCGCTGATGACGAGTCGGACATTTATAAATGCCAGCGTCAACGACCGTTGACGCTCATTGCATTGTTTTATCGTTTTATAAACAATGGATAAAGTTCTAATATTCGTGGCAGCTATGTGTGTGTTTGCGACGCTATACTTAGCGTTGCAGCGAGTGTTTAATATGCTATGGTGGCATGGGCTCTGGTCTATGCTGCCATAGTGTAATCAGTGTCTTTTCCATCGCGCGCTAATTAAGACGACAGCTAAGTTGCTGCATAATAATTTTGTATTTCTGATCAATTTATAATCGTTGTAATTGTTTTAATTATTTTAAGTTTGTAAATATATCTTAACTGTAAATTTCAAGTGCGTTATTGATTTGTGGTAAAAAACAGTGAAACCCACAACTGGTGACCCCGACGTGATTTGAATCACGTTATTAAAATCTCTTTAAAATTAAAAACACTGCAAAAAAATCTTGTTGACTTTACGTATAAAAAAACAAAAAGTAAAAATATGGCAGAAAACAAAAATGACGCTCAAAGTGAAGTTGCTCGCCAAATCGAAGAAGGCGCAGCAGGTGGTTCGGACACCGCTATTCCTTCGGCATCTGCGGTAACAGAGGCCACCGTGTCCGCTAATAATAAGGTCGCGGTGCAGACACCAAACTTCTGGCATGACTCGCCCGATCTTTGGTTCCTGCAAATAGAGGCGCAGTTCGCAAAGCTGCGAATTAAAAGTGACAGTGACCGTTTCTACACGGTAGTGGGCGCATTGGAAAAAAATGTGTTGCGCCAAGTTAGTGACATTGTGCGCGAACCGCCGTCAGCAGATCGGTATGATTGCATCAAAGATAAATTGATGCAAGTGTTCAGCGCGAGTGAACAGGAGAAGCTTCGTCAGCTTCTCTCGGAATGCGAATTGGGCGACCGTCGCCCATCGCAGTTGTTAAATGAAATGCGCGATCTCGGCGGGAAAAACATGAGTGACAAAATGCTCGAGAACCTGTGGACCGCCCGTTTGCCTCCACAAGTGCAAGGGCTGCTCCAGACAGTAAACGTGGAGCTCGTCCAACGTGCCGCGCTGGCGGACAAAATAATGGAAACGGGTGCTTACCGACCCAGACAGGTAGCAGCAGCGTCACCTGCAGACGCGCCAACAGCAGACGAAAACCTACTAAAACGCTTGCATCGTTGGGAAGATGCATTGTATGAGCGCGATCATCCGCGCCGATATCAGACACCACGGCACCGCCGCCGCGAGCCTCGCGCACGAGAGAGAACAGCGCTACCTGCGGAACTCGCACCTGATCACCCTCTTGAATATTTTTTTGATCAGGATTTCGAGCCCATGCCAGTGTACAGTGGCATGGGTAGAGCCGACAAGTATGGACAGGCAGCGGATCTGCCACGGCTACGCACCAGCTCTAATGTGCGAACTGCCCCGAGGGCGGCCCAATTGCCACCACGTTTCTCCGGCCCCCCGCAACCTTTGAGACACGGCGCAGCAGCGCATGAAGATTTTACTCGCCTGCGAAGTCCTCAAAGACCAGCTACGCGACACAGGGGTGGCAGAGGCCAACACCCAATATGCTGGCCCCATCGCACGTTCGGCGACAACGCCTATGGATGCCGCCCGCCCTGCGCGTACAAGGCAAAAAACCAGTAAGCGAGCCACCCACTACAGACGACTCCGGTGGCGACTTTGATGTAAGTCGTCTGTACGTGACCGACGCTGCAACCTGCAGGCGGTTCCTCATCGATACAGGAGCCGACGTGTCGGTCATTCCACCGAGTGGAGCAGAACGTTACAATGCTCCACACGAATTTAAGTTGTTTGCGGCCAACGGCTCGCATATTGCCACTTATGGCTCAAAGAGGGTCTCCCTGGATTTTGGCCTTCGAAGGAAGTTTACCTGGGACTTCGTAATTGCGGACGTTAAATCCCCGCTTATTGGAGCTGACTTTCTGCAGAACTTTGGGCTACTCGTCGACATGCGCAACAGCACTTTGGTCGATCGTGAAACCAGCCATCAAATATCAGGCGTCGCAGCTAATAAGGGTAAGCCAACCTTTTTTACATTTAACATAAATGACCCGTTTGCCAATATTCTCGCGCAATACAAAGACATTACTGTCATGCGCCAGGGGGTTGCGGCACCTCGGTCAGGAGTCACGCATCATATCGTGACCAACGGCCCGCCAACGCATGCGCGCCCCCGTCGTCTGGCTCCAGACAAGCTTGAGGCCGCAAAAGCAGAGTTCCAATTTTTAATAGAGAATGGTATCTGCGAGCCTTCGGACAGCAACTGGGCTAGTCCTCTGCACATGGTTAAGAAAAAAGACGGTTCTTGGCGCCCTTGCGGTGATTACCGGGCACTCAATGAGAGAACGCTGCCCGACCGCTATCCCATCCCATACGTGCAAGATTTTTCAAGTATACTGCATGGAAAGAAAATTTTTTCTACCATCGATCTGCAACGGGCTTACCATCAGATCCCAGTAGAGCCGGCCGATATACCAAAAACGGCCATTACAACACCTTTCGGCTTATACCAATTCAAATTCATGACCTTTGGGTTGAGAAATGCTGCACAAACTTTTCAGCGGCACATCAATCAAATATTGGCTGCCGAGACGCATTACGCCTTTGTTTACATAGACGATATCTGCGTAGCTTCTGAAAGTATTGAGCAACATGAGACGCATTTACGGCGAATTTTTCAATTGTTGCGCGAAAATGGCCTCGCAATTAATGTGGCCAAATGCTCGTTCGGCCAATCAGAAGTAAAATTCCTAGGGCACAAAGTAAATAGCCAAGGCATCAAGCCAGCCGATGAGAAGGTACAGGCCATTAGGGATTTCAGCAAGCCTAAGACAGCAAAAGAGCTAAAAAGATTCTTAGGCATGCTTAATTATTATCGGCGTTTCATACCAAACACGGCCGCCACCCAGGCGTTGTTGCAATCGATGATAGTTGGCAATAAGAAAAATGACACAACGCCATTGTCATGGTCTGCGTCAACAGATGGCGCTTTCAAAAGATGCAAAAAAGAATTGGCCAATGCAACCTTGCTTTTTCACCCAGCACCAAATGCAAAACTTTCACTGAGTGTCGATGCCTCTGATTACGCAGTCGGAGCAGTGCTACATCAGCACGTTAACGGCGTGCTGCAACCTCTAGGCTTTTACTCAAAAAAATTAACAGAGCCACAGGTGAAATACAGCACTTATGACAGAGAACTCCTGGCGATTTATCAGGCTGTCAAGCATTTCAAATATATGGTCGAGGGTCGAGAATTTTCAATTTTCACGGACCATAAACCTATTACGTTTGCCTTCAAACAAAACTTGGATAAGGCGTCACCTCGACAGGCACGACACCTGGATTATATAGGCCAGTTCACAACCGACATTCGTCATGTTCCCGGTAAAGATAACGACGTGGCCGACGCGCTATCTCGCGTTCAGCAATTAACAACGGGATCCGGCTTTGATTTTGAAGAACTAGCACGCGAACAAGCCCGCGACACGGAGATGCAAAAATTCATAAATGCAAAAGCACCATCAACCTCTTTGATAATTGAGAAGCTAAAAGTACCTGGCGCAGACACTTTCATTTACTGCGATACATCGCGTGGTAAAGTCCGCCCGTTAGTGCCTCGTAAGTTGCGCACAGACGTCATGACCAAACTACATGGCGCTGCTCATCCAGGCGCCAAATCTACAGTCAAGTTAGTCACAGAGAGGTTTGTTTGGCCCAACATGAAGGCTGAAATAAGTGAATTCGTTCGCTACTGCATCCCTTGCCAGCGAAGCAAAGTGACGAAGCACAACAAATCGCAGCTAGGTTTGTACACCAACCCGAGTGAACGTTTCGAGCACATAAACATCGACCTAGTCGGACCGCTCACGATTTCACGGGAAAATCGTTACTGTCTTACGATAATTGACAGATATACGAGATGGCCGGAAGCGATTCCAATACCTGACATGACGGCAGAGACCGTCGCCAGGAACCTGCTATCAGGATGGGTAGCTCGTTTTGGAATACCGCTTAAGATAACTAGCGACCTCGGAAGGCAGTTTGAGTCGGACCTATTTCGACAGCTTAACTCTCTACTCGGCATTAGTCATTATCGAACTACCCCATATCACCCACAGGCTAATGGCATGATAGAAAGGTGGCACCGCACCCTCAAGGCAGCTATTACATGCTACGAAAACGACAACTGGTGCGACATATTGCCGCTCATACTCCTTGGGTTACGCTCCGTCATCAAAGAGGACATCGGATCGACGCCAGCAGAAATGGTTTACGGCGAAACATTGAAGATCCCGGGGGAATTCCTGACACCTTCGGCTAAAAAAATCAGCGAAGCCGACTTCATAGTAGAGCTTAGAGAAGCAATGCAAAAAATTGCACCTGCCTCGATCAAGCATCACGATAAGCCAAAAGTTTTCGTGCAGAGCGAATTGAATAATTGCTCGCATGTATTTGTCCGAATCGACAAGGTCCAACGCCCGCTGCTGCCACGGTATGATGGCCCGTACGAAGTCATTGAAAGAAACGACAAGTATTTTACCATCAACATCAAGGGCAAAGCAGCGAAAATATCAATCGATAGGTTGAAAGCAGCTTTCATGCCTAAAGAGCTTATCGACTCTGCGCCAACTAAATCGCACAATCGTCGAGACGCGGTCGTGACATTTTCCGACCAACCGTTGGACACCGCGGGACGTGCAAAACCCGCGCCCATTCTTCGAAAAAAGGTCGTGACATTTTCCGACCAACCGTTGGACACCGCGGGACGTGCAAAGCCCGCGCACATTCGTCAAAAAAAGGTCGTGACATTTTCCGACCAACCGTTGGACACCGCGGGACGTGCAAAGCCCACGCTCATTCGTCAAAAAAAGGTCGTGACATTTTCCGACCCACCGGTGGACATCGCTGGACAAAAGCAAAAGGCTAAAAGAAAGACGCAACAGACTGGTGAAATACCAAACGCAAGAACTGCGTCACCATATCGACAGCCGGCGAAATTTTCACAGATGTCATCGCCGGTCCTTACACGAAGCGGTAGGAGAGTTTGCAGGCCGCAGCGATTCAGCATATCGCGCCTTAAGCGCTAGGGGGGGAGTATTGTGGCGGAACCTTCAGTGACGCCATCCCTCACTCTGCAGCTCTTCAAGCTATCCAGCGACACTCTGTCGCTAAATAACCTGACACACACAGTTGCCAACACAATGACTAACTTTGCTTGGTTTATCACGAAGTGGTAAGCCAAGTAAATCATTCGTCACATATTTGACTGCCGCTGCTCTTATATTTCAGCAGGCATTCCATTTGTTTAAATTAGTTCAGAACGTGTTGACTTTCTCGCCATCTGACGCTTTGTCATAAATGACAAACCGTCAAGTATAGCGATCATATTTATGTCGCTGAGCAACGGCTCACTATGGCGGTCATATTACGTTCTGACTGTGTTTACGCTTAGCGATCGTTGCCTGCCTATTGGACTAGCTACCCAACACGCAGGCCATTGAGTCGCCAACACATAGCTGGTATGTGCAGCGTAGGCATTTGCTTATCGCATTGTCCGTCGCGTCATTAGCGCTGATGACGAGTCGGACATTTATAAATGCCAGCGTCAACGACCGTTGACGCTCATTGCATTGTTTTATCGTTTTATAAACAATGGATAAAGTTCTAATATTCGTGGCAGCTATGTGTGTGTTTGCGACGCTATACTTAGCGTTGCAGCGAGTGTTTAATATGCTATGGTGGCATGGGCTCTGGTCTATGCTGCCATAGTGTAATCAGTGTCTTTTCCATCGCGCGCTAATTAAGACGACAGCTAAGTTGCTGCATAATAATTTTGTATTTCTGATCAATTTATAATCGTTGTAATTGTTTTAATTATTTTAAGTTTGTAAATATATCTTAACTGTAAATTTCAAGTGCGTTATTGATTTGTGGTAAAAAACAGTGAAACCCACAGAAGTATGCAAATTGTTAAAAATTAAAAAATTACAAACTACTCCATATCATCCACAAACCAACGGAGCACTTGAACGTAGCCACCGTACTTTAGCTGAATATCTTCGGCATTATGTAAATAATGACCCCCTCACTTGGGACGATTGGATCCCATACGCTACATTTGTTTTTAATAATACACCACATAGTAGTACTAATTTCAGCCCCCACGAATTACTTTATGGATATCCTGCCAAAATTCCTTCTAATTTGCAAAAAGATCCAACTTTAAATTATAATTACGAAAATTACGCCAATGAACTGAAAGCACGACTACAGCATGGATTTAAAATTGCAAGACACACGTTAAAAACTAAAAAGGAAAAATCAAAAGAATATTATGATAAAGGTTCAAAACCGAAAATTTTCAACGTTGGAGAAAACGTATTAATAAAAAATCAAACAAGAAAAAATAAATTTTCATCACTATGGGAAGGACCATACGAAATAATAAAAATAATTTCACCAGAAAATACAGCAATAAAAATTCGGAAGCAAAAATAGAACACATGAAAATGCTCTGGACGTACATTGGGCGCAAGGACCGCGAACCCATGGAGGCAGATTACGATGACGAGGAGGCGGCCATTCGAGAAATCGGAGAGGCAATCGACAAGACAAAAGAGCAAGAAATAATTAAGAACTACAAATCAAAGCAATTTTACGGAGATGATGAGGAAACAGCAGATTTCGCGGCAGAGTACCAACTGGTACTAAAAGCGCAGGAATGGCGCGAAAAAAGGTACCTTGATGGGATATATAAATAGCATGTAACATAAAATAATAATAATTATAATAAAAAAAAAAAACCCCCAAAGTTGTTATCATTTAAAAAAAAAAGAGATCAGTTTTTCCCTCGCTAGCTTTTTCAGTTTCCTGGCAGATTAGATTTTAGCCAATTTTCCTAGGTCGTTCGTCAAATTGACATTCCGTAATAAAAAAAAAAACATTTTTTTTAGCAAATACCATGCGTTGTCGTTATCCGGGCCGATACGGTATGTATATCGAGCGAAAAAGACAATAAAGAGTAAGAAAAAAAAAAGAAGAAAAAGAACAAAATTTTTTGCAAAAGCTTTCAAATCAAATCGAACTTAAAAACACAAAAACTAAAAGATATCTATATTTGACAATTGTCTCAAAAATACATAATGCACATAAAAATAATATATTATAGGCACATACACACATAAATATACAAAAAAAAAATGGAACAAAAAATTTAATAGTCTAGTGCTATAACATATTGTATACCTACTCTACTTTAATTAATAAAAATAAAAATAAAAAAAGAGAGAAGCACATTTATATATATTAAAAAATAAACATTTAGAAAAAAAAAATGTACCTAAAAATTCACTACTTATACTTCGGTAACAAGAAAATATAATAATATATTTTTTATGTTTAAAATGATTAAAATAAGAAAAAAAACACAACTTGCATTAATTATATAACCTCACAAACAAAAAAAAACAAAAAAAAATATATATATATAGACATAATGTACAAAAAAAAAAGGCATATATATATTAATCATTAATTTTTAAATAACTCAATTACAATTACTATATATTTAACTAATCAAAATAAGTTAATTAATTGCAAAAAGAAATGTATATAAATTTAAGCTTTACAGTGTAATGTAAAGCTATGTCAGTTTCTGAACATCGACCCGACCTGCAGAAAATTTTTGCCTCTTCAAGGAAAAAATTTTCTTTTATAAGGGGGGAGGGATGTTGTATCCCACAACATTCGCCTGTACACTTTGTACACCCCGACCTCACACGATGTTCCAAAAAACACTTAACCAAAAAACCAATAAAGAACATAATACTTTTTAGAATGCGGTACAAAAAATCTGTTTAATCTATACGTCACCGTATAGCAGATTTCTTAGTACAAGCGCATAAATAACAAACAACCTTTTGTTTACTGTTATGAACGAACGACCAAAGTGTGCAAAGTGTGCGTGATCGCCTACCGCTAAGGGGAAAGTAAAATGACAATATGTAAATTTACTTTTACATATTGAGTAGGCACTTTTTTTATTATGTATTGGTAAATAATTTCCACTTATTGGAAATTATAGGAATATCGGGAAATTAGGAACATCACTGGAAAGTAAAAACTTTCTTTATAAACCCCTGGGTCGACCAGAAACTGGCAGAGCTAATTTGAACGAGTTTTACAAAGGTCGCAGCCTCGCCTAGACAGCGGGCCTTTTTGAAACACTAAAATAAAGAAAACTAGCTTAAACGCTTGCAAAAAAACAAATAACTTAATCGTTTTAATTGCTCCCGTCTTTGGTCTTTCTTCTCCTTGCGGAAAGCACGGAGACCTCGGACGTTAAATACAACACAATAAAGAGCTATATGTTCTCTTACTAAATTCATTCCAATTACAAATAAATATAGTTTACAGTTACTTTTTCTCGATTCTTTTAGATTTATGCCTTCAGGCTTAGATAGTTTAGCTAAATATTTTCATAATGATGGTTTCAAAACATTAAAGTCAATGTACGAAAACACTTTAGAACTTAATCTTTTAAAAAGAAAAGGAATATTTCCTTATGAGTATATGGATTCGGTCGAAAAATTAAATGATACTGTTTTATCTTCTCGCGAACAATTCTTCTCAAAATTAAACAATAAGGAATGCACTGTTGATGATTATAAACATGCGTTAAACGTTTGGTCCACATTCAACTGTCAAACTTTAAATGATTATATGACTTTGTATCTAACTGATGTATTCGAAAAATTTCGTGAGGTTTGCAAATCTATATACCAGCTTGATCCATGTCATTAGTACACTACTTCTGGTTTGTCGTGGGATGCTATGCTAAAAATGACAGAAATAAAATTAGAATTGCTCACCGATATAAATATAATATGTATAATTTCATTAAAAATTGTATTAGAGGTGGTATTGTTCAATGTTCAACACGTCGATCAGTTGCCAATAATAAATATCTAGAAACATATGATTGCAATAAACCCTTATGTATTTAGATGCCAACAATTTATATGATTGGGGAATGTCTGAAGCGTTACCAGAAAGTGAATTTGAATGGATTGAGGATATAGATAACTTTAATATTTCAGAAGTGATTGAAAACTCTGCTTTTGGTTACTTTTTAGAAGTTGATTTAGAATATCCTGAAGAGCTTCATGATAGTCACAATGATTAACCGTTTTGTGCAGAATTAAAAAGATCTCCAATTCAAAATAATCATAACATTAAGAAACTTATTCCTGATTTGACTAATAAAAAAAGTTATATAATACACTATCGTAATCTTCAGCAGTGCATTCAAAACGGTTTAAAATTAACTAAAATTCATAGAATATTAAAGTTTAGACAATCAGCATGGTTGAAACAGTATATTGAATTGAACACTTTCCATCAAACAAATGCTAAAAATGATTTTGAAAATTTTTTTTTAAACTTCTTAATAACGTTGTATATGGCAAACTATGGAAAATGTTGAAAAGAGAAAGAAGGTGAAAATCGTAAATGCGTGGGTGAGTGAGCGTAGACGTTTAGGTGCTCGAGCTCTTATAGCAAAACCGAATTTTCATAGCTCAACGCATTTCACAGATAATATGATTGCAGTTCAAATGAATTTAGATTATACAACGATTAATAAACCTATATATTGAGGTTTTGCAGTGCTTGAATTATCCAAATTTAAAATGTATGATTTTCATTATCAATTTATGAAACCGAAATTTAATGAAAATTTATTGTTAAATTATATGGATACGGACTCTTTTATTTATACAATAAGGACAGATGATTTTTATAAAGACATTTACAATGATCTTTGTCTCAAATTTGATACGTCTGATTATTCTAAAAATAATAAGTTCAATTACCCTTTGCAAAACAAAAAGGTTTTGGGGTTGATGAAAGACGAGAATAATGGACGTATAATGAGGGAGTTCATTGGTCTTCGATCTAAAGTGTATTCAATAGATGTTGCAGGTTACACAGAGATTAAAAAAATCGAAAGGTGTTAAGAGATGTGTTTTAGAAAAATTAAGTATTGATGATTATCGAAAATGTCTGATAGATAGAACTATATATCGTGATAAAATGTATATATTTAAATCCATTATTCATGATATATATACTCAAGAAATTTCTAAAATTGTTTTCACTCTACCTGGTTATACATGGGATGCAAGGCTTAAGCATACTGATATAACCCTTGACCTATTGACAAATATTGATATGCTCATGTTTGTAGAGCGAGGTATTCGTGGGGGTCTTAGTCAGTGTACTAAGCGTTATTCGAAAGCCATAAATAAGTACATGACCGATTTCAATGAGGCTCTACCATCCAAATTCTTAATGTATTATGACATTAATAATCAGTATGGGCCATGTCTCAATTTCTCCCCCACAGCGAGTTTCATTGGCTGCCAGATTCTCAAAATTTTAATGTTGAGGCTATAGCTGACGATTCAGATGTAGGATATATTCTCGAGGTAGATTTGGAGTATCCAATTAACCTCCGCGATTACCATAAGGATCTCCCCTTTTGCCAAGATCATATTACACCTCCAGGATCAAAACAGATAAAACTGTTGGCAGCTTTGGGTGGTAGCGTGAGATATATTATTCACTACAGAAATCTAAAGCAGACTTTGAAATATGGATTAAGGCTATCTAAAATTCATAAAATTTTACAATTTAGACAATCTGCATGGTTAAAGCCATATATCGATCTAAACACGAGTCTTCGAACAGCGGCTAAAAATGAGTTTGGGAAGAACCTTTTCAAACTCATGAATAATGCTGTGCTCGGAAAAACTATGGAAAGCATACGTAAACACAGTGTTGTTAAATTGGTAACGCGTTGGTTGGGTCGATATGGTGCCGAAGCCCTTATTTCTAAGTCTGAGTTTAAAGCCTCAACAATATTTGGTGAAAATTTGATGGCAATTGAACTCAATAAAACTGAAATATACTTCAATAAACCCATTTATGTTGGAATGTGCCTCCTTGATTTGGCCAAAACAACCATTTAGGATTTTCATTATGGTTACATTACTTGTATGAGGTTATCAAACGCGATTGCTTTATAGACTTTGATACAAGCGACTATCCTATAGAAAACGTGTGGGGTATTCCTCAAGTCAATAAAAAAGTTTTGGGTCTCATTAGAGATGAGAATAATGGCAGTACCATGACTGAATTTGTAGGGCTCCGTGCAAATATGTATGCGATTCAACGGATACGGGTAGAGGGTGAAGATTCTGTTAAGCACATGTAGTTTAACTGACCTACATCAATTGTCACATAGTTACACACAACGCTAAAAAGTTTTGTTTTGGTTTCACTGCATGCTTGCAATGAAACAATGCGAACGTAAGCAGAACAAATTCAAGTGCTATCAGCGGCGTGATTCATGTTATACATTATGTAAGCAGATCGCTGCCAAAAGTAGTACACTTGAGTTTGTAACCTGTTAATGGGTTACGATGGGTACGATTACAGATGTGCAAGCATAATGTAATGACGAACAGATGTGTAATAGTTAGTAGTAAACAGATCTACTTTAAGTTATTTTTGTATATGTTAATTGAATTGAGTAAGAGTTATTAAATTGAGTGAAAGTGAAATGTTGTCACTTTTCACTCAATACTTTTATTATATAAACCCTTGTTTTGAAATAAAGTGAACAGTCACAGTCTTAGAACTACAAAGTAACGACAAGTCGTTTTAATTTCAACCAAGCCTTGTGGCTTAAAAATGAAAACAAACACTGCCTTGAGGCGGAACTAAGAAAGCCTTGCGGCTGATTATCAAAAGGCCTTGAAGCCCTAACAATTCCCTTTATAAAAAGATCCACACTAAGAAAGCAACCTTAACAATTCAATGAAAAAATCTAAAGGTGTAAAAAGAAACATAGTCAAGACTAAAATAACGTTTAGTGACTATGTTGATTGCCTTGAAAACAACATTGAAAAGACAGTTCAACAAAATTTGATTCAGCCGCGGAAACATGAAGTAAGTTCAATCGTACAACCAAAAATTGCATTAAGCCCTCACGATAATAAGCGGTTTTTGATAGCAAATAGTAATGAGACATTTCCGTGGGGTCATTTCAGCATTATGGATTTAAAATAATATTACTTTAAGAATAAATGTTTATTTATAGGATTTTAAATTGTAAAAGATATATGATTAAGAATAAAAAAATAAAATTTTTATAACATTGTGTTGGAACATACGAGTACATCGAATGCGGCCCTGTTTTTATTATTATCTATTCCTTACCTATTATACATATTCTCTTGGTTCTTATGTATAATGTTATTTTTTCATCACATAGTTATCTTGTCATTGCATAACTTTATATATTTTAATCATTAAACTGTCCTGGAATAAACGACATAAAAATCTTATAGGTTTTGGGCCCAGGCAGCCCCACGTGACTCGTGTATTTTGAAATTTAAAATAAATTTTTTTTCTGAAAAAGAAAGAATAGTTCGTTCAGTGTATCAAGTGTTGTAAGCATTTTTATAATATCATCGGCGGTTGTAAAAATAGAGCCGCTTAACGCAGAGAACTATGATACATGGAAATTGCAGATGAAAGCAATTTCCTGACCTGTGGGCCTATGCTAATGGCAAAAAGCCATGTCCGGATGGAGAAGCTGCAGCAAAATGGACAGATTTTGACCAGAAAGCCTGTGCTGACATCACTTTGTCGATAGCTCCGTCCGAATTACATTGTATTCTAGGAATTATTTTATTACTTTTCAATACGATTGAAACATTATTATGTCGCAACCAATAAATTCAACTATTTTATTTCGTATACAATTGCAACATTACAATGTTGCAATCTTAAGTAGGTTATAATCAAAAATTCTGTTTATATTAATTCTGGGAATGTTTGAAGCCCAAGAACAAGCATTGTAATTTTAAATATAAATACCCCAAGAAATAAAGTGACAGTCAGTCTTAAGCATTAAACCAAACAAGTTGATTTTTTTTAAGTTCAGCTTTGAGTAAATACATAAGTCGCGCGATGACTTACCGAGTCCAGAAACATTAAGAGTAAAAATCTTGGAAGAAGATGAATCTCGAAAAGCAAATGAAGAGAGAAGTGAACAGAACGCATTGTATGAGTTAACGACACACGCGCTGACTGTTGGTCAATAACCGACCCAATTAATTATGTTAACTTTCGCAATCATCATGGGCTAACAACCGCTCTACATTATATGCTGACTTTCAACCCAGCACTTTAATATTTCTTCAATATTTCGCAATCATCTTTTTATGCTGACATATGGCTTGGCACTGTTATGCAGGTGAATCGATTAACAACAACAACAACGATAGCAGCAGAGGAACAGCAGTCCAGCTCTAGGCAATAAGTTAACATAAGAATATTTTGTAGTTTAGTCTTAGTTCAGAATTTAATAAATAAAGTTAAAACATCAGAGTTCGCTCTGATGGTTTTTTAAAAATATAAACAAAAGTGAAAATTAATTAATTGGCGCCCGAGCAAAAAGTCTAGTTTCGAGTTGTTCTAAAAAAATTAGCCGGATAAATTATTAAGTTTAAAAAAAAGGAACAGTGCTAGAAAACTACCACTCCAAGGAAAAAGACTGATAATTTTAAATAGAACGCGCGGAAAGATCCTAACCTAAGACCATAACATCAGGCAGGAATAAGGCCCCTTAGTAAGGAAAATCACGTCCAAAAAAGGAGTCCAATCCGGAGGACAGCCTACTGCTCATAACAAGGATCAGCTAGACAACGATTAACACAACAGTTCACGAAACAATCGCCTGTCAATCAAATAAACAGCTGGAAAAGGATGAACAACGTAATCTTATATATGTAAGAATTTGTATTTATATAAGTCGGTAGGATATGGGGTTTCTGGGACAATGGAGCAATGGAGCAATGGAGCCGCTTGTGCAAGTTGACGACACTTTTTGCGGTTTTTGATAAGAAGTTGTATAAAATGTAAACATTTTTGTTATCTCCGTCCGTCCGTCCGTTTTGCGGTTTTTGATAAGCAGTTCCATAAAAATGTAAACATTTTTGTTTTTCAATGTTTGAGAAAATAACAAATTGTCTTCTGCGGTTTTGATAAGAAGTTGTATAAAATCCCTTAAAAACAGAAATATTTGTATATAAAAATTTATTAAACATTACGAATACGACAATAAACAATCAAACACGGAATAAGCAACTTATAAAAATGGATTCATTTAAATGTGACAAGTGCCAATTAACCTTTAAGAAAAAGTTTAATCTAAACCGACACGTGAGAGTAAAACATGAAAGTCAACAATCGGAACATTACAAATGTGATATTTGATTGAAGTTTTTTACACGTAATGATAGTTTAGTGGAACATTTAAGACGAAAACATTCATCTTCTTCAACACCAACTGCATCAACATTAACAGCATCAGCAGCGGGAGCAGCATCAAATAATGTACCAAAACTTCAGACGATTGTAACAAATACAATTCCAAATGTCTATTGCAGCGCATGCAAGAAAGATATAATTATAAAGAATTGGTCTTACCACATCAGGACTAACGCACATAAAAACAATAGCGGTGAAATAGTAAACGAGCATTTAACTAGAATTTCGTCTGTATTTAATGAACGTATAGAAACATTTATATATAAAAATACCAATGAGGGTTTATTGAATGCTGAAATTTTTCTAGATAACGCTAAAAAATTGTTATACAAGCTCTTCAGGATATGTTACAGAAACACATCAACATTAAATTCAATATAGAATTGTTTTGCGAATATGTAAAAATGTGTGATAGTGAGATGACAATTGATATAAAATCTCATCAAACAAAAATGGTGATGATTCAACAATCAACAGATTTGAACTCCATTTTTGATAAAAAACGTAACAATTTAATAACAAAAATGTCAGAATTTCAAGAACGTGACAGCGGTTGGTCTCTCATCAGAATTTTACACTTGGACATTAATATTAATCAATACAAGCCAATAAAAGGCTCCGAATATATTCGATTGCCTAAAAATATATTGAAGAAACATGCTTGTATAAATATAGAAAATTCTGATGAATATTGTTTTAAATGGGCAATGATATCAGCCTTGTATCCTAACATTACTCGCCCACAAAGATGTTCGAGTTATAATGTAGAAAATATAAAATCCTCTATAATACATTTGAAGAATGGTAAAACTCTCAACTTTGAAGGACTTATCTTTCCGTTGAGAGTCAAAGATGTTATAATTTTTGAAGAAAATAATCCGGAAACAAGCATCAATGTCTTTGGTTACGATGAAGAGCTTAAGAGTATAGTTGGACCGTACTATATCACAAAGGAAGAGAAGAGTAGACATATAAATCTACTTCTGCTTCAGAAAAGTGATAAATTTCATTATATTTGGATCAAGTGGAGTGGTGATTCATTGGCTCGAAATATGCGTGCTCAGCTTCTCGAAATGGAAGAACGTCTTAAAAAGAACACAAAATCTGAAATTCAGCAACTTGAAGATCGGCTTCGCTTGCACTCTGACAACTCTTTCAACCGTCTCTCCGCAGAAATAGTGAGTTTAGAAAAAAAGCTTTTAAATGTTATTGATGCCGAAGTCAGCGCAATTAAAAACGAAATTAGCGTGTTTGATGCAAAAATTCTCTCGCTTAAAAATCAGCTGTGCGCTTTAACCTCTCGCTGTGACGAGCTGGAAAAAATAAAAACTGAGCAGCTAAGCAACAACAACACCAGCAATACTAACTCTGCTTTTCAATCTGATGCTGTCTTGTTTGGGGTGCCGTTTGAACAAGAAGAAAATTTAAAATCAATTTTTAACCGCATTTGTCTTCTAATCGAGTTTCAGCCACCACAAATTAAAGACATTTTTCGTGTCAAACCAAAATTGCAAAATCCGAACTCACTCATCATAATAAAATACTTCTCTAAGTTTGATCGCAACCGCGTTCTAAAAGCTTTTGGTGCGTATCGAAAACGAACCAGATCAGCTGTTAATCTGAAAGATGCTGGGCTTAATTCTGACTCCAACGTTTACATTCATGAAAGCTTGGCTGCTGAGACTCGTAAAATCCTGCAAGCTGCGATTACTCTTAAGCGCCAAAAGACCATCTACAACGCTTTTACTTATCGTGGCACTGTTCATATCAGAAAGGAAAAAAATGCTGATAGTATATTCATATCCAGTATTGATGAACTGCGTAATCAAACCTTGGAAGCTGATACTGCTGGATTTTAGTTTTTTGTATTTTATATCTGTTGTTCTCTTAAACGTTACTTTTAATTTACTACAACTTCTAACCTTTCTCATTTCTAAACACCTGTTCTCATGTATATTGCCTATATTTTTCTTCCCTTTAGTGATACTTTATGTTAGAACCTAATAGGTCGTCTCTTGGCTTTAATGAAAATCAAAAAAATTTAATTCAGGTGTTATGTAGACAACATGATGGTCTTAATGTTGTCCATTTTAATGCCCGAAGCTTAAATGCGGCTAAACTGGATTATATACGATATATTTTTGAAGAATCATCGGTTGACGTTATTTGCATTTCTGAAACGTGGTTGTCTGATAATATAAGCGATGCAACTTGTATTATTAACAACTACAATGTTTTTAGAAATGACAGATCTTATAAGAAGGGAGGTGGCGTTGCGGTTTACTGTAAATCTTATCTGAATTCCAAAATTGTAAGTAAATCAAGTGGCACTGGTATTGAATATATAAACATCTGTATTTCTGATAAAAGTACCAAAATCCTCTTGTCATGTGTGTATAATCCCAATAAATGTCATCCTGTGGACCCTTTGTTCTGTGAATTGTCAAACCACATTCTGAATAACGACACAATTTTGGTATGCGGCGACTTCAATATCAACCTCTTAAATAATGATCCTTTACAGCAATCAATGCATGATAAAATATCTTCAGTAGGTCTATCTGTAATAAACGTTACTGTACCCACTCGGTTTTCTAATAATACTACTCCAAGTCTACTAGATTATTTCATTGTGTCAGACACTTCGCTTGTTCTTCTGTTTGACCAAATATTCTTCATATCTGATCACGATTTAATCTTCTGCACGTTAAATGTAAATCTATCTCGTAATGTGACTTCTACGTCGTTTTTGTATCGTGATTTTAAAAATATTAATTATTCCTCCTTGCTTCTTGATGTGTCTATGTTCTCATTCAGTGATTGCTGGCAACTCAGTACTGTGGATGACAAACTTAGTTCCCTTTTAAGCCCTGTCAAATTTTTGTTCGATAAGCATGTTCCTATCCGCACAATAACAGTGAAAAATTCATCTTGTCCATGGTTCTCGCAGGATGTCCTTAATGCCATAAACAAAAGAAATAAACTGCACAAGCTTTGGAAAATCAACCCATCTTCAGCTAACTGGGAGATCTACAGAATGGCCCGAAATGCGGCTGTCAATATTACCAGACTGTCCAAGTCCCGATACTTCTCTTCCAAATTGAATCTTTCTCTTCCTAATAAAACTCTGTGGAATAATATAAAAAGACTAGGAGTACGTAATAAGACAACCATGGCATGTCAAATTGATCCAGACTTACTAAATAATTTTTTCTTAGATAATACCTCTAATTTTAGCAATAACACGATTTCCCTTACGCAGCTTCATGTTCCTAATCTCTTTGAATTTACACCTGTTAGTGAACTAGATATTGGAAAATGTGTTATGCAAATAAAATCAAATGCAATAGGAGAAGATGGTGTTCCGATTAAATTTATTAAAATAATCTTACCACATATAATTAGACCATTAACACATATAATTAATCACTGCCTTATATCTTCAACATTCCCAGCAACATGGAAAACTGCAATTGTGCTACCTGTGGAAAAAAAGTCGAATCCATCTAGTCCAAATCATTTCAGGCCCATAAGTATACTGTCCCCATTATCCAAGGTCTGTGAGAAAATAATAAGCCTACAAATCAATAAATTCTTACATGAAAATAAGCTCTTGTCTCCATTTCAATCTGGCTTTCGGTTAGGGCACGGGTGTAATTCAGCAGTAGTTAAGGTTATAGATGATTTACGGCCTGCATACGACTCTGGTGCGATTTCGTTACTTTGCTTATTAGATTTCTCAAAAGCATTTGACAAGGTAAGCCACAAATATTTATGTCTGAAACTCAAGTCTTTCTTTGGGTTTAGTGATAGTGCGGTGAGTCTCATATCAAATTATTTGTCTAATAGATTGCAAAAAGTTCAAGTCGGACAAAAATTTTCCAGCTATAAAACGGTAATAAGTGGTGTTCCTCAAGGGTCGATCCTTGGTCCCCTCTTATTTTCTATCTTTTTAAATGATATTTTTGGTGTTTGTAATCATTCTTCTATACATGCTTATGCGGACGATATTCAGATCTATCACTCAAGTAGTGTTGATCTCCTAGATACCCTCTGTTACAGAATTAATGAGGACCTAAGAAACATTTATCAGTGGGCAATTAGCAATGGACTTCAACTAAATGCTGCCAAATCTTATATTCTCCCTATCTGTAAAAATAAATCTTTCCTTAAAAACATTCCTGACCTCTACATTGGCTCAAATAAACTAAGTGTTGTATCAAAAATTGTAAATCTGGGTTATTGTATGAATTCTTCTCTATCTTGTGTTGATCATGTTAATAGTGTTGTTAGTAAAGTTTATTATATCCTGCGAAATTTAAGAATGTCTGCTTGTCTTTGTACGCTTGATCTAAGGCGAATGCTAGTAAAGCAATTTGTCTTACCTGTTATAACATATTCTGACGTGGTGTACAATAAACTCGACTCATCTTCCCTGCTTAAACTTAATATTGCATATAACTATGCCACGCGGTTTGTTTTCGGCTTAAAAAAGTTTGACCACCTCTCTCACTTCAGAAATGCATTACTTGGGTGCAGTTTGGTTGATTATTTAAATGCTAGAAACTGTATCTACCTTCATAAAATAATACATAGTAAAACTCCTTATTACCTATATGAAAAACTGCAGTTCAGTTTGTCTAGAAGATGCAAGATACTTATAGTTCCAAGACATGGCTCTCTAACTTCTTCCAATCTTTTTTTCATTAATGCCATAAGACTGTGGAATGCGTTACCACGTAACTTAAGAGAAATCGAACGGGCGGAAAATTTTAGGCAATCTATTTTTACTCACTTCTCAACTTCTTAACTTCTTCAACTTAATTTATTTTTCTATCCTTTCTCTTTTATCTTTACATAATCTTTTTCTTCATTCATATTATTATTCTTATCTTTATTGATACAATATTTTTTATTTTGATTTTATTATTATTAATCTCTTAATCATTATCTAATGTAATTCATTATCTTATTTATAGTCACTGTTATTCATTTGTTGTTATTTCTAAACAATTTGTTTATTATCTTAACTTATTTATAGGTATTTTTACTGGTTGTACTGTAAAAGAACTTAGTTCTTATTTGTACTAATGTCTTATAAATAAATACAAATACAAATACAAATACAAAGAACATTTCAAGGTAAATATTATATTCATATCATATTTATCATATATATATATATAATTTGTTTTGTTTTTATTTTCAGACTTTTGAAAAATCAAGTGACAAAGCACAAGACACGAATACATTTGTGCAATGTGTGCTTGCAGTTTTTTGAATCCAGCTACAAATTACAACGACACAAACAGGAATGTAACAGAATAGTTACAAAAGTTCCGGATATAGAAAATTGTAAGGTTGCATTTCAAAATTTTAAACATAAGTTAGACGTTCCTTTTGTAGTATATGCGGATTTTGAATGTTTTCTACCATCAGAAAACACTCAAAATTCAGGTTCAATAAGAACAGTTCAGAGCCACATTCCGTGCGCATATAGTTATTATATTAAGTGTAGTTTTAATAGTTCCTTAGATAAGTTTAGAATATATACAGGTGAAGATGCACCTATTAATTTTATTAAAACCTTAGTTAGCGATGCTAAGGAAATTTATAATAATTATTTAAGTAAAATTAAACCAATGAATTTCCTCACACCATTAGAGTTAGATATTCAAAATAAAAACACTAACTGTCATATTTGCGAAAAAAGTTTTAAAGAGGATGAGTATAGAGTAGCAGATCATTGTCATTTAACTGGAAAATATCGCGGACCAGCACATATTGATTGCAATCTAAATTTTAAAATTGCTAAATTCATCCCAATATTTTTCCACAATCTTTCTTCATATGATTGCCATTTATTTATTAAAGAACTTTCAACGGTTCCTGGTAGAATAAACGTAATACCACTAAATAAGGAAATATATGTCTCAGTTTCCAAACATATACATTTCGATGATGATGATGATAGCGTTGAACTAAGGTTTTTAGATTCCTTTAGATTTATGGCTTCTAGTCTATCAAACTTAGTCAATAATTTATCAAACAGAGATTTTTATATTTTACGGTCTACGTTTAACGATGATGTCGAATTCAATCTCTTGAAGCAAAAAGGTATATTTCCTTATGATTATTTTGATTCAAAGGAACGTCTTCAAGAAGAATGTTTACCTCCGAGGGAAAAGTTCTTTAATAAATTAACCAATGAAGAATGTAGTGTTGCCGACTATGAACATGCTCAAGAAGTATGGTCAACTTTTAATTGCACAACACTACATGATTACTTAGAACTTTACCTTAAAACAGATGTTCTACTTCTTACTGATGTTTTCGAAAATTTTAGAAAAGTATGTAAATCAATTTACAATCTTGATCCTTGTCAATATTATACAGCTCCCGGACTATCTTGGGGAGCAATGTTAAAGTACACAAAAATTGAATTAGACCTACTAACAGACATTGACATGATTAAATTCATTCAAAAAGGAATAAGGGGAGGTATTGTGCAATGTTCCAATAGACATGTTAAGGCAAATAATAAATATATGGATGACTTTGATGTTACAAAACCCTCAAATTATCTCATGTATTTAGATGCCAATAATTTGTATGGTTGGGCAATGTCTCAATATTTGCCTGAAGGAAATTTTGAATGGGTTGATGATGTATCAACATTTCAGTTAAATGAGCATGCTAATGATTCTTGTGAAGGATATATTTTAGAAGTTGATTTAGAGATATCTTCTGCAATGCATGATATATATAATGACTTACCGTTTTGTTCAGAAAATAAAAAAAGTCCGATCGGTAAACATCAAAAACTTATAATCGATTTGAATAATAAATAAAATTATATCATTCATTATGTTAACTTACAACAATGTTTACAAAATGGAATAAAACTTAAAAAAATTCACAGAATTTTAAAATTTAAACAATCGCCATGGTTAAAAAAATATATTGATTTGAATACTTTTCATAGAACGCAAGCTAAAAATGATTTTGAAAAGAACTTTTTCAAGTTATTAAATAATGCTGTTTATGGTAAAACCATGGAGAATGTAGATAAGAGGAAAGATGTTAAAATTGTTTGCGAGTGGGAAAATAGAGGAAAAAGATTGGGAGCTAGAAGCTTAATTGCTAAACCAAATTTTCATAGCTCTACAAGATTTACCGAAAATATGGTAGCAATACAACTTAATAGAATACATACCCTATATGATAAACCAATTTATATAGGGTTTGTAGTTCTAGAACTCTCTAAATGGAAAATGTATGATTTTTACTATGATTACATGCTTCCAAAATTTAGAGAGAACTTAAGTTTATGCTATATGGATACTGACTCTTTCATCTATTCAATTAAGACTGAAGACTTCTATAATGACATTAAACCTGACATTCATTTAAAATTTGACACATCCGACTACAAACTCAACAATCCTTATGAGATAGAACGACAAAATAAAAAGGTATTAGGTCTCATGAAAGATGAAAATAATGGAAAAATAATGAGGGAATTCATTGGTTTGAGGGCAAAAATGTATTCTATTAGTGTTGAGGGCGATAATGATATCAAAAAAGCTAAAGGAGTAAAAAAATCAGCTTTGATGTCCCTCAGTATTGATGATTATAGAAAATGTTTATTTAATAAGAAAATTTATTATGATAAAATGTTAACTTTTAGATCTAAGATTCATAAGATATATACACAAGAAATTGAAAAAATTGTATTAAGTTATTTTGATGACAAACGTTATATATTAGAAAATGGTGTTAATACCCTTGCATGGGGACATCATAGATTATTAAATAAAAATGTATTAAAAGCTTGAAAACTTAATAAATAAAAACAAAATAATTTTATGTTTTAAAGGAAATTTTTATTATTTAAAATGTAATATCTTCAGAAAATATTTTTAATCGTCTAAAAGACAATTCGCAAAAAAATATTGTTGAATCAATTACATAAAAATCGCTATCTATAGTTACTACTTCTACTTTAGTAACTATTTGTTTTTTATTTTGGTCCATGAAAATAACTTTGGATTCTGATAGTATGCTTCTCAGAATGCCATTTGCATCGTCCATGGTCCTAACATTTTCCTCGCAGAGTTCGTCAATATTTGGTTGAAGCGCCAGAGTAAAGACATCTATGAATCGTGGATGCTCCCAAATGTATTTAAAATGGATGTAGTTCCCAAGATGACAGTCTGTCGTTGTCAACCAAAAAAAAGGTTCCGGGGTGGTGATGCGATAATTTTTTGGATCACAGTAAAAGTGCTCATCGAATTCATCCATGTTGATATTTTCCATTTTTTTAATTATGTGTAAACTGTGCTGTTTTTGGAGAACTTTATATAGCAAAAAGTTTTAATTAAACCCTTTGAGTGCTACTATCAACAAAAACCGCAGAAGGCAATTTGTTATTTTCCCAAGCATTGATGGGAAAATTTTATGCAACTGCTTATCAAAAACCGCAGAAGACAATTTGTTATTTAATAAAAATTCACTTGTGGAAACAGTTTTAAGATAAGTATTTTATTTTTTATATTATCAATAAGTGAACATACTATGTAATATTATATTTTTGAAATAAAAATTGTAAACATAATTGACCACAAATAACTGTGTTGTATTTTTGTTTTTGTTCATAGTTGTAATATATTGGCGTCTTTAAGTAATTGATGAGTTCTAATGGGGGTTGCAAGTTTCCAAAGCTATCAAAATATTCCTTATAGTTTTTATTTTTATAGTAAGCTACCCAATGAGTACCGGGTCCGTTAACATCATCCAAATTGAGAATACCACATTCTTGAGTATACGGTTTTGTCGGTAAAGAATCTCTCATAAAAATTCCTCTAAAATATTTAAGAAATTTACAATATTTCATTAAATCCACATCGGTTAATGGTCTTTTAGGTAGCTTTCTTAAGAGTTTTTTGACTGAGGTCGTAAAAACAAACCATATCCTTCTTTATAAGGTTTTAGAAATAGACCTTTACCCATAGCTATTGACTCCATATATCTATTGTGACGAGTAGCTTCAGCTAATTGTTCTTTTCCATTTTTTATATCATTTATAGCTTTTGCTACAGCTGATCCTCCAGAAGCTATACCTCCAAGAGCACCTAGTGCTGTTAAAATGGGTATTAGTGGTAAAACTCCACCTATTTTTGGAACTGGGATTACTCGTGGTATATTAACTTGAGATTTTTTTCGTTTAAAACTTGACTGTACAGCTTTATGGGCTATTTTATAAGCATCACTGAATGAATTAGGTTTCTTTTTTATCAACATTTTTACACCCTTTTTAACTGCTAACGAAAAGAGTTTCTCTCGATTCACTTTAGGGTTTTTATACTTTTTGCGCTTGGTTTGCCTTCTTTTCGATTTACTTTTGTCCTTGTTTCTCTTAATGCTCATTCCAAATTTAACTTTTGTTTTCATTGCATTTGTTACGAACCAAGCGTACGCACGTTCTTTCAAATCGCTATCTTTGGATGTAACTCTTTGCCAAGCTTTCTCAGATAAAATATTATCAGCCTGATGCCGTGTGTTTATATCTTTTGATTGTGAATATGCAATATCATGCTCCTTACAAGCCGCATCTAATGGATTAATACCCTTATCACCTCTTTCTAAACGTTTTTGAAGTTTTGTTCCTGGTCCACAAAATTGATATCCCGGCAAATGAAGTTCAACTGGCAATGAATTTATTAAGTTGTTTATGAAACCATATCCTCTTTTCAACTGTTGCCGATGTGTATTATCTTTGTATATTATACCCATTTTCAAAATAAAATTAACAGTTGGTTGTGAGTATAAAAAGGGAATGATGATTATAGTTATATATGATTGATTTATATTCCATTTAATATAGTATTCAAAATGAGGTTAATTAAACAACGTATTCAGCTTAATGTTCATAATGCTGACTTATTTAATGATAGCGATAAAATAAGCAAAATTGTTCACAGTCCTCTTTTACCTAATTCAATACGTGCATTATTTGTTGGACCATCAAATTGTGGTAAAACTAACGCCATGATTAGTCTTATTGTGGATCCAAATGGCTTAAAGTTTAAATACATATACATATATTCAAAATCTTTATATCAACCAAAATACGAATATTTGAAGAAACTCATTGTGCCAATAAAAGGAATAAATCTCTATACTTTCTCAGAAAATGAAGATGTTATAAGTCCAGATAAAGCTAAACCAAATTCAATTTTCATTTTTGATGATGTAATTTGTGACAAACAAAGCACTATACGAAAATATTTTTGTATGGGTCGTCATAAACAAATTGATTGTTTTTATTTGTGTCAAACCTATACAAAAATTCCTAAGCATTTAATACGTGATAATGCAAACATGATTATTATATTCAAACAAGATGAAATGAATTTAAAACATATTTTCAATGATCATGTTATTGGAGACATGGATTTCAGAATGTTTATAAAGATTTGCAATGAATGTTGGAAAGAAAAGTATGGTTTTGCTGTGATAAATAAAGATGATACTATAAACAAGGGTCGGTATCGAAAAGGTTTTGATAATTTCATACATATATAAAAATCACATCATCACCTGTTACACCTCAGATCAGTATCAGATATATACCAGATCATTATCAGATATAAACCAGATAAGTATCAGATTTTAGAAAGCTCACAGAAACAATAATCATGAAAAATACAAGCCTTAATGTTTTAACAAACCTTGCTAACACTCGGAAAATCTTAAAAGAAAAATTGAAGGAAATAAAATTAGGTGAAATAGATCGAGTTAAATTCCTTGAAAATACATTTCAACCCATTTCAAAGCCATTGAATGAAATAATTGGAAAGCTTAATAAAGATGAACACAATGAATATAACAAAGAAAACAAACGCACTAACGACCTTGCTAAAAAGAAAAAAGAAAATATTGAAGAAATGTTTTGGGATGATATTGATCATGGTATGCCACAAAAATCTACTCAAAATGGGAACTTAAATGTTGATCCACAATATCAAACAACACTTGACACAGCAATGAATGATAAAACAATTTTAAAAAAGCGTAGTTTATTGAACAAAAATAAACTAAGACATAACAAACCATATCAGCATACAAGCAAGATAAAACCCAACATCGAAAATGAATTAGCAAAGTCTTTAAAATATTATCAACGTTCAAACACCAAACACCCCGACATTCAAACAGTAGAATTTGATAAAGACTTAAAAAATGATAATGGATATGCTGATGCAAAAAACAAAGGCTATGATAATTATAATGTAAGGTCAGAATCTGATTTTGATAATGAAAATATACTAAATAATAATGTCGAATACAAAAACAAAATAAATTATAATACAGAATCTGAATCTGACTTTGAAAATGAAACAAAACAAAGGGTTAAAAAACAAATTATTATAAAACGAAAAAACAAAGGGTTGCATCAAAATTTTAAACAGTGATTAAGAGATCTTCACAATAAGAACAAACATTCATTGCAACAAGAGAAATATGCTAACAAAATATCCAAGTTGAATACAAACGTCAACACTCATGATATTGGTAATGATTTAGTACCTGTAAGATATGAAAAAAATTATATCGATAGCACGAACAAAGAAGAAAAAACGAATAAGAAATTAAAACTAAAGAAACATTTAAAATTTAAAAAACAATTAAAAAATAAAATTAAAAAAATTTATCATCCCATTATATCAAACGAAATTCTCAATTCTCAAAATAAAAACAATAACAAAAATAATAATAAGAATGAGGAAACTCACAATTTGATAGAAAATGAAGTACAAAATGAAAACAGAGTAAGAAGAGACATTGAAAATGATCGTGAACTATGGACAAGGCATAAACATTTTAAACGTAAGGCTAATGATCAGTTAAACATAGATTACAAACACCTTAAACAATTAGAAAATAATCGAGATAAGCACAATTCTCTACAATAAAACATTCAAATACTTAAAGATAGTAAAGAATTGGATAAAGTATATGGATTTAATATAGATTCATTGGGTAGATGGAGATATGGGAAAGAACTTTTAAAAATTCCTAATGAAAATAAAATTTCTGTTGGAAAATATAAATGGCAGATGACACCTGGTCTATTTGAATTAATTTTTCACACAAATCCCCTTCATTTCACTAAACGGGATTTACAAAATTATAAAGATATTTTATTGTCTACAAATGCTCATAGATAATTCAATTATAATTCAAACAATCAAATTAAAGGAACCAAATCTTATAAATACCAACGTATAATAAGGAAAATATTCAATTTACCAAGCGCATTGATACGTTGACAAGGTCTTAAAGTTTTAAAGTTCATTAACAATAAATCGAACTATGAGTATTGGGATGATCCCAATGAATTAGTTGAAAGATTACGATTACTTATATCATCATCAACTGCTGGACATAATAACCATAATAACGAAATAATATCTATCATTGAAGAGTTGAAAGAAGCTAATATAATTATATAGCTAAAAAATGTATTCAAATATTGATAAGTTTGGTCATTTTTGATTATCGAAAGATAAAAATAGTAGAGTAAATATCAAAGCAATTTTACGAAATACTATTGGTTGGAATGTAGACGAAAATAAAAACCTAAATTTACATATGAAAAGAGTTATCAACTTAGGATTACCCAATGATGATAATGACGCCATTTCTCGTATATTTTTTTTCGAGAATGTAAATAAGATAACAAACATCTATGAAAAGAAAATGGCAGATATTAATACGGCCATGGAGAATCTAAACAGTATAACAAATAGGTTAGAAAATAAAACAAGGGATTTGAATGTTGCACTGAATGATAACATTAAAAATGATATAGATTTAATTGAGTCAGCAATTGATAATCGAATAAAATCTGTATATAAGGAAAGCTTTGAAGAAGTTAATGATTATTTAAAGACTATTGAAGACTTCTTGTTTAAATATGTAGTCGGAAAAAATCTGACTAATGCAGATGATGTTAAAAAATTGAAAATAAAATATCCAAAAATAAAAGGATTGCAATAACGAGATATATGACTATATAATATGGATAATAATAATAATAAACGAGATATAGTTGAAGAACTACATAAACAAGCACGGAAAAATTTTAAAAGAAGACATGTAATAATGAAAGGAATTGATAACTTATGGCAAGCAGATTTAGTAGAACTGATTCCATATAAAAATGTCAATATGAATTATCGTTACCTTCTAACTGTTATTGACACATTTTCAAAGAAAGCATGGGCGGAGTTCATTAAAAATAAAACTGGAGAAAACGTTACAACCGCAATGAAAAATATTTTCAACACAAATAGCCGTATACCAAAAAATCTCCAAACGGATGATGGGAAAGAATTTTACAACGTGCATTTTAAAAGATTAATGTCATTGAAAGGTATCAATCATTATTCAACTTTTTCAACTTTAAAAGCATCAATAGTGGAACGCTTCAACAGAACTTTAAAGGGAATGATGTGGAAGGAGTTTAGCTTTAATGGAACATACAAATGGATTGATAGCTATAAAAGCCTAGTTAACCAATATAACAACACATTTCATAGAACTATTAAGATGACACCCAATGAAGTAAATTCTTTAAATGAAAAATTTATATTAAAAACTGTTTATAACAATCCAAAAATTTTTCATAAACCAAAATTTAAGTTAAATGATAATGTTCGAATAAGTAAATATAAACATACATTTGAAAAAGTGTATACACCAAATTGGACAACTGAAATATTTAAAATCAGAAATATTCAAAATACAAACCCTACTACATACATACTTGAAGATTATCAAGGAAATGAAATCAAAGGAGGTTTCTATGAAAATGAATTAATAAAAACCAACATTCCGCAAACATATTTAGTTGAAAAAATTTTAAGAAGGCGTAATACTAGAGGTTTTGTTAAATAGTTAGGTTTTTCTTCAGACCATAATTCTTGGATTGATGTAAATGATTTAATATAAATGCAATAATGTATAAGAAACATATTTTATTTCACTACTTAATGATTGGTCAACAACATGTCGTTTACTTTAACAATAACTGGAAACTCATCACAACTTGTTGCAAATTATTTTCCGCCTATAGAACTCAAGCAAGATTATGTTTGTGGTTTGATTAGTTTCGACTCTTATCATTCTATTCCAAATGTGGATGATGAAAACAATTTGTTTCACATTGGTGATAAAACAATTGTAATACCAATAGGATCCTATGAATTCATGGATATATCTGAGAAAATTGTTGATGAATATGAACCATATAACGCCGGATTACTAGATATAAAAGCAAACTATAACACATTGCAAACAGAAATTCATAGTACCAAGGAGCCAATTTTCTTCAATAGAGGTTGTTCAATTGGATCATTACTAGGATTTAGTAAAAGAATATTGGAACCTAATGTTATCAATTATTCTTATAATCCAGTAGATATTTCTAAAATAAATACAATAGCAATTGAATGCAATATTATTAATGGATCATATATAAATGAAGTATCTGTACATACAATTCATCAGTTCTCTCTTCGATTTAGTCCAGGATACAAAATTACTGAAATACCAATGAATGTTATATATTTACCAGTTAATACAAGACAAATAAGCACTCTTGTTCTTAAAGTCGTAGATCAAGGTGGTAACCTCATTAATTTCCGTGGTGAAAAAATATCAATAAGACTACATTTAAAGCCTATATAAAGAATGATTGTTTTTAATAAAAAGCATTTACATAACAATTCATTCACTAGTGTACCGACAACAACAAAAGAAGAATCAAATTCAAATAAAAAACCTACTTTTAAGAAACCCACACATAGAATTTATCTAACAAAATCGAACAAAGAGTTTTTAGAAAGCATTGGATTACAATTAAAAAAACAACATGAGTGACGTAATTAATGTTCTGTATAGACCATTTATTGACGATAGTATAGTGAAAAAAGATTACCACAGCTATACATCATATTTACAATCATTTAAAAATAATGATGAAATACGTATACCAATACAAAACCAGGACTTGTATGTACTACTAAGTGAGAGTGTTTTGTATATTGAAGGATTTGTATCCAACAGCGATAGTTCTACTTCAAAAACTGTTAAACTCTTAAACAATTGTATAGCATAGTTATTTGATGAAATTCGTTATGAGATGAATGGCGTAGAAATTGATCGTACAAGACAATTGGGAATCGCGTCAGATATGAAAAATTATGTATCGCTTAATAAATTCGAAAGTACAAATCTTCAAAACGCTGGATGGTGTCCATTTGAAAAAATAATGTTGTACTTAAAACGGGGCATTTTAATTTTTGTGTTCCTTTAAAGAACTTACTTGGATTTGCTGAAGATTTTGATAAATTAATTGTGAATTGTAAACATGAATTGATTTTGATGCGAACTAAAGATGATAAGAATATTATGAGTTCAACTACTATCACCGATAATCTTGTGTTAAGCCTCTTGAATATCACATGGAAAGTACCACACATTCAACTTTCAGATGATTACCGATTGAAAATGTTAAAAACAATAAATAGTAAAATACCACTTAATATATCATTTAGTGATATGTATGCAGTTAAATTATATTGATATCTCTAATTGTAATTATGTTAAGTTATACTCTTTCGTTAGGTACTGTTATTATTACTCTCAGACGATAATGTATTCTTCCTAGTTGTAAGTTCTATTTTAATAAATCAGTCTTAAGCCAACTACCACGGTGTTTCATTGCCTACTTGATACATAATATTTGAGAATAATATACTTGATACTAAGAATATTATGAGTTCAACTACTATCACCGATAATCTTGTGTTAAGCCTCTTGAATATCACATGGAAAGTACCACACATTCAACTTTCAGATGATTACCGATTGAAAATGTTAAAAACAATACCACTACAATACCACTACAATAGTAAAATACCACTTAATATATCATTTAGAAGCTGGGATGTTTATCATAATCCTTCTCTTGTAGAAAGTACAAATATTTTATGGAATGTTAAACTAGCAGGTGAAAATGAAAGACCACGATACATAATTTTAGCATTTAGAAACGATAATAAGTTCACACATTGTAACTTATCAGATGTAAAAGTTCATCTTAACTCTGATGTATATCCCTATGACGATCTCAACATTAGATTTGATCATAATCGTTACGCTTTACTCTATGATATGTATCAAAAATTTCAACAAGGATACTATGGACGTTCTCCACAACCACTTTTATCACCAGAAAATATTGTTAACATTGCACCAATAATTGTTTTAAATGTCTCTCGTCAGAATGAGAGTGTAAAAGGAGGACCAATAGATATTAGAATTGAATTAAAATTTCGAGCGAATGTCCCTCCAAGTACATTAGCTTATTGTATGCTTATTCACGATAAAATGTATGAATATATACCACTCACAAATGTTATTAAAAAAATAATTTAATAAAAAATATACACATACGTTCTATATAAATAAGAGTTTTGATGACTGCGGCTATTTATTTAACACAATGTTTGCAACTGTTGATGTTCAAGGTTTAAAAATCTATGATAATCGTTATATTGTTAAGGAGATAGCAGTCGTATTTAGTGAAGATGAATTTCACTGTTTCCACATAAAAGCTCCATTCGAATTCAAGGATCTATGTGAAGATGATCAACGTCAATCCAAATGGTTAAAATTAAATCATCATAATTTATCATGGAATTATGGAAGTGACTCATTTAAAAACACCCAAAGATATTTTATAGAAGAATAAAAAAGTGTACGTAAAGGGGACGGAGAAACAAAAATGGATTGAAGAATTTTTAAAACAGCGTGTTTTCAATATCGAAGATATTTCACAATGTGATAAAATAAACTTATCAATATTATATAATATGTATCCAAGAACATGTCAATGTCAATACCACTACAACAACAACAAAACCGGGAAACAACGTCAAATTTAAAATCAGCGTTACTTTTAAATGAATACATGTTACAAAATAATCTGTATTATAAATAAATAAAACATAATAAAGACTTTTTATATAAAAACAGCAAAACTAGATATTCTTATCATTTTATACTGAAATTTAGTAGCGTGTATATCTCTAAGAATAAAACATAAAATGAAATTAATTCTATTTTTAACATTATTTTTCGTTTTAAGAAATGTGTCTAGTGTACCATTTTGGAAATTAGAAAATACTTCCATACCTATCATTAATCAAAACTCTAAAAGTATTGAATTTAATTTAACTCTAGCTGATAATAATATCTTGAAAATTAATATATCATTTTTGTTGTTGAAAGAAACTGAACCGTTAAATTTAAATGATGAAACTCATAACATCTATGAACTACTAAGTACTGAGAAAGGAACAGAATTGTCTACAACAACGGCAACAACAACAGCTGCAGAATTTGAGAGTACAACTCAAGGAAAACCGTCAAGACTTTTTACTGTGGATGAAGCCATAGAAGCCTTTCGTAAGGATCTAATTACTAAAGAAAATGATATTGGTGGAATTATTGACTCTAAGGAAGTATTTTATCGATATTTTATACTTGAATATGAAAATATAGATATTCCAATTCGTTGTACTTATATTAGTAGATTTGAAGAGAGAAGATTGAGCATTAATTGCTTTGAATTGAAAATTGAAACAGAAATAATTCTAAGTAATGGTGAAATTCAGAGAATTCGAATTCAAGATCCAAATTATAAACCATTGGAAGTCGAACTTATACATGTAAAAGACTATATACAGACATTATCTATGATCATTACTTAAATAGTTGCAGCCGGGAAAAGATTCAACACAAAAACATGATCTTAAGAAACCTTTCAATATTTATATTTATTGCTTACGTAATACTACAAATACATCATATTGCATGCTATCAAACTAGAAATTATATATATGAACGAAATGAAAATACTACTACTTTTTACAATGTTGAATATGGAAAACAGGTTAGTTTTGTCATACAGATCCCAAATACTTCTCTTCAAATAAAAGTAAACATAACCCTTCAATTGGAAAATGTTAAATATGATAATATTAATACGACCTCCTCATCTACCACTACATTGAGATATCCATACAGAGAGCCTTCTTATGACTCACTCTATCAACAAAATTGAGAGCGTTATCATAGACATAGTCCAACTCCAGAAAGGAAATTTTCTGTTCAAGATGCAATTGAGGCTTTCAGGAGAAATATAATAGAGAAAGAAATGCAAATTGGTGGAATTTATGACAGTTCAGGAGTTTTTCATCGTCACTTTAATTTAAAATATGAAACATTTGAAATACGAAGTAAATGTTCTGACTATAGCAATTATGAATTACGTACACTTAATATCTATTGCTTTGAATATAATGGCGCTATAAATCAAAATGATAATGATGACAATACTCGACAAGAATTATACGAACGGTCAAATTATGGTATAAAACCAACAATTATTGATGTTAATGCTTATTATCAAACGTTACATATGAATATACAGTAGTTTAAAAAGAAAATATGTCCACCATCAATATCTATAACTTTTTAAAAAAAATTTCACATATCATACCGGAGGATGAAAAGGATAGAATTGTTAACATTCAAACGAAAATGGAATACAAAAACAGTTTGAGAAAAGTAAATTCTCAATTTGGTGAACATTTTGAAAACTGTCCGTGGTCAGATGATAATTGCAGAGTTGGACCAGACACTTGTGGTTGTTCATCATTTGAACTTATGGCAGATGAGGCGAATAAAATAATTCAACTTTATACAAATATATATAATTTAAACCGTTGTAAAAATTGTTCTTTTCATAAATAAATTAATAAATAAATAAATATATATATAAATTTTTTCTTATAAATAGTTTCAACATTTTGAAAACATGTTATAGTGTAAAATCAAAAGTCACCTTACGTACAACTAACAAACAAAAAATGAATAAGGATGTATTTTGGGGTGCTGACAAGGACATGGATTTTTTGAGTGAACTTCAGACATGTTATGAAAATTTGGATAAAGCATTAGAGGACACACAAAATGATATTAGTAAGAATGAAGAAGAGCAACAAAATCATCAAATGCAAGCTCAACAACAGCAACATTATTTCGGGAGTGAACTTTTGCAATGTCATGAAGGCTTTAATAAAAGTTTTGAGGAAACTCATGATGAAGAGAAACCAATTGACGATATCAGGGAACCTGTATTGAAAAAACTAAAGAAATCAATAAAACGCAAAAAAAGTCTTAAAGAACAGCAAAAAGATGTTCAACCTGCTAGTTGCAGAAAATGCATTAAACATGACGATTTAAATGTGTTGAATTTATTTAAAGATGATGAATTTACAATTACTATACAAAATCATAAGGAAAAACCATCTTTTGAAATAAATTTTAAAAATAATGTAGAAGTCTGTAGATTGAAAAAAATAATTCAACAATGGTGTAATGATGAAGTGCTGAAGGATGAAACTGTTGACTTGATGCACGTTGCTCCCTCTAAAATGGATATTTGGAAGCGATATCGAATGGTTTTCCGAAGACAAATTTCTAAAGCAACTAATGGGGATTATCTATAAATACAAAAAAGTCAGCACTCTAAAGAATATTAAATGTAGCAAAAAATCAATATTTGGATTTGTTCGATTTATTGATAATCAATTTTACATTTATAAGTGTACTGATATTTTACATTTATAATAAAAACATATCAAATGTATTTTTTATTAAAACTATTTATTTTGTTTAATTTTATTGTTTTTTTCAGTATTATAAAACTCAAAATCAGTTTTATTGCTGTTGCCATCCATCAATTTTTTAAATGTAAATGATCCTGTGTTCATCGCCTCCAGAGTTTTATCCTTTAATTCATTATAGCATTGTGGTAGAAAGGTTAAATTTTTTTCCAGTTCCAGCATGATTTTTGACCCAAAGATGGTGTCTTTCCGTTCCGCTTTAAGAATTCGTAATTGTTTATTTAGAGGGATATCAGACAACCTTAAACATTGCTTTATGAATCCCGTTTTTTGATTTAATTTAATATTATTGAGATCATCTAATATTTCACTCATTTTAATTTTGTATATGTTTTTCTTTTCACGACTTGATTAACGTTTGTTCAAAACATTAAAAACTGAATGTTAAATGTCAATAAGTTTCTTGACATTTTATAGTGTTTCCCATTAGAGCGCGAGTTGAAAAATCATTTCTAGAAATTATAATTCTTATCTGGACATTATTGCGGTTTTGGGTTTTGATAAATTCAATAAATTTTCATTCTTATCTATACATTATCGCGGTTTTGGTTTTAATAAAGAATAATTTAAAAAATAGATTAGTTTAAAGCATACCTCTCACCATCAACAATCACATATGGTTTCATCGTGCGAACTAGAAAAGTTCTTAATAAAATATGAAAAATCTATAGACCCTGATCATGTTAAAGCTTTTCAAGACATGATTACAGAAATGAGATCATCTCTACGTTTTGCATACTCTATACATGGTTTACATAGGGTAGACTGCTGTTATGCTGAAAATTCGGATAAGGAAATGTGTGACATTTGTAATTGCGCAACTTTGTGGTCACGATACCAAACTATGAGAAAAGTCTATAATTTGTATGCAGCTATCTTTAAGGAACCACGGTGGAATTCCTATTAGTGATAAGACATTAAGCTTGTATTGTAACATATATTCTAAATGTTTAATAAAATTTATTTTAAAATATTTCATAACTGTCTTTTAATATTTGATTTTAATGGTTATATTATCAAAAAACCGCAGAAGACAATTCATTATTTTCCCAAGCATTGATAAAACATAATTTTTATATTTTTATGGAACTGATTATCAAAAAACCGCGGAATACAATTTATTATTTTCCCAGTACTGATAAAACACAAATTTTTATATTTTATGGAACGGCTTATCAAAAACCGCAGAATACAATTTGCTATTTTCTCCAAACTTAATGGTTATATTTTTAATCATATAAAAGAGCTTGTGGCGTGACCGTCCGTCACCCCATCTCCCTTAAGAATTAAAATGAACATATAAGTGGGTCAGAGGAGTTTAATGATCCTCGCTTGTTTGGCGACTTTTTGTTGCAACCCACTCAAATAAATAGCACTTTAATTTCAAGTGCCTTGGCTTGACGAATAACGCTTAGCCAAACACATTCCTCAGCTGGCGACGTCGTTATCGCTGGGAATAACACAGCGGTAAGCTGAGCCGCCGCTGACCAGACTCATAGCTGGCGCGCCAAGCTAACAAAGCTTGGCCTCAAGTGACGATTCGTCACTAAGCGATAAAATGCTTATCTGTAAAGCTGGCAGCTTGTGTGTTGTTTTCAGCTGCAACAACAAGCGTGTTATATAACTTGAGCGTTAGTTGCCTGGGCGCTGGCTTAGCTACCCAGCTCACAGGCAAGCGCGCATTGGTGTGGGTAAATAGAATACACCCCGCAACCGCTCTGTCGCTTCGTCATTAGCGCTGATAACGAAGCGAGATAGTATAAATGCCAGTGACTATGGTGAGATATGAAAACATAAAAATGCATATCGGGAATTGTGTATTCGTGGTTTTAGCTATGTGCGTGGTTTAGTAACCGAACTATTAAACAGCGAGTGGTCCACAACATATTTGGAGTGACTTGGGTAGACAGCAAGAATGGAGAATGGGTTACAGAGAACTATGCATAGCTTTTGCCGGGAGCATCCTCATTATCGCGCATCACGGAAACCACGTCCACATTATCCATTACTGCACCTACTCAAATAAATCCTGTAGATGTGGATTCTTTAAATATATCGAACCACAAGTCAATTAAAGATTTTCTAGAAGAGTCCTTCCAAGTTGGCGATTCACAATCCAACATTGGGTCAATAGCAATGTATTTTGAAAAAGAATCTAGGTAGTACATCTGTATAAACCTCGCCAGGAGAACTTGGATACCAAGTGGTGAAACTCGATGTGTATAATTTCAACAAGATATACAAAAAGCCCAAGCAGGAGTGGTGGAGGGAAGCACAGAGGAGATCAACTTTTTTGATAGATTCAACTGCAGATTCTAAATATATGATGGCAATGAAACTCCTGTTGGCAGTATCCAATCGTCTCAACAAAATGAAAAACTTAAAAAGAGAGAAAATGGAAACAAGATAATTGAATTCCCAAAACAACATCCAAGTGCTTCTGTAAGTCATATATTAAATACGTCGCATAGGTTGACTTCTGCTTTTCGTTTCTGGGACGTAAATTCAATATTGATAAAAAATTGTATAAAAATATTCTATATTTTCATAAATAATTTAAATTTTATAGAATTGTATAATTATTTAAAAACTATTGAACCATAAAAATTCATTTTTAATGCACCAATTGGTAACTTATGTAATTATTATTATTCAATTACTGAATCAGTAGAAATTTCAAATGATTTATTAAAACATCAATTGTCAAATAATGAAATAGAAATTAAAAAATTTTTAAAGCGTTTATTAAGTAGAATTGATAGAAAAATTCCCAAAAAAAAAATAAATACTTTATTGGTACTATCTCCACCAAATGCTGGAAAAATTTATTTTTTGATACTTACATAGATTTTTGTTTAAATTTTGGTCAAGTAGGTAATTTCAACAGATATTGTTCTTTTCCTTTGGTGGAATGTGTAGAAAAACGAATAATACTATGGAATGAACCTGTTTTGGCAGCATCAGCTACAAAAACATTAAAGATGTTATTTGGAGGAGATACTGTTGCGGCTAAAGTAAAATATTCTAATGATGCAGTAATTTGGACAACTTCAATTATTGTGTTATCTAATAATGATGTTTTCCCCCCTGTATAAAGCATTTAGGTCTAGAATGTTTACTTATAAATGGAAAAATTACAATTTTGTGTATGTCACAAAAGAAAACACAAACTATTTTAAGTTATTCTTAGTAGCTCTTTGATAACTCGCAACGTTTAGCTAAAGTGTTTTTAAATATATTGTTGCACTCATTAAAACTAGGTAATCGAATTGCATTTTTGGAATGTATATCATAAACATACATTCATAACATTGTAAAAAAATATATGAAAATTGTAAACTAAGATAAGAATTTAAATAAAATCAGATCAGTTTTGGCATTCAAAAAGTAAAGTTGTGTTCTCTATTTTTCCCTCAACTATAACTCGTGCAAGTTACGGACCCCTCCAACGCCTACGCTACTGCAACACCACAAAAATCGCCAAGAACGACAACATAACTTGTCAGAAGTATTTTAAGTAGGTCACATAAGTGCATTAATATCAATTTGTATTTTTTATTATTTGACATTAAGACTTCTCAGAATCATTTCTTAATAACAAAACATTGATTAGCTTTGTATTCAAAATCATTTCCCAATAATTTAACATTGCTTTGCTTTGTATTCCATTAATTTATTGTTTCACAACAATGTATTGCTCAACAACTTAAGACTATTTTTGCTTACAATAACTTCTATACATCGTGCCACTTTATTACTTTTCTTTTTGTTCACTTTTGTATGCGTTTCTAAAATATCGATGCTTAGCTGACTTTGATCAGAATCTTGGTTTGATAGAATAAATTATAACGCAAAAGAAACGATTGTATTTTTAAATTCTCGTTGAAAGTTAAATTAACTAAAAGTATAAAATTACTATTGAAATAAATAATGTTGGAATGAAAACTCAGTTGGAATAAACTTCATCTTACTGCGATTTTGACATCAGTGCATACCTTATTATCAGCCAAGGAGCAGCAGACAACATACATTTTGGGAAACTTCGTTTCATCATACATAAGTGGCGCAGTCGGTCGCAGACAAACGGGGTGTCTGTGATATTTAAAAAAGTGAAAAATTGTTTAACGTGGCATACAACCAAACAATTTCCAACATCACTAAAGGCGTTTTTGTGTAGCGGTGGCATGCAACTACACAGAACTCAAGTTGAAGGAATATCAATTTTAGAGCCGGTATCCAGACAAGTGGTTCTCGAACCTTAATAAACGGAAGAACTGAACTCCAGATGAAACTTCTTCTTGTACTAATCTTTTTTCTGACGTAAGTAAATATTAAAATATCTTATTTTTAAAAATATTATTGAAAATTATTACAGCACTCATTAAGAACTTTATTTTTTTGGTAAAAAAGCAGTAATAAATAGAGAATTCGCAAACCTAATAAGTGAAATAAAAGAATAAGTATAAATTTAATATGTTAAAACGTAGCTGCATACGAATATAAAAAAAATCAAACTACACACATATTGAAAAGCAATCGTTATAAATTAATTAATAAATGAAAAAGTGCTATTGTTCCTCTATTCAAACTAATAAATAAAAGTTGAAGTGCAAATAGTCCAATTATTGAATAAAAACCAGAGAACATTCCAATTTCTTCCTTACTTCCGTAAACACCGTAGTTTAAGTTCAATTCCGGAAGAGTTAGTGAGTGAAAATTTGATTTTGACAATATGAGTGTACCATTGAACCAGAATATAGGAGCAAGTAGTTCGAATATCCAATTAGGCCTACCAATTAATCAAAATCTCAGTGAAATGTTTAATAATCTAAGGATTCCGGACGCAATTAAGGGTCTGCCCAAATTCGATGGGAATCCAAAATCACTGCACGAATTCATTAGCAATGTAGAAGAAATTTTCAACTAATACGCGGGACTGACGAAGCACCGTACGGACAAATTATACTCAGGGCTATAAGGAACAAGATTGAAGGCCAGGCAAACGATATCTTAAATATGTACAGTACCCCACTTCACTGGGACGAGATAAAAATAACCTTATCTTACACTATGCGCATAAATGTACCGAAACTTCTTTAATTAGAGACTTGCATGGATTAAGACAAAAACCTCTGGCAAGGAGTTTTATGATCAGATCATAACTATACAGTTACTGTGAATAACAATTTTACTCTTGAACGAAACTGACAAAAATTTCATAAAATCAAAGAAGGACATGTTCACAGAAATGTGTCTTAACTCGTTCCTCGTTGGTTTAAAATAACCATTAGGATCTAATATAAGGTCTATGCGACCAGACAGCCTTGCAACATCACTGTCATGCTGTATTAAAGAGCAAAAAATTTATTATCAGCAAACAGGTATTAATAATTACAACAATACACCACGGTATGTGAGACAAACAAATAATCAAATTTATCCTTAGGGGTCGTCCATAAACTACGTTACCAATTTAGGGGGGGGGAGGGGTTTTGAAATGCACTACGATAAGTAACGGTAGGGGGGGGAGGTGTTTAGATATTGTAACGTTACCAAAAATAAAAAAATCTACGAAAAACCTCTAATTAATAACACAATAATTTCAAAAATTTTTAACCTCACATGTTTATGTTTGATCGTCTAAATTGATGGTTAACTTTTGTTTCAACGATTTCTTCCACCGCCTTTTCCCTCGACACAGGAGCCTTTTGGTATTCCTTCACCATCTCAGCACACGTCTGAAAAATTTGGGTCTTTGCTTTTGCGACAGGCTTTGACGTTAAGGCCTAAATGTTCTTGATCTAAGCAGATATGACATGTTCTGTTCTTCTCAGAAAGAAGAAATCGGTTCAAGGTCGTGTCCTACCTGCGGCTTGTATTTCGTTTTTAAAGCTTCTATGAATTGTCATAAGTTTTTATTATATCGTTTACAATAAATCGGAATAAAACATACTATTTAAATAAATCAATTTTCAGAAAGCATTTACACAAAAACACAGAGCTTGGTGCAGCTCGGGTGCAGCCTTTAAGGGTACTCTGTCAAGGACCAGGTGAATTTCTTTGCGTTAGAAATGAGGATTCACCTGAATAGGTCGACATAGAATCCGATGAAAAATTCTATTTGAAGAATCCTCAACAAAGCTACCAGCTTCTTCTATCCCAGTGATTGAGAGCATCGAATCTTGGATCGCAGATGGAATGGCTTTTACAGATGATATTAATTATTGATTTTTTTCCAATTGTTCCTTTAACATATTTAGTCATACTAGACACTAATACTAGTGAAAATTGTCAAAGCTAGTCAAAATATATAATCATTCGAATGAATTAATTTCATATGTCACGTTACTTTATGGGGGGAGGGGTTTTGAAAAGCACTACGAAAAGTAACGCAGGGGGAGGGGGGGGTAAAAAAAACCGTAAAATCAGTAACGTAGTTTATGGACGACCCCTTACTCTTACTATAAAACAAATTATACTCAAAGACAACCCATATTCAGCTCAGATTATAAAACTTATAGACAACCTGAGAACTTCAGAACTGCTTATCAAAATAACTTTCAAAATAAACAAGATAATTTCAATAACAATTATGGTCGAAGTAGTTTCAATCACAATAATTATAGCCGAGGTAACTTCAATAATAATAATTACAGTCGAAGTAACACCAATATTAACAATTATTGTCGGGATAATTACAATAATAACAATAGCTGCAACAGAAATAATACCCCTTATAACCCATTAAACCAAGCACAAGCTATTACCTACCCCAAACCGGAGCCAATGGATACAAGTTCAGGCTTAACTAGAAATACGTCTCGTACAAATCACACAATGAGAAGCAAAGGGTCCAACTCTTAAGGACCAAGGGAAATTCCTTACATGAATGAGAACCACGATAATAAAAACGCAACAGAAGATCTATGCCCTATCGATGATACCCTTAATTTTCAGACATGTGCCTCGGAAAACCTACAGGATATTTAGAAATTAACAAACACGGTACTACACAACCCTTTATAAACATAAGTTCTCCTTTCGGTAGGGACCTCAGATTCCTAATGGATACAGGAGCATCGTCTCCTTTCATCAACCCTAAATTTATTGACTCAAAAAAGCATATAGAATGTCCTCCAATCAACATAACAACAGTTCTTCAGAGTTATAAAATAAATAAAAAAAAATCATTTTGCCAACATTCACAGAATTTAAGGAACATAGTTACATTGTAATATTTCACCTTTTGGTTATTCAAATTCCACAACTACTTTTACAGTTCAATAGGTCTAGATATTTAAAAACAACTTAATGCAAAAATAGACCTGAAAAACCAAAAACTTATAACCGAACACACTGTCATACCAATAAAATTAAAGCCAAATCTTACATCCGGTAAGAAAACGGTACCGACAATGTCTAAAAGCTTTGTAAAACTTCCTGTAGACACGTGTAATGGCGATGTCTTTATCAAATCAATTGAAGTAACCCCAAAAATATATAAATCCGAAGGTCTTTACGTAACAGAAAATTGGTTTTGCACTATATAATTATGTAGCCAATCAAACGAAGACAACGAAATTATCTTAGAACAAACATTGAAATTAGAAGCATATGATAAATCAGCTGAACTTTATAATTTAAATCCCCAAACTCCTTCTACAGAACATAATGTACAAAATATTATTAGAACATCTCACCTCAACAGTGAAGAAAAAAAACCTATGTGTTGAATTTCATGATATATTTTTAAAGAAGGAAATAAATTAACATTTACTTATAAAATTTAACATAAAATCAGAACAGTAGAAGAAATCCCAAACATACATACAAAATCGTATAAATACCCGTACATCGACAAGCAGGAGTTTCAGAGACAAATCGAGGATATGCTCAATCAAGGAATCATACAACAAAGCTATTCACCCTGGAGTTCACCGGCATGGGTAGTACTCAAGTAATCGGACTCTAGCGGTAAACAAAAGCGGCGATTGGTTATCAATTATCGCCAACTAAATAAAAAACTATTTCTGATCGATACCCAATCCCAAATATAACAAACATTCTAGATAAACTAGGAAAATGTTTATATTTCACAACTCTTGACCTCGAGTGGATTCAATCAAGTAGAGATGTAGAAGACCGAGAAGGATGACCGTAGAAAGTGGCCATTAGGAGTACAAAGGCATGCCCTTTGGGTTAAGTAACGCCCCGTCCACGTTCCAACGTGTCATGGATTATGTATTAAAAGATCTTGTGGGTAAAAACTGTTTAGTTTATCTTGATGATATTATCATCTTCTCTACCCCTCTAGATGATCATATTTTGAACATAAGAGCAGTCTTCAAAAAATTAAGAGAATGCAATTTTAAAATTCAAACGGATAAGCCAGAATATAAAAAAAAAATAGCATTTCTGGGGCACATAGTCACAACTGACGGCATCAAGCCGAACCCAGAAAAAATTAGCGCTGTCAAAAATGTTCCAATTCCAAGAAATCAAAAAGAAATCAAAGGATTTCTAGGACTACTCGGTTACTGCCGAATGTTCATCAAAGACTTCGCTAATACCGTAAAAGCCTTGACAGAGTGCCTTAAGAAAGGCAAGACCATTAGAATAACCGAAAGATATGTCAAAACTTTTGAGCATTGTAAAAGCCTCCTAACTAATGATCCCTTACTTCAGTACCCCGACTTTACAAAACCATTTGTAGTAGCAACAGATGCGAGCAACGTAGCTCTAGGGGCAGTTCTATCCCAGGGACCTATAGGCATATATAAACCCATCTGCTATGCAAGCAGAACATTATAACACTCAGAGCTTAACTACTCCATCATCGAAAAATAACTCTTAGCAATTATATGGGCTACAAAGTATTTCAGATCATACATTTAGGGAAGACGGTTTACGATAGTAACAGATCACAGACCATTAGCCATGGGTTTGAAAGAACCCAATTCAAAACTAATAAGATGGAAATTAAAACTAGAATAATACGACTATGACATAATTTATAAAAAAGGTAAGATCAACACAAACGCTTTAAGTCACGTGAAAATAGATGAAATAAAAAAATACTGGAATTGAAGTAACGACACTCAATTGCAGCAACGCAAGGCTCAACAGTTCATTCATATGAAGAAAACCTTGACACTGGGATTCACATATCAGAATTATCATTCAATGAATTTAACATCGAAATAATACTAGAAAAAGCTGAGACCTCTTCCAACACTTTAGACATTATTTTTCGGAACAAACAAAGAAGAATTATTAAACAGCCTTTGTTTGATGAAACATCAATAAGAAATGTTCTCAAGAACTTCCTTCCTCCAAACAAACTCTCAGTAGTCTACACAGACGATGAAACTTTTAAAGTAACAGAAAAATTTTCCGAATTCTTAGGTGTAATAGCATCCTTCAAGATATAATAAATAACGAAAAACAGGACCAAATAATCATAATGAATATCATGAAAATAGCAATGATAGAGGTATCACCGAAACTTTCCATCACCTTAAGAGGAAATACTATTTTCCCATACTAAAATACAAGATAACAAAAATAATCAATAATTGTAATAAATGTCAAACACTCAAGTACGATAGATACCCTCAGAAACTAAAATTCCAAAAAACAGAGACATCATTAAAACCCCTAAACATCTACACATTGACATCTACACCATAGTGTTGATCAGTCAAACCGATCGGACGTGTGAAAAATAGCTCCGCTAGCTCGCTTACCATTGTTAAAAAAAAAAAAAAAATAAAAAATAAAAAAATACAACAAAAAAATACAAAATAAAAATAAAAAACCTTAACTCATTGCTCTGTGCAAATTTTGTGACCTATAAACGATTAATTATAGCAAAAATACTATACTGCAATTCTGCAACTCTGACCAAAAACAATCTCTACACAAAAACCCTCAAAATAAAATAAAAAAAAACAACAACATACCGCATACAATAAATAACAGCAATTCGGAAAAACACTTTATTAAGGCAATTAACCAATTTCGAATACTTTTGTTTGCTGATCTACTAGAATCAATAAAATAAAAACCAAAAAATACGTAACTGCAAATCTCTCAAAAAAAAAAAAATAAAAAAAAAATTTACTCAAAGACCATAAAAAACAAAAACAACAATAATATACCTGCATAAAGTAATTAACAGCAATTCGGCAAAATACATTAGTAAGCATTTAACCAATATTGTAAACAATCGTGTGCTGACACACAATTAAAAAAAAAAAATCAATACATATCTCTGTTCCACTTCTGAATTCTTTCGCTTGATGACCTAAAAAAAAAAAAACATATAAGCTAAAATAAAGACGATAAAATAAACACGATGTATTGGTTTATCTAAAAGAAGCCTAAACTACATACAAGAATATGCAACAAACTTTTTGTTTTTCTGTGACGAGTGTAGAGAAATTTCACCCTCTCATATAATGCTTGCAATAAAGTGCCTTAATGACTCTTTTGCTAGCTTGTAATCTGAAAACAAGCAATTTTTTAATAAGGCATCAACACAATTTGCTAAATTTGATAGCTTGACTCAGATATCGGAAGACATTAGTGCCACTTTGGAGGCTTCGACTAATGCCTTTAAAGAAAATTTAACAAATATATTAAGAAACATTAAGCAATTAACGGAACAAGCAAATGACAATAAAAAAACTCGTACATCGAGACCGCGATAAGTGACATAAAAAATGAAATTAACGAAAACTTTAATAAACTGAAATAATCTGAATCAATGCAAGACATACGTCAAAGTATCAAATCACTACGCAACGATTTGGACATTGCAATTCAATCAGCTTCTACTAAGCCTTTGCCTACACCTTATCAGCCAGATCCACTCACACAAATTTTATACAACAAAGTCAATGATATAAGTGACGATTTGTACGCATTTCGAGCTGCGCTTGCCGAAATATCATATGCGGTCAGGTCTCTACCAAATGGAATGGAAATTATGCCTGAGTTGGTTTCTCCTCAAAAAACTTCTGTCATCAGTTCTGCACCAAACCATACTTAAAACTTGCCAGATTCCCCTCCCCCACCATGATGCATCTTCCATTTTTCAAGAAATCCTGGAAGCAGCTACACTTTCTCCATCGGCTCTTTGTTTTTCTCCACCACCAGCCTCTCTCTTCATCTCTCAACAATCCTGCTGCTAATCCTGCTAATCCTGTCGCTGAACCTCGCAAATTGATCCATCATTTCGGAACATTATGGACGTCATTCGAATGCGATAGCAGGATCAAAAAATTAGAGGACGTGAACGAAAGCTCTAAAACTACATTGTTTATTAAGGGCGTAGCAGTTAAAACAAGCGTATCCTGGATGCGTAATTACTTTGAAAAGAAATTTGGTATCGTAATTTCTAACTGCCAGAAGATGTCTTCCAAAGCCAGGAAATTTTACAGTTTTAAACTTAATATTCCAACAGAATATGCGTGGTTGTTCCTCAACTCCTCTGGTGACAGTGTTATGCATGGCCAGAGGATATTTGCCAAATGGATGAATAAGCCTGGAGAGAAGCCGTTGACATATAGATCTAGCAGCGAGAAGAACAGTTTTTCTTATTCTAAAAACAAGTCTAATCATTATGCAAGTAAACTTTGGAATGATGCTAACTCTAATTTTAATTCTAACTACTATTCTCCTTTCAACTCTAACTATAAATATAATTCACACTCAAACTCTAACTCTACGTTAAATTTTAAGCTATGTAACGTCCCTAATTCTTATTCCAATTCTAACTCTAATAAAACTGCTAATAACGATAATTCTAGTAATAACAATTTTTCTAATACAAATACGTATAACGCTTTTTCTAAGTCTTATTCTAATGCAAAGAAAACTCTACTTAATGAAAATCCTAATTTGCCTTATCCTGTCCACAAACCATCCGGAAATAAATTACCTAATTCCCGTCCTAGCGCTGACCTCAATTGGAAATTTAAAACTAATATCTTTCCTAGTTTTACTCCTCAGATCAAAGCTATTTCAAATGGAACAAATTACACTCTTCAGCCCTCTCACCCTAAACGAGTCTCATTCAATTTTAATCCTCACTTGGACACAACAGCAAGAAAAAAGGGAGACTAATATACTTTATCCTAACTTTGTCCATACCCATACTTTAAACCCATCTCCTTCTGTTTCAGTCACTAGTGAAGCTTCTAATCAAGCTGGAAGCTCCAAATCTTTTATTGACCCTCTTCAACCACCAAGAGTGAAACTTACAATGAACTCTTGTGTTGACACGGAGAGTAGATATGCCCTCTCACGACTAAGAGAGAATAGTGTCTACAACAATGTGCGTCTTTATCTTGCTTACTTGCATAAAGCACCGATCTCTACCTGTATAGAAGACAAGACCTGGACAAACCTCAAAGTCTTGATTCAGCAAGAAGGTCTATCTACCGATGTCAATGAGTTGAGCCATTTATTTACCAGCTTCCACGAGCTACTTGGCTTGACGAGCCATCAAGTCAAAGAAGATCTTGACACATATGCTACTCATGTGAGGTCAAAACATATCTCTTATCTTCAAAAGTCCCGTAAAGAGCAGCAACAATATTATTGCTAACCAAATTATTACTCCTACTCAAAACCCTTTTCCCAGCCCATTATTTGTCTTTCTTTATTACCAAAGTGTAAGAGGCTTACGCACCAAAATCTCTACAGTGTTTCTTAATTCTCTTAAGCTTCCCTACGACATATTTGCCCTTAATGAGACCAATCTAACGCCCGACTTTAAGGATACTGAGGTCTTCGCGTCCGATTTCGTGGTTTTTAGAGACGATGGTCTCGACAAAGATGATCTCTCCTCAGGTCATGGTGTCCTTCTTGCTATTCACAATCGTTTCGATCCAACCATTATAAAAAACTCCCACACTGCCAACTTTGAATTTATATGTGCCAAAGTTTGCATCGCAAAACGCAATGTATTCATTGTTTGCTATTATATTCGCCTGTCTCAACCAGTGAATGGTTATCAGCTTGCAGTAGACGCAATAGATTCACTTTTGGACCTTATGGATCCATTTGACACCGTTATTTTTCTGGCAGATTTTAATGTTCCCAACCTTCAATGGGTCCTCTCTGATAATGAATCCTACTATCTTCCTTCAAATCCTACCTCTGAAAAATAAATTATTTTTACTAGTTGTATTTCAGACTGCGGCCTTTACCAGTTGAGCGGAGTTACTAACAATTTAGGTAGACAACTAGACCTAATTTTTTCTTCGGACTTAGATAACTGCGTAGTCTCCGCAAGTAACTATCTTCTTTCAACACTCAATCAGTACCATCCACCATTATCCCTTACCTTATCATATAACATTGATATCAAAAATACACATTTCGAGCACTCGTACAGCTTTAACTTTCGGAAAACTAATTTTGTAAAATTAGAAATTCTATTCAGTAGAATCGATTTCCAACATCTCTTCGATAATGCTCATGAAAGCGTTGATACTGCAGTTGCTCACTTCTATGACATAATTTTCAACTGCTTCACACATTCTGTCCCCTTCACCAGGCAGAGAAACTTTTCGTCATGTCCTCCCTGGTACAATAAGGAACTACGTGTACTCCGTAACAAAAGGAACAAACTATGGCGCGCATATTTAATTTCTCGTTCTTCTCTTAATCTCACAAATTATCTTCACGCCTTCAACCTTTTTTCCGCACTCTGTGAAACGCTATACTAGTCTTATCTTGCTCATATTCAAACTAAATTGTTGTCGGATCCTAAAAGCTTCTACAAGTTTATAAATATCAAAAAAAAAATCTGACAACTACCCATCTACCCTTACTTTTTCGGACATCTCCTCAGACAACCCGGAAATAATTGCAAACCTATTTGCAAATTTTTTCAGTCAGTCATACACTAATCATAACGACGAACTACGAGTATTTTTCTTTGTTAAGGGACTGTCCTCAACCGTCGCTAACTTCTGTTGATATTACACTAGCTGATGTGTTAGAAAAGATAAATAATCTGAAGGACGATTATTCTCCAGGACCCGATGGCTTGCCTGCTATTGTTATAAAAAAATTCGCGGACTTGTTGGCTCATCCCCTATTGGCTCTTTTTCAACTTTCTATTTCTAATTCCCTTTTTTCTAAGTTGTGAAAGAGCTCATACATAATACCTCTGCATAAGAAAGGACCAAGAAATGATATTTCCAATTACAGACCTATTGCAAAACTTTCATGTACTCCAGAAATGTTTGAAAGCATTATTTATGTTTGGATTAAATCATATCTCGAAGAACGCCGTTATAATGTCATCTTTAGATTTTCCAATTCAAATTCTTTTTCAGCTACCTCTGGTGTCCCACAAGGTAGTCACCTTGGTCCTTTGTTGTTTGTCTTAAAAATCTCTGATGTAGATGGCATCATCAAGGAATCCAATCTCTCTGTGTATGCTGATGATATGAAAATCTATCTGCTTATACAAACTAACGACGATTCTCACTATCTTCAAGAAGATCTAGTTAGTTTTTCCACTTGGTGTCAAAAAAATCTTCTAGAGCTCAACGTTAGTAAATGTCAAGATATTACATATTCACGCAAGCGTCTCCAGCTTCCCCCAAGAACTTATTACTTATTCGGCAAGCCAGTTCCTCCTCTAAGCTTTTTACGGGACTTAGGGGTAATATGTGACAAGGAACTTAATTTTAGGTCTCATATTGATAATATCATTAGTAGAGCCTATTCTGCATTGGGTTTCGTGAAACACTGGTCCAGAGAATTCTCCAATCCTTACGTTACTAAATCTCTCTACCTTACCTTTGTTAGACCCATCCTCGAATATGCCAGCTAGCTATGCCAGTTTGGTCTCCTATCTACAACATCCATTCTGTGCGAATCGAAGCCGTTCAACGAAGATTTATTAGGTTCGCACTACGCGGTCTTCCCGGTTCTGACAGTTTCAACTTACCTCCTTATGCAGACCGCCTGAAGTTGATTAACATGCAATCTCTTGTAAAGAGAAGTTGCAGATGTACTCTTCATTCATCAACTTGTATGCGGATCCATTAACTGCCCTGCACTACTCCAATTAATATCCTTTAATACCAACCCACGTAACCTTAGGTCTATTTCTCTCTTCCACCTCAACTTTCATCGTACCGACTATGGTTGCAGTGAACCTGTAATCAGGATGCTTCGTGTAACTAACAATTTGATCAGCGAATTCGATTTTCACCTGAGCAGATCTCAACTCCAAAATGCCCTTCTAAACTCCAACGCCACTTCTTCTTAACTCCAACGCCATTTTTTCCCCCTCTATATTGATTTTCTTACAATTAAGGTATGATACAAATTATTGTAAGTTCCCTTTATTACTTTTCTCCCCGTATTTCCTTTTTGACGTGTTCTTATAATTACGTTTTTCGTAATCCGCCCACCACGAATTGGATATCTTTCGAACACTCAAACAAGGAAAGGAGAGAAAAAAAAGAAAAAAAAATAAACCCTGTTAGAATAAGTTAAGACCCTGTTAGAATAATATTAGTTCTTAGTTAATCAGCTTGCATTAAGCTTAACGAATAAATAAATAAATCAATCACAAACAAATACTGACTATCATTGACAAGTTCTCGAAATTTGCTTTAGCCTACATACTTACAGATAGAACTAGCCTCTTCGTAATAAAATCATTAAAAAACTTTACAAGCCTCTATGGCATGCCAAAGAAATTAGTTTACGATCAGGGATCAGAATTTTCAAACTTAATATTTGGAGACTTCTATAAACAATTCAACATCGAACAACACTGTAACTCCTTTCAACAAACAACCAACAATGCACACCCTTAGAGCTTTATCACGGTAGGACACTCAATTTTGAAAATAATATTAAATATAATAACAAACATGACTATCTACAGAAACTCAATGAATTTTAAGAAAGGTAATACCCTATGATAAAAGAACAAATGGAAAAAGATGAAAGAATAGACAATTTATATCTTAATAGAGAAAACCTGGAAGTACTGAAATAAAACGATACAATCTATAGAAAAGGTAGTAGAAGAAACAAAATTGCACCCCGCTTTTCGAAGCACACGGTCAGAATCGATAACAATATCACTGTATAAACCTTATGTAATAAAAAGATTCATAAAGCAAGAATATGAAAAACAAAAAACAAAGCTATAATTTTTTCTCTTTAATAATTTCAGAAGTCCCTAATTACATCCCAGCCCATCCAAATTCAGAACCTTAACAACAACCAGGGAATCCTTCCATATTACATGGGTTCAGCAAAATACATAACCCTCGAAAAAGGCGTCTTACTCTGAATGTGAGTTGGGCGACCGCCGCCTGTCACAACTGCTCAACGAAATGCGCAACTTCAGCGGTAAGAAGTTAAGCGAAAAAATGTTGGAGAACCTGTGGACCGCTCGTCTGCCTCCGCAGGTTCAAGGACTGCTGCAAACAGTCAGCGTAGAGTTAGCCCAACGTGCCGTGCTCGCGGATAAAATCATGGAAACCGGTGCCTATCGACCTAGGCAAGTGGCAGCAACCGCGGCAGCAACGGCCACACCATCCGGCGACGATAATTTATTAAAACGGCTGCATAGTTTAGAGCAGGAGTGATCAAACGGTCGATCGCGAACAGTTTGACAGTCGACCCGCAGACATTTCAAATAATTTACTAGGTTAATTTCAAATATTTTTATTAAAATGTGTACTTTAAATATAGCTGATGACAGGGTTGGCCAGTTATGATTACTTTCGTGTAATGATTACAAAAAAATTACTGATAATCATACACAAATTTATTACTTAATTACTTAAAATAATCATTAATAACTTTAAAGTATTCAGTGATTTTTTTGAGAAATCAGTAATCATGCAAAAGTAATCAGTGATTAATTTAAGTAATCAATCACTTTCCAGTAATGAATGAATTATTCTGATTAAGAAATTTATCAGTAATCAGGCTTAACCATTCGTTGATTGCAGATTTCTTTAACTAATATATTGTTTTATATCTGTTTTATATATGTCGTTCAACTGTAAAACTGAGACAAGTAAAATACAGAAAAGGTTTCTGAGCACTATTGTCACCACTTTTTTAACAAATCCAATCTAATAAACATTAACATCACTTATATCTACTTCACAAATAGCTGCTGAAGAAAATATTGTATTCATGGTAAATAGTAATTACTGGAATAATAAAATTACATACAAATTTTGAATTTTTTGTTTGACAAGAAGTAAACTGTAATCACCGAAAGCTGGGTCTGATTACTGACTACTTGATTTATTAAAAAAATCATTTAATTCCATGTTACGATTACTTAATTTTTTAAAAATTATGTAATCACCTTGCATGGTTACTTTATTTTTTATAATTTTATGTAATTACCTTACCATGATTACTTAATTGCAAATATTTTTATTTGGTTTTCAATGTGATTTTTCTGAATATTTAGAAAAATCAATTAATCTGTGCAATCTGAATACATGCAATCATAATCAGTAATCGTGATTTGTAATCATGGCCATTCCTGGCTGATGATGAATTAAAAATCTATTGTACAACTGACATGACTAATTACCAAGCAGTGCATATGCTCCCTTCTACTTATTTTACTGTATGCGTACGCACTTTTTATTTTTACTTCCCGCTATACACTTTCTCTTAATACTGCGCTTGCAGTGAGATCAAAGATAACAAGATAAGAAACTTGGAAAACAACCTCAAAAAAGGTTTTTATGTTAGTGCATAAAAAATTCAACCCTGAAGAGCTTACTGCAACCCAATAGGGGCCTTCGCATGGTCTAACATATTGGACCAATATGGCATGTTGGATGGCATGTAGTACGACAGTCGCTCAAAACCAAAAACTTTTGATTTTCTTCTAACATGTTGGACCGCCTGCCGGTTTTAGCTTACGCACGGTACTACATGCCATCCAACATGTCATGTTGGTATAATATGTTGGACCGTACGAAAGCCCCTATTAATCTTTTTGCAACCGAAACTTATTTTCTCCATGAACATATTTCATTCATGGGATTCCCCACTATCTTGTTATCGTTGTGTGAGAAGCAATTATACAGTTGCTTACCGTAAATTGTTTCGTGATGTAATGTAATGAGCTGAAGCAAACAGCGAGAAGAAATTGTGTATTTACAATTCGCATTATAAGATTCTGTTTTTGCGTAAGTAAATTTATTGAAGATATTTATTTTTGGTTTTCTAATATAGAATATTGAATATAAAATCTTATCTCAGATAAAATAAAATTGTTGGCTTAATATTCTTTATTTAATAATTTTAATTTCAGATAAAATAAAAATTAATAAGAAAAAAATATATCATTTCCATAATGAATGGGAAGAGCATTTTTTTTTTTACTATGTATAAGGAAAAATGCCTATGTTTGATATGTCACGCTGCAGTCGCATTGCCAAAAAAACGAAATCTCGAAAGACATTTTTCGAGTTTGCATAAAAATTATAAAAATGATTATCCTGTTTGTTAAGGAAACAAAAAATAATAGAATTGAAAACTCAATTTTTGTGCACAGCAACTTTTGTGTCAAAAGCCTATGCATCAATCCAAAAATACTACTGAAGCATGTTATGTCATAACATACGTTTTGGCAAAACATAAAAAGTCTTATAGGGATGGGGAAATTTTAAAGAAAGCTTTTCTTGAGGGCAGCGAGAAATTATTTTCCAACTTTATAAATAAAGGTGAAATGAAATTAAAGATTTGCAACTTTCTCGCAGAACTGTAACTCGTTGTATTGAAGATATAAATAAGAATATTACTCGACAACTAGAAGATGACATACAAAGTTGTCTTTTCCTTTCGTTGCAGTTTGTGGGGGGTGAAAAATTCTCAAACGTCACATTTTCGTTTGACAGCTAGTGGTAGCGGAAGTTGGCGAATCAACCTTAATGAAAATGTCACTGACATAACGCAACCTCAATTTTGACAGCTAAGTCGACAGTTGTTTCCCTGCTCAGGCTTGAATTTGAATTCAAAGTTCAGATCTGCAGAGGAAACACTACGCCTGATCAGCCGGACGAGTTTTTCTCATCGGCTCACCCGGTGGAACCCGTTGTGTTGTGCCCTCGGCAGGTCTGGAATTTGAGTTCAAATTCAGGCCTGAGCTGGGATTTCAACCCGGAAGCCATTAATTATAAATTATGTTTTTTTTTTCCTTTTTTTTGCTTGCAAAATAATTAGTTACAACGTGTCTGCCGTGGTTAATTAGTGCCTACAATTGAACATCGTTCAAATTGCCAGCTGACATGTTTGTTTGTTTGCAAACATCGAAAAACAAGGGTCAAACCCCGCGTCCGACAGTTTGGGCAAACAACGTTTGCACCAACTTTCGGTGTAAGCGGTCATTAAACCATGTCTTATAACATCGCATGTTGTACTGTCCGACTGGCGTATGTAAACGACAATACAATAAGTGACGACTGTCAACGAAAGGAACGATGGCTGGTGAACTTCCGGCCTTTGTCTTTCTTTTCGATGATGGCTACCTAGACGAACGTACATGGAATGGTGGGTAAGTTAAAATCTAAGTATATAAGAAAAATCTTATATTCTTATATTTTTTTTTCACCCACAACAGCAGCTATTAACAACAGCTACAGCTAACAACAACCACAGCAGCTATTAACAACAGCAACCGCTAACAACGACCATAGCCAACCGTAGGAGCTTGTCATCACCACCAACAGCGGCTAAATCCAGGAGCTAGCATACACCATCCACAGCAGCTAACACCAACAACAGCATATAACATCTACGGCAGCAACACCCTACACTCCAGATACAATTGGGACCACAGGTTTTATTTTTCAAAGTTGTGCATTATGTTACATTCTTCCAGTTTAGAAAAACCATTAATAATCCACTAAGTAAATTATTGTAAGCTATTTCATAAAGGCAGAACTTAGTTAATACCAATTTTATTTCGTTTTGTTTTTGCAAGAATTACTTTACCAAAGGGTAGATAGGAATCAAGCATGAAATCACTTGTTTTTTTGAATTAAAGTTAAATAATTCAAAATTGAACGCGATACCTAAGGATGCGAAATAATAAGCATTAACCGTGGTACAAAATTAATTAACCATAAAATCAAATTATTTTTACGAATTGAATCCAAAATAAAATCTAAATTTTTTTTGTAACAAAAAGGAACCGAACATAAACTCAACTTGTTTTTTTTTTTCTACAAAAAAGGAACCGGACATAAAAGTCATTTTTTTTTCTATAACCAAATGAATCGAACATAAAGTTGAATTCTATCTGTTAACACAAAAGGAATCGAACATAACATGAATGAAGTTGTTTTTTTTAGTATAACTTAAATGAAACACGTACACGAAAACGGAAAAAAAAAGTTATTTTAAAGAAAAAAAAAAGGATTCTAGTGATTCTTACTTTTCCGAACATACCCTGTAAAAATTAAAAATATTGAATTATTCAGTACGCTGAAAAATTGTATAATTACCTTGGTAATCACTATGAATAATTAAATCAACTAATTATTCAGTACACTGAAAAATTTTACTTACCTTGATAATCACTATGAATAATTAAATCAACTAGTTATTCAGTACACTGAAAAATTTTACTTACCTTGATAATCACTATGAATAATTAAATTAACTTTGTATTCAGTACGCTGAAAAATTATATAATTACCTTGGTAATCACTATGAATATTTAATTTAACGTTTTTTTTTGCACTGAAAAAGGTTATACTTACCTTATATTTAAAATACTTACACTGAAAAAGAAACGTAAAACGAAAATGTAAAAATACTTACCGTCATTTATGCATACACAAAAAAAAAATTAAATACCTAATGTTAACTTGTCGTTATAACTACTATTGTGGCTAACTATATTAAACGAAACATGGCTAATCGTAGCCATTTTCAAAATTTTTTTTATACTTACCCTAGTTTATGCGTACACTGAAAAAAAAGAACCTTAATATAGTTTGATACTACTATACATACCGTTAAATTTTAAAGTCACAATAAATTAATGAATTATTGACTTTTTCCTTATGGTATCGTCTATATCACACAAAGAAAAAGATAATTTAGATTGTAATAATAATTTAACCAAAAATTCCTGTAAATTGTTTTGCTTATCATTGTAAATAAAAATCCCTTAAAATGGGTAGTTTGTTAAACTACTAAATGGTGTAATATTCTTTGGAGGATGAAAAGTAAGGGCATGGTAAGGGGCTGCTGCCCTTAGGTGCACTACATGGGTTAATGAAACCGAAGTTTTCTTTCGTTAACAGGTTGGGCGGGTGTAGAAAATGAGGGGAATTAACACCTTCCTCCCTCATGCTATACGGTGCGTAGAGGCTATGGTTCGGTTAAGTCGCCTCTTTCGGGTTTTTTTTGTTTTCCTCTCCCATCCGTTTCCTGTTTCCGCCCATTTGAATTAAAATTCAAATAATTTGAATTTTAATGCAAATGATTCTTTTCCGTTTCCCGTTCTCGTCTGCATACAATTAACTTGTGCAGTTCACATTCCTCGACTTCCTGACGAAGCAACCCCACGCCCATTATCCCTGAGCTAAGCTGAAGCCTAGCTAGGTATGCAGACGCTCGCTAAGTCAGGAAGTGCCTCGTCATCCGGTTGCGGATGTAACGACGCTGCGAGGTGGACGGTCGGTCTGTCACAAGTTTGACGAGTAAACAGATATCTTTGATACTGCACAGTTAATTGTTTTTATAAGAATGGATTTTTGCGATTTTTCCGTAAAAGAAGAGTTTTTTTCAATACTCCCGATAAAGGGAACAACGTGAGGTGCAGATATAATGGCAACTTTTATGCCCAAGACTTATCATTAAGAAGTTCTAGCACCAAAATAACAACCGTCATCAACTACTACCTTCCTCCATTCAACATTTCACAGATTACACACATTCAAAAAAACACTACACAAACAAAGAAGGTCCTACAACCAATCGTACTAAGGAAAAACTTCGACACTCACGAGTTAAACTATTTATCTAAACTAATTTCGGACCAAAAAGCCGAGGAAAATACGAATCCTAACCCTTTGCGTGATCTACAAAGTATACATGCATTACACACATGGTAGCAAAAGACAAACCATAACACACACAGTGGATAATTCAGAAGACAACTACGCTAAGCCACGGTTCGTTTTGCCACCGTCTGCACAACATATGTAACGAAGCAATAACCAACACAGCACATATATATAACCACATAAAAAATAAAAATAAAATAAATACACATAAAAATATCATGGTGTTGCTAAAACTCACGATGTCAGACGCCTCGAGCCTAATCTACTGCAATACGTCAACAGGTAGAGTCCGACCCTTGGTGCCAGAGAAGTTCAAAAAGGTGGTGATGGAGAAAATGCACGGTATAGCACACTCTGGGGTCAGCGCGTCAACGAAGCTGATTCAGGACAGATACGTGAGGGCAAGCATGAAAAGAGATATGCGCGATTTTGTAAAACGCTGCGTTGCGTGCCAGCGCGCCTAAGCTCAGCGCCACAATAAGGCGCCGGTGGCATTTTTCGACAGACCGAGCGAGCGGTTTGAGCACGTCACCGTTGATTAAATAGGGCCTCTGCCGGTTTCCAGAGACAATCGCTACTGCCTGACGATCATCGACTGATACACGCGGTGGCCCGAGGCCATCCCTATCCCGGATATGTCAGCAGAAACGGTAGCGCGAAGTCTGCTGTCAGGCTAGATTGCCAAGTTTGGCGTACCGCTCAAGATTACGACAGATCAGGGGCGGCAGTTCGAATTCGAGTTGTTTCGGCAGCTCAACAACCTCTTAGGCATCCAGCACTATAGAACCACTCCCTATCATCCGCAGTCGAACGGGATGATAGAGAGGTGGCACCGTACACTGAAGGCCACAATAATGAGGATTGGTGTGGGATACTGCCTTTGGTGCTGCACTCAAAGAGGACATCGAAATGTCACCAGCAGAGTTGGTTTACGGCACACCGCTCAAACTTCTTGGTGAGTTCCTCTCTCCGTCTTTACTGAAGCCGAACGAGACTGAATTCGTGAAGGAATTAAGGAGAATGATGTCGAAGGTCACACCTACGCAAGCCAGCCACCACGACATTCCGCATATATTTATTCAGAAGGACTTGGCAACCTGTTCCCACGTATTTGTTCGAGTTGACAAGGTACAGCGACCTCTCCAATCGCGATACGATGGGCCATTCAAGGTGCTGGAGAGGACAGAAAAGTATTTTGTGTTAAGCACGAGGAGCAGGTCAACTAGGATATCAATTGATAGGCTGAAGGCGGCGTTCCTACCTAAGGACGAGGTCGAAGAGGGTATGGCGCCTAGAAGGCCGTCAGCAGCACCGAGGGACAGCGGAGGACCAGCCTGCAGTAAGCAGAGCTACCGTGCTGTCGTAGTATCGAAGGCGAGGCCAATGCCGGTTCGAAAAGTGGTGACCTTTGCAGAACTTCCTCGTAAGACCGGGCAGTCGGCAAATAAATGTCAGCGTAAATCGAGCGACCGTGACAACTTTTTCCGGTCCACCCTTGGACACCGTTGGAAAAATAAAGCAACGTCGCAAATCGAGCGCACTGACCGTGACAACTTTTTCCGGTCCACCGTTGGACACCGTTGAAAAAAATAAGCAAAGTCATAAAGCAAGCGCACCGACCGTGACAACTTCCTCCGGTCCACTGTTGGACAACGTGGGACAGAGTAAATGTCAGCGTAAATCAGTCGCACCGACCGTGATAAATGTTTCCGGTCCGCCGCTGACCCATGGGCGATCAAGGAAGACCATTATTAAGATGGTCTTCCTTGATGAGGTGGTAGAATGGTGACGGAGGCGATAACGTATTTCGTATCTGAGTATCGTATGGTATACAATTTATGTACTTGAAGTTTTGAAAATTTGTACAATAATTAAATTGCTTAGCTTGAAAGTAAGAATAGCGTTTAAGCCGGGTCGTGATGTTGAATGTTACATTAAATATTCGGTGTAATTTTCCTCCGTCGGGTCGGGGAGGATTAAAAATTCGGTAGAGTTGAATTATATGATATGAGCCACAAAAATTACAGCAACACCGTTTTAAAAAATCAATTGTGGAATGACATTACAAACGATAACAAAAAATTACAAACGAGTGGTAAATATCATGGCTAATATTTTGTTGTTTTTTGCATACTTTTTTATCTGCCTTTTCTTAACTATATGAAATTAAAATTTTCTTATTTTAGGAAGTGAATGTAAAAAATGCTGGTTCGGTCTTCGCGATACCTATATAAGAGTTATCAAAAGAAGGAGGGAGGTCAGGAGTGGGCAGGCTGCTATAAGGCAGAAAGTTTGGAAATACGAGCAGTATAGTTACAATACAGCCTGTTACCCTCCTACCCACACCTAATAAATTATACCACGATAGAATGTACTTTTCATGATTCCAAGTACACTCTACCGTACATTTCTTTAAAACCCATGTTTGCATTTTTATGAACTTCTTGTGGCGTCGCAAATACTTTAAAGCCACAACTTGTGTGGTAATATAATTTAAATTTATTTTCAGTCTCTTCAATATAATTCTTCGAAAAACGCATGTTTGCATTTCCACTTGTTGTGTCGCAAACATGTCACATTATTTTAAAGTCACAACTTATGGCAATAATAAATAATATTGCTTAAAAAATTCCTCAAGCGAATTCTTCCGAATCCACTTGAGTAGTCTAAAAACTAAAAAGCATTCTACTGCCCTAGCAGAATTCTATAGAAAGAAAAGTAAGCGTACACATAATTGTGCAAACGAACCAATGGTTGCACAACTATCCAATCGTTCACTACTGACCTAAAGAAAGAAGCGCAGGCAGAATTAAGCAAGCAAAGCAATTGCTTACTGACCTAATCCGCTAAGTGCAGGCAAGTTGTAAAAGTAAACATACGCTGACCAATCATCGATTCACAACGAAAGAAATAATTTAGAACCAATAATAAATGAAAGAAAGTGTTATACGAATTTTGCGTCACTTCTTTCCTCACCCAAAGAACTCTGCCAAAAGAGAGCACCAAATTATTCTGAGACATTGACGGCGTATTGAAAATTATATTCTTTAAATATCAATGTTAAATTTTATATTAAGTTAGTCTTAAGATAGATTCAAAAAGAAAGTCAAAATAATAATAAACAATTTAAACTAAGTTTTTGTTTTATTTAAACTAAAAACAATTAAAACTAAGTTTTTGTTTTATTGAGACTAAAACTCAGCATCTGTCGTTTTTGGAACCTCACATGCAGGAGAGGGAAACGAAGAGCTCGTTAAAAAAAAACTTTAACTCCAGATAACCTGGAAGAAATAGAGGACAGTTTTAAAACGCCAGACAAGGCCCAACGGGTAGCAGAATCTCTGTCCACCCCCACCTGCTTTTTCCCAGAAAACAAGGACTCCTGAAACTGCTTCGGGAGCCTTGATGCAGTATTTGCTCAAAGAGCAGCAGAGTTACAATACAGCCTGTAACCCTACCCATACCTAACAATAAAACGTACTTTTAGTAATTCCAAGTACACTCCTCAGAAAACGCATGTTTGCATTCCCACTTGTGTCGCAAACATGTCACATTATTTTATGTCACAACTTGTGTGGCAATAGCAAATTATAAACAAAATTAAACAGAATTCTTTTTCAATTGACCAACCTAGCTAAAGATTGCTCAAGCGAATTCCTCCGAATCCACTTGAGTAAACTAGTTTATATCACTACTTTGTGACACAGTAAATTATAAATATAGATTAAACAAAATTCAATACACCAAGCGCTTAAAAGATTGCTCAAGCGAATTCCTCCGAATCCACTTGAGCAACCCAAATACTAAGCCAGTTGACACAAGTGGATTCTGCCGACCTAACAAAATTCTGTGGACAGAAAAGTGAGCATACACATAATTGCGCAAGCGATACACACGCTTACACAATTAACCAATCGTTCAGTTATCGACCTAAAGACAGAAGCGCAGGCAGAATTGCACAAGCGAGTCAAACTCACTTACTGACCTAGTTCGTTTCTTAAGAAAGAACTGCAGGCAAATTTGTGCTGGCCAATTAGCAACTCACACAATAAAAAGAACGAAACTAAATTTTTGAAACCAATGAAAACGGAAAGAAAGTGTTATACAAATTCTGCGTCACTTTCTTTCCTATCAAACGGGCCCTAATAGAAGAGCAGAAAGTTAGCTTGAGACATCCAGAAAATATAACAATTAACTATAATAAATACCAATGTAAAATTTGATATTCAGGGAGTCTTAAGATAGATTAAAAACTTTGAAGTTGGAATAAAATTAAATCTTTTTATAAAAATAATTATGTGTTTATTTCAAAAGTAATAAATTCCTCCAGTATAAAGTTAAAAGTGGCGCAGTCGGCAGGATACGCCAAGTGAATATAAAAGTTTTTAAGAAAAAATATACATATTTACTTGCATTTTAATGCTTGAACGGCGTACTGTGGTTTACTTGTGGAAAAAGTGAAAGATTACTTCTCTACAAACAACTTTGGAAGATCAAAGTTACTTCAACAAATTGATTAAGTAAAAGATTACTTGTCTACAAACAACTTTGGAAGATCAAAGTTACTTCAACAGATTGATACGTGAAAGATTACTTCTTTACAAAGAACTTTGGAAGATCAAAGTTACCGCAACAATCAAAACTACCGCAAAAATTGTGAAGGACCACCAAACCAAACTTTGGCCATCTATGTCTACATCTTCCTATTTTAACGACGACGAGGAAACCGTGGACATCTACAGTGAGATAGTTTCGAGAAGGGCAACTGAAAACTCATACTTCACGGACGACGAAGACACCATCGTGTTTCCATATCCCGACCTCTATCATCAAACACCATACAAAGGAGAACAACATCAGATACCAAGGAAAAATCAACTACCAAAACTACCAAGGCCGAAACCCACAGCTATAGCTATAATAAAGCCCTACGTACGAGAAGAGTAAGAATTATTTGTAATTTATAAATTAGAGAACAAAAAAAAAACAATTAAGTACCTAATTTTACCCAAAATTAAATAAAATTTTTTTTGCTAATTAATTGTTGAAAAAGTGCAAATTTCTGGTGTAAAATTTAAAAGTGACCTTATCTTATTCGTGTAAACTAGAATTTGATTAAATATATATGGACGAAAGTTTAGGGTTATTAGGACAAAACCTAGAAGCACTGCAACAGGACTTAGCAAGACAAAATAGACTGTTACTTTCAGAAAGAGTAAGGAATCTTCTAGAAAACACAAACGGAATGGCAACCTTAACAATTGACCCCCTTTGCTACCTTAATAAGTTACCTGAATTTTCTGGTGACGTCAGTAGTCTACAAACGTTCGTAGATCTAGTAGATAGAATTCACCCAATACTGAGAACCTATGACCAGTTAGGTCAACAAATTTTTTCCGACGTAATTAAGTCAAAATTTAAAGGGAAAGCAAAGGAAGCAGTAGAAATTAACGGACATGTCGACTCATGGACTGACTTAAAAGCTATACTTTACAACAACTTTAGTGATAGAAAATCAGTTGACGAATTGTACAACGAATTACGAGGAGTTTCATTCCGTACAAATAGCATGGACCTCTATAATGACATAAAAAGCTCGTTAAGACGTCTTAACATGAGAACAAAACAGGACTTAACAGACGCAGTTAGCGACGACGAATTAAAACACTCACTGAATTTAAATATAAAAACAGCCCTACAGCTGTTCAAATCTAAAATACCCGAACCGATGAAATCTATACTATATTGTAGGGACCCGGGAACATTAGAGGAAGCAATCAGTATACTCCATGACGCAAAGTATACATATTTCAATCCCTTTAGGCAAAATCAAAATACAACAAACCAAAACAATAGGTATGACGGTCAACATAATGATAGAATCAGAAATAACCAGTTTGCACCTCGAAGTAGGCAAACAAATAATTATCCCACACCACAGAACAAACAAACCAGTCGTTCAATACCTCAGAATAGGCAAACAAACAACAATCCAAGCCGCTTTATACCTCAGAATAGGCAAACAAATCCTAACTTTAATAATCATTTTAGACCTCAGATTAGTCAAACTAATTTTACACCACAATACAACTCCCCAAATCAAAGCAGTTTCAATAACCAACCGTTGCCAATCATCGAACCGATGGAAATTGGGAAGTTAGAGGTAAGAGAAAATTTTCGGCCTCCAGCCTCAGCGGAAAACTTCCACATATAGTTATTCAAACTAAATTAGGAATATTAAAGTTTGTCATAGATACCGGAGCAACAGATTCTGTTATAAACCCAGAAATTTGCCACCCAAAATGGAAAATACCTACTCATACGTTCACCCTTAAAACCCTACAAAACAACATTACAGCTAGAGAAAAAGTAAGAATACCATTATTCAATGAATTAGGAAATTCCTCTAATATGGTAGAATTTATTGTACTTCAATTTCATGACGAATATGACGGACTAATAGGAAATGACATCTTAAAACGTTTTAAAGCAATTATTAATTACGAAGAAAATATTTTAACCATCAATAAGAATCGGTTACCCCTCATTTTTGGAAACAAAAATATATTAAAAGTATCGATACCAATAAAGCAAAAGGAAGGTCTTGCCTACATTAAAGAGCAGAAGTCTTTAAAAGGAGATCTAACTATAAAGTAGGGAATTTATAACGTCCAAAATTTTAACATTGAATGTAATGTTGAGACAACGGATTGTCTAAGCATATTCCCAAACGATGGATCGATAATCTCTGAAGAAGTTAACAATAGAAACTTTAGCGTTATAGAAAAAAATGAACAAGGAATGGAAATATCCGAGAAAATTCGAACAGAACACCTTAATGCAGAAGAAAGGAATCTGCTACTAAAAACTATAAATAAATATTCAGATATATTTTATCAAGACAATGCAGACCTGACTTTTACGAATGTTATTAAACATAGAATACGGACCACTGACAACATACCAATACACACCAAGACGTATAGATATCCTTATGTCCATAAGGAGGAAGTGCAAACACAAATTCAGGAACTTCTTGACAATCAGATCATACGACACAGTAACTCTCCATATTCCGCCCCTATCTGGATTGTGCCTAAGAAGGTAGACGCCAGCGGGAAAAGTAAATGGAGACTTGTTATCGATTATCGTAAACTCAATGCTGTTACGATCGACGACAAATATCCTATCCCCAACATTGATGAAATACTAGAAAAATTGGGTAGATGCCAATATTTTACCACCCTCGATTTAGCGAAGGGATTTCATCAAATTGAAATTGAGGAAGAAGATAGACACAAGACAGCGTTCAGCGTCGAGAATGGACACTATGAGTTTTTGCGTATGCCATTTGGGTTGAAGACAGCCCCAGCTACGTTTCAAAGACTTATGAATAACCTACTACGTGACTATATTAATAAAATTTGTTTGGTTTATCTAGACGATATAATCATATTCTCAACATCACTACAAGAGCATATTGATTCTATACAAAAAGTTTTCCAACGATTAAGCGAAGCCAATTTAAAAATCCAATTAGATAAATCAGAATTTTTCAAAAGAGAAACAGAGTTCCTCGGACATATCGTCACTCCAAATGGTATTAAACCAAATCCTGTAAAGATTGAGTGCGTCCTCAAATTTCCTATCCCCAGAACTCCGAAGCAGATAAAACAATTCCTTGGACTTACTGGATACTACCGCAAGTTCATAAAAGATTATTCTGCAATAGCTAAGCCAATGACGAAATATTTAAAAAAGGACGCCAAAATAAATGTATCTGACCCAGCGTACCAAAACAGTTTTAACACATTGAAAAATTTGCTTACAAACGACCCTATACTCCAGTACCCAGACCTCAATAAAAAATTTACCCTCACGACAGATGCTAGTAATTATGCTCTTGGAGCAATTCTTTCACAAGACAACCACCCAATTTGCTTTGCAAGTCGCACTCTTAACGAGCACGAAATTAACTACAGCACTATTGAGAAAGAATTACTCGCAATCGTTTGGGCCACTAAATATTTTCGGCCCTACCTGTTTGGACGAAAATTCCTAATCGAAACTGACCATAAACCTTTAACTTGGTTCTTCTCAATTAAAGAACCTAACTCAAAATTAGTCCGCTGGAGACTAAAACTATCTGAATTCGATTACGAGATAAGGTATAAAAAGGGCACTAAAAACAATAATGCGGATGCATTATCCAGGATCATACCAGACGAAGTACAAATAAATGCAATTGAAGAAATTGAATACTACGTTAGAGAAAGTGAATCACCAATAAACATTTTTAAAAATCAAATTATTTTCAAAAAAACAGCTACAGGGTCCCTGAAAATTAAAAACACTAAAATATTCAAAAACAACAGAAAAACTATACACATTAAAAATTTAGACAAAGACACTGCCAAAATTTTGCTTAGAAATCACTTTCACCCAACTCAATTAAACGCTATCCTCATTTGTGAAGAATTACTTCCTACATTAAGCGACACAGCCAAAGAGCTATTTCCAAATATGAAAATTATTCGTTGTTACAAGATAGCAGAAGATATAACGGATGAAGAAAAACTGGTAGAAATTCTAGAAAAAGAGCATAAAAGCAAAAACCACAGAGGTATTGACGAAGGTTATAAAGAACTTCGTGATATCATTTATCACCCCAATTTAAGGAACCGAATCACTCAATTCATAAACAACTGCGAAATTTGCAACCTAGAAAAATATGAACGCAATCCCCCCAAAATTCAGTTCAAAATTACCGAAACACCCAACCAACCCAATGAAATACTCCATTTAGACGTATTCTATTCCCTAAAGAATGAATTATTTTTGACCATGATAGATAAATTCTCAAAATTCGCAGTAGCATATAAAATTATTGGAAGAACTTGGACGGAATTTAAGACAAAAATCTTGCAATACATAAGTGCACACGGAAAAATGAAAAAGATTATAGTAGACAACGAGTTAGGATTCAAAGCAATACCTATCTGCGAATTCCTCAAAAACGAGAATATCCAAATACACTATACTTCAAACAGCAATCACACGTCAAATGCAGACATAGAAAGATTGCACAATACCATAAACGAACACATCAGACTCTTAAGACACGACGATGACAACACTACCGAAACAGTGGAGGAAAAAATATTAAGAATTATCGGATTCTACAACAACACCATTCATAGTACAACAAATAAAAAGCCAATCGATTTCACGAACGGAAAAATAAAAGAAGCCGAATTCCCAAGGATCCAAGAATTAATTCGTATTAAAAAACAAAAAACCATCGACAAATTGAATCAAAATCGAGTAGAAGTATCACTAGAACCAGGAACCAATTATATAAAAGAAATAAGAGGGGGAAAAAACCACGCTAAATATAGGAAAATAAACACGGAACAAATTGACAACGAACATTTAATAAACTCTAAAACTAGACATAAATACTACAAAACACACATACGAAAAAACAAAAGACTACAAAATAAAGACAATCCAACCATCAAGTCTAAAGCATAAACTTTATACTTACAGGTAAAATCAACTATACACAATGACTTGGCTTGCATACCCCTTTACGATTATTCTATTTGTTACAAGCATGAGTGCACAAATATTGGACATCCAAAACCTTACTGACAACAATGGCTACATACCCATCAAAACGGGAGAAATAAAAGTCATAGACCACAATGATAAGATTCTTCACAAAATAAACTTAACAAACTACCAAAATACCTTATTGATCATTAAAAACAACATTGCCATCTTAAAACTTGCTAACATGGAATCAAGATCAACACTAGATACAATAAAGAAAAATTTTGCTTTACTTCAGGCTAAAATAAACAACCTAACACCACACTTTGTACGCAAGAGAGGCCTTGTTAACGCGATCGGGCAAGGATTAAAATACATTGCCGGGACTATGGACAACGAAGACGAAATTCAAATAAAAAACATACTCGACAGAAACACACAAAACTATGAGCAACTAACAAACAAACTTAACAACGTAATTCTCACTAATAACATTTTATCAACTCAAGTTTACAACATTACCAACCACATTAACAACCAACAACACGTAGTTCAGACTTACCTAAACAAATTCAAAGATACGATCATGAATAAAATAGCAACACTGGAAGACGAGATCACATTCCTCCAACAGATATACCATATAGATAATGACATAACCTTACTAAGAAACCACATAGAAGAAATAGGTCAAATTATATTTTCAAGCAAGTTAGGTATTATACCAAAGGACATACTAACAGATATAGAACTAGACAGAATGGACAGCCTGGACAGCTACACAAATACGAAAATATCAGTCATATTCCATGAAGACAGTATAATAATCGTGTTACAAATACCGCAATATCAAAAAGAACCAATCTCAAAAGTAACATTAGAACCGATCCCTACCACAAATTATACATCCCTACTATCCGACTACTACGAAGTCCTAATAGACAGTAAACACAGAGTCTATCAACCTTTTATAAAAGACAATATGAAGAAAAACCTAATCGAAATTCATGACACATGCATAAAAAGTATAGTTAATTTAGAGATAGCTCATTGTAAAGTTAAGATAAATAAAAACCAGGATGTAAAAGAAATTCTACCTGGCATTCTAATATTTAAAAATTATAACGAAAAAATTATTCAAAATTGCACTAAATTAGAATTAAACCCAAGAGGCAACTTTATTATAAAATTCCAAAATTGTCAAATCAATACATTTAACCAAACCTATTTTAACACAAACTTAAAAACACAAGACAAGTTTATACTACCCAACTTAATAACATATGTAAAACCAAACGAAACAATTCAAGATATCAAATTAGAAGAACTCTATTCAAAACAGATAAACTTAGAGGATAATTTTAATTATGTAATCCAGAAAAATAAAAACCAAGATTTGGCTAATTTAAGTATAGACATAAGCATAATAATTATAGTTATACTAGCAATAAGCACATTTTATTTAAAGAAACAAAGAAAATGTATACTTAATGTTTCGTCGGTGCCTCAAACTAACGGTGGGGGAGTTACAATACAGCCTGTAACCCTACCCATACCTAACAATAAAACGTACTTTTAGTAATTCCAAGTACACTCCTCAGAAAACGCATGTTTGCATTCCCACTTGTGTCGCAAACATGTCACATTATTTTATGTCACAACTTGTGTGGCAATAGCAAATTATAAACAAAATTAAACAGAATTCTTTTTCAATTGACCAACCTAGCTAAAGATTGCTCAAGCGAATTCCTCCGAATCCACTTGAGTAAACTAGTTTATATCACTACTTTGTGACACAGTAAATTATAAATATAGATTAAACAAAATTCAATACACCAAGCGCTTAAAAGATTGCTCAAGCGAATTCCTCCGAATCCACTTGAGCAACCCAAATACTAAGCCAGTTGACACAAGTGTATTCTGCCGACCTAACAAAATTCTGTGGACAGAAAAGTGAGCATACACATAATTGCGCAAGCGATACACACGCTTACACAATTAACCAATCGTTCAGTTATCGACCTAAAGACAGAAGCGCAGGCAGAATTGCACAAGCGAGTCAAACTCACTTACTGACCTAGTTCGTTTCTTAAGAAAGAACTGCAGGCAAATTTGTGCTGGCCAATTAGCAACTCACACAATAAAAAGAACGAAATTAAATTTTTGAAACCAATGAAAACGGAAAGAAAGTGTTATACAAATTCTGCGTCACTTTCTTTCCTATCAAACGGGCCCTAATAGAAGAGCAGAAAGTTAGCTTGAGACATCCAGAAAATATAACAATTAACTATAATAAATACCAATGTAAAATTTGATATTCAGGGAGTCTTAAGATAGATTAAAAACTTTGAAGTTGGAATAAAATTAAACCTTTTTATAAAAATAATTATGTGTTTATTTCAAAAGTAATAAATTCCTCCAGTATAAAGTTAAAAGTCAGCAGCAGCCAAAATAAGTGAGTGGCATGAGGTCCTTCCTCATGAGCGTGGCGGATACTGCTGAGAAGTTCTTGGCACTTTATCAGCACAAAGTGAAATCTCGAATATTCAGCATTATTTTCGAGGTCGAATCTGAGGAATTGAGCAACAGATCTAATAACGCCATGCACCAATTCGCTGCTGAAACCATCTCTTCTAACTCAACTACATCGTCGTAAGATGATTTAATGGATTTAACTCCAATTTATGTACAGGAATATTCTAACGATATTGAAGACTTAACGGAAGAAATTGTAGAAACCACCGATGGACTGCACCAAAATCGCTGTTCTGCAGGAAGCTATTTCGGAAATTTTAAGTAACGCAATCATTATCTTTAATATTTTAAGTTTGTGATACATAACACTATGCGACAATTCAAGGGTCATGGAATCTAACGAAAAAGCGCCCAGCACGGATCGATGGTACTGATCTTGACCAACAAAATCCTAAAAGGGTTTTGCAAAGTTAGCTCACTTTTAAAAGATATAGGCATTGAAAGTTTGCCTCTTGCAGAGTATTTTTTTAAAAATTAAGTGCTCATAAGGGCGTATCGAATAAAAAATTCTTTTTTTAATTTATCATTCTAAGAGGTCTCCAAAGTTCCATAGGGTGGTCTCCCAAAAAAAGGATGTCTCCCTCTCCCGCAAGGACAAAGTTGTTTTTTGATAAAAACAGTTAAAATTAACGATCTATAAATGCTTTGATTTTTGTAAAAAAAAACTACATTTGTCTTAAAGCAAAAGAAAATATAGACTTTAACAATATCTCGCCAAACAAGATGTCACTCTTGATTTTTACTCACAGTGTCCTGTGTGAAATATTCGAATCTTAAGGTACACTAGAAAAAGCACAGAACTTTTGATTGTTATCTGATTGTGTTAATTTTAGTGGTATTTATTAAAGTGTTTACGTTTTCCTTATATTTGGTGTTTTTAAAATTTGCACATTTTTTGCACGTTTTTTGAGAAAAGCATACTTGAACGCAATTTTTCAACTTTTTGAAAAAAATTAATATAAGGCTTTATATCTCAGGCATCAGAAGTGGTAAAATCATTTTCGCTTTTTGAATTCTTCAGATATCTGCTTTAAGGCTATTACTTTTTTTAAAAACACTTCTTAAAAGCAATGTTTAAATCAATTAAGACTCATCGAACTGAAAATTTTAGTTTAACATTTTGGCAAATGATGAGGTGAGGAAATAATAATTTTCATACTAAGCAGAAATTTTTTTTTAAAAAATCGAAACACAAAAAAGAATCGTGGTCTTAACCTGGTGTTTTAAAAAAATACTTTCAGACAGTATTTCGTTCAGAAATATTTTAAGAATCCAAATTCACAAAATTATCTTCGGTACCACTTCTGATGCCAAAAATATATAAAACATTATCTTAATTTTCTTGAAAAACTTATAAAATTGCATTCAAAATACAATTCTCGAAAACAAGAAAATGCATTCGCGAAAAATATGCAAGTATTTAATTCGCCAAATTTAAAGAAAACGTAAACACTTCAATCAATAACACCAACATTTAGACAATCAGATAACAATCAAAAGTTTTGTGCTATTTCGAGTGTACCTTTGGATTCGAGTATCTCTCACATAGAAGTATCTCTTACAAAAATCAAAACATTTATAGATCGTTATTTTTTACAATTTTTCTCAAAAAACAACTTTGTCCTTGTGTAAGAGGAACACATCATTTTTATTCTCTTTATTTTTTTTTTTTGTAGATCTTGACCACCATCCAACTTTTAAGATCTCTTAGAATATGAAATTCGAAAAAAATGTAATTCGATACGCCTTAACGAGCACTTTATTTTTAAAAAATACTCTGCAAGCGGCAAACTTTTAATGCCTATATCTTTTAAAAGCGAGCTAACTTTGCAAATTCCTTTTAGGGTTTTCTTACTATACACTAGTACTATCGTCCTGTGTTATCCGCTTTTCTGTTAGAAAAATGTGTTGCACAGTGTTGCAGTGTCATAGCACAGCCAGCTAACGGTACGCTAGTTTTTAATAACATAAAGACGTTTTGTGTTTCGTTTGTTTCGTTGATTCATTCTTTTGTCACAAACATTTCGTCATAACAAAATGTAAACAATGTACTCACTGGCCAGCTAACCTAATTAGCAGCACGAGGGCAAGCGAGTTATGTTGGCTCCCCACACCGCCAACATCAACGTCGAACAGAGACCCTACTAACAACAACGGCGGCAGTAGCAGCAGCGACAACAACAACAACAACTGTGACTACAAACATGCTGAATTAACTTATTGCCAAACTTACTCTTAGGTTCAATTAAGTTTATTGCAATTCCTAAGAATTGACCTATTTAAAAATTATAGATAAATATTTTATTTTAAGTTACCTTATTTTAATTATGCAAACTTTCACTTTAAATTCATTTTAATTGCTCTACTTACAAATTATTGACAAATATGCACTTTGCCACCCTTACTGTATAGAATTTTAATATAAATACCAAATTGTTTTAGACTAAGTTCAGAAATAAAGTTGTAATTAAACAGAGCTTTTGTCGCTCGAAAAAAATAAATATATTTTTTTATTCAAAAGTCCATCGCGGGACATTTGTAGCGCATCACAAATGCAAGCGCGGCATAATTTATTAAAACCAATCAATGAGTCAATGACGAAACGAAGGGGAAACTAGAAAAACAAAACAAACAAATTGTAAGAATGAAATTGTAGGGAGGAGTTTCAAGAAATAGTGTAAGAATTTGTAATGATTGTAACATAATTAATAGTGGTATTTTTGCTTTAAATACCAGAGCATTTTAGAAATAAAGGGAGATAGTTAAATATTAAACTTGAATGAAGTACATGAGTTTGAATATTCTATTTTTCGAAAAGTACGGTACTTAGGCCATAACATAGCTCAGCCCTATCTTTGGCAATTTTATTCATCCTGTAAACTTCAGTCACGACAAATAAAAAGATATCACAGTGTAATTATTGTTAAAAAAATAAGCTAATTATTTCAATTTCATTTCTTATATGTAGGCCCATACTTAATTAAAAATCAATACTTAAGTTGAACTTAAGTTTAACCAAATAGGTTTTGCTGATTAGTTTAATTATTTTGCAAAATATAATCAGTTGTTGGCTGTCGATGCCTTAAGTATAACTTAAGTCACGCATTTTCCATACTTAAGTTGAACTTAAGTATGACTGTTGAAACGCATTTTCAGAGCTTATACTTTAGTACAACCGGGCATTAGTTTTTAATATCGTCAGAATTTAACTTTGTGCTGATCAAGTTCTGAGAACTTTTTACAAAAAATGTTTCTTAAAAAGTTACAAAACTGTCCACTATTTCTTCCGAACTGCATGTGAGGTTCCAAAAACAGCAGATGCTGCTCGTATTTTCAAATTTTCTGCTACCTCATTTTTTCACCAATAATTAAATCATAATTTTTCATAAATTAATACTTTTAATTTTCTTTTTTCTATTCATTGAGTTTTAAAATAATTTAATTTGCCAATAATGTAATCATTATATTAATTTCAAAAATGTATATACAGTGGTCGGCATTAATATTTTGACTAAAGTGTGCATCACATGTGCTCTCTGAATAAAATCTAACGGTGAACGATTCTCTCTTATTGTGATAAATTATTGTAAAAACATGGTGTGAGGAATTTAAATCTGAATAAACGAAGTCATTTAAGCTAAGCTTTTCGAGGAAGTAAGTCGTTCATTTCAAAAAGAAAACATTTCTTGGCTGCAAAAGTATTTTGACGTTTATGCAAGTTACGATTTGGTAATTAATATCAAAGTATTTAATAATTTTTCAACTTTATTCCAATGTATTTGTTTATTTTAGTTATTCTTAAAAAAAAAAAAAATGGGAAAACAGTCGGAACTTAGTGTTGAAATGAGCTGTGCAATCGTAGAGAAGCATATTTATGGTATTTCTGTCAAAAAAATATGCTCCGAGTTACATTTGTCAATGCAAACCGTTCACTTTCAAATAAATAAGCACAAAAAAACAAATTCATTGAAAAATTTGCCACGTCCTGGCAGAAAACGTAAAACAACAAGTAAAGAAGACCAGCTTATTGTACGGGAGTTCTCAAAGAACCCTGGTTTAACTCCAAAAGCCATGAATTATTCATAAAATTTTTTTGTCAGAATCCAGTTAGCGAACGCACAATTCGCAGACATTTAAAAGGATTTCCATTCGATACATATTCCGTTAGAAAAACACCGCATATAACGCCGCCAAATAAAATCAAATGACTTAAATGTGCCTAAGATTTTCTCTGTAAGCCTATGAGCTTTTGGAACTGTGTTTTGTGGACTGATGAAAGTACGTTTGAGTTTCACGGCTCACCTTAAAAAAGATTTTTCCGAATTCCAAAGAAAACACGAAAAGAAGTAGCTCTAGTTGGACAAGCAAATCGCCATGGCGGCGGCTCGGTAATGTTCTGGGGATGCATTTCCTCTTGTGGCCATGGTGATTTGGTTCTAATTGATGGAACGATGAACCAATAAAAATATTTGGCTGTCTTAAATGATTATGCATTTCCATCTAGTGACAAACTTATTGGTGAGTCATTTATTTTACAACAAGATAATGCACAATGACACAAGAGTAAGTTCATAACGAACTTTTTGAATCGAACTGGCGTAGATGTTTTAAACTGGCCACTACAAAGCCCTGATTCAAACGTTGTAAAAAATTGGTGGGCCTATATTAAAGGACAGCGAAATGTTTGCTTGACTCGGACTAGGAGTGAGACTCTTTCTGTAATAAAAAGTCTTTGGGAGCAAATTCCGGCAGATATTTTGAAAAATCTTGTAGAATCGGTATATAAACGTATTCAAAAAGTAATTGAAGCTAATAGCGGATATATTTTTTATTAAATTGTTAAGTTTTTGTCATTTTTTTATCTTTAAGCTTAGTTTTGCTTAAAATTGAACTGTCAAAATAATTCAGCGTTCTTTGAAATTAAGTTTTGTTTAATATGTTATGGTCGTAAGTTATTTTTAAAAAAAATGTACACATTTTTGGCAGATTTAAAGCAAGTAAAACTATATTAACTCGGGTTTTCTAAAAATATTTTAAAATCTGAAAATATTTGCATTTTTTGTTTGTCAAAATAATTATGCCAACTACTGTACATAAATTTTTTTTAATTCATTAAAAATCAAATTTTTATTATAAATAAACATATTGAAGTTGAAGTTAGTTTCTTATTAAAAAGTAGAGCTTAAGACTTTTATGACTTTTTTCCAAAAAGTTTCTGAGGTCAGAATCTTTTTAATATCAACTTTTTTTATATTAAAGTTATTATTGATATTCGAAAATATGAGTTATTAAATAAGAGAACTTTTCGCAGTTTTTTATCGTATATCTTTTATTAAGACTTTTATCAAATTAGTCTCAAAAGACTCTTAAAAATAACTTTTTAAAATAAAAGTCTGCACAAAATTTTAATTACCTAGATACTTGTATTTATACTTGTATTTGTAGTTAGTTTTACAGGTCGGATAGAGGTCGCAATATATCATTTTTAAGAGGGAATGCCTCGTCACCTACCACCACATGTGGCACTTCATTATTGCTGCCTGGTGGAGCTTTGTTGCCGGGTACGTTTAGTTTAGTTTATTGGCTTCCAACGCTTTTCCCAAATTGCTATTAAAAAAAATGCCTCCATCGCTGTTTTTTCCATACGACCCAACATCAATCGCTATAAGATTGTTGTTGGCATCGACTAGCGCCAGCAAGACCACTGAAAAAGTTTTTATAATTAAAAAAAGTGACCCGCTAGTGTTAGGAGCTGTTATCACGACATGCTTGCCGTCTAGAGCACCAATACAGTTGAGGAAGTCCCAAGGCTCCCAAAAATCTTTTGTAATGGTCTGCCAGCGCTCTTTGGTCGGTGTTGGCATTGTGATTGACATGAGAATTTCAATGACTGCCGCACAAACCTCTTTGACAATTTTCAAAAATGTCGAATGCCCTAGCCGAAAGCTGAAGGAAATCGTCTGAAAGGAGTCACCTGTCGCCAGAAACCTAAAAAAATAATAATAAAAGTTCGAAGTATAAAAGTGGGGCTTACAATTTGTTTACCTCAAGTACACAACCAACTTTTGTTTGGTGCATATGGTTTTTCGGAATTTTGTATCTTTCTTCTTGATCTTTGTTTTTAGTTTTTCATGCACACATTCAAATTGGGCAATGCTCATCCGGTAGATATTGTAGAACTTGGTTTCGTCGTCCAACAGTTTATTGGGCAGAGTAAAATACTCTCCATCGATCGGTCGTTGTAAAAGCATTGGATGAATCCAAAATCTACGATTTGATTGATTTTCTGCGTCTTCTTCATCTAATAGCAAAGCTATTAAAGCTATTTGATTATTCGAAAATCCTGCGGTTATTTTTCTGATTGTTTTGTTTACTTATAATTTTTGCCGCCGTTTCGTTAAGTGTGCATTGAACATTTAGTTGCCTTTTCGTCGCCGTTTTACAGTCGTTTCGTGACGTGCCGTAAGTGGGCAGAGACCTTTAGCAAACCAACACACCGGTAGCGGAATTTAGCAAGTCGTCCGTCCGTCACTAGCGCTGGTGACGAGGCGGATTGCTTTACATAAATGTCTAGTGCGGCCTGACGCAGGCAGAGTTTAAATTATGGACGTGAATAAATATCTTTTTATAGTGTTGTCTAGGGGGGGTTTTGCAGCGTTATATTGCGCGCTGCAATTCCTCTTTAATAAATTGTGGTGGCATAGTTTGTGGGCCATGCTGCCTTTATAACCAGTCTAGATTCGGACGTTTACTAGTGCGGTTATATGAATAATTTTTAAAAAATCATTTTGAAATTGCTACCGTATTTAGCTTTTAAACTTTGTAAATAAAATAGTTGTTAGGAAATAAACAGTGTGTTGTTATTTAATCCTACACTCTTCGAGTTTAAGCTTCCCTCAAATGAAAAAAAAGAACAAACGAATAAACATAAGCTAAATGTTTACATAATAATTATTTAAGTTTCAAACTTGATCGCTGATTCCATTCTATTTCACAACGAATGGAAACATTTCATGAGCTAAATTATTGCAGATATTGCAATAATTCAGCTTCCAGCTGGAACTCCATCTGAGTTTATGAAGCTGTTGAGCTGCAATGTTATATTTTTAAGATTGGGATTGAAGTTGAACCAATAAAGTATACATGTTTTAAAATAAAATAATATAAAATTATGCTTATTAGGAAATAGACATTAAAGCGTATTTTTATTGTATTTATTTGTAATACTTTGTATTTTCTCTTTTCACTTTTTTTTAATATGATTGTAACATTGTAACGCTGCAATTCATTAAAAGGTCATATTAAAATTTTGTTTATGATGAATGATGAATGATGAAACCCATAAGTTGGTTATATTCAATTTTGTTTACATTATTTCTAACAATTCTTTTTTATTAAATGTAAGCAACATTGCAATGTTGCAAGAATAGTTTACTTTAAAACCTTAGTCAAAAATAAAGTTCAATTCATTGTCAGCATAAAAAGAAAACAGTTCTTTTTAAACTCAGATCCTTGCGATAACTTAACTCGCGCGAGTTACGTATGCTACGAATAGTAAGGACTTACAACAACAACAATAACTGATACAATTGCCACCAGCAAAACCAAAGCGGTCAACGTTTATTTTATAGTAAGCATTTGATATGTCCATAATTTGCATTGCGACCTAATTAATATTTAAGCATTGCTCAATATCTTTAAATGAAACATTAATTGTTAATCAAAGCATTTTAATATGTCCACAACTTACATTAAGATCTAATTAATAATAAATCGCTAATTAAGCAGTATTACATATAATTGATCTCTTTAAACAAAACATTTATTATTAATTTAAGCATTTTATATTGTTCAATAGTAGCTAAGCATATTTTGATTATAAATAGTTGTAAGATTTTGTTAATTGTTCAGAATAAAGTTGGTAATCAAGTTAACAATTGTTTTTTTTTTAATTCAAGTTGTGTTAATACTCTTAACTCGCGCAATGGCAACAAAATCAAAAGCTATTCGATTACCCCGAACGAATAATAATTTGTACCTCATCAATTTTTTTAAATATAAACCAATGAACGATCAAACTAAAATCTTTCAAGCAAGTAACTCCTAAAGCATACCAAGTCCTAAAGCATACAAACAGAAAAGGAGCAGAAGTGTAGTGGCACTTTCATAGCCACTCATACCGACATATCATACTGTTAAAAAAATAGAGCAAGTTCAGTTATAATTTGTGTCTTTCTTTTGTTTTGCATGTCGCGTCTATCATTGCATGTTGATCGAAAGCAGGTCAAATGTTTTGAGTTGATGACGGAACCACGGAAATATAATGCACTCGCTGGCACGCTGACTCAATGACGTTCAGCAATGTGCAAGCACTGCATTATTTTTGTTTGGTTCAGTAAAACGAAGAAAGACAAATTGGGAGTCAATCTAGCTAGAATGTATAATTGAGTGACATAAAATAATGGGGAGGAGTTGCTAGATTGTAAGAAAAACAAATAGTAAACAAACGCCGAAGGAAACGTGAATTTCAATGTATGAAACGATGTAAAAATTGTAACTTAATTAATGCTGGTATTTTTCATTTAAATATCAGCACTTTTTGTAAATAAAACTAAGAATGAGTTTCAACTTAAAACTAAAGAGTTCTAACTAAATTCTTCCTCTCAAGGAAGAAAGAAAACGGAATTTGGCCATTGAAAGGTTTGGCCAAATTAATTCGGCAATAACAGTTTCTACAAAAATTAAATAAAATAGTTATACCTTCATCACAACCCATCAGCAGAGAGATCAAGTATATGATGAACAGAACAAAGGAGTGGAAAGTTCTGAAGCAATACGAGGCAGCGAGTACACAGAAGAATATAACTAGGCCCAAAGAAGGCTTAAAAGCGGCGCAAAAAGCGCTACAAAAAATGATTATGTAAATAATATTATAAATTCAAATTTTCCATAACTTATCAATTTTAGTTAACAATAAACATATAGGAATAAAAAACAAATTTTCCAGCTGTCAAACTAACTAGAGTTTGAATAAATCAGCAAACTGCCGCCATTTCTATTCAGAAAAGGACAAAAAGAGTCAAGACGTCAATATATTAAATGTATAAGTGGAATTTAAATATAAACATTTACAGCGTGAGTATAGATCAGAAGACCGACTATAGATCGCAGATAGTTCAGTGATGAAAGACGATGCTGCATTAAAGAAAATATTCGATTCGATACTCAGCGGCGGTCAACGCAGAAGAGGACGACTGCATCTTCGTGGAAAGCCAAAGTAGAGGACAATCAGACGAAGCTTGGTATTTCCAAATGGCGCCAGAAAGCGACGGACAGAAATGGCTGGAGCACATTCTTAGATGAGGCCAAGATCGAACTACGATTGTAAGAGGAACTAAGTGAGTAAAGTATAGATCAGATGCTATTAAATCTGACGCAAACGTGTGCTCAACATGGAGTATCAATATAAATATATAAAATATATGTTTGTATGTAGGTCCCGACGCAAAAGGAAACTTAAAATAGTTAAAAATCAAATAAAAAAATAAACAATTTGTCTAGACAACATCTCCATTCACCAAAAAGTCCAACCCGTTCTTAAAGTTAGCATTGCATTATACTAATCTAGCTAAACGACATTTCCAACGCTCAATATTCTCATTCAAAACCTTATAATGTTACATATAAGGAAGAACAACAAAAATACACTCATAATTTATGAATACCACTGTCGCTCGCTGACCGAATTAATTGTTTTTGTCAATACAGCTCTTTGTTGTTTTCCAAACACAAGTTATGTATAACGCGTCCCAAGCACCTAGAGATGGTCCAACGGGTCCATCTCCTCTTTCATTGTTGACTTAATCAACATGTTTATTCAGCTGCATCTTCTATAATTAGTGTTTAACGCTTCACTTTGAGGCAAGCTTAAAAACTTAATATTAACAAAATGCAAGTTCATCGTTGCTTCCATTTGAATTTCACAACAAATGAAAAACTTGAAAGACAATTGTAAATGATCATTATTGGTGATCATTGATAATTAACTTTCCATAAGATCTTCCATTGGGTTATGAAACAAATTACTTGGTTTCTTTCATAGATTTTAAAGATCAGTTTTAAGATTTACTTATCTCTCAACAGTTTTCTAAATAAAGCAAAGATAGTAAGAAGTTTTTTGAGTGAATAGTTTTTGAAGTGAAGTAAATAACTGCGCTCATTTGGTGTTCGCTAACCCAATCAGCTGCACAAATCCAAGTGCAGCATAATTTCATATCTGACCAATCGATGAGTAAATGAAAGAAGAACAATTAAAATATAATATTATTAAACTACTGAACATCATGAGAGGACTTAAAGAATTATAAGTGTAATTAATAATGGTATTTAAGGTATCAATATCAAAAATCTAAGAAATACAGAACAGTAAGAAGTGAGACTTAAAACCAGTGATGGGAACTATCGAATAAAAATATTCGAATTATTCGAAAGTTCAAAATCATTCATTCATTCGATAGTTTTTTTTTATTCGATAGTTTTTTAATTTGCACTTCGTTTGCTTACTTTCAACTGATTGAACGCATCGTGAATACTGAAAATTTAACTGAAAAAGTACGTTTAACTGATTGGTTTGTGTTTAAATTAAAATTGTAATGAAATCGCACCAGTTATAAGCTACTTAGAGGTTTTTAAGTCGAATTAATGAATACTTGAATTGATAGAAAAAATCATTTGCTTTGTACTAGTACAATTTTTATAATTCGAATGAATGAATAATTTATTCGATAGTTAAAATCGTACGATAGTTCTTTGCACTAGTTACTATTTCTTTAATTCGAATGAATGAGTGAATTACTCGATAGTTCAAGTCATTCTATAGTTTCGTGCACTATTTATTATTTTTTAAAGTAAATGAATGAACGAAATATTCGAACAAATTGTTCGATAGTAAACTATCGATAGTTGAAATCATTCGATAGTGCCCATCACTACTTCAAACTAATCAGAGTTTAAATTTCTTATCAAGTACGATATTTTAGCCTCAGCTAATTTTGGCCATATCTTCGGCATCTTTCAGCTTCAAACCTTTGTAATATCTGCTAACTATTTCTATGGACTTCTTGAAGATCCTTGACGATCCTGCAGGCTACTGAACAGTAACTTTACACACTTTGTTTTCAATCTTAAAATTTTCTTTTTTTTTGCCAATGTGCAGTCCGAAACAAGTGGACGATATTTTCGCCAAGTGGAAGCGGTACGTCAAGGAGCAAGCAATAGAAGAATATTGTAGTGTATGTAAGCATGTGTCAGCTTAAATGCCAAGTAAATATACATTCCATTCACATACTTTGTTGCAAAGTTTGTGCAACAGGAATTGGACACCACTCACAGCGACGACGACTTGCGATAAGCCCAGCAAGTGTTATAATAAAGCCCTTACCACTAATCTAATTTTTATGTCACACATGTTCTCATAAACAAATATGCAGACTTATAAAATACCTGCAACGCAATTCAAGCCAAATTTAAATTGTTCTCATAAAATTGCATTTCCGTTCACACAGACAAAATTCTCCGGAAACGAAAGTACAATAAATAAATTTTATTAATATAAATGAAACCTTGCACTTCCGGCAAACTTAAATAAGTTCTTAAGAAATGTTTTCGACAATTATTGGCTAATTGCATTTCCGTTCTCACAGACAAAATTATCTGGAAACGAAAATGCAATAAATAAATTTAATTAATATGAAACATTGCACTGCCGTCAAATTTAAATAAATTCTTAAGAAATGTTTTCGACAACTATTGGCGAATAATTCCAAAGAATTATTCTGAAGAAATGTCTTCAATAATTATTGGCTAATAATTCCAAAGAATTATTAACCAATGCAATTAAACGCTCTATCGATGAAAATTGCAAGATTAGCAATTATAACAATATAAATACCACCCAAATATATTTTAAGTTCAGTTAGTAAATTACCTTCGAAAGATCGAAGACTATCTCAATAAAGTTAAGTTTAGAAACAAAATAAAAAGTTGTTTTTTTTTAATTTTTGTTCTAACCGAAACTAAAACTATTTAATAACGCTGTAAAGTACTTCTGTGGTCTTAGGAAATTTGATAGCATCAGTCACGTGAGCAATAACATTCTGGGCTGTAATATTTTTAGTTATTTGAATGCTAGAAACTGCATATTTTTACACAATTTGATATATTCACAAACACCTAATTACTTATTTGAGAAACTCCAATTCTGCAGATCTACTAGAAATTTCAATCTTATAATGCCAGTTTATAATTATTTGAACTCCAATAGACTATTTTTTGTGAACGCCATCAGATTGTGGAATACGTTGCCTAATAGCATCAAAAAGATTTGAAATTAACATATCTTCAAGCATGAAATTCTCAAATTGTTCTCCTTAATTTTTTTATCTCTTTTAATCTAAAATAAAATATATTAAAAAAAAATATATAAAATAATAATGGTATTCACTACATTTGTTAAGCCCTGCTAACTTGCTAAACTTAACAAATTTGTTAACTCCTGTCAAAATTTTGTTTGGGAAAAGACTTAGCAGCTTGTTAGCAATTTAACAAGCTCAGCACCGTGTTTTTGTTTAGCAGATACCAGATTTAAGACATTTCAAAGTTTCTGAGTAGCAAATGTATCAAAATGTAGCAAAATATTTGCAATTTATTTATTTATAAATGGTTGAAGTAAGAAACTTATATTTCTATTTAATTAAGCTTTATTATTTATTTATTAGCCAAGTGAAAATAAACGCCGTCATTTGATTTTGTAATAACTCAGTTTTTTCAATTTTAAGCTGTAGAAGTCTTCCAGCTGATATTGACTTATCAGTTTAGCACTTGATTGTAAAATGTCTTAGCAGGTACGTTCACATCAACAGCTGCTAACTTTAACAATTTAGCAGTTTAGCAGGACTTAACAAATTTTAATGAATACCATTAATATATATTTTATTTATTTATAATATATTGTTAAGTTAGCTTTAAGTTCCATTCATTGTATCGTTAAAATAGGCTGTTATCATGTCATACTGAGTACATTTAAAAGACTCTGTGTTAAATGTCGACATTCTTCCTTAAAAAAATAAAAACTAGAAAGAAATAAAAACTACGCTGTAAATTTACGATTTAGCTTTATGGCTTTTTTAGCCTTTTTGCCCTCTGAAAACAGCTTTTTTTGTCTTTTATTGCGAAGTGTCAAAAAAGTAGCTTTACCCTGTAGTTCGGAGGACCCACTACTTGGTGTTAGAATTCACATAACCTCAGTGGTAGGGCCATGACCTTCGCCTCGTATTTTGTACATCTTTTTAACACATGATGTCATTGATGGCGAACGGACTCAACGTGCATTACCATGGGCTTTTCAATTCTTCTATCCCATTGGGCCATACCGATAAATGGCAAGTCCGAAGGAATATGTTGCCATCAGACAAACTACTTATAAATATATTCTGTCGCCTTATATTACTACACAATTGATTTATGAACTGAAAATAGTGTTGTGTTCGTAACCCAGAAGCAAATAAAAACAAACAAATAATAATAACAAACAGACCACCTAGTCACAAGCAAGGTCATCAACGTAAACAAACCTTGAAACACTGAGCACATGTGAGTGCAATATGATCAAGCTGAGTAGTGCAACATAAGTTAAAACAATAAAACGGCATGAACGTAAACAATAAAAGAAATAGTGATTATTAATGAATCATGAATGTTGGCTAAGCGCAAGCAGCCACTTCTAGTATTAACAAAGAGCCGACATATTACAATTTGCACATGTGGGTCATTGCATGTGACCGAATGTTTAGTATTGCATGTTTGCGGAAGACACAAAATGCAAGTCTGCATATTTGGTTACATCAATGATTGGTCTAATTAAATATGTTGGAAATATAACTGGAAAATGGGTGTGTCTTAGAATAAGAAAAATTGTACAAATTGTTATAAAAGAAAATTAAATTTAAAATAAATAACGATTATACACATGAAAGTCATACCGACAGCATTGCCTTCTTTTTTCATATTCACAAATCGGCCTTGTGGCCTTTATACACAAGTATAAAGAAATATCGCTTAAAAGCCAAAACCTTTGTTTTCAAGTATTTAGTTAGGACTTTTTAAATATTTTTAAAACACTGTTCCAAACGTAACAATAGTCCTTATAGTATAGTAATAGACGAGTCTACTGACATTTATATAAAAGTCGAAAGCATATATAAAATTTTTTTGAAATTGGCATAATTAAAAGAATCTACTGTGGGGGCATTGTAAATATCATTTTCAAAACACTTCATGCATTTTAATTAAGTAAAGCTAATTTTAAAGGGCTAGGAACAGCAGGACCTTCCAAGTGCTGAGCAACGGTTTTAAAACTTTTTATTTGACTTCCTTTTTTTTTAATTCATGTTGTTGAATCACACAACATTGCCGATTACCTTACACGATTTCCACGGAATAATTCAACTTAAACACTTAAGAAATAAAACCAATAAAAAACATAACATATTACTAACAGATGTAATACAAATGCAGCGACTTGCATTTCGGCATAAACAAATGTTAATTCCATGAACGACCGAGACCCAATTTAAGTACGGTGACTCAAATTGCCGGCGTTCATGAATATAAAATAGTAAACAAAGACTGACCTAATTTAAGCGCACAAGTTACATATACTAATACATACACAAAAGCATCGGACAATGCACTCGATAAATTTGATGATTTTATAAAAACAATCCAGAACGATAAAGTGTAATTCAAAATCAACTTCCTGCTAATTCGATAAAATGTAGCACACAAAATAAATGAAAATTACAAATGCACTTAAATTCCAAGAAATCCACAACGAAGCAGACTGGTTGGCTTCAATAATAAAAATAGTTTATTAAGCAAATTTGTAAACCTAGATTTAAGTTTCTTTATATTAAAATCAATAAATAAAAGACAGTTTGATTCTGTTCAAGAACAGCGACAGTTCGCTGTACAAAAAAAAATATAAGTTTGCCTTTGGCTTTTTTTAAAAACCTGTTTGCCGCGAGTAAAAACTTAATTCACACGCTTAAATTACCAAACAAACAAAACCATTGTTTTGATTTTGTTTTGATTTACCCTAGCATGCAAAGTGTGCGTGATCGCGTACCGCTAAGGGGCATGTCACACTAGCGCGGACACGGACACATTTGTTGTTGTTTTCGCGGGTAAAATAAGAAACTGGAAATTGAGAGAGCTTCTTTTACCCGTGAAAACAACAACAAATTTATCCATGTCCGCTACGTGTGACATGCCCCTAAGGGGAAAGTAAAGGAACAATATGTAAATTTAAATTTACATATTGACAAGGCATTTTTTTTTTAATTATGTATTGGCAATAATTTCCAATTTATGGAAATTATTGGAATTATTAGAAATCAAGAACATCATTGGAAAGTGAGGACTTTAATTTATAAACCCCTGGGTTGACCAGAAACTGGCAGAGCTATTCTAGAGTCAACTTATTAAGGTCGCAGCCTCGCCTAGACAGCGGGCCTTACTAAGTACAAAACTAAAACATAAATAAAAGTCTCTAGCGCAAAACGCTACTAATAAAATAAAAAATCAGTCTTTTTAATAGCTCCCCGTCTTTGGTCTCTCTTCTCCTTGCGGAAAGCACGGAGATCACGGACGTAAAATACAACAATGTTGTAGAAGTTTAGATCTGGTGGGTGAGTACTAGAACGAAGTTCTTGATATCAATGACTTTTGGAGCAAAAGAATTGGTCTCTTAATCTTAAGTAGTGGTACTTAAGGATGATAAGAACTGAGATTTAGTGGAAGAGTACTAGAACGGGGTCAATGATCTTTGGAGCAAAAAAAATAGTCTTCTCAAGACAAAAACATCGATATACCAAACATTAAGATCGGACTGTATATGTTGAAGATATGACGAAACATTTGGTACAAAAAAATGTTCGGAATTACCTTCCAAAAATGCTTCGAATTACATGATGATCAGAAATTTTTTTCTGGTACGGTCTAGTACCTATATTAAAAATAAATGGTTTTTTGTTTGTTTATTTAGTTTGTTCTCTCGCCGTGCCTCGACACTGCTGTTCGTGTTGTGTTGTTGGTCATCGTTACGCTGGTTGACAAGCATTTTAACATGTTAACATATTTTATTTTTTCTTTGCCTTATTTTTGTGCTTGGCTTGATTTCAGATGTGCACCAAATTAAGCTTGAGTTTAATTTAAAACTCAGGTTATATTTTGGTTATTAAGTTTGTAGCTTTTAACTTATAATCTTGAAATTTCAGTTTTGAGTCAATATTATTTTGGCCAACATTTTTCTTTTGTTTGGATCTTTACACTTGTTTAATGTAGTTTTAATATAACTTTAGTTTATAGTTATGTATTAGTTAATAATTAAGCTTCATATTTTATGATCTCATACATTAGGTACAAGTAGCTTCTTGTTATTTTAAACTTTTATGTAGACACCATTTCATTTTCTGTTAAGTTTATTTTTTTCTCTTCAAAATATTCATTTTATTTTAGTTTATTTATATTAAACAAATAAATCTTTATCTTAGTGGTTTTCTTGTTATTAAGATTTTCTTTTTTTTTCATTATTTATAATACAACTAAATTTGATTAAAATATTTAACAATTACAACATTTTTAAAAACAATTTTCATTTTGTTGTTATTTTTTTAGTTTTTTTATTTTTTATTTTATTTAAGCACTAAGTATTGTTACTTAATTAAAGTTTGTTTTCAAATTTTCTTAGCTTCCCACGAAGTTACTTTTAAGAATTATCACCAGCAAAAGAGAATTATTAAAGAGGCGTACCCGTAATTCAGCACTCGGCCTCAATTTTTGTACACGGCACCCAGTTTTGAACACGGCTCTGTATTTTTGCTAAGAAATGGTTTTAGGGACATTAACATTGCCATTTGGGATTGAAACAGCGTGTACTGGATTCAACCCGTTAATTACTATCATCATTCAACATTAAAGTTTTAAAACTGCGTACATAGCCCGATGTGTGGAGTGCCCTCACTCCGGCACTGTCAACCTTTCCTAATGGACATTACTGTTTATGTAAAGTTTTCTGATAACCTACGCACTGTGTTAAACTCGACTCAGCTAAACAATTATGTTGGCAGTCAAAGTGTTATACTGAGCCTCTGCTAAGCTCGGACTTTATCAATGTAGCTCTGTAAACGGAAAAACCTCACAATTGTTTACATTTACAGAATTTTATTTTTAGATTTAGTCTGTAATTTGTCTTAACAGATTCATTGTAAGAGTTTTTTAACATACTGCATAAAGTTAACAGAAGGTTCTTTTTAGACTTACAGCCCTTTTCTGGCAACTTGACAATAGTCAACCAGTATTTTTAATATTTCTATGTGTTGGTTGCAATTTGTTTATTTCAAAACAAAATTTGAAGCTCAAAAAACAATATTTTTTTATAGGACCACTTATTATGCAACTATAAAGGTTGGACTTATCACCTTAAACTTGGAATTTGTATAACGACTTAAATTTACAAAAATGTTAAACATCTACACTGTTTCCTTATCTTGAACTTGCGTCTTTTGGGACCCGCTCATTATGCTTACTATGAAGCTTGGGGTTAAGAAAAACAAGCAATACAAACACTGATAATAGCTTGCTTGACTACTACCGATAATGTAATGTAAATAAAACATGGGTTACGTCATCGGCTTTCGCCTCCACGCCTCATGAACCAGAACGCCATATCGTGCCTACTCCTGCATAAGCGAATAAACGTATCCATAATTTTCGGGAATCCCTGAAAATGTGTTTCGTTTTTTATCATAGACAAGTAGAGTTGCCATATGTGTTCAAAACAAAATCGACTAAATTTTGTAAAAAATCAATAGCAAAGACTACCCGCTCCCTGTAGTGTTTACGTAATTCTTGAATGGCCCCATAACTGCATATTATTTTTGATTACTTAATTTATTTCTAGAAGCCTACAGCTTTAAAGACAATATCCATTTGGCAATGCTTTATCACACTCAATACGGAGGAAAAAGTGTTTAACCGTTTCGGGACGACAGGGATCATTCGTCCCAAATCATTATTTATATTCTTCTCTACGAAAAATTTAATATAGCTGTCAATATAACACATCAAGCTTATGTCAAAAGTCATAAATCAGTTCGCGCGGTTTGAGTTGCTAATAAGACCATCGACAAAAGCTCAAAAAACAAGTGTTTTAATTGTGGAAAAAAGTGTCATTTAGTAAAGTTTTACTCAAACAGTTGTTATTTCATAGAAAATATAATCGAAAACCAATAAAAAGATATTTTTCTGAATTTGCGGCTAAGGTAAATTTCGTGGGATAAAATCATCCCAAAACTGTTTATTTGTGGGACGTTAACATCCCAACCGTACTCATTCACATTATTTTTCTTAGAAAGATATGGACGGAAAACGTAAACGGGCGACTCCAGAAATTGAGGATTTTCTTAATAATTCAAGCAATGATGAGGATGATCCATTTGCTGCTTGTGATTCTTCTTATAGTCCCAGTCAGGAAGGCAGTAGTGCTTTAGAAGAGAAAGAAGACACGGATCATAGTAATGAAGGAATGGAAATTGTTGATGCGAATGAAACTGCAAATGATATTTCCGATGACTCTGACGAAGAAATATTTGAAGTGGAACGTCTGGATGAAGAAATTGTTTCTGATTGGCCAAACAATGTTATAATTTGGTCAAACCCCCTACCAACATTCACACCACGATTTACAGTTAGTGAAGATCGCACCCATGGAGGAATACCTCGAGGATTGAAGCCTGTGGAAATATTTTTCAAGCTGCTGCCTAGAAGTTTTGTTCATCACATTGTTCATTCTACTAATGAAAGGATTGATACTTTCAATAGCAGCCATCCTAAAAACAAACGTGCAAAAACCGATTTCGGCGAAATACTTATATTGCTTGGATGTACCTTTGTTATGTCATATAATCGAGTGCCATCTTTGAAGGACTATAGGTCGAATAGCACGTCATTGGGTAATGTATACATAAAAAAAGCAATGTCCAGAGACCGGTTTTTACACGTTATGTCAAAACTTTATTTTTCTTCCTTATCATTCCAACCTGATCCAAAACCAAAAACTTATTTCGTTGATGATTTGGTAGATTGTCTAAAAAAACTTTCAAAAATATAGATCAGACTCTCCGTTCCAAAGCATTGATGAATCTATGACAAAATTTCTAGGCCGCTCTACGTTGAAGCAGTATATGCCACTAAAACCTGTAAAGAGAGGCATAAAACTATGGATGCGATGCGACAGTTTGACAGGCTATACGTACGAATTTAATATATATTCCGGAAAAGAAGACCATTCCTATCAATCATCCACATTAGGCGAACGCGTTGTCATGAAATTGTCAGCGACTATCAGACACCCTGACACAACGTTGTGCTTTGATCGCTTTTTCACGTCAGCAAAATTAATTAATAATATACCGTTTCCAGCCTTAGGTACTTGTATATCTAACAGAAAAAATTTACCAACTTTTACTGAGAAACTAAGCAGAGGAGAATATGTCTTCAAGAGCAATTCGTCTGGTACTTTGGCAGTGGTTTGGCAAGACACAAAACAGGTTATGCTGCTTAGCAACTGCCATAAAGCTTCAGTGGACACTGTTACAAGAAAACAGAAGGATGGCAAAAAAATAGATATAACATGTCCGGATATTGTGAAAACGTACAGAAATCTAATGGGTGACGTAGATTTGGCGGACAAAATGAGTACGTTGTATGAACTTGACCGGAAGTCAACGAAATGGTGGCGAAAAGTTTTCTTTCGGCTTATGATGACATGCGCTGTCAATGCGTGGATAATCCATGCGGAAACAAATCATCCACGGCAAAAAAGAGAACCATTTTTGGGATTTTTAGTGGAGCTTTCCGAATCTCTCATTGACGAAGGAAGCAAGCAAGCGAAAATACGACGCAAAGTTCGAACAGGACCCCTCAGCACTATGAAAAAACGTATGAAACAAAATCTGGGGGACCATTTACCAACACGAACAAACAAGCGACAACGGTGCGTAAATTGTACTAAAAACGGAAAAGAAATCAGCTTTGCTTTGCCTGCAACTTGGCGTTTTGTAAAAAATGTTTCACACCTTGCCATAGAAACTAATTAAAATAATTTTATGCTACAATAAATATTATAAAAGAATAAAATAAATTGAAATAATGTAAAATATATTCTGATTTTATTATTCAAATTTTGCTTTTCAGGTGTGTTTGGGATGTTTTTGTCCCAGGACGATATCTCCTTTTCGGAACGTCCTAAAAATATATTATGAAATTACTTTTCTTAAAACAACATTAGGAGACTATATCTAAACTCTTTTTTAAGATTGATGGCCACAAAAGTTCTCGTCCCGAAACGGTTAAGGGAGGTTTTAGGCAAACAATTCTTTCAAAATTGAATTTTGTTTTTAAATGATTATTGTTGTAAAACTAATCAAGAGTATGTAAAAGCAAGGCATTGTATGTATGTAAAAAAAATCGAATCAATTTCACCTATAAAACAGATTCTACAGCGCTTCAAACCCGGTTCGCCAGAGCAAATTAAACTAACCAGAGTAACTTTAAACGTGTTCTTCTCGAAGCATACATTTTTAAAACGAGGCACACTGCATACTGCAAACAAACTAATCGACCGATCTAAACTATTTTTTTTAATCTGTCACACATCTTTTACCAAAATTAGCGTCTTTGGAAAATTTCCCTAGTTTTTACACGCAACAATATGGTCAAAAATTACGTAAATTTTTTAATTTTTTTTCCACGCTTTATCATTTTCTTAATTTTCCATATTTCCATTCCATTTTGGTAAATGATGTGTATTCAAGGGCCTACTCTCGAATGCAATTTTTTTAGACGATCTGGAGCCGAGCTATGATGTTGCCCGATTTTCACCTTTTTTTAAGCACACTAATTTCTGCGCCATCTTTATATTTAAAAACTGTATGTTACAAAAAAATTGTATTTAATTTGATGATGTAAATTAACGTGCAAATTAAATTTTTTGTCTATATAATATTTTTATTTAGAAAACATCTTCTAAAATATGCCTTAATTTCAATTGCTTTTGCCTAAAACAACTGCCTTTTATGTTAATGTTCTGATCATTGTTTTGACAGATTTGTAACGGGTTCGAAACAGGTAAGACGAAACAGAAAAGATAGAATTCCGCGCTGACGAACTCGTAACGGGTTAAAAACGGATCCGCATCCGTTTTTGTGCACATTGCTTAGACACAATATAAAAAGGAACATACATGAACGAATGGAAACATCTAAATTCTTAAAGAAAAAATCACTTCTTGATTCCAAATATAATCGGTAAAAGCCGGAATCTCTTCAGCGGTTATTAATATGGCACATAGCTATAACGCGAACCTGAACCGTCGATTGCAAAATGCATGTGGTATATAACATTTTTACACCAAAATTTTTTTATTCAAAAATTTAAAAATTCTCTACCCACTAGAAACTTATTTTGTATAAAGTGGCCAACACAAGTCTGCATACAGCAACGAAATTTTAATTTCTGCAAAAAGTTAGGGTCTCAATCTTTTGTTAGGAGCAGCTGATCTAAGTAGTAGATACTCGCTCTTGAATTTGAAGTTATTCTTTTGTAATATTTTGTATCCATCCTCAATTCTTCTTTGGTACTTACATAATTTTCAAAAGATTTTTTATGTATATTTGAAATTGAATATTGCTTTAGTTCGTTTTTAAAATAAAAAACATAATTTTTAAAAAAAAAATTTTTATTTTAAATTATTATTATGTTTATATCTGTTTGATATAATCTTTACTAATAATAATATCGTTATGAATATTAAAAATTCGTTGCGAAAGAACTGCTCCTAACAGAAGGTTAATGAAATACTTTAAACAACACTAGCGAATGATATCGGCATGCATATTACAAGTAGTACATTCATTCAAGACATGTAAAAAGAGTTCTAAATAATATTAACTTTCTTTAACTATTATGATTTTCATAAAAGGCCCAATCAATCTTTGAGAAAGCTATTTAGCAGACTGTATTGCAGTTTGATCGTTATGGATTTAGATTCGATTTAATTTTTTATAATAAATAGTCTATACCAACGGTGGGCAAATGCGGCTCTTTGTTAAGTAAAGTGCGGCTCTTTTTTTATTTTGATATTTCAAAATACATCAAAATAAATCAAAAATTTTATATACATATATAGTCAAATTCCATGGAATTTCATGTTGTTCTGTAGCTCGGTTCTGTAACTTTACTCATCTCAGTTCTCACCCGATTTTCTCACTTTGACATAATTTTCACTTGCCATATTCACAGTTTTAGCTATAAATTACAGTTATTTGGATAGGATTACTTTTTTTTAAATGACTCGTAGTGCAAATTACAGTTTTTTAAAAATTTCATGTGTGAAATAATAAATTGAAATATTTTTGTATTATTTTAATTATAATAATAATTAAAAAATTTTATAAATAAAATCCCTGTGACTTGAATTTGAATTTGCAAATTAATTTTTGAAAGATGTGGAGCTTCTGTCTCCAATTAAAGTTCTAAATACTTATCAAACATTTATATCGCAATTGAGTCGGCATTTGAAAATGCGAATTACGTCAATGTAATTTTAGCGTTTGAAACTAAAACGCTGACAGTAATATTGCATTTTTTTGGAAATCTATTATTAAATTTTGTAAATCCAATCAAATGTACAAAAAATTGACAAGTCAATTGACGAAAATTAATGAAATCAAATTTTAAAAACGAAAAACAAAATGTGATTTATTCAAAAGTACAAATGCTATTTTAAGTTTTTTTTTTTAACGGCTTGTGTCATTGTAAAATTAAATTGTATTTTTATTATTTTCATTTTAATAAATAAATAAGTACCAATAAAATCAATCTCGTTTTTTAGGGTTACAGTATAAATCTTGTAAATGCATAATTTGTTTTTCATTAAGTTTCTTAATTTTTGTTGGTCATCCTGACGTTCTCTAATCGTAAAAATTCATGCCTTCATGAATTAGAAATATATTTAAGACTTATTTTACTGTATTAAAAAAATTTACTTCTTCGAATAAATTTAAATTCTTTCTAAAACAACTGCATATTTTTTCAAAAATGTTCATTTAAATAGTTTTCAATAACTCTAATCTACATTTCATTTAAGTTCACTTTGTAATGTTTTGTACTATTTAGTAGCTCTCTTAGGCTAGACTTTTATGGCGTTACCTTAAAGTTAGCTTAAAATAATTTTTTGGAAAAACTTCATGATATTCTATATAAATTACATATAAATACATTTTTTCCATGATAAAAAATTTAAAATAATATTAAACACTATATATATATATACGTATATATGTACGTATATTATATATTTTTAAAAATAACTTAATATCTAAACTCACAGCTTGCTGGTAAAAGTGTGCCTATTGACTCCATCGATTCGTGAAAACTGTTAGTAGCCCATGCAGGTTGATAAGAGCTAGGTGATATACAAGTCATAAATAGTATCATATTCTTAAAAAAATATTCTTTAACCTACCTCTCCATGTGCCATCTGCAATTATAGTTCATCATATCGACTTGTTCCTGCAGCAGGGTAATATTTGATGTATTCGATGAATTTGATGTATTTGATTCTAGCGGTGGTGCAAGTGGACTGTGCAATAGTGGAGCAGGAACAGTATTAGGAGAAGTAGCAGCAGCAGCATCACGAGCAGTAATAGTTCTAGCATCAGGAGTAGCAGTTAATTCCGAGGAGACAAGATTAGGATGAATGCGTTTTACATGACTCTTCAGTCCTGGCTTTGTTTTGTAGTCAAGGCAGCAATGTAAGCACTTGAACGTTTTATTGGCATTGTCATAGTTGGGTTGAAGATCTGTCTGACCATGTATTTGAATGCCAGGATGATAGCGATGTAAATGTTTTAACATGCTCTTTTTGGTGGTTGTGCGTATTGAACACATGGTGCATTTAAAGGGACGCAAACTATAACTGTTTGGCATTTTTGAGCCTTCATTGACATTGACCGTCGATGTTAAGTGTTGCCGTCGAAAGTGAATTTTTTCATGCCTTATCTTTTGCCAGTTGCCATGAAATCTCTGTTCGCAGAAAGTACACTTGAACATTTCGTAAAACGGAGCTGGTAGGCCACCGTTTGGGCTGGTTTGATTGTAGCAGTAGTTGCTTTGATTTTGTTGGTCCTGAAAACTGAGTGTGGGCATTTGTTGCATGAGTTGGCTGTGTGCTTCGCTTTTCTGTTGAGCCTCATTTAGGTGTTGTTTCAAATGCTCCATGATTTGTTGATTTGTCTCAAACTGTTTGCCACACAAGAACGGGCAAATGAAGTTTTTGTTGGTTTCCGGTAGTGATTGGATTCGAATATTTATCTGATTCGCACTTGAATCAGATGAATATTCTAGTGTAACGTCTTTTTTCTTAACGTTTTGCTCTTCAGCTTCAATGTCTTCTTCATCACCATCGGACAGTTCTATGGTTTCGAGATTAATTTCGCTGTTATTGTTGTTTTCAGCATTGCTTTTGTTGATGCTGTTATTAGCATTGTTGTTGTTGTTGTTGTTGTTGTTGTTGTTGCTGGTATTGTTGTCTCTGTTATTGCAATTCTCCTCTAAAGTGCTTTCTTTTGCAAAGTCTAACAAAGCAACAGTCTTTGAAATTTCGCAACATTCTTTCGTGTCGTCATTGTAGTTGAAAGAATAATTTTCAATAGTATCTTCTGAAACGCTATTGTTTTCTATTTCTAAAACCTTCTTTAAATCGACAACACTTTCACTGATAGAATTGTTCAATTCTGTTCGATCGTTGTCGTAAAATATTTCAAAATTTGATTTTGTTGTGAGCTCATCTCCACTTGGACTAATTGAGACTTGCCCGCCAACTTGCATTGCCTTCACCTCATTTTTATCAATTTCAGTAGTATCTCCATGCATTTCGCGTAATTGACTTTCGATACTACAAAATTGTTTGAACTTTTTTTCATCTTCTGCCATCTGGTAGTCCATTAAGATGTCCTCAACTGTTTTTGAACTTTCAGGTACATGGAATTTTTTTTGCGTAGAGTTAAGCAGAGACATCAAAATACTTCCAGAGTTTTCCGCTTCTATCTGTTGGATAATAAACAAAAAATGTATAAAGTATGGTATTTTAATAAGATTTTGTGAATTTTCATTGACTTATTAATACATTGTGATGGAATGAGCTGAATAAACGTTAATAAATGCCACAAAAATTGCTGAAACAGCTGGAGTGAAAACGTAACGTGCAAAGGATTTTAAAAAACTCAAAAAATTACAAAGGAAACCACCACTTACAGCGAAACATCAAGCTTGAAGTTTGCTGAAAATCACTTTAAGTGGAGAAAATGATAGCGCTGCGTATTAATCACTGACAAAAAAAATTAATCTCGACTGTACGGACAAGGTTGCCAGTATTGTGGGACAATCCCATTCGTGGTAATTTTTCATTGAAATTTTGAATTTTTTTTTGGGAATTCCCATAGTATTTTTTAATTCAGCGTGGTATTTTTTATTGGCGTGGGAATTCAGCGTGGTATTTTTTAATTGCATGGGAATCTGGGAATTTTTTCTTAAAATTTTTTTTTCACTTTTATTAAGCAAAATCTTAATCATAGTATTCGATGATCGAAGTATATATACAGAAGAGTAAAACTATAAGTTTACGCTGTACATTTCTTCGAACTTTCCTTTAATATAAACGATTAAATTGCATATTTGTTTTAAGAACAAGTTGACATCACAAAATTGCATAAAAACTAATAGCGCATTCTTTTCTGAACAAAATTCTGACCTAAATTTCGAAATTTTTCTGAAAATTCTATATTTTTGCATGCTAAATTATTTTAAAATTCCAAAAAAAGTGAAGTATATAAGTACTATCAAAACAATAATAGACAATATTTGCAAGTTTACTTATCGAATCCATTGGCCAGCAATTATCTTTTAAAATCAAAATTATATCACAATTGCCATTATACGCATTATATCAAAGAGTAGTAAAGAGTTGTCAGTTCTGCACAGTTGCGTTTGTGCAGACATTTGTGATTAGTAAGTATTGGACGAATGTAGATGTGAAGGAAGCAAAGAGTAGTAAAGAGTTGTCAGTTCTGCACAGTTGCGTTTGTGCAGACATTTGTGATTAGTAAGTATTGGACGAATGTAGATGTGAAGGAAGGCGATGAAATCGAAATTTGTCGCCTGACTTTGATCAGCTGTGCTTAGCTGACGTTGCTTTGTGGTTCCGACGCTTAGCGAAGAATGAGCTGTATGAGTGCGAAGAAATAGAAAATAGAAAGCGTGTGATGAAGCGAAAAGAAAATAGTTTGCTATTGTTTCTTTTCGCTTCGGTATGACTTTTTTGTTTCCTATAAGAATCTTGCACTCATATGAGTGTTTACATTTTTTTAGCTAGATTGGATTTGGTAAATTGAATGAATTTACCAATTTCAATCTTTTTAAATGATGAGAACATTTTTATGCCCTCCTTTACCTATAAATTTATTTTAATTCTTGCAGGTAAGAAATTTTTTATTTGAAGCTACATTTTTTATCAATTTCCAGGTACTATGAATTCAGCCAATTTTTTCATTTGAAGCTAAATTTTTTCTCAATTTCTAGGTACTATATGAATATAGGAATTTTTTTAATTTGAAGCAAAATTTTTTTTGCTTCAAACACAAAAAATTCTTACTTGTCTTTTTTTTCCCGGACCAACAAAAGCTTTTTGTATATGCTGTAAATATTGTAAATACATTTGTATAAATATTTACTGTAAATATTGTAAAAATTAAAATGTAAATATTGTACATAAATTTTTGAGGTTACAATAACCGTGAATTAAATTACTTTATGTAATTAACATATCTGCAAATACTGTAAATATTGGAAGTTTATTTAATACTTTCACTTTTCTAGTTTTAAGTTGTAAATATTTACTTTTTTATATTACTTAGGTTAGTTAAATACATTCAAAGTGTTTGCCTTACTTGATAATTTATTACATTATGTAATAAGTTTTCAATTTAGTTGATAATTTATTACATTATGTAATAAGATTTTCATTTATTTTTAAATTATTACATTATGTAATAAGATTTCATTATAGGTTTTAATATATTATATTATATAATAAGCACCGTATTATATTAAATAATAAGAGCCAGTTCAAAAATGCTTTAATTTTTTATTGAATTAGAAGAATAAAATGAGGTAAGTTTTAAAACACCAACAATTGAAAACCAAAACTGCAAAATAAATGAATATGTATGTTAGACATAATTTTGCTTTATAAAATCAATAAAAGATGAATTGATTGCTTTCTTTATTAATTGATTAATTTTATTAATTTTAATATTAAAAAATCTATAAATAAACTCATAATTCATAAAAAGATGAATTTATTGCTTCTTTTATTAGTTGATTAATTTTATTAATTTATTGAAAAATCTGTTTGCTAAAATTAAAAAATCTTTAAATACCTTCAGCAAATAGATTTTATACAAAATTGTACAATAATAAAATCTCAAAATAAAAAAAAAGCAAGGAACTTTATGTCACCATAACAATTACTGTTTAAAGAAGGTAATTAAAATCATAGATGGGCACTTTGCAGTACCAGTAAAATTGCAGTAAAAATAAATTTTTACTGATAATGAAATTCAATTTGCATTACCAGTAAAATTTTACTGATTACTGAAAAAAATTGCAGTAAAAATAAATTTTTACTGATTACTGAAAAAATTGCAGTAAAAATTTATTTTTGCAATTTTGTTCAGTAATCAGTAAAAATTAATTTTTACTGCATTACTAAAAAAAATTGCAGTAAAAATAAATTTTTACTGATTACTGAAAATATTGCAGTAAAAATTTATTTTTGCAATTTTATTCAGTAAGCAGTAAAAATTTATTTTTACTGCAAATTTTTTCAGTAATCAGTAAAAATTTACTGGTAATGCAAATTAAATTTCATTATCAGTAAAAATTTATTTTTACTGCAATTTTTTCCAGTAATCAGTAAAAATTTACTGGTAATGCAAATTGAATTTCATTATCAGTGAAAGTTTACTGATTACTGCTTCTAGTAATGCAGTAAATATTTACTGCAGTGTGCCCATGTATGATTAAAATGAGAAAAAATATCTTTAAATATTAATACCATTTTTGGATTATTAAACAAACACAATTAGTTTTATATTTTGGATTTGAAAACACAACAAAATACTTAAATTTTAATGTTTCAAACTTTTAGATGGTATTTAATATTTTAACACTTTCGTAAACATTCTGAGTTTGTTTAAAATAAAATAAAAATTTTCTAAATACCTGCAACAATTGACAGAAATTTGTATATATATATATTTTTACATAAAGAAAGTATATACATCTCATATATATGTATATACTGTGTAGCTTAAAAATTTATAATAATTTGAAAAGAGGAAAATTGGTACATTCCTTTAATTTACCAAATCCAATGTAGCTAAAAATTGAAATCATGTAAACCAATTTATCATCATTTAAATAGCTGGAAATTGGTAAATTCATTTAATTTACCAAATCCAATCTAGTTAAAAAATTTTGCTTCAAATTAAAAAAATTCCTACATTCATATAGTACCTAGAAATTGATAAAAAATGTAGCTTCAAATAAAAAATTTCTTACCTGCAAGAATTAAAATAAATTTATAGGTAAAGGAGGGCATAAAAATGTTCTCATCATTTAAAAAGATTGAAATTGGTAAATTCATTCAATTTACCAAATCCAATCTAGCTAAAAAAATGTAAACACTCATATGAGTGCAAGATTCTTATAGGAAACAAAAAAGTCATACCGAAGCGAAAAGAAACAATAGCAAACTATTTTCTTTTCGCTTCATCACACGCTTTCTATTTTCTATTTCTTCGCACTCATACAGCTCATTCTTCGCTAAGCGTCGGAACCACAAAGCAACGTCAGCTAAGCACAGCTGATCAAAGTCAGGCGACAAATTTCGATTTCATCGCCTTCCTTCACATCTACATTCGTCCAATACTTACTAATCACAAATGTCTGCACAAACGCAACTGTGCAGAACTGACAACTCTTTACTACTCTTTGATTATATGCTCTGTTTACACCACGATTTTGTGTCGTAAGCTGCGCACGTCGCAAAATGAGCTTCTGTAAAAATATCGCTCTTACGCTATTACCATCACAAATACAGCGTTTATTGAATGCCACTATTATTTCTTTAGTTTTTTATTTGTAAATAGTTAGTGTAAAAGAAGTGTTAAAAATGTGTTCGCACGTTTTGCATCCCTGCTATATACGAACACAAAAAACCAAACTAATATTATTCTAAAACGTTCTTAATGAATTACAAATATTTATATCTGAAGTCACAAAGCACAAATATTTTTGAAAACTTTATATTTACTTTATTTTGCTTATTTTTGATTTCTGAAGTCACTTATGTGTATTATTTTATATAAGAAATAAGTACCTAAATTTTTTAAGAATCGTATTGTGTTGAAATTAACTGTTTATCTCTTTACAAAGCACAAATATCTTTGAAAACTAATATTTATTTTATTTTGTTTATTTTTTATTTTTAAAGTCACTAACATTATTTTATATTAGAAATAAGTACCTAAATTTTTGAAAAATCATATTGTTTTAAATTAACTGTTTATCACTTCACAAAGCACAAATATCTTTAAAAACTGTATATATATTTTATTTTGTTTATTTTTTATTCTGAAGTAATTTTTATTATGAATTTCATGTAATTTACTTACAGTCGAAACTGTCATCTCTTGAGCACTGGTGCAATCAAAATAAACTTTATCTTAATGTTAAGAAATGCTGCGTAATAACCTTCTCCCGTAAAAATTTGGTAACAAATGACAGTTACTTCCTCAGTAGCATTGAACTTAAAAGAGTCAACCATATTGTTGATCTTGGTTTAGTCTTGGACAACAATTTGCGTTTCAACTTAAATTATGATAAAAATGTATCTAGGGCCAGCAAACTACTTGGTTTTATAAAAAGGCATGCAAAAGAATTCAAAAATGTTTGGGTCACGAAGGCATTATACTGCGCGTTAGTGCGCCCTATTCTTGAATATGGACGCATTATTTGGAATCCTGCTTTCGAATCTCACAGTGAAAGACTTGAGTCTATTCAAAAGCAATTTCTGCTTTTTGCGCTTAGGGACACGTATAACCCCCGTGAGTACAATTTATTGCCACCTTATGATTTTAGGCATAGCCTTCTGAATTTAATGCCCCTTTCAACAAGAAGGACTTTACTTAGTTCATGTTTTACCTTCGATATCATTAACGGTGTTGTTGATAGCGAGTATATATCAAACAAGATACGATATAATGACCTGATCAGACGTACACGGCATACACGACTATTAAATGAATATCAACATCACACTGTCTACGCAAGAAATGAGCCGATAAAAAGGTGCTGTAGAGAATTCAATAATATCAGCGAGTACTATTCACCCCCTATGTCTAAATTAACTTTTAAGAAAAATCTTTTCAAGTCCCTATTTCCGTCATAATACCTTCCTTCAAGCAACTAAGTTTGAAATCTTAATCTATAATTAAGCATGCCCACTCCAAATCTTTTTCCCTACTTAAAGCCTAATAATCCTGCGCTCTTCATTTATTGTCCTTTTAGACATTAAGAATTAAATGCTAATATAATAAATAGCCAGTCCAATTCCCTAATTCCTTCTCAGATCTCTCCTATTCTTGTCAAATAAAATTCTTAGCTATACTACTATGTATAAATATGTTAGCATGCAAGTTCCTTTTGTTTTTTCTTTTCTTCTCTCCTTTTCTTTTTGACGTGTAATTGAATTCATGTCGATCAGGTGGGCGAGTTACGCCCACATTGATTTGCATATCTTCGAACACCAAAACAAGGAAATGGGAGAAAGAAAGAAAAAAAAGAAAAAAAAATAAACTAACCTGTTAGACTAAGTAATTTGCCTTGCTTGGCCAATAAATAAATAAATAAATAAATTATTTGATATTAGAAATAAGTACCTAAATTTTTGAAAAATCATATTGTGTTAAAATGAATTGCTTAGCACCTCACAAACCACAAATATTTTTAAAAGCAATATTTTTTATTTTATTTTGTTTATTTTTTATTATTTTATTTTTATAAGCATAATTTCGTTTTAAAAATTATTAAATGAAAACAAACAAATAAAACTCACGATCTCAAATATAAGACGAAAACATGTGATATGTATAACAATCAATTAACATTATGTGAAACAATTTGTTAAAGTTTTGAAACAAAGATAATAAATGCAAAATTTTTTACTATGGACGTGTCAATTTATTTCTGCTTATTTATATGCAAAAATTTCTGGTTTTTTCGTGGTATTTTTTAATACGTATGGGATTTTTGTGGGATTTTTAAATGCATATGGGATTTTTGGAGGTATTTTTAAAACGCGTGGTATTTTTGTGGTAATTTTTAATGATCGTGGGATTTTTTTGGTATTTTTTAATTGCTGTGGGAATATTTTTTGGCTACTGGTAAAGGTGTTTACTGGTAGGAAGTTTTGGTGGTATTTAATTTATGTTACTTTGGGAAAAAGGTAATTTTCGTGGGAATTGTTCCTAATTTTGGCTGGCAACCTTGTGTACGGATGATATGTCGTTTTATTACCACGATTTGAGAAAGAAAGAGCATATCCTAAGTCGTCGTCAATAAGTAATGGTAATGTAGATAAGTAATGGTATGTGCTTTAATTGGCCATTGTGTAGTGATGGGAACTATCGAATGAAAATATTCGAATTATTCGATAGTTCAAAATCATTCATTTATTCGATAGTTTTTTTATTCGAGTTTTTTTATTCGATAGTTTTTTCATTTGCACTTCGTTTGCTTACCTTCAACTGAATGAACGAATCGTGGGTAGCGAAAATTTAACTGAAAAAGTACTTTTAACCGATTGATTTGATTTTAGAATAAAATTATAATGAAATCGCACCAGTTAATAGCTATTTAGAGGTTTTTAAGTCGAATAAATGAATACTTGAATGGATAGCAAAAATAATGTGCTTTGTACTAGCTACAATTTTTATAATTCGAATGAATGGATAATTTATTCGTTAGTAAAAATCGTACCATAGTTCTTTGTAATAGTTACTATATGCTTAATTCGAATGAATGAGTGAATTATTTGATAGTTTCGTGCACTATTTACAATTTTTTAAAGTAAACGAATGAACGAAATATTCGAACGAATTGTTCGATAGTTGAAATCATTCGATAGTAAACTACCGATAGTTAAAATCATTCGATAGTGCCCATTACTACCATTGTGGAAGGACTGAAATTAAGTTTGCTTCCACAAGAGTGAATCGCCAAAATCATCTTAATTTAATTGATAATGAAATAGCTAACCTTTGGTCACAATTAACTAAAACTTATTTATTATGTAAACGAAAAATGCTGCTGTACATTAGGCCTGGTCATGTCGGTCTCCATAAAAAAAAGTGTTTGAAAAACTCGGTCTAAAATATTTTTTGGCTTATTGTTGTACCCTCAACGAAGGATTTAGCAATGTGTTAACCCGTAGGCTTCCGGAAAATTTTTTAAAAACATGCCTTTTTTGGGCACAAACCCGCTTTTTGTATGGGAAAGTTTTCTGTTCCTAAGGATTTTCTAAAAACAAAAAAAAAAATCAAAATGAAGGCTTCAAAAATGATGAACGAAATCAGCATAAAAAATGTTGAGAAATCTGCGAGTTTTGGATTTTTTGTGACTTTTTTGGATGAGTTTTTACCTTGTGCGAGTATCTTTGATAAACCACCGTTGAAAATGTAATAAAATTCTCGGCCTGAATATGGCCGAATGCCGAAACTAGCCGAAACTTTTTGTAAAAATTTCTTGCATTAGTCAATTAATATAAATACATATATAAGTTTGGTTTAATAAAAAAACGCATTGTACAAAACAAAAATTATGAATTCATCTATATTTTGATTTATCGTGTTAACGGAAAACATTTTGGTTAATTTTATGCTTTCGATACTAATTTTATCATCTCTATTGCAATTAATATTAAAAATTTATAGGTACTGAAGCCAAAAATTGATAATTAAACTTACGAACGAATTCTGTGTGTGTAGAATAAATGAAAAGGAAAAGAAAACGAAATATTTCTATTTTTATAATACAAAACCTTTAAAAAAAAAACAAAAATACTTTGATTTGTAGTTATATAAAAATGTACATTGTAGGTGCATACTATTTTGAGTGTGTACGGAAGATATAAAGTATGCAATACTTTTGTAATAAATAAAATACAAAATTATCTCATTTTTTATTATAGCAAACTTCAATTCATTATTATAAACTTCAATATTCAAATAATACTTTTTTGTTTTGCATTTTCTTCTTTATGTGTATGAAAGTACTTTTGTTTCCTTTTAATAAAAAAATCATTTGTAAAAACTTAAATTTTCATATTAATAACCGGCCGGTTTCGGTTTCGGCCAAAATTCCGGTTTCGGTCGGACACTAGTCGTGAGCATTTCTCGTTTTATTGTAGCATGTTTGTATCTTCTTTGTTCTTTCTCAAAACAATTGATTTGAAAAAAAATTATTTTACCTACCCCACCCCCTGCGTACGCAGCTATCTGAATTAAAAAATTATGTGCAGTAGAATCTTTGACAATAACTGCCAAACAATTGAGACCAAGCTGAGAAAAACCCCGATTTTACATTTGATCGTGTGAAAATATTTTTTAAATTGGTTTTACAAATAATTAACATTAAATGAAATGATTTATTACTTTAATATTTAAAGTATTTCGATATTTTAAGCCGCAATAAAAAGCAAACTTCAACAAATGGACTTAAAATACGGTATTCGAGGGGTTTCGGGGGTCGCTAATTACGAATATGACGTCGAAAACGCGAAAAAATGGATTTTTAATTTTTTTGTTTTTAATTTAAGAACCCCCAAAACCCAACCCCCTGCGTATGTACCTGGTTCGATGTCATTATCACTTAATAATTGTGCAAAAATAAGTAGTGCAAGAGTTTCTAAGATACACAAACCTTTTCCTTACATGATTTCGGGAAAACATGTTCGTTGTTTTTTGCAGGAAAATTTAAAAATGCGACCAAAAAACGAAAAGAAACCAAACTTTTTGAGTTAAATTCAGAATAACATAACATGGTTACAAAAAACAGCTGCCTCTATAAGCACAACAAAGGACAACAGAGATATAACAAAATCAGAGATGGTTTTCCTATTTTTCTGGTGTAGTGCACTACAACAAACACTACACTAAACTAAACATTTATATAACTACAACCATTTATTTATTTCAAACAAACATGGAACATATAAAATTAAATTAACTGTATGCAGGAATTGCAATGTATTTGCATACAGTTCGGATGTGCTTTTTAACCCGCTCTTCATTATCATTCCACAATTTTTAATTTAAATTTCAATATTTTGTGTTTGTGCCAGCTTGTACATTAATCGCCAAAAGTTTAACCCAATTAACACTAATGTGCATAAGTCGCCAAGAATCTTAATAATCAATGAAATAAGAAAAGTATATGTGAGCAAAAACCTTATTATCCAACGATATAAAAAAAAAAATAAAAAGGACATCATCATTATCACGCTATCATCGCACTTCTAAAGTAAAATGACTTAGTGTTAAAAATTATATTCCACTACTGACCTATAAATAACCTTTACGCATGGGAGACAATCTTGACGCGATGTAGAGGCTTAAGTTGCAAAGACACAATGGCTATTGGGTTAGCCTTTGTGGAACTAAGTCACTCCCCATTTCTGAGGTTGTAGACGCCATGCCGAGGGAGATTGCGCCGATGGTGCAGGATCTAGGGGTATTAGATCGCGAATGGTGTCTCCTCAGGGTAGCCCACTCCCTTTTGTATACTAGTAGGGTAGGGCGGATAATAAGGATCTCTGTCCGTTTGGTCCTTTTATTTCTCCCCAACTCGTGGGATTTTTTATGATTAAATTAAAAAATAACAAATAGGAAGGGTGCGCTGAGGGGACTAGTCCCGAAGCGGTGGAATCCCAAAAGGATTTAACCGTGGAAGGGTGCGGGAAGCCGCAAGGTAACCTGCCGGACCTGGTGGACGATAAAACTCCGAAAGTAGTGGAATTGTCAGCCAGTCCTGTCGGAGCTGCAGCGCCAGGGAACGAAGCAGAATCGGAGGCAAAGCGGCTCCGTGTTAGGGAGTAGCAGAAGCGGAGGAGGAAGCGAAAGAGGGCGGGCACAACCACTGGGCAGACTGCTTTGGAGTCCTCCGTCAGTAAAATGGCGGACCAATTCCAAAGCATGTCATGCGATGAGTCCACCCCGGAGACGAACGAGCGGGAAAGATTCAGGGATCAGCCTGGACCTTACGGCTAAGTCATTATAGGGGCGTTTACAGCTTACCTATTAATAAAACTTATTATCAAAATGGAAAAAACTTGCAATAACTCCGGTTGCACAACTGTTGACTCCAACGCACAAATGGTTGCTTGCGGGGGAATCTGTGACAAAAGTTATCAAGCCACCTGCTTAGGCCTCTCAAAGAGAAGTTGTTTATTGTACATAAACGACTACCAAAACAAAACGAAATCTATCTTTCGCATGTCTTGATGGCTGTTAAATGCCTCAGTGAATCTAACAATTCAGATTTATCTGAAAATAAATTGTTTCTCAACAAGGTAAAGTCCCAGTTATCTAAGTTTGACGGCATCATCAAGATATCCGCTGATAGAGTAAAGAGTTATTGAAAGAGTCCTTGAAAAAAATCAATGAAGCCAGTACTAAAAACATTGCACAAATTTTAGAAGAACTCAAAACTAGCTCCAAGCATTTAAATATTAATCTCAGCAAAGTACTCAATGCTCAATACTCAGTACTCAGCAAAGTACTGTCAGCAAACTAAAAGCAGATCAATGATAGAACTACACATCTTCGAAATGATAAGGATAGTCTACTGCCAAGTCATGCACTGCAATGTTCAGATCCTCTTCTCTCAGTATTAATTAACATGTTACCGAAGTCGGTAATGAAATATTAGATAGACTCCAGACTCGCCTGGAGCTTGCAGATGTACCAGATGTTCTTAAAAATGCTTTAAGCAATATTGATTACAATTCGGAGAATATCCAGCCTGAACCTGTGCAATCTTCCCCTCACCAACGATCAATATTTGAGGAATTAACGGAAAATTCTATCGCATTCCAACCTTTTCCCACTCTAATTTCAACCCTAACTCCTCAGACTGCGTCTACTAGCTCGGATCAATTGACTCATCCTGCCAGTACTCTACTTAGACAGCTCATTACACAATTTGGTACATTGTGGACTACAACAAAATGGGAAAACAGACTTAAGAAGCTAAACAAAGGAAACCAGTCAGGCCACACTGTATTTTATATAAAAGGTGCTCCTTATCTAGCAGAGGCTTATTGGATTTGAGAATTTTTTAAGCGTTCTTTTGGCATAACGACTATTGACTGCAAGAATATTAAGGCTCACAGTTTTGAAATCAGAATTTCCTTCAAGTACGAATGGTTGTTCAAACATCTTCAACGCAAGCAAATTCTCAGATGTCCACTTCAACAACCTCAAAAGTTCCACCCCTTACAAATCAACAAATATCGACTGCAACACTTCAGATTCATCCATCACAAATCAATCCATCTTACCCTAAAAGATGTTAAAAATGATCTCTCTGCATTCGCATGGCATATACACTCAAAGCGGATTTAGCACCTACAAAAATCTCATGCTTACACAAAAAATTACTATTGCTCCTAGCTCTCACGCTATCACGACCCCTATCTCCTAAAACCAGCCTAACCCGTCAAGAGGTACACTTGAGGTATGAGAGGTACACTTAGTAAACTTTTTGTTGATGCTAAATCTTGTCACTTCAATGTTCTTATCTTTACGGAATTATGGTAAAATGATACATTAAAAAATGAGAAAATTCTTGATTGTAATTGGACAATATACCATCATGATAGAGATTATACAAAAATAGGTCTTTCTCGAAGTGGAGGAGTTTTGATCGCCACACACAATGCCTTATCTCCCATGCAACATCCTCCCATAATTGCCTGGAGCTCCGAGTAATAAGAATTATACTAAATTTAAATCGTTATATCTATATTGGTGCAATATATATTCCTCCCAACTCAAAAAAAAGTTCATACAATGAGTTCTATGAAACTATAAGTTAAATTACAGCCACCTTAAACGAAGAAGATAAGATAATTATATTGGGAGACTTAAACCTTCCCAATATTTCTTTTATCACCGATGAGAATGACAAACACCTCCTTCCAATTAATCTTACTAATTCGGTCGACTTTAATTCACACTTAGCATATTTCATAGTAACGATTGTCAACAAGTAGCTCCCATTCGTAACCAAAATGGACGGTGGTTAGATTTAATTCTTACTAACTCATACGACGAAGTCAACGGTCATTCCAACCTATGAAACAGAGCATTTAGTCTAAAATATCCTTCACCACATCGCATTTACATTTCAATTACTTTCTTCCCGTATAATTTTTAGACAATCCTTCAATAATTTTGTATGCTTTTCTTAACGCTGATTGTAATAATATAAGAAATAAACTGAATTATTTGAAATGGGACCAACTATCAGTCTTGACTTTGGACGATGCTGTTTTGTTTTTCTATCACAGTATCTTTCCCGTACTTGATACTTTTGTTCCAAAAATAAAAAAACGAAATAAACAAAGCTCAGAGCTGTCCAAATCTTAGGCAACTCAGAAATCAAAGAAAAAGTCTCTACAAACTCATAAAAAACACTGACATTGTAAGCGATTAAGTAAAGGCAAGATATGCAGCGCTGTCTAATGAGTTTTCAATAAAGTCTAAAGAAGCGTTTAAATTTTACAACAACTTGATTGGTGAAAGAATTATTAATGCATCGAAAAAATTTTTTGACTTGGTAAACGTCAAGCATAAGTCGACCGGATATCCTACAACCATGTTTAAAGGTAATGTTTCTTCTTCCAACAGACATGCGATCTGTTATCTCTATGGATATCACTTTAAAGAAGTATTTCGTTCACCTTTAACCCCAATTCGAATCTCGTTCATGATTCCCAACACGTCCCCATTGGTTTGCACAGTCAATATTACAGAAGAGGGCATAAATAATTCTATAAATGAATTAGATCGCTACAAGTCTCCCGGTCTGGACCTTATACCATAAACTTTCCTCGTTCCGTGCCTAGCTCAATTAATTACACCATTACACATCATTAGCAAACAGGTGTTTTCCCATCTTTTTAGAAGTCACCTCATCTTACACCTATTTATAAAAATGGCGATAAGAGAGCAATCAAAAACTACATAGGTATTGCCTTATGGTCAACTATTCCTAAGTTTTTTGAAAAAATAGTATGTTCTAAGCTCACAGAAATAGTTAATCCACACTTAAATGAACAACAACACGGATTCCGTAAAGGACGATCAACTACAACAAACTTCACAGAAATGGTATCTAATGTTCTTAGCAATATGGAAAAAGGTCATCAGATAGATGCAATATATACCAATTTTAGAAAACATTTAACCGAGTTGATCACGCTATCTTAACTAAAAAATTAGAAAAATTCGGTATATCAGGTTGTTTGTTGAAATGGCTTAGATCCCATCTTAGTGGAAGATCCCAATATGTTAAATTTCAGGGTACTCTATCTAATAAGATTATTGTTTTCTCAGGCGTACCTCAAGGAATTCACATTGGTCTACTTCTCTCTAACATATTTATTGCAGATATATCTTAAGTTTTGAATGATATCCCTCATCTCTTATATGCAGACGACTCAAAAATGTACTATTTTATTAAATCTGAAGTGGGCACAGTTTTTTTACAGAATAAACTTTTATCCCTGGAAAATGGTTGCAATCAAAATAAGCTTTATCTAAATGAAAACATATGCTATGTTATAAGTTTTTCCCGTAAAAAAGAAATACTTTATAGTAGTTTTGAGCTAAATAGGGATGAACTAAAAAGGATCAATCACATTGCAGATCTTGGGGTTGTCCTAGATTTGCGACTGCGCTTTAATCTTTACCTCGATCATATTACATCCAGGGCAAACAATCTTCTCGGATTCATTAGAAGACGTGTAAACGAATTCAAGAACGTCTGAGTAACTAAAAGTGTATATTGCACACTAGTGCGTCCAATTCTTGAATATTGTTGCACAGTATGGAACCCATCTGAAGTGCCTAGTGATAGAATAGAATCTATCCGAAAACAATTCTTACTTTTTGCCTTGAGAGACACGTTAGACTCTCGGGACTATAGAAACCTGCCACCATATGTTCACAGACTAAAAGCCATAAACATAATGGCCGCATTCAGCGCAGACAACTGTCGTGAACTGTAATGGTAGCGCTACCTTAGTTCACTATGTTTTTCTCTGAATGTGTTGCTACTCTACAGTCAGAAGTTAGATTCAATTTAATTTGTTTGTAAATTTAATTCAATTGCAAAGGTTTCTCACTTAAATTTGCTGTGTTCTTTCTGCGTTTATTAATTTAACAGCGTCAGTAACAGCATCTGATAGTTAAGCAAACAGTTGTGTTCATGTAGCATAGAATTTGTTCGCTCGATAAAAACGCGTTCGCTACTTTATCAGTTTTAGTTAGCGCTACCAAATTTGTACCATTCAGCGAATTTTTACACAACAGTTGCCAACTATTGTCTGCGCTGAATGCAGCCAATGCCGTTGTCAACAAGAAGATCGCTACTCTGTTCATGTTTTATATTTGATGTCGTTGCCCGAAACATTGACAGCAATTAATGATCCAAAAACGAGAACTAGGCATACAAGATTTCTGGGTGAATCACAGCACCACACCACGTACGCTTGCAACGAACCCATTAATAGATGTTGTATGATCTTTAATACTATCAGCGAGCACTACCTACCCTACCACCTATGTCTAAATACATATTCAAGCGTTTCCCATCCAAACACTTATTTCCACCCAAGCATCTTTCCTTATCACGATCACCATTCACCATCCATGCCTCTTTAATTTTTCCCTATTTGTTAACACAGTCGTGATAACAGTCATATTTTCTACTACTATGTATAAAATATATTAGTATGAGTATGTAAGTTCCTTAGTCCTCCTAAACTGGGTAGCACAAGACTTAGCTTCTCAGATCAAGCACAATACCTGGGCCTTATACTGGATAGGAAGCCAAATTGGTAGCCCAATCTGCACGAGAGAGCCAAAAAAGCGAATATTGCCCTGTACTCATGCAAAAAGGTGGTAGGTAGCAAATGGAGCTTACAACCAAGTGTTACTCACTGGCTATATCCAGCAGTTGTAAGACCAATCTTGCTATAAGGTGCTATTGTCTGGTGGCATGCACTCGAAAAACAGACTCACCTAAAACTTCACCGTAAAGTTCAAAGATCAGCGGAACTGTGCATCAGTGGAGCCCTAAAAACCACTCCGACAGACGCATTAGACAAAATGCTCCAACTTATACCACTTGACATACTAGCTAAACAGATGGCCGCTAATGCAGCCATCTGCCTTGAAGCTACCTTCTCGTAGAAAGAAGGTACACTAGGACATTCTTGCACTAGAAAATTTCTCCCTCCCATACCTAGGTCCATCGACTACATCACCCAAAAACTATCCTTTGAAAGGAAGTTCGATGTATCTATTCCCTCTCGAGAAGAGTGGGCATTAGGAAACTGTTCACCTCACAATGTCATTGAGATCTTTACTGATGGATCAAAACTAGATGGCAAAGTAGGTGGAGGAGTCTACTCGAAATCATTAAGCATTAATTTAGCCTTCAGGCTCTCTGATTATTGCAGTGCATTTCAAGCTGAAATCTTAGCTTCACTTGGTTAACTTGGCTTCAGGTAAATGAGGTATCTTCCATAGATATTTGCATACTATCCGATAGTCAAGCTGCTTTGAAAGCCCTAGGAACTGTTGAAATAACATCTGAAACAGTTCTCAACTGCCGCAGATCTCTTAATGAGATGGCAAAGCAGCTTAGAATCCTTCTATGCTGGATTCCTGGACATAAGGATTTTCTAGGTAACTGCAAAGCAGATGAACTCACTCGTACAAGTACTACCAAAAAACTATCTATAGACAAGGCAAGCCTTGGTATTCCTCTCACCACACGTAAATTCTTTACACATGAGTTATCCAGCAACAAAACCAACAAAAGATGATCAGCAGATAATACGTGTAATACAACGCGGCAAATCTGGCTCAAACTCACCCTTAAGCGTTCAAAAGAACTCATTTTTCTGAGTAGACAACACATCTCAGTAGAGACCTCTGAGCAGACACGCTCAAAGATTGAACATACCCCACAACGACTTCTGCAAAAACTGTAGAGATGACGAGGAATCTACAGAGGAAGAATCTACAGTACATTTCCTCTGCACTTGCCCAGCGCTGGCTCAAAAACGTTTCCTCCACATAGGCAACTGGTTTTTCAATGACCTTGACGAACTCTCGGAATCTTCGGTTTACCGAATCCTAGGCTTAGCAAACAGCTCAAATTGGTTTAAATAGAGATAAGAAAAATTAACCCTTGGTATCACAAGTGTGTCTCGTTTGAGGCAGCCGCACTAACTTAACCTAATGTAAGTTCCTTTTGCTTTTTCTTTTCTTTTCTTCTCTCCTTTTTTTTACGTGTTCTTGAATTTATGTCATTCAGGTGGGCGGACTACACCACTTCGATTAGCATATCTTTGCACACCAAAACAAGGGGTAAGGAACAGAAAAAAACCTGTTAGAATAAGTATATTGCCTTCCTTGGCCAAATAAATAAATAAATAATTTAACTATAAATTAAATATTTCTATGAACTTAGCCTAAACACATTTATGCTGGTTATTAGAACAAACAAACAAAACAAACACATAAATTATTATATGCATTGCACATAACATTTACCTCACTCACTTACACGTTTATTATTTTCACAACAATAAGGTCAGTGCACTTAACGATTACGTAAATTATTGCTGTTGCACTTTATATTTACATAAAATAATGTTATTCCAACTATTTAATATTATATATAATTAAGACATATATTTATTTGCTCTTTATTTCTTGAGTCTTAAATCCGGTTTTTTTTATTTATAAGCTGTATAAATTTGGAAAATAAATTCAATCAAGTTTTGAGCTTTAAAAATATTGCTCCTTATTTATTTTTCAAAGAACCTGAATGCACTTTCGGGTGACGACGATGAGAAAACTTTTTTTACAATAGGCCAACAGCGCTCTTAAGCGCTGGCATTAAAAATATAATAAAAGCGCGAAGTATTTCTAAAAACGAGTAAAACTTGTAAACCACGTTAACCGCGCATAAATTCGATACGCGCGTCAAACCCTGCACTGGTAACGAAATTAACTCGATTTACATACCGGCATTTCCACAGAAAAGTCTACCGTGACCAAAAATGAAACTTCTGAAAAACTTATGATTTGATGATATTATCCAAGAGAAACATTTTAATTTTATTTATTTAAGCAACTTAGACATAAATTCATTAACCATGATGATCAAATCGTCTGCACTGTTTCGCAAATGTAGTTTTTCTTTTTCGTAAATGTTTCGTAAATTTTTTGTTTTAGTAAAAATGGAAGGCATTGGCTAAAATAATTAAAAAATGGGTTTAGGAAAGGACAATTTATTATATTATATATATATATATATATTCTGTTTTATCTGAGCAGGCAAAAAGTATTCAGGTATCGATGAAGTGTTTTGGTCGTCTGCTGGTTATAGGCTATGTGACGTCATATATATCTTATGTTATATATATATATATATATATTGTCATTGTATAACAATGACAACAATCGACAATTAGGATTTAAAGATATAATCAAAAATTTGCGCTGGAGTTACGTTACAAAAAAAGGAAGTGATTTTTGACTCAGATTACATAATTTGCAAAACTTTCTGAATTGGGATATACTTTTTGTATACAACTTTTTTTTAAGAAAGGTTTTACATAACATAAGTTTATTTTCCAAGTAATCAAATTTAAAAATCTTTTCTGGGTTTTTTTTACTAGGCCTTCTGATCTGGCGTTACGTTACGGAAATTTCCAATGTAGTTCAATTGGGTAATTAAGTAATTAGGTAGTTAAGTAATTATGTAATTAAGTAATTAAAAACTCAATTTAATATATATATATTGGGTAATTAAGTAATTAGGTAGTTAAGTAATTATGTAATTTAGTAATTAAAAACTCAATTTAATATATATATATACTATATAAATAAATAAAACTAAATATATATATATATATATATATATATATATATTAAATTGAGTTTTTAATTACTAAATTACATAATTACTTAACTACCTAATTACTTAATTACCCAATTAAACTACATTGGAAATTTCCGTAACGTAACGCCAGATCTATATATATATATATATATATATATATATATATATATATATATATATATATATATATATATAAATTAAATTGAGTTTTTAATTACTAAATTACATAATTACTTAACTACCTAATTATTCTACTAATTAACTACCTATATATATATATATAACTACCTATATATATATATTAAATTGAGTTTTTAATTACTAAATTACATAATTACTTAACTACCTAATTACTTAATTACCCAATTGAACTACATTGGAAATTTCCGTAACGTAACGCCAGATCAGAAGGCCTAGTAAAAAAAAACCCAGAAAAGATTTTTAAATTTGATTACTTGGAAAATAAACTTATGTTATGTAAAACCTTTCTTAAAAAAAAGTTGTATACAAAAAGTATATCCCAATTCAGAAATTTAAATTATGTATTTTTCAAATCCTTTTTTTGTAACGTAACTCCAGCGCAAATTTTTTATTATATCTTTAAATCCTAATTGTCGATTGTTGTCATTGTTTTTACTTTATATAGTGCTACTTAATTACTGAGCAAATATCAAAAAGTCTTTTGAAAAATTAGGCAGTTTCATTCTTTTTTCAATATTTTCTTCGAACAAATCGGCAGTAAAGCCAGTTTGGAAATGCCCATATGGTAATCATATGGGTGAAATTTCACCCGAAGGTCACTCAGGTTAAACTTGATACAAATACCAAAAATTTCATTAATTTTACATTAAAAATGAGCTATGTATAGCTTTTTATACTTCAAAATGGGTGAAATTTCCCCCGAGGGTCTGATGAGGGTTAATAAATTCACCGCAATTGATCAAACAATTTTACAACGTCACATCTGTTTTCCAAAACTTAAAATGCACAGAAGAATACACAGAAATCAAAATGAAATAGATCTTTTGTGTTTATCTATGTAGTCAGAGATTCTATTCTGTTTTATCTGAGCATTGTCATGCGTTGCCATGTTGTCCATAATCACCGTATCACTGCGCAACAAGTGCGGTAACTGGACCATAAGTTTGAAGCAATAGCTAAGAAAAGAAGTTTTGAAGAAAACTGGCAAAAAGTATTCAGTTATCGTTGGAAGTTTTTGGTCGCCTGCTAGTTATAGTCTATGTGACGTCACATTAAATTTAAAAAAGCGCCCTCTAGAGCAGAGGTGTCGTGGCAGTGAGCTAAATTATAAATTAAAAAAAAAATAAAAAAAAAATAAAGCTTCGATGGCGACGAAAAAAAATAAAAAACAAAAACAACAACATGAGCACACTGAGCTAATGTCTCTTTAAAAAAATATTGCAAAAATAGGTTTGCAGCATCTATTCCAGCAAAATTACTTCAAACAAGTGATATTGAAAATGCTACAACAAAAAACTCGCCACCACTTTGAGTGTGCGCTACGAGAAAATGCCAACAAAAAAAAAAACCACAGCAGCAATAACATTGGCCGCATTCTAGCCGAAAAAGTGCTCAAGTAGCGAAGTAGCATAAAATATTTTCGCTATATAAATTGTGACATCTCAAGGAACATGTTCTGTGAGAGCATGGTAGAAGAATACAGGTATATGCACTAGATGAGAGCATACTGCCGGAATTGTCAAAACGAAGCAAAACTTTTTCTTTATTTTCTTTTGTTTCCATTCGCCACACAGCTAAATTTGACAAACATAGCAGTATGGAAAGAGAGCACAGTCAGCGCTGCATATACCTTTATCCTTCTACCATGTGTGAGAGCATACCATTCAGCCCGAAAGTTGTGGAACAGTTCTTTCCGCTGAATGCAGGCATTGATAGCTAGCTTTCGACGCGAGCAAGCAACAACAATGTCATGTACGTAATTCCTCGAATTACAACACATACGGAAATATTGAAGTTGTTGTAAGTGAGCTAAAAGAGCTATGGGATTTACAACTCTGCTCTAGAGGACATAAAGTCACGAACAAAAAAAAATTTTAGTGACAAGCAAATAAGATATCGTTAGAAGAGTTTTGATCGTCCGCCGAAGAAAAGTTATGTGACGTCACGTAAAACTCAATATGGCGCCTTTTAGAAGAAAGAAAATCAACTAAACCTTTAACTTCTAAACTACCGTAATATCTAAACTGCTTGTCATAATTTGACAAATGGTATCGTTAGAAATGTTTTGATTGTCTGCTTGTTAAAGATTATATGACGTCACATAAAATTTAATATGTCGCCCCCTTAAGAACAGAAAGTCAACAAACCCCTAACTTCTGAACTACTTATCCTAATTTAACAAATGGGGTTTCGTTGGAAGCGTTTTGATCGTTCGCTGCTTACAGGCTATGTAACGTCACATTTAATTGATTATGACGCCCTCTATAGGACATAAAGTCATGAACTAACAAAATTTTTTAGTGACATAATAAACATCTTTGTTTATACTTTGATCATCAAACATTTGATTAGTAGTTCTTACTTTCGATTATATAAAAATGATATCCCAAAAATAATTTAAATAAAAAATTAGTTCAAAAAACTACTAAAAAGCTCGCTCTAAAAATTATGAAACAAGAAAATATTCTCATGTGAAATTGTTATGTACAAACTATTCAATATTTTTAGTCTATTAAATACTAAACTACTTACAGATAATAAATTTTATTGTATTTAATACTAATTCATAGTGATGTTCAGAAGTTTTTTTATGTTGAAAGATGTTGTTTATGTTGAATAATTTAATAGACTAAAAATATTGAATAGTTTGTATATAACAATTTGAGATTAAAATATTTCCTTGTTTAATACTTTTTAGAGCGTGCTTGTCAGTAGTCGGGTTCTAATTTTTTGAACTAATTTTTTCTGGAATAATGTCTTTATACGCTAATCTTCAATTTATTTATGCTTATTTATTTCGATTATCCTACTCAAAACCATTTGTGATAAATCTCATTACTATACTCGTAGAGTTAAATGGATAAGAACAAATTTTTCACAACTGATTACAATACTCCTCCATCGTCCCGCCCCCATCTCCTAGACCGCAACTCACAGCATGATCGTCAACCAAGTTGAGTTTTCTGCACTTGCAACCACTACAGTTTTATCTATAACAACAACATCAATGTTTCGGTCGCCCTACTTAAAATAATGTGTGACAAATTTCATTACTATAGACTCTATAGTATAGAGTTAAATAAGCAATAACCGAATTTTAACAGCACCACTGATAACAAAACTCATCCCTTTTAAGAATAATGTTTTTACACGCATACACTGGTGAACAAATAATTAAACGCAACCATATTTTTCTTCATTTGAAAAATAAGAGAATCAAAACAAAGTAAACAAAAATTATCTGAGAAAGAGCATGAAAATCAACAATTTTGATAACAATAACAAGTACATAGTGTATTGCTTTGATTATTGTAACGGCATTTTTTTAATTTTTTGGGTGAGCACAAAATTAAACGCTTTTTTCCGAATTGATTTTTTTCCGAACGCAGCCAATGCTTAGTGGCATTGCTTGAGTGTATCGACGCGTTATCTTGTTGAAAAATATAATTTTTTCTTCGATTATTTTTCAAATAAGGCAGTACGTTCATTTTAAGAACATCTATGTACTCAGTAAAGTTCATGTGGGAACTAGTGAATGCCAGTTCTAAAGTTGCTTTTAAACAAAAATCGCCCCAAACCATCAGAGAACCTCCTCCAAAGTTTCTCTTAGAGAAATATCGTGGTTCTTTGCGTAGATCTCTCCAGTAGCAATCAAATCCATCCGGACCATTCAAATTAAATTTTTTTTCGTCAGAAAAAATAAACTGAAAGTTTAATCACATATTAAAACTTATTTTAAAAATAAACAAATTATCTTATGTACTTTGGTCCAATCCAGCGCCATGTTTTCATTTGTAAACTCAAGACGTGCAACCTTGTGTTGACCTTTAAGTCTTGGTGCAGTCTTTAAACGCAGTCTTACTATTGCACCCGACTGCTTAAGTGCTCTAAATATAGTGAAACGGAACACTTCTAAGTTACAAGAACTAATTATGGCACTCACACTCAACATAGAATTGCTGTCCGTAGCTACATTTCGACGTCTATGGCGACTAGTTATGCCTCATTTACACGGGTGACATATTTGTCATTTTTTACATCATTAAGTGCCATTATCGTGTAAATGATGTTATTTTGTTTTATTATTTTAGTCATAAAATAATGATTAAAATCAGATGTCATTAGTTTTGTCATTTAAATGACATCGTGTAAACGCCGTGAAAACCCGTCTACTCTCATAGTGACCAAGTTAAAGAAAAAATGAAAAAGTTCATTCTTTACTGACAGAGTGCGTTTAACTGTTTCTAGAAATTTTACTGTTTGCTTTAAAGTTTTTAAATAACTCTGGGTCCTTTCCTTGTAGCTAGGAGTGAAGTGTCGGATAGAAACCACTTCCTTCAGACAAAAAAGGACGGATCCATTCTAATCTTGGTTTCCTCTGACGCTTCGCGTGCATTGCATTCCAGCGTTCTTCTTCCTCCTCGTCCTCTTCAATCAATAGATATGCTAAATAGGCAACAGCTTTTATTTTGTTGCCTTCCATTTGTAAAATAATTTTTAACTTCTTTGCTTTGTCAGTATTTGGGAATTATAAATTTTGTCATTCATGTAAACGCCTACTTTGCTGGTCAAATCATTAAGAATTTGAAAGTTGCCAAAATATAATGAAACGTAGTGACAAAGCTCTGGGCAAGTCACTTTTTTGTGCCGTCTAAATAGCAGCGTCATTATGATATGTCATCAAGTCATTATTAAAGTCAGTAAATGTCACTCGTGTAAATGAGGCATTAGCTTCGATTTTTTTCCGGTGTTCTTATAAGTGCCATAACTGTCCTCTTTTTTCAAAAGATTGTGTTCCAATTTCTGTTCCAATTGCTCTCATTGAAAGACTTTGTTTTAAAGTGCAGTAATTTGGCCTTTTTCAAGGTCATTTAAACTTTTTCCTTTCCTCATTTTTTAGCTTTTTTATGAAATGCACAAAAGAATTGTATCAGCAACTTAATTTAACAATGATAGTAGTTAGACTAAATAAAAGTCACATGCGTTTAGTTTTGTGCTCACCCAAAAAATTTAAAAAATGCCGTTCCAATAATCAAAGCAAGAGACTATGTACTTGTCGTTGTTTTCAAAATTGTTGATTTTCATGCTCTTTCTTAGCTTATTTTTGCTTACATGTTTTCAGTTCTCTAAATTTCGAAGTGATGAAAAATATGGTTGCGCTTAATTATATGCTCACCAGTGTATTATTTGGCGCGGATATTTCTTCTACGAAAAATTCTAAACATTTTTGCTTAAGAAACCCTTAGTCTAAAATCGATTTTGAGCCTTCGGTTTCTCAAAAGAAGGTTAGAATTGATGTTCTACTGCGATATGTGAAAAAAATTGGCAGAAACAGCCATAAAACCTGTACTACGGTGAAAAATTTTGGAAATTTTGGAAACTTCATGGAATTTCCCTTTTTAACAAAAATTTCAAAATATTTTAAAATTTCATCAAAATTATAAGATACAAAAAAACTATGTATGGGTATTTCCAAACTGGCGTTACGGACGATTTATACGAAGAAATATTAAAAAAAACAATGAAAATGTGTCATTTTTAAAACGCCTTTTTTATATTTGCGTAATAATTAAGTAGCACTGTATTAAGTAAAAACAATGGCCCATTATCATAGTCAAATAAGGTCGACTTTAAATGTAGTGCAAGCTTTTTGACAACATATTATATTGAAAAACTGTCAGAAATGCTTATACTAAATTTAAAGTCAACTTTATTTTGACTATGATAATAGACTAATGAAAACAATCGACCATAAGGATTTTGAGATATAAGCAAAAATATGTGCTGGCGTTACGTTACAAAAAATGGAAGTGATTTTTGACTAGGATTACAAAATTTGCAAAACTCTCTGCATTGAACGGGACTATTTGTATAAATTAATAAAATTAAAATATTTCTCTTAGATAATATTATCAAATAATAAGTTTTGAATAAGTTTTAATTTTTTGGTCGCGGTAGACTTTTCTGTGGAAATGCCTATACATAAAAATCGATCAATGTGGACTCCAATGTGGACTCCTAAATGGCTGGACCGATTTTTATGAAATCTTCAGGCTATTTTTAAATAAGCCCTGCGGGTGATCCCGTAAAGTTTTATAGATATATCTTTATCACCAGGTGGCGCTGTAGTACAAATCTTTTACAAAACCCAAAAAATCTCCTAAGCCGATCATATGATTAGCATGAAAATTTGTCTAAATAGCTTCTCAGACACAATCAATTTTTTGACATTATCTATTTTGATCTATCATTTACACGAGAGGGTGCTGTAGTGAAAATATTTATAAAACCCTCATATAGTCCTGAAGCGCTCATTTGGTTAGCATACAAATTTTTATATAGGGGTTTTAATATTAGAGAGCACCGTAGCACAAATCCTTACGAAAATAATGTTTTCTAGAAGATTTGTACTAGAAAGATCAAAGAAAGATCAAAATAGATTTCAGATGGAATTTGCCTAATTTGTGTGTATTGACTGTCCAAATAAAAAAGTAGCAATGTTGAACTGGGTTAAAATTATCACAAGATGCCAATTGTTTTAGGTGTAGATTTTAATTGCGAATTCAGACCAGGGTTTGAAATAGCTGGACTATTTTCAATGCATATTAAATTGCCTCGCTACGACAACGAAAAAGGAATCAGCGAAAGTAAAAAGCAAATGCGAAAAAATCAAAAGATAATTTTGCTTCAGCTAACTGCGCAGAAGGTTCTGCTTACGAAGTTAGCCGAATGAAATGCTTTGAAACGAATTGCAGCAACTGCCAGCAATTAGCTGTTGTTTTCGTTTTCTTTGCTTTGACTTTACTTTTTTGTCGCTCTAGTTCATGCAGAAAAAAGAAAGAGTTAATGCAGAGTTTGAATATTTTTGCTATGCTTGCTTAACAAGCGATAACTTATAGCTGTGGTTTGTTGCTTCAGTCATTTATTTTTTTGAAGCTTGATCATTAACGAAATTAAAATATTTTTCAGTAGGAGTATTCACACTGACTTGGTAGTTGGGTAGATTGGCAAATGCCGTACATTTTGTTTTTGTAAAGTACCTACCATTGTATCCAAGTACCCATCCACCAATCTACTCTAACTGACCGCCTGACTTGTTTGGGTAGATTGATTTGTTGCCAAATTGATAACATTTTCCATGTGTTACCACCTTTTGCAAAAATAGGCAGTAATTGACCTTAGGGCATCAAATTTACAACATTTGTTGTCAAGGCTAATATCTCGAATAAAAATAATAAATTGCCACACCCTAACCTACTACCGCCCACAAATCAATAAAAACGCAATATTTCAGACGAATTCGGTTGAATTGGACTAAAATTTTGTAATTTAGTTCGTATGGTTACTATCGGAAACTCAACCAAAATAGGCGTGGTCGAACTATAACTACGCCTACTTTTTAATTCCTGAGTTGTGCATGTTTTCATAATGAAAATTGGTATGTATGTGCTATGAGACCAAGTGGTGCTCATTATATATATAAATGTTGTCACGCCTACTTTTACTGCCCTTCTATATATATTAAATCGTTCGTGCAGTGTCTCTTAAGATCTAAGAAACGGTAACGCCTAAGGCCACCAAATTTACAATATCTGTTATTAAGATTAATATCTCGGTTAATAAAAAAACTGCCACAACCCCTTTTACCGCGCACAAATCAATAAAAATGCTATATTTCAGATGGTTTGAATCGTATTAGACTATTGGTAATTTTGTATGGTTACTGGCAGCAACTTTACTAAAAATGGGCGTGGTCGAACTATGATTTGCGCCTCATTTTCAGGGGATAAGCGTGGAGTAAATCAAAGTGCAATTTTGGCAGTCGATTTTTCTCGAGTACGAGATGAAGGGAAAAAGTTTGCCACACCCCCTTTTACACCCTCAAATCATTAAAAATGCTATATTTCGGGCGGTTTTGGTCATATTATACTAAAATTTGATAATTTAGTTCATATGGTTACTTTCGGAAACTGAACTAAACTTTGAACTAAACTTTGCCTAAATTACGCGCACATAAAATGGAAAAAATACGTCATAATTAAGAACTATTGCAATGAGAGAACTTAAAATACTAACTGACTACAGCAAACGACAGCCATGATCTTACTGCATGTTTATCAAGCAGAGCCAGTGTTACCATATGGGCAGGTAAAACTTTTTTTGCCAGTTTTTTGAGAGGGTAGACAGTTTTCCAGTTTTTGCCTAAAAAATACAATTTTTTTTATTTTACCCAGTTTTCAAGTTTTTACGATTAAAACAATGTATATATTCAGAGTTGTCGATCAAGTCTTCCGTATTTTTAACCGACTTCAAAAAGGAGGAGGTTCTCAAGTTGGTTGGGTTTTTTTTTAATGTATGTACATCGATAACTCCTAAAGCACTTGCCCGATTGCTACAATTATTTGCCAACAGATAGAGATATTAGACGCGGAGATGCCCGTTTTAAAAAATGGTCAGTGTTCGACACAAGGGCGTGGCGATATAAGAAAAACTTTGTGTATCGAATAGTATTAACACTAGAGTACTGAAGTTTAGTACAGGGGTAGGCACAATTATTAAAAGTTATGTTTAAAATAGTGGGAGGTATTTGATAAAGGGCGTGGCAAAATTAGAAAATCGCTATAGCTCGAATAATATTGACACTAGAATACTGAAATTAGGTACAAGGGTAGGCATAATTATGTAAATTTACTGTGAAGAAAGTGGGCGTTGTTGGACAAAAGGGCGTGGCAATATTAGAAAAATACTGCATCTCAGTTAATATTGACACAAGGGTACTGGAAATTGGTAAAGGGGTTGAACAATTATTACAAATTACGGTCAAAAAAGTGGGCGTTGTTCGACAAAGGCGTGGCAATATTAGAAAAACGCCGTAACTCGAATAATATTGAAACTAGTATACTGAAATAGGTACAGGGGTAGGCATAATTATGAAAAATTACGGTCAAGAAAGTGGGCGTTATTGGACAAAAGGGCGTGGCAATATAAGAAAAATACTGTATCTCGGCTAAGATTGACACTAGGGTACTGGAAGTTGGTACAAGAGTTGGAACAGTTATTACAAATTACGGTAAAAAAGTGGGCGGTATTCGATAAAAGGCGTGGCAATATAATGAAAATGCTGTAACTCGAATAATATTGACACTAGGGTACTGAAATTAGGTACAGGGGTAGGCAGAATTATGAAAATTTACTGTGAAGAAAGTGGGCGTTGTTGGACAAAAAGGCGTGGCAATATAAGAAAAATACTGTATCTCAGTTAATATTGATACTAGGGGGCTGGAAATTGGTACAGGGGTTGAACAATTATTACAAATTACGGTCAAAAAAGTGGGCGGTGTTCGACAAAGGCGTGGCAATATTAGAAAAACGCCTTAACTCGAATAATATTGAAACTAGTATACTGAAATTAGGTACAGGGGTAGGCATAATTATGAAAACTTACGGTTAAGAAAGTGGGCGTTATTAGACAAAAGGGCGTGGCAATATAAGAAAAATACTGTTTCTCAGTTAATGTTGATACTAGCATACACAAATTCGTTACAAAAATGGGAAAAATTGTTATCATAATCTCTAAAAAGGAAGAAATAAAAACTTTTTAACAAAAAAAAAAACCAACTTCAAAACCACTACAAAGTAAAAAATAATTTTAAATTACTTTTCACATTAATTCTTGGTAAAATTTGATAATTTATTTATTTATAGTATTAAATTGGAAATCTTATTATTATAATTTTTTTTATTTTATAATATTATCATATATATATTAATTTCTCCAGGAATAAAAAAGCTTTAAAGTCGGCGCTTATATAATCAGCTTAATATAATCAAAATAAACGCTCCGGCTTTAAAGCTTTTTTATTCGTGGAGAAATTAACTTATATATGATAATAATACAAGAAAAGAAAAAAAATCATAATAATAAGATTTCCAATTTAATACTATATATAAAAAAATTATCAAATTTGACCACGAATTAATGTGAAAAGTAATTTAAAAGTATTTTTTTACTTTGTAGTGGTTTTGAAGTTAGTTTTTTTTTTTTGTTAAAAAGAGAAATTAAGTGGAAAAATAACGGGACAGCTGGAGAACAAAGCGAATTGCCAAACATTTTGAAGGCACATTCAAGTCTGTCCTTTCTCATGCTTTTCGCACCATCAGACTCGATTTGCTTTCTGTTCTTTTTCAATCGCTGGCATTCAAAGTAGATAAATATTTAGCAAAATTTGGTAAGTTAGTTAGATTTTCATTTGTGTGGGATTCTTCGAACTAAATATTTTTTTTAAGGAAAAATGATTGGAACTGCACAAATTTCAAACAATCATCAGAAATGATAAAAAAGTTTGATCAAAATATGTATAAATTAATTTTATTTTTTAGATTTCATCATTTGTGACTGTTCGAAATTTGCAATTTCATTGATTTTTTCTAGAACAGTATTTCCATTGAAATATTTCACAACATGTTTGCGGCTGTTCAGACTTGCCTCAAATGAGGCGGCTCACTTGCCTCATTTTGACGTCTAAAGGCAAAGGGAAAAGCGGGAAGGTGACATGTTACGTGAGGCAAGTATTTTAAAAATTTTACAAATTTTGCGACTCATTTTGACTCTGTACGTCAGAGTGAAGTTTGTTGTGTTGAAATTTTAAATCTTTTTAGTTTGTTCTGGAGCGAATTAATTTTGTTTATTCATTGTTCTTCGCAATTTAATACTTTTTAAATTGTAAAAACTTGAGCATTCAATAATTCAAAAGAAAAAAAAAAAAAAAAAACAATAAACGCCAAAATGATGCAGCCTCAAAGTGAGGCAATAGTTTGTGTGTGAACACCTGATAGCTAACTTATGTCAAAATGAGGCAAGTAAGTCGCCTCATTTGAGGCAAGTCTGAACAGCCTCTTTGATATAAAATTTATTTCCGATTTTGGGTTTATAACTACAGATTTGAGAAAAAATGCTTTCTGCATTTGCTGGTGCTTCAGGAATCGATAAAACAGCATAAAAAACTTTTCTTTGTAATGAAAAGTCTTGGAATTATCACCACATTTCTTAAAATAAATTCACTAAAATTAATGTCATTTATGTATAGCATGAAATTTACTTTGATTTTAAAAATTGGTATTGACATTTGCATTCATATAAATCTCAAATGTTTATTTATGAAAATTTTCATGTTTTTTATGAATAAATTTATAATTTAAACTATTTTAGATTATGAATACGATTATTTTTGTTTTATTAATTATTAATTTAATTTAAATACTTTATTTAGAATACAATAATAAAATTTTTAAAGAACACATTTTAAAAATATATATTTTAGTTATTTTTTTAGTCCCAGGTTTTTTACCAAAAAAAAAAGGTTTTTTTTTCTAAAAATTAAAGTTTTTTTAAATATGGCAACACTGAGCACAACAAACATTTTAGATTTTCGACTACAAGAACTAGAGCAACAAAAAATTGAAGTCAAAGCAAAGAAAACGAAAACAACAAGCATTTCATTCGTCTAACTTCGTAAGCAAAATCTTCTGCGCAGTTAGCTGAAGTAAAATTATCTTCAATTTATTTGTCGTGCTTGCGCTTTGCTTTTGCATGGTTGCTTAAAGCTTATTGAGTAAGTATTTGAAAACAAATTTTTTTTTATTTTGCTGAAAAATAAGTAAGCAAAGCAAAAATTCTTGTGCTGTTACTATTTTGAAGTCAGCAATTCAAACACTGATTCAGACATGAATTTTCAAGGCACTTAAGGCAAGGCCGGTAGTCTGGCGCTCGAAAATTTAAGGTATTTTTGGGTTTTTTTTTTTAAAGTTAAAATATTGAACAACGATATTTAAACTTTTAAGGTATACTGAAACACTCAGTCATCATGAAAAAAACAAATATATTTTTAATTTAAAAAATGGTTGATCATGTTCAAAATGGCGCTCAATGTGACACTCCCAAAGAAAAGGGTCAGGGGCGGTGTTGTAGATTTTTACTTTTCTATTTATATGAAAATTAAAACTAAGAATGTTATTAATCACTATGAGTCCAGCTATGTCTAGAACTAGAAAGAAAAAATAACGTCAGAAAGACTTTTCTTTTGAAATATAAAAAAAAATCAATTTTATAAAAATCATAGGCCTTAAACAATACCGATTTAATAAATATAATTTAAGAATGATAAGTGATCCAAATATTTGTACAACATGTTTAGGGACAACTATTGATGTAATATTTGCTAGAAATAATTATGACATTACATCTATGTATATAATATACTTTTGCTGTTTTAGATATTAAAAACCAAAATTTCATTAATAAATTTCTATAACAATAATTGGAAATAACAAAAATATTTCAAAATTAATGTAACATGTAATCAAATAAAATAATATTGTAATGTAATAAAATTTACTGTTGGGAATATTAGCGTGTCTTTTTTTAGTTAACTTTATGGTATTTAAAATTTTTTAATTTAATAATTTTTTTATTAAAAAATAATCATTACATTATTAAATTTATGAAACTGCCCAAAGCTTCGCCTCTCTCGTGTGTTCAACGACGCATCTGATGTTTTTTTTTTGTATCTTATAGTTTTGATCAAATATGAAAAAATTTTGAAATTTTTGTTAAACAAGAAACTTTGATGAAGATTCCCTTCCAAAATCCCAACATTTTCTCCGTATACACGTATTTTGGCTGTTTCTGCCAATTTTTTTCACATATCGTAGCACCAATTCTAACATTCTTTTGAAAAACCGGAGGCTCGAAATCGATTTTAGACTAAGAGTTTTTTGGGCAATGCTGCTCAGAATTTTCCGTAGAACATTTTTCGCGCCTACGATTTTTTAGTTTTTGGTTTGACCTGCCTTAATGCATATATGTATGTTAAAAAAATCTGTACATATAAAATTCCCTAACATTTGATAACAACACTCCACCATCGTCCCCCCCAACCACCAGACCACAACTCACAGTGTGATCGTCAACCAAGTTGAGTTCTCTTTACTTGCAACTGCTACAGTTTTATCTATAACAGCAACAAAAACAAAATTTCTGGCAACAACAATAACAAAAACAACACTGATAACAAGCACAACACTGATAACAAATGGGCTGCATGTGCTAGAAACGACAAATCCCATCTACTTAACGGTAGTTTTATAATCTCTTCGGCTTGCTCATCAGTCCAAATGAGACAATTTTCTTTATTGACATATCCACTGAGCCTGAAACGTGCCTCGTCACTGAACAAAACTCGGCGCGAAAACAGCAGCTTTTTTTTGAGCTGTTGCGGTGTGTGTGTCTTTCCATGATAAATTGCCGAACAATACTAAATTAAAATAAGATGATAGCGTCACGCATGATCTGTAAGAAAAAAAACAAATTAAAAAACCTTCAAATGTATCACCCTTTACGTAAAAAAAATTCTCTGCAAGCTTTGATAGTAAGGATATCGACAAAAGTTCATCATTCATGATGATGATAATAATGATTATAATGATGCTGATGATAATGATAATGATGTTGCCGACAATGATATGGAAAATGATGATGACACAATCGCAAAACATCCAAATCAAAGTATTTAATATAATTTATCGAAAATCAATTTAAATAAATTTGATAGAACCAATTGGTCCTCAAAAGGATAATATGAATTATTGGCTAATGAACCCATCACTTTTGATTTGAGCAATATAAATGTAAGTAACTCGCAAAGTCCCTTCACTTCAGGTTTATAAAAACTATTGCTTTACAAGAAACCAAACTGTTTTAATGAATCGGATTTAAATGCTTATAAATAAATATTAGAGATGACTAATGCTCATAGAAGAAAAAGTATACAAGGATATAGGAAAATATACAAGAATTATAAGAAAACTAATCAAAGTTCATAAAGTTTATAAGGGCCACGGTTTGATGGAGTTGAACATAAAAAAAGCCAAATTATGTAAATTGGGATAACCCCAACGAACTAGTTGATAGATTACGTCTTTTGATTTAGCCACTCAAATCAATGAAATAGTCTCAAATAAATAACATTGGCTTACAAATAACGAAAAGTTGCTTGTACAATGAATGTCACTATCCATTTCCAATCTAAAATCGATCGGTGATTCCGAAAATGTCAATTTTTTTTCTGTTCCTCCGTTTTCAAGATATTTTCAAAAAAAAAAGGTGGTCCTACTTAATAGCATATATCTCCAGAACCAACTACAATAATCAAACAAGTAAATTATGCTTAAATTATTTTTTATTCAACGTTTACTTTCGGCGAAACAAATTAAAGTTTTTAGGGTTATTCACGTTTTTCAGAAAAAACGCTTTACCCCACCATTTTTCAAGAATCGTAAAACGAACATTTTCGAAGTATCTCCATAATTTTTTGACGAAATCGAAAATGTTCAAATCCGAGCGCATAGAAATTAAGCAAAATGTCCATTCTTGCGATGTAAGTCAAAAACCATTTAAAAATTATAATTTTTGGGGGTGCTGTGAGCCTAAAAAAAAAACGAAACGCTTCACACCCATCACACCCTACCTTTATTAATACGCATTTTAATTTTTTTCAGGTAAAATGGAACCAACAGATCTTGCCCTTGACTGAAAACGACTTCTTTTTTTCAAGTCACCTAGCGAGAAGAAGATGCATTAAAAAGAAAAAAACAAAATAGGGCTATTCCCGATAACGGGCAAATAGCGTGGCATCGTGGCATTTGCAAAATATGATGGCAAATATTTTCAACACAACAACAAAATGTACAGATTTGCATTTGTCCGACTGTGCCAAATTTGCAACACTAAAATCGCATTGCATACAGTCGAGCATGGGCAACACTTATTTGTCAATCAATCAATCAGCTGTCACATTTTAACCAAACGCCGCTAATAAAACAAAATTAACAGACTCTGATATGGAACTCACTTTGATAAATAATACACTTTGATAAATAAAAATCAAAAACACCACAAATACTGTTCGTGTTGTTTTTTTTTTTTTTCTCCAAAACAGCAGTGAGTTTTGCTTGCAACAGTGTTCTAAAAAGTGTGCTCACAGTTGATGGCAAATATTTGGTAGGGCATACATTTGCAAAGCTATTTGCCCGTAACTGGGAATAGCCCTAATGTTTTTGAACTATTGTTTTTGCCGACCGCACACAATCGTCGGGCACAATTTTGTGAATTTTTAGCCACATAAGAAAATACACGCGTTTTTGTCACAGAACCATAGTTATTATACTCATATAGCAAATATACCAAGGTTTCTTGGAAGAAGAAAATGATGAGTGACTACAGAAGAACTCAAAATTATAGTGTTAATATATTTGTCGCCTCTCTTTGGTTGTGCATTTCTGTTAGCGAAATGTTATTGAAAACCTAATATTATTCAAAACACATTTCTTATCCCAATTGACTTATATACTTGTTACAAATACGTACGATATTTGAAGGTTAAACGATTGTTTAGAGTGCAAACAATCAAAACAAAAGTAACTTACTATATCGCAATTTTATATTAAGTTGTTTACAGTATATTACGGCACCTGTACAAGCTGTGAGTCACTCATAAGCACTAGAAGCTCTCTTATTGAGTAACTTGTAAACGTTATTCGATTTTTACATTCACCGAAGGCTCTTAACCTCTTACTGCATGGCATTGGAGCAGATCTGTAACAAACCGCATTAGTTGATAGACAACACCTTCATGATTACATTGAATCACAAATTTTTGCATATCACCGGAAAATGAATAATATAATAAAAATCATAAAGTTGTACATCATCGCATAACAAATCTTTATTGTACATTAAATTTGATAGTGGTCTGCATTAGACTAGACCAGGGCCAATTTTTCAGTGCGAGTTTAAACTCTAGTGAAATTAAACCGAGCTTAACTTAACAAAATTGGACGTTTAAACTCCGTTTAGGCAAAAAAAAAAACACATTTGATATTTAAAGTCAATTTAACGAATGCTAAAATACCTACTTAGACCCAAGGTTCATTTATAAGGTTGTGGCACTTGAGAGAAATGTACTCTTTTTTCGGCTTTTGCTTGAACTGTCAGTGTGCTTTTCCTTGTTGTATGCATTAATTTTTTTGCTTTCTTTTCATCCATTCTGACATTTCGATCAAGCTCGCTCTCAAGTGACACAACCTTATAAATGAGCTTTGCTTAGACCTAGTTTAAGCGTCCAAATTTGGTGAGTTAGGCTGCCCGCAGAGTAAACGCCGAGGCAGGCAGGCAGGCGCAGGCAGTGCCCTGCGAAGAAACGAGATAGAAATATTTTTTCTCGCTTGTTCACATAGTTTTCTTGCGCCTGCCTGCCTGCTTCAGCGTTTACTCTGCGGGCAGCCTTAAGCTAGGTTTAATTTGACTTGAGTGTAAACTCGCACTGAAAAATTGACCCTAAATCGGCTCCTTTTCTAAAAAAAGTTTTTTTGCTTACGAACTTACGAGTAAAATAGAGCAAAGACAGGAAAGTATACAGTAGCCTAGTAAAAGTGGATATTTCTAGCCTGTCGTTGAGTGCGTCTCTTTTTCTTACATAGGTCAGTGAGGGATACGACAAGACAAGCAACAACATTTTAGGTATTGGTAGATAAACGCTAAAAACTTATCTCACTCCTAGAAGATAAGTTCATGAAAGTTAATACGCTGAATTTAATTTTGATTTATATCTATAGAAATAGTTATTCAAATCATGTGGTTAAGTTACGGGTGTGCGTACAGCGCCGTGTAGACCCCGGCGCCCCTGGTGGTCGCCCCCACTAAAGCCGGCACTGAGTGTAGTCTAGTTGGTCACTTTCAAAAATATTCTTTTTTTCACATTTTTCGAATGTATAAGTATCTAAGAATATTGAATTATATTTTTAAGAAGATCCGAGCGGTATAAGTTTTTTTTTTTTTAACCCAAGGTTTACTACTTGCGCGCACGAGTTACATATACCAATAGTTATATTAAAGCTGATAATGCAACCGATAAATTCGAGGAATTCATTGATAAAACTGATAAATAATAAGTGTGAACTGAATTGAATTGCAGTTCACAACAACAGTCGTTGAACTGTATTTCATAACCAAGAGATACAATTGCATAATCAGCAACATTTTTGTAAGTAGCAAGTAAGTTTATTAAATGTTAATTTTTTAGAGTCAGTCTACGTTAAGCAATAATCAAATAAAGTTTTGTCTCCTCCGTTAAATCGAATTTGTTTTTCAAAAACGTTTCTTGACGTTTGAATTATAAAATTGACGTACCTGAGCGCTCACAAAATTTAAACGTCTTTTTCTCAAAACTCCGGATTTCTCACAAAATAGATCAGTGTCATGTTAAAATATTGATTTTTACTATAATTTTAATTTAAATTTTAAACAAATAACAGCGACAAGCACCAACTTTTTAAATTTTTTTGGTTTTTGTTACTTAAAATTAAAAATTGTTAAAAATTAATATCAACAGTCTATTTTTTAGCTATTGTCATACCGAATCTTAATTACTTCGGTTTTTGTTTCGGATAAGCCGTTGCCGAGATATCGTGTGGGAGTCGATCTACTTTCAAATTATGGCGTTATGTTTAAGTACGAATTTTGTGTAAAACACTCAAAGAAATTAACAAAATTTTTATTTTTGTAATTTAAGACTTCATTTATCATCCCTAACAACTTTTATAAATATATCTTTCATGGCAAGCTCACGAGAAATTTCCAAAAATAGCCTATTTTCTTAGCCGACGAACTGGACTACATCCTTAAATGCGCCTCGCTTAATTAGGTTGCCCGGTTAGTTGCACTGAAAAATTGTAAGTCTTTTGTAAAATTGATTTAGTCTTTTGTAGATAAAATTTATTGGATAAACATAAATTAAGATAATATTGGCCGGTTTTTTTTTAGGGCACTTTAAATTGGCGGCAAGTGCCCGCCATTTTCGTTATTTTCAACTATTTATTTTTGTTATAAGTTCAAGCTACAATAAATATAGTATGATTCATAAAATTATTTGTTTTTTTTATACCAGATGACATGGACGTTCTGTGAGATGGAGACCGTTTGGATACCTTTTTTCAACGTAACGTTTGACAGCGTATCGACACTTCACATAACACCAGCGCTGGGCGCCCCGTAGCTCACTGAGCGCTCTCTAAGCGAAACTTTTCACATGTACACAAAGCTCACAACAGAAGAGAATATATGAATTAAATTATTAGCTTTAAGATCAAGTCAGTTTTTAAGAAGGCAACAACAACATCAACAACTCTGTATAGAGTCAATCACTTAGCTGACTAGACAGTCTGTTTCGGAAATCGCTACATTTTCCTCTTCAGTAGTCTTTGAGTGATTAAGCTGTGATCAACTCACTGTTTAAACTTGTATATGAGTGCACAGATTTTTGAATTCATTCTTTTGAATTGTATGGCTGCTAATCATATGACATTTCAAAGCAGTAGGCCATTTATAGATCACCGCCATCAACTCTATCAAGGTTGCCATCTGTTCTAGTTGCTTCTTTATTTAGAAGAGAATATTATTCAGTCGTTTGCTGACAGTGATGCTGTAGAGGACCTATGTCGCAAATTAAATGCACACTCTTAAAAAACTAACCTTTTGATTTGTAGATTTATAATACTTATGCATATATTTTTTATTTCGTAGAATTTCATGTTATTCGTATATATTAGGGTACATATTACCTATTACATATTAAAATTATTTGCATTATTTATTCATATTATTTGCATAAATAAATTTTTTGAGTTTTTGACTATAATTTTAATTATTCGTATATACATTGTGATTTTATAATTTTAAAATAAAAAGAAAACAACAAAATAAATATATCAAAATTTTGACTTTAAATTGGAATGTAATTTCTTTTCCACTGAGAATCTTTCTGTCGAAGCAGAATGTTTGATTTGCAACTGCAAGTAAACTAATATAATTTATTTACTTATAATAAAATGCCGGAGCTTTGATGTTGACTTAAAATAAATAATAAACAATACCGATGACTAATAATAATAACATTAAATAAAAAATAAACACATATAGCATTATGTTTGGGGGTATAAACATAAAAACTTGCAAATCTAGATAATTATGACAACTATTTCGCTCAGTGCTCACCAATACTAGCAAAACAAAATAAAATGTGACTGTGTTAAAATGCCCTGCCCTGCACTACACTTTTATGCAAAAAAAAAAATATATTCCTACACCTTCAGAATCAAAAAATAACTGTCAAAAAATTCAAGGTATTTATTTACTTTCTCCTATGAAAAAAAATAAAGAACATCACCGGGTTTTTGGATCTCTAGATGAGATCCTGCCTTTAAAAGAAAATTTTAATTTATACATAAAATTGTACATAATACAGATTTATGTTGAAAAAGGTTTGTTTTGTCAATTTTGCACCCCTTCTGGCTGTGCACCAGGGGCGGACCAGCCTACCCCTTTCTACGCTACTGACAAGGAAATGTCTCCACGTGTCACTCTCCGATTTTAATGAGTTTTGGATATGTGATAAAAGACAAAATTCTAAGGTTGATGTATTCTTTTATATTTGCTAAGTTAAAGGTTAAGGCTTTCAAAACGGCGTTCGAAAATTTGCAAAAATAACTTTTTTTCGCAATAACTTTAATTTTACATATTAGGCATCAAATGAAAGGTACCTATATATTGATTATTCAAATGTAGTTATTATTTTACTTTTTGTATTCAAATTTAACGGTAAATGTTAATATTTTATAGGGCTGCCATATAAAAGTGGTTTTGTATGTACATTTTATTCCGACACAATTTTAAATTTTTTTAAAATCTTCATATTAACTATTGTAAATATATTTATGCTTAAAATTTGTATTATGCTAAAAAATATTATTTAAATACATTTTCTGAACTTCTTTTCAATACTTATGAATGAAATTTTTTTGCTAAAAATCTGAAATATCTACCCTAAAATCAAAATGATAAGTTTGTTAGTGAATAGCTCTTTCAATATCTAATGGTTTTGCTGCTTTAAAATTGAAAATAATATTTTATTTAATTTAGATTTAGAATATGTCTTCTAATTTGTTTTTCACTAACTCTACGTATATATATTTTTCTTTCTTAAATAAGCTTATAAATTATTAAATTTTACAAATACTAAATCAAATTCTTATAATTATTTTCTTTAATACAAAACTTACGATTATAGCGTTCTTAAATGTGCCATTAGAAAGTACATAAATTTTGCACAAAAAATTAAAAGTATTACAATATTCATTTCAAACAAGAGTTTTAAAAAAAGTCTTTAAAAAAAATGTTAAGCTAATTTTAGATTTTTTTGGAGACATGAAAAAAAATATTTCCTTTCTTTGACATAAAAATTATGCACATATCTTGAAAAGCATGGAAGTTCTTCATACAACAAATGTTTAATACAAAATCGTTTCATATGAAAACAAAATTACTTTTCAAGGTCATTTAAATTTTTTTTGTGTAAGTAATGAAAACAATTTCTGTTCTTTCGGCATCAAAAACATTCGCATATTTATAAAACTATGGAAATTCTTAGTGCAATGCAGTTTTTGACATAATTTCATGGCCTTAGATTGAAAAAAAAAACAATCCGAAATTGAAAGTTTTGAATTTTGATGTAAATATCTCCGTTATTTTTGATTATGTTTCATTGATTTCGTTTTTCCCTAAAAGCTTAATAAAATTAGTTCACAAAAAGTATTTCAGTATTACTGTTAGCTATGCAATTATATTTTTAATTTTTTTTTTTCAAAAAAAGTCCAAAGTATTCAGTTTTTCCTTAAAAAAATAGACCAAAAGTTTTTTTTTTTTGTATATAAACTCATAATCGCATTTTTGGCCACCTATCTTTTGTTACTTCAATTATTAACAAAAAAGTTATCTTTTTACATAGAAAATAATTAACTGTTTTTGCCATCAAAAAACAAGACTACCCCCTTTGATTATTTCGGCAAAATTAAGTTTTGGAAAAAGTTCCGAAAATGTATTTAAATGATATCATGAAATAAATATATTTACAATAGTTAATATGAAGATTTTAAAAAAAATTAAGTTTTTTTTTTGGGAAAACAATGTACATATAAAACCACTTTTATATGGCATATATATATAATATATATATAAACATAAAGTATTAACATTTACCGTTAAATTTCAATAAAAAAAGTAAAATAATAATTACATTTTAATAATCAATATATGCACAACAATAGTAGATTTTTTTAATTAAAAAACTTTAAATTAAAAAAAGGTAACTAATTAAATTATATAAGGATTCACATACATAAGTATGGTAAAGAAAAGGGTTACGTAATCATTTACCAAAATAAGAAACCTTTCAGTATTTCTTTAAATTTTATGTTTTATTTTATCCAAAATTAAGAAATAGCTGCTTTTGGACAAATGGAATCTTCTAATGAAGTTGTCCTCGTCATACTTTTCAATGTACTGGATTAAGGCCTAGGCCCGTGAGGCCCGGCCTAATTTATTTAAGTATTCTTGACAACTTTTGAAAGGGACTGCAAGGTTTTATGGAAATGCAAATTGGACTGACTTAAATAATTTTTATAACAACTTCAATTGGAAATTATATTTAACTGATATAAAAGAGAATGCTGCACTGTCATGGTACAAGAAATATTTTATCAGGCATGCGATCTATAATTGCCAATAAGATGAGAAACATTAAACTAAAAGGTCACTCATGACTTAATAAGAGTTTAAGGATTGCAGTCATGTCTAATAATGGAAGCCATTCAGAATTGGTGTTACCACAAGAATAATAATAGAAATTGTTGGACATTTGTTAAAAGAGTAAAGAATCAGACATTGTCATCGGTTCCAACTCTTTTAAAAGATGACCAAATCTTTACTTACTCGGCTGATAAAGCGGACCTATTGGCTGGATTGTTTGCACAAAGTTTCACTCTCTTGGATAGCAATCAGCCACTGCCCTTTGTTGAGGGTTGATCTTCTGCAATGCAAGAAATTTACTTTTGAACTAGAGCAGTTAAAAGGCTTCTTGCAAGTCTTAACATAAACAAAGCTTCTGGTTCTGATGGAGCAACACCAATTGTGCTTAAAATGTGTGCTTCTTCTCTGGCTCTGCTTTTGCACAACCTTTCAAACATCTCCTACATAAAAGGAGTATTTCCATCTTGTTGGAAGGGAAGGTCGAAAATGTGCAGCCAGTACCTAAAGATGGCGATGCCATGAACCCTGCAAGCTGCCGACCCATAACGATATGCTCTACGCTTTTCAAAGCTATGGAGAGCGTAATAAAATTTTACATTATGAACTATCTAGAGCACAACCCACTGCTTAGCGATCGTCAATATGGTTTCCGTGGGGCCTACTGATGACCTTATAGAGTTCTTAACCAAAAAATGGAAACAATGTGCTCTCTTTTTCGGAGAGAACAAGGTTGTTGCTCTTAATATTTTAAAGGCGTTTGACTTAAAACTAATTCCATATGGTGTTGGTGGTAACCATCTGTTCGATTTTTCCTCAAAGACAGAACGATTCGTTTAGTAGTGGACTGTATTTCGTCCAAAGGGTTAGTTCCACTGCTAATCTTGTTTCTGGTTTTTATAAACAAATTTCTTTCATTGACACATACATCCGTTTGTTTGCGGACTTTATTTGTCATTCATACTCATTCAAAAAATGCCCAAGCTTTATAAAGATTGAGAGGAGAAGGGGGAAAAAGTGTTCAGGAAAACGCTCGTTTTCTACATCAAAACGAATTAAAAACTATTTACGGGCAACTATGACGCCTTATTAAAAATTGATACAGATCTAGCACAAATACATTGTTATGAGAACGTAATAAATGATTTCGCAGGAGCATATAATGAAACTCTTTATTTTTATTATGTTGTATAAATCTCTATGTAATGTGCTAGGGCGGCAAAACGCCTAAATCCGACACTGTATATTTGCATATGCTCTTCCTCTACTTTGGTGTAAACTTAAATAAGAAAGAAACGTATGCCTTGCAATTCTGTATATTTTGTGTACAATAAATAAAAAACTGTTTACTCTTATCAACTGTTCTTCCGGTTAGCAGCTAACCGAAACCACAACTTAACCTAACATTGAGAAATAGCTTTTTTGCTAACTGCTGGTTAAAGATCTGATTAGTGCTTTACGGGACATTGAGAAAGCCACCCTAAGTCTGATTAAAATGTTTTGAGAAATATAGCTTCAAAGTTTTCAATCGCCATATGAGTTATATGAAAGGGTCTTTTGTTTTTTTTTTTGTCATAACTCTAACTTAAATCATGCTAGAAGCTCCAGATTTTGTGTGTTTATAGTGCTATATGTGTGGAGCACAGGCACTCAATAACTTTTGCTCAAGTCGATTTAAGCGATTATTGCTTATCGGCACAAAAATATGTACAAAGAATAAGTCTAATTAATTTTACTTTACAGTTTTTTACATAAATAAAATATTTAACTTGATAAAAAAATTACTCATTATTAGACATCTATCCACAGCTGTATATACTTGTCTATACCTGCCACCATGAGAATCCGCAGGGGGGGGGAAGAGTAGGGCGCTTGCCCCCTAGGCAGTGAGAATTTTTATATATCTTCATACTTAATCAAAATGCCGTAAGCTATAATTAAAACATTTTACGGGAGACTCAAAAAACTTTCTAAATTGTAATTGTAATTGTACGTTGCACTCAAACTTAGGGATTTTAGAACTTTTTAATAAAAACGTTGTTTTTAGTTGTAGGAGTGTAAAATTAAGCAGGAAAATGTATTTTGATAAGGTGCATCAATAATCAATAAAAAAGTCGACTTTGAGTTTATTGTAACTTACGGCTTTTGTATTTTATATGACGATACTTTCATTATACATATATGTTAATATATTTTTAAGAGAACTCAAAAATACTTTTTTAAGGCATTTTTATAAATAAAGCTAAGCTAAACCATGCATTTTTAAATAGTATGTTGTACCCATCGCAGTAATAAGTTACGATACCATTTCATTTACCCTTGTTTCACAGGAACTTTTCAATACGTATTCTTATACTCAAAAAATGTTGTGTGTAAATATTACTAAAATCTGCGTCCATTCTACGAATATTATTCGTAGTTTTCAGTCACGATTAGGATTCGTAGATTGGGCATAGTTTGGTACATATTACAAATATTTTATTCGTATTCGTACAAATACAAATGTATATTGTACGAATACATTTGTTACATTAACTGATAACGTTACTAACAACAAAACATTCTATCAGAGCTGGGATTTGAACCACGGGTTTTTAGCTTAGATTGCGGGTCACCTTGTAATCATACATTTACTTATATTCGGTAACTGTTTAACAAACCAGGCTGAAAGATTTCGGTTGTAATTTTTTTTTAACTCAACTAATACTAAATAGTACGAAGCCATTAGTACGAGAAATTTACGAATGATAAGGAATGATATCCCTATTAGTCGAAGATGATTCTTCAGAGCAACAGATGGTAAGAGGCATTTAAGCCAATATCGCACATGAACTTGGACGATAAGCAAATTTATGTTTTAAAGTAATTGAACACAGGAAAAAAACAAAGTAAAATAAATTTAAAAAACTATATGTTTTCCCAAAAGTCGGCTTAAAAAAATCGTTTTTCTGTTATACAGATGATCCAATTTTGATAATTTTTTAATTTTTTTGTAAAATCAATGATATTGCTAACCATCTTGTAGCATTTAAATTTGAGAAAATTGCAGCGATCGCCGCGAGGGCAAAGCTTCTAATTCAAAAGCGAAAAAATAAATTAGTAAATTCTGAATCAAGTAGGCTAATTTTAAAAAAAAATCTGATGGCAAATTCTTGTTAAGAAAACGCTTTTACATTTGAATATCTTAGATCAAAAGTTGTTTATGACTAAAATTTAAATAAGAAACTCGATTTGAAACATTTGTTTTATACATCTTCAAATTCACGTTTTTTAACAGGCGTCCACCCGTTTCGAGAATTTTCTGGATTTTTTCGCATCACGTGTTTATATTACACCCAGGATTTAGAATCAAGCCTTGCAGGGAGGTTTTGGAATATGTTTAGAAAATGAATGGAGCCCAAAACCTATCCATACATGTACCTTTTTAGACATATATTCATACTTTTAAATTAAAAAAATAAATATTTTAAATAATTCATACAATAGGTATGTTTTCAAACTCGATTTCAGTAACTTGTATGCTGCTAGAATTGATGCATGCTAAAAAAAAATAAGTCAGTTGATATCCATGCGGGGAACATTTCAAGAATAGCGACAACTCTTATTCTTAATTTTTGCGGATTATACACGGATAGAAATAATGTACTTTTATTAAGAACAAAAAAAGCTCAACTGAGTTCTACTAGCAACAAGTAGAATTTCACTTTACTTTAGAAGGAATCAGAAATTTGAGTTTCTTGCAACAAGAAAATAATTTACTCTATATGCTTAATCTTGAGAAATTATTTTCTTAATGTAGTTATGCATATTATTTTAACAACAACATAACAGTGTGAATGGCTCAGTTGTCTTAGGCTTTAGTATTTACTCTTATTTTTTTCGGAATCTTCAGTAGTGGGTTCAAATTAAAGGTCTGCAGCGAACCGTCCGTTTTACTTGTACAAACAGATATAACAAGTAAAAACCTGATAATATTGGTACAAATACAACAAGGAGTAGAACTGAACATATGCTTATATGCTTTGGAATGAGCAGAGAGCTTATCATCTCTTTCTCTGGCTCTCATTGTAGTGTAAGCTTTTTTTCTCTTTATCTGTTCCACTAAGTGGAGTATCTGTTTTAACTCTTTTTTAAATGGATATATCCATTCAATTTGGAAATTCCAGATCGTTCTCTTTGTATTGATGTTGTTGTATTGATGTGTTTTTCTATTTCTATTCTACTAAAAAAAAAGTAATGGTGAGTGTCTTTCTGTGAATGGACGTATTTCGTATTTTTGGCAAATTTAAAATATAAAAAAGTACTTAAATGCATTGTACTTATATAAACTGTTTCTTTTTTTGTTGCTTATTTCGCTCTTTATTCTTTATGCTTGCTACGTCACATACTCCAGATGTTCCAAATAAAGATAACAGTATTATCGATATATCTGTTTGTTCTGTATGTGCTCAAACTAGTATTTTTGATACTTGATAATTTCACTCTCTCATACCTATTCCATCGTTATCTAAAAGAGATATATTCCATGCATACTCAATGCTTAGAGAGCGAAACAGATACAAGTAGATATAAGAAAAAATAACAACACACAACTGGTGTACTTGGATGATTCTTTGCAGAGCTTTAGTTCAAATCCCATCAGAGACATAATTTTTTATTCTTAATTGCTTTTAGTTTTGCTTTGATTTTTTTTAGTTTGTTCTGTTTTTTTAATTGAGCTCGTTCTATTTTTTTGCATTAATTTCTTATAATAGCAAAGTGAACGCGTTAGTTTTCTTACTCTGTGCTCGTACGTTTATTCCTAATGAAGCAAATCAGGCGAAGAAAATTTAACAACTGCGATGGTGGAACGGATAAGCCTATGCACTTACAGTCACGCGGCCGAGGTTCAAGTCTCCGGATAATGGTAGTTTTTAACTTCAATTTAATTTAATGTTAATAATACACGTAGAAATCTATTTAAGAATCTACGTAAGATTTGCGCTTATTTCTCAGTCACTTCAAAATTACGCTATATATCAGCTGAAAAACTAATTCTGAATACCAAGCATATTGAGGCTTGATTTAAGTAATTTTTGAATGGAATATTTATTAATTTTGATATTGCAGGAAATATAAGCTTGAAATTAAGAAAATTTCGACTGGAAAATTTATTTTAATATCGCAGAAAATATTGTCTTGATTTGAGGCTATATTTTCTGGAGTGAGAATTTTGATAGCTCAGCAAATATCCGTTTAATTTACGTAGATTTTGCCTGGAAAATTTATTTTGATACTTCAGAAAATAATTGTCTTAATTTAAGCTTATATTCGCTGGGCGCTATCTGTGGCCGCGGTTTTCTTAATCCCTACTGAATATGAGTATATTTTTCTATCCGTATATAGATGTTTACCTCCTAAACCCAAATCTGATAAATTTCAGGGCGCTCGCAATTGGTTTATGATTTATAGGCCTCCAAAACTGGAAAAAAAAGGTCTGAAAATCTTGCTGGTTATATTCATTTTTAAAAAAGTAATATTGGAAAATTTTTGTATTCTTATTTGAAAAGAGGAAAATTTCGGGGCCAAATAGTAGTTAACGTCATTTTATTTGAGGCTAAAGGAGACATCACATAATTTAGTTTACTAAATTACTAAGAATATTTGTTGAGAAAAAAGTTTTACATGGAAATTACATGGAAAAAAATAAATTTGAAAATGTTTCGGCCATGATACGAGAAAGATTTTTCCCCTCTTTGAAATGCATTTAATTTTCTTATGTGTACAAGCGTGTTTCAGTACCAAAAATCTCAGAAAATAGAATTATATAGGTTACATTTTCTTTATGTGCATTCTAGACTCCTTTACGCCTTTGTCCACCCTCCCTAGAACAAAACCTGCGGACGCCCTTGCCCTGCCTCGACTCCTTCTGGGCGTTACAAACTGAGTAACAAAGTTAATCTAACCCGAACGCAGTACGCGTGGGGTCATAAAACATGTTTAGCTCAAAGCGTCTCTATTTTGTATACAAACCGAATAAACAGAAGAAAAAAATATTTGAGATAACCTTAAGAGATAACCTAAAGCAGAAAAGGGTTAAAAAACAGTGACAAAGCAACACTCCGAAGCTAATATTTATGTTTGCTCCCAGTCTTAAATTCTTTTCATTTCTTTATTCAAGTTTTATTTTATAATTGCTAATAATTTTGAACCTTCTTCATGTATGCGAAATATTGCACAAAACATGACTGAACAAAATAAAAAATAAAACTGAGTTTAAATCGAGCATTGCGGTTGTTATTCGTTGAAATTCAAGCAAGGTTTGCATTATTCTTCATCAAGACAGTACTTGCAATAACTTAAGAACTCATTCCAGCCAGCCTTTATTTACTAAACTGTAAAGTCTGGAATGAGAAACGGGAATAAAAGTGAGCTTAAAAGAGAACGAAAAGTTAAATTAAGCTTAAGTTGCAAGATTTCAACAATGGCCTTAATTTCATCGATACCTATATGCAAAAATAAACAAAAAACTGCAAAGTCAGGTAAAATAAAATAATTTGTAGAAATGTACTTAAGAATATACGAAGAAACAAATCGTCGAAAAGCTTAATATTTACAAACTTTTTCTCAGAATATTAACCCTGAAGCATCGAGAGGTTCCGTTTTTTTTTTAGACTGAACCAACGGTCAGACCCTATAAATGCATATGCATTGTGTTGATTCGGAAGATGGGTGATAGTTAGTTGGAGCGTGGATAGATGGAAATCCGCGGCGGAAATATATGGAGGAGAATATGGCTACACGTGCTATTACAAAAGTATGTATTATTTATGTAAATAGTATGAATATGTTATGATGTCATGTTTAAACTCAGTCTTCGAGGCCGCTGATCAGGATGGGTCTAAAAATTAATTTTGTTTTTTACTTAATACGAACATGTTTTTAGTGGGTTAAAAAAAACTAGTTTTTTATTAATGCAAGATTAGTGCAGAATTCATTAAACAAAAAAACTTCGAAAACTTTGTAATATTTCAGTTTTTGAATCTTTGTTATTTTTAAATCTAAAATGCAAAAAAAATTTTGAAAAAATTCACAATAAGCATATTTCGTTTATAAAATTTTTTGTGTATTTTTTGTAAAATTTTATGAGTAAAAAAAATCAAGAATTTATTTTAGAATGTAAAGACTAAACTTGGCAATACAAAAATTATTTAGGAAATTCCGAATTATGCTTTTTGAGTACAAAATCATAAAGTATTTTTTGCACCGTATTACAAAGAAAACAAATAATATCTATGAAGGTTAGGAAACTTTAAAAAAGTTTCTAGTCTTTAGAGATCATAAGACAATTAAAAAATTCTAACAATAAAAAACACCTTTAAAAAAAATAAAACAAAATAATAGGATTTTTGAAGTTTGTAATGTAATGTAATGTAAGTAGAAATGTTAAACTACTGTCAGATTCAATACAGAAAAACCACTTAAAAACAAAATTAGGGCATGAAACCTCATATTTGTATTATCCTTGGTTTTCAATGGTAAGTTGTTGTCAATCAAATAAAAAATGACAACACGTTGATTTCTTTTTACTTTTGACTATGTTCATATATGAAAAAACCTTAATTATTGCTTGAAGCTATGCAAATAGATTATACCTTAATAGTTTTATTTAAATGGTATTTTAGGCAATTATGTTTTATGTAGCCAGAAATATCCCAAATGACTCTTTGACTCAAAAATTTATTTATTTTAATTAAAATTTATCAATACAATATTAATTTATTTTCAATACTATACTTAAGATAAGAATTTTTTCTTAAAATTAAATATGTTTTTATTTAATTTAGAATGTTACTCCAAACATTTTTTAAATTACAAAAAAAGCCAAAATAGATATTAATATGTTTTTTTTTTATCGATGACAGAGCAAGCTAAAAAATTCACCACAATAAGTAAATTTGGTAAACATCGAATCTTAAACCAGTGTGACAAATGAAAGTTTTTGATGAAACTCAACTCTAAGAGAAGTTTCAAATTGAGATGCGGTTTTAAATTTACATGTGTAACTACATGTGTAAATTGTGGTCGAATACTGAATTCCGAGGCTGTGCGATCTATAACTCCAAAGCTATTCGATATCGCAAATTTGGGTTGTGTGAGAGCAGCCATGGCCCTTGTCTAACGCCCATTAAATATTATCAGTGAAACGGAACGTGTAAATGGTGATCTTATATAGATTTTCGAGGTTGTTTGACCTATAATTCCAAAACTATTCAGTATCGCAAATTAACGCTATATGGGAGTTTCCACGCCCCTTTTTCAGAGTTGGGCGTAGTGCACTAAATTTGCAGTTTCAGCTTACATGTAGTGATAGTGTTAAATTATTTTCTATATTCTATTGTAACTACCACTCAATTTAGTTAAGTGCAACAATATAACACTACCACCAAAATCCCTAGTAATAGTGAAGAGATGCTTCACTATCACTAAGCTGGTAAATAAATAGTGAAAAATAGAATTTCTTTTAATATATTTTAGTGCTAGTGAAAGGCTGAGTGCACTCAACATTTAGTGCACTACGCCCAACTCTGCCCTTTTTCAATGCAAAAATCCTCCTTGGTATGTGTTTAATAACATCCTAAAGTTTCATGAAAATCGGTTCAGACACATGAACTATGTTACCAAATTTTAGTGTTATATGATAAGAACTGTCTGATATATAGAAGTCCTCTTGATTTGTGGGCGATAAAATTTGGCGTTGCAGCTTTTATATATATAGTGACAGCCACTTGGGGCACCTACATACCAAGTTTTACTTTAAAAACGTGTACAACTCCGGCATTAGCATGATTTCGAAAAAGTGGGCGTTAACGTATTGAAACCACGCCCATTTTTTGCATAGTTCTCGTTAATAACCGTCCAAGCAAAATTACTAAATTTTAGTCTCAAAGCCCAAAAATACGGTGATGAGTATATGACAACCTGTCCTAAATATACCCCTTACGCAGTATAAATATAGTAGTATAAATAGAGTTCGGACCCTAAAGTAAAATTATTCCCATAAATAAGATTTACCGAAGGATTTATCGATATACCTGTTTTTATCGAGTTATCAATTTTAAAAAATAGGTTACTTTACGAAGCCTATATGAAATATCTTTGCTAATGTTTGACCGATCTGAATGATTCAGGCACCATTCGAAAGAAAATTTAAATATATTTAAGATAAAAGATAAAACAAATAATTTTTTATCAATTCAGTTACGCTACAGACGGTCTTCCTGCCTAATATAATTTGTTGCATAAAACCTTTATTTTTTTTTAAAAATGCCGATATTAATAGGAAACAACCATAGCATATATTCAAAGCTGAAACAATAACCTTTTGTGGGGTGTATAGAGTGGCCCAAACAAAATGTGGTATTGCATTGACGGGGAAGGGGATTTTATAAATATTGGGCACGATTGAAGATGTTTAGACCAAAAACGGAGAAAAAAATTCGGATCTTCTACTGGTAAGGCTTCAGAGAAGTCTATCACTTGAGGTCTTTTATTGAGCGATAAATCTAAATAATTTCTTGCTAATTTTTTTGTTTTTATATTACTTAATTTTTAGGTAAAATTTTCCAATAATTAGTAAAGTCACATTTTCGAAAAAAAACAACACATCTTCGATTGTTAACAATTTTTGTGGCTGAAACTATATTTTTTTCACATTTTCGTCACTTTATCTGCACTGTAACTTTTTGTAATGTATTTTTATTTTAAAACTTACGCTGAATTCATGCTCAGCAACCGCAAAAACATATGAAATAACCAAAACAAGCAGTTTTTTTGTTTGAATATGCCTGAAATACGTGCTTGCATAAAGTACACTCTAGTGCAGAGCCGTAGCCAGGATGTACCCATAGGGGGTTTTGATGAATTTTTTTTTAAAATTAAAATATACAAGTATTTGTTTTAATTCATTTTAAAGTTGAGTATTTATGTGTAATATATGTATATTAAGGTGCCTCGACTGGTGCGGGGATAGCTTCATTTGTACCTCTCTAAAAATGAACCTTGGTCTATTTTATAAGTATTCTTAAAATATTTTGACTGTAAAAATAACCGTAAAGTTCAGAGATCAGCTGAACTGTGCATTAGCGGAGCCCTAAGAACCACTCCGACAGACGCATTAGACACAATGCTCCATCTTACACCACTTGATATCCTAGCTAAACAGATGGCCGTTAATACAGCCATCCGCCTAGTAGCCACCTCCCAGTGGAAAGAAGGTACACTAGGACATTCTTGTATCAGAAAATTTCTCCCTCCTTTACCTAGGTCCATTGACTACATCACACAAAAACTACTCTTTGAGAGGAAGTTCGATGTATTCATTCCCTCTCGAGAAGAGTGGGAACAAGAAAACCATTCACCTCACAATGTCATTGAGATCTTTACGGATGGATCAAAACTAGATGGCAAAGTAGGTGGAGGAGTCTACTCAGAAGCATTAAGCATCAATATAGCCTTCAGGCTCCCTGACCATTGCAGTGTATTTCAAGCTGAAATCGCTGCTATACATGAAGCGCTAACTTGGCTTCAGAAAAATGATATATCTTCCATGGATATATGCATACTTTCTGACAGTCAGGCCGCTCTGAAAGTCCTAGGAACTGTTGAAATAACATCTGAAACAGTTTTCAACTGCCGCAGATCTCTAAACGAGATGGCAGAGCAGCTCAAAATTATCCTATGCTGGATTCCTGGACATAAGGATTTTCTAGGTAACTGCAGAGCAGATGAACTCGCTCGCACAGGTACTACCAAACAACTATCTTCAGACAAGACAAACCTTGGTATTCCTCTCACCACATGTAAACTCCTTACACATGAGTTATCCTGTATTAACACCAACAAAAGATGGTCAGCAGGTAACACTTGTAATATAGCACGGCAAATCTGGCCCAAACTCAATCTGAAGCGTTCAAAAGAACTCATATCTCTTAGTAGAGATCACATTGGCACCATGATAGGGATCCTGACAGGGCACTGCCTTATTGGCAGGCACGCTCTAAGATTAAACATACCCCACAACGACTTCTGCAGAAGCTGTAGAGATGAGGAGGAGGTGGAATCTACAGAACACCTTCTCTGCACCTGCCCAGCGCTGGCTCAAAAACGTTTTCTTCACCTAAACAACTGCTTTCTCAGAGACCTCGAAGAACTCTCGGAAATATCGATATACCGAATCCTAAGCTTTGTGAACAGCTCAAGCTGGTTTGAATAGAGAAGGGAGATCAACCCCTGTGGTACCACAACGGGCCTTATTGGCCTAAGTGCGTCTCAATTTGAGGCAGCCACTTTAACCTAACCTAACCTAACAATAACCGCCAGCTCTAAACCATTTTGCAAAAACATCAAAAAAATTATAATTTCTTAAATATTTTTTCTGGTGTAAAATTTGTAAGAACAATAAACTGCTAGAAGTTAAAGGCCGGGAAAACCTCTTCCAATCTTCGTAAAAAAATTAAAAGTTTTGAAATAGGATTAAAGATAATGTTGTTGTTCGTAATTATTTTCACTAAAATTAAAAAAAATTCATTATTTCTAATGCGATCCTCACTTTCAAGATATCGTAGGAAAGGTTTTGTTTTTTATATATAATTAAATTAAATTTATAAAAAATTAATTTATAATGAATACTTATTACACTTAGGCTAAGTATTAATAATGATTAATAAATTTGATTAAAATATTAATTATAAAATAAACACCTAAATAAATAATTAAAGTAATGAAAACATTTCAAATTTAAAAATTTTTGTAAGAAAATAAAATAAAAAAATATAAAAAATATCCATGAAAAACAGCATTGTCTTTAATACGATTGCAAAAATTTTAAATTGTTTGATGCAGATTTGAAGAACTTTTTTCAGCCTATAATTTCTGACTGTTTATTTTTTACCACCATTACATCAGCCAATAGAAAAACGAAAAACATAATTTTTGGAGGTTTTTGCAAAATGGTTTAGCTCACTAGCGTTATAGCCAACATATTTTGGGAATCGTTATAAAATAGAAAAAGGTTAATTTTTAAGGGGGTACCAATGGAACTTTTTTCTAGGCATTTAGTTACACAATACATTTTTAGTAACATTTTTATGTATATTAATAAATATTTTTAGCTATCTTTGTATACATTGTTAAATATTTTAAAAGTTATTTGCTAGAGATTTAAATTTGGTCTTTTTTTTTTGCAAATTCTTCCAGCACGTCCTATGTTACTGTGCGACCATTGTAGCATAGCAAGGATGCACATCCGCTCGGATGTATGTTTTAAGAAATTTTAGAGATGAAAACTATATTTTATTTCTCTCAAATATTTCAATTTTACACAAACTTTATAAATCATAAAACAAAAAAAAAAATTACTTCAACGATTGAGTTTAAACTTTTCATCACGTCAGAATTCTGAAAAATCAAAATTGTGAAATCTACTTTGAAAAACTCATGAACAACTTAACACATTCCTTAAAAATTATACCAGTTTTAGACTCAAACCTTTAATTCGTAAGTTAATTGGAAAAAACTGTTGTCTATAAAATAGTCCCAATGAAAGGGGCTGAAAATTTTATTTTATAAACATTTTTTGCTGTGCCTAAAATTACGAGGAGACTGTGATGCAATGCCGCCATAAGCAGAGCTAAAAAAAAACGCAGAACTTGCAATAGGATCCATTTGCATATTGCGAGTATGCCAACAAACTCCAGCGACAAAACCATGGGTGCTGAAATTTTAATTTCGAGAACCGCTCGAGGGAAAATTAAAATCGTTTGGTGGCTGAAGTATACTTTAAAATCTCTCGAATTAGAAAGGTTTTTTCAGTATATATATGTAATTCTTGTTGGTTTTACTGTTATCATCACTACCATCATCTACAACTGCCGATGTAAAGGGAAGTGATGACAATTGTTAATGTATCACTTTTGATCCGATAAATAACGATACATTGATTTTCACTATTGTTGTTAAACGATTCAACTCATAACACAGACTTTTACACGTAAACGCAACTTCAGTATATGACTTGTTAAGTTTTTTAGAACATCTTAAAGTGATTCAATAAAATAATTGCTGAAATTCATTAATTTTTATTAATATGTCGGACTTCTGGGGGGTTTCAACCCCCAAAATCCCCCTTGTCTACGAGCTTGTTCTAGTGTATAATATGTTAAACCTTTTTCTCCTTTTTTACTGTATTTCTCTTTTTTGTGTACATACTAGCTTAAACAGTAAAATCATATGGTTTTTTAAAAGTTCTGGATTCAGCTTTACCTTTACATTGTACAAAAATAAACAAATAAAATAAAACCGTTTAAACTTAATTAAATGTTATAATTAAAAAGTAGTTAAGTAGGAAATATAAAATAAGGAAAAGTAGAATCCAGAACTTTCAATATACCGTTGTGCAGCGACTACCATTATAACTTTTTATATTTACAATATGGTTTTTTGCTATTAACTAATCTTTCATTTTGATGTACTCATGGTCAAAATACGATTTACCGGCAAAATTATCGAGTTTTATTTTTATTTTCGATTAATTATCGAGTTATTGACTCTTTATTTTTTTGAAACAATTGAAGATGAACGAAATCTCAAATTTTAAAATGTTTTATTTTCATCATATGTAGGTATTAAGGTCTTCTAAGTCCAATTGTTGAAATAAGTTGCACAAAAAATGTTTAATTTTTAAAAGGTTGAAATGTGATCTCCTAAATGCGATATTAACAAATAAAATCCTTTAAGTATTCCAAGAAATATAAAGCATAACTCGTGGCTTCAAATGTGAATATTTATTTATAACTACATATGGGGCATTTTATGCCAAATCACCGGGTTTTTGACAAGACCTTCTTCGATTTCGATAATTTTTACGTATTGAAAGCAGCTTCCATACCAGATATATACATACCACTATTATTGGGAGCGGCCTTTTCAATTTGTTTATATATTTATATGTGACCAGAAATTTTTCCAAAATTTGACTTAGAAGAAGTTAATACATATAATAAAAAAAACAAATGTAAAATTTGACTTTCCATTCATTTTCAATCATGCCGAACTAAGATATATATTAGGCCGGGTCGAAAAAGAAGTGTTTAATAAACTCGGTCTAAAATATTCCTTGGATTATTGTAGTATACTCCACGAAAGGATTTCGCGATGTGTTAGGGGTTACCATAACCAAAGGATAAACCATTTTTTAAATAAAAATCCAAGCAAGTAGCCTAATGTAGTAATAAAGTACCAACTCGAAACGTGACATCACCTAGCTCAAAAGTATGTTATTATTAAAGCTAGGATTTCGATGACATTTCATCTTTTTCCTGCTGCTTCTAAGACATTTCTAGGACATTTGGAACGTCTACTCATGTTTCCAAAATTAAAAATATGAAAATTTTTGAGGTCATTTTTTCGTCATTTTTCATAATTTTTTATCGATTTTAGTAGTCAGTTAATTTTTTGGTAACTTTTAACGATTTTTACGTTATTTTATTGTCTTTTTGACATTTTAAATTTTTAGAGAATTTTTCGGTTTTTTAGGTCATTTTAGTATACTTTTAAAAGAATTTTTTAGTTTTTTTTTCGTACTATAAAATGTAAAAATGCAATTTTTAAACATATTCCTTTAACAATAGAGTCCCTTAAATCAAAAATATTACCTTTCGAAAAAGGAGCACCTATGTGTATAGATCTCGATGAAAATATTAATGAAATATTGGGGGTAAAAAACTTTAATGCTATGAAATTAGAAGAGAAACTTACACCCGATGACATGTCGTATTTTAAATATGTTCTTCTCGCCAGTGCAGAAGTGGAAAGAAGTTTTTCTGTTCACAAAAATATTTTGCCAGACAATCGACGTTCTTTCAATTTTAGTAACTTAAAAGTGTACCTTGTAATATACTGTAACGCTATGTATAAAAATTATATAAAATAAATTTTTAGTTTAGTAATGTTTTAGTTTTAAAGCTTTATTTTTTGTCTATTTTTTTATGTAATTGTTTGCGTTTTAAGGTAATTTTTGTCCGTTTTTAGGTCATTTTCTGCAGTTTTTAGGTTATTTTTGTCATTTTTTTAGGTAATTTTTACTTTTATCATAGGAATATTAGAAATTATATTAGGGTAATTTTTTCTGGTTATCATGCTGTGGCAAAATCGCCTCAACTCAAAATTAAACATTTTTTAAAATGAGTTTTTGTAGTAATAATGTCACAACTCAAACAGACACTTGCAAAAATATTGTTTAAAAATTCACTATTGACGCAAAATGAAAAATGCATGATATTTATGGTAGAAAATATATTGGCCTACAAATATTCTTGACAATTTTCAGTCTACCTTTACAATTAATAGTCGTGATGTCATTTAAAAATTTCAGAAGGCTCTCCTGAAAAATACTAAATTTTTAGTTGTGACAGTCTTGCATGAAATGAGTGATATTATACACCAAACCAAAGCTTTAAATATATGCTATTGTTGTTCCGCCTTAATAAGAGAATTTTTAGAGGAAATAACGGTTTCATGTAAAAACAGAAAAAATTATAATAAACAGAAAGACCTTAAATAAATTTTCTTTCAAATGGTATCCAAATACTTTAGATCGGTCAAACATTAGATGAAAAATCGATAACTCCAAAACCAAAAACCATTGGCGTTGGAAGCGGGGGAAAAGGGGGGCAGTTGCCCCACTTTTTTAGCTTAATAAACAATTTAAAAAGAAAACTTCAAAAGTTATTCAAAATATCAGTTTTTTTTACAACGATAATATTTTTTATTATATATTTTCCTCTTCTCTCTTTCTTCTTCATAAGCATGCTTGCGGAATTCACAAAGATAAAACCGAAGAATTGAATTTGATGGAGGTGGTGAAAGAGTTTATTTCTCGCAAGGACAGAAAGAAACATTTTGGAATAATTTAAATTGATATAACTTTTTGTACCTTATTGCATTTAAACCATGTAAAGATATACCTAGTCTTGCTTTATAAAAGCAACCATTATTTCTTATATTTTCATATTGCCATATGAAAGATCCTTTAAAGAATGATCTCTAATATTGAAATTGGAAGAACTTTTAAAAATAATGAAATTTTAATATTTTTTATATATTTTTATATTTTTTTTTATTTTAAACTAAAATAAAAAATTTGTTTATTCACATTCATGTTTCTTTGAAGGAATTTTGGTGAACTTTTTTTGCACCACCATTTGTACTGCCCCCCATTTATACTGCCCCCCCCAGATGAAATTCGTTTCCGACGCGCTTGCAAACAACATATCAAGAATTCCTTCGGTGAGTCATATTTTCTCAATGAGTACTAGAAAACTGCATTTTCATATATTGGCGCATCGGAAATCGTAATTTCCATCTAAACGCTCTATATTTAGAATTTTGTTAACTTAAATGAAAATTCCGCATACCTCTACATCATCATAACAAGCAAAACTTTTAAACTTGATTGAACGTGATATTTTCCACATAAGAAAACACATGCTCAGAACGTAATTAAATTTAAATTTAAAACTTTGCATAAAAATCACTCTCCATAAGAAGTGACGTCATTAAAACAATGCAACATTCAAAACATGCATACACTAAAACGAAATAATTTGATCACATCATAAACACACAACATATATTAATTCATACATACTGCACATTTAATAAAACATACGCTTATTAGTTCTTCATTCGTAGCGTTTTTAGCACGACTTACCGGCTGTTTAGGATTTTGATCTACCATCTCATTACTCGAAACTGCATCTTGCTGGTTTGTTGTTTGCTTCTCCAGCAATAGCTCGTCACCCAACAGCCCATTTTCCTCTCCATCCTCATCGTCATCGATGACTATAACACTCTGTACTTTCAACTTCTTTTTCGCGGGTTCCTCCAATAAACATTCTTTTTGAAAATTTGCCACAAGAAGTTGCAAAATATCGCTATGACTTTGTTGAACATGATGCCAAAGCTTATGTGCCTCGTCGGTAACAAAGTCGTCATTGACACTGATAACTTTCGATGGTTCTTGAACAGCGGCACATATTGAGCAGACATAAACTCTAACCAAGTCTTGGGTTAAAAACATTTCACCCCATTTCTTCCAGTTTAAACGGTTTTTAACAGACACATTGTCACTTGAATTACTTATGGTATGCATTGGGTTAATACTTGTATATTACGATGTTTTCAAACTTATAACATTTAATTAAACAATAACACTTTACGAAAGTGATCCGCTCAACGGATTATTTTTCCCAGAGGTCTTTCACCGCGAACCGGCACTTTTATTATTGATATGTTGATTTTTCTTTATGCACTCAGAAATTTCCTACGTCTTCCCAGAGCAATGTTCAAAATGTGACTAGCACACAGTCGAGAACTGTTTACAATTTAATCGTAGTGTTTTCGTTCTCTTGCTCAAATGAGGACAAGCTAAGACCCGAGTAAACACACAAACACACACACACACACTCGCATCGCCAAATACATATTATGTATATAAGAATGCAATGCTATCCCGCAGGTAGGTACTCAAAAGTCATCCGAAATATTTTACTCATATTTCGTTTGGATATTTTATGGTATCCTAGTCTGAAGTAAAAATTATCACAAGTGAGGTTATGTTTATTTAGTAGCCATAAATCAAGTGAAATGCGAAATTTTTAATAAAGGAACACTTATGTACATATATGAGTGGACCTCATTTGTGTTCATATGAGGCAGACTAGTTAAAAAGTTTTTAGAATCCTACACAATATTATAGTTCTTGTGGTGTGGAGTGACATAAACAAAAGTTTAACATAAACAAAAACCAAAGTGTTTGATGGTTAATTATGATCAGTGTGATCAGTAGCTCGTTCCTGTAACAAAATCGGCAAGTTACCGATTTGTGTGACGTCAGCCGTTATCGATCCCTAGTTACCAATTTCGTGACAACTAATGTTTCTGTGCATTTAAATCGGTAAAAACTCGGACCGTGATGAAAAAGAACACAAATCGAGAAGAAAAGTTGCGAAATTGAGTCAAATGACAAGCAGCTGTTTACGTGAATATATTATTTTAGTTGTGATAAAACTTTATAATAAAACGGTGCTTGTCTTCTTAATAAAAAGTGAATATTTGCAGTTTAAGACAATTAATTATGTTATAATGTTGTGTATTAATGGTTGCGGAAATAATCAACTATTATGAATGTAAATAATTGTATACTTAAGTGCTGTGCTGCAAAAACTTAGCAAATATATGCAACCGGGTACTTCTTCATAGCTTCAAAAATATACTGTTTTGCTGAAATTTTTAACTTTTATGTAAATAGGCATTATTTATAAATTGCATTACCTTTAAAACTAAAACTTTTTTAAGAACAACGAAATATTTCAATCAGTAAAAAATTCGACTCATATGAAAGTAACCATTTTTAAAGGTATGTTTTGAGTACTTATAACTTAATAATACACAACATTATGACATGACATTAGATAAATCGGTAGAATTTTCACTTGCCGCAAAGCCAGTGAGAAAAGTGACACATTGTTATCGATTCACTTTACATACAGAAACACTTCTTTAAAAGGTTCCATTGAAATGAAATCGGAACATGTGATAGCTTATCGATTTGGAACAAACGAATCGAACATAAATTGATTCAGATACATACAGAAACATTGTAGGTGAGAGTGACATCAGAGTGACGTCAAATCGGTAATATGAGTCGGTAACTACGATCGCTACGAGTTACAGGAACGAGCTACAGAAGAGTTTTTATAATTATGCTCATACAGTGGCTCACATGCAGTACGCGTACGCAGGGGACACTTTTGGGGGTTAACCCCTCCGCCCACCGAAATTACCGAACTTTAACGAGCACCAAGTGCAACTCAGCACAAGATGGCAGCCAGTGATGCCAGATAAGGGAATTTTCCCCGTTTTGCGGGAATTTTCAACTCAAAAGGGAAATCGGGAATAACACTCCTAAACCTAGCAAAAAAAGTGCTTCCAAAAGAAGGTAAAGTGGAAGGGAAAGCCTTGAATTCCATCCCTTCCACTTTCATACCCAGAAGGCATTCTTTTAACATATGCATGTCATTGGGAGGAATGCTTTCCTTAGTCTTCGCTAGAAGTGCTTCCAGAATTTTTTCAATGGAAGCTTTCTTTGAGCCCTTAAATGAAAGGAATCTAGTATCCCACGGAAAATATCCCTTTTCCCCGATTTCCTCAAGATTTTAGTGTTGGAAATGGGGAGTGTTTGTGTTTTGTTGGGATTTAAAAAAATCCACGTAAAATATCCCTTTTTCCGATTTTCACGGCCTTTTGATGTTTGAAGTAGGAAGTGGTTGCGTGTTGTTGTAGGTTTGAAAAATCCCACGGAAAATAAAAAATTACCTGAAAAAATAATTGAAATTATATACTATTTGAATGCCTTTGAGAAGTGGTTTTTGAGACAGCTTCTTGAAAGCACTTCTTGATAAGGCTTAGAAGAAGCACAATTGGATCTAAAGAATGTCTTCTGGAATCAGTGTCCTTCAGAATGCATGTCACATTTGTAACAAAAATTTTGCTGGGAATAAGTGGAAAATGAAAAATCTGGCATCACTGATGGCAAGATAAACGTTTTTTTAGAGTTGTGTGCATATCTTATTTTTTTCTAATATTAAGTTCATGCAATAGTCAAATTTTTGAACAAATCAAAACTTATAAATTGTCTTCATAACACAATTGCTGTTTCTGAAAAGTGTTGGTCTTTTTTGCCGTATTTTGAGGATTTTAAGCTACACCTGCAAACATAACCTCAATATTTTGTTACGAGCTGCTCAGATGGCTGGCAAATATCAATGTTATCAGTGCAAGACAAATTGCACTAAAACTTCGGACGCCATCACTTGCTGCATCTGTCGTCACCATTTTCACTTTGAATGTGCCACTAAACTCACTCCCAACGTAACCATAGCTATGATTGATGCCATGGGGAAAAGTGGTGGCAGTTTGATCTATCGATGTAATGTCTGCGTTAGCTCTCCCTCGTCTTCTGCATCAGATCTCGCTTAAATCGTAAATAAATTGGATAAATTGGATCAAAAACTTGATAGCAAAATTGACAAACTAGATGATAAACTTGAGAGTAAAATGGAAAGCTTATCGATGCAACTAACATCCAAGCTTGATGGAGTCAAGTTGGAATTAGATGAATGTGTTCTTAAGGTCAGCGATGTTGAGCAAAAATCAGTGGGAAAATTAAACAAGCTTGAGCTTGAAAATAATAGACTTCGTATGCTACTGCACCGCGCGGACATACTTATTGGAGGGCTGCCTGCAGATATTCGCGGAAATGAATTACTTCAGACCGTTATCGCCATAGCGAAAATTTTTGGCGAAGATCTAAGTCCCCATGAAATAAACTTTTGCACGCGAATTCGTAGTGGTGGTCCTGCGTTAGTGAAGCTAAATAGCGTACAGAACAGAGAACTGCACAAGCCTGCTTGAAGTCTATTTCAAGCGCTTGCTTAAAATACAAGTTCAAGCTAGCTTGAGCTTGATAATTTTGAATCAAGCATAGCTTGTAATTGAATATAAATAAGCCCACACACAGTTTGCACCTATTCTAGCTTACAAGCGAACGGTACGAAGTTTTAAGTAATGGAAAGCTTGATGCCTTCGGCAAAAGCTTGTAAGCTCGCAAGTATCCAAATTATTGAATTAAAGCAAGTATCCAAAAAATTCAATGAGCTTCTTTAGAGAGAGCTTAAGCGTAATAGGACTTTTAAGGATTCTGTGGACTCCGTGGTGTGAAGTTTTAGGATAAATGATTTCGAAGATGCTGTCAAACTTTAAAATTTAAGATGGCAGATAGAGTTGCCACCTAAATTTTTTTTATTTTTGCGAATTCTTGTAATTTTGAAATTCTGACAACGGATTTGATTTCTAATATATTGTCACAGTCTTAAAATTTAAGATGGAGGTTAGGGTTGCCATCTAAATTTTTACCACAGTATTGCCACCTAATAATATGTATTTTTAAAAGTTTTACACATCATTTATCAGTGTTAAGGGGTCGCTGATTTCGAATCTAAAGTCAGAATTTTAAAATTCAAGATGGTGGATAGGGTTGCCACCTTTATTTTTTGTAGTTTTATGAATCCGGGGCTGGCAAAAAAAAATGGTACGCCAAAAATGGGTCGCTGAATCCGAATCCGTCGTCAGAATTTCAAAATTATAAAATTTTGAAATAATAGGGTTGCCACCTAATAATATGTCTTTTTAAGAGTTTTAAACGTCATTTATTAGTGTTAAGGGGTCGCTGATTTCGAATCTAAAGTCAGAATTTTAAAATTCAAGATGGTAGATAGGGTTGCCACCTTTATTTTTTGTAGTTTAATGAATTCGGGGCTGGCAAAAAAAAATGTTACACCAAAAATGGGTCGCTGAATCCAAATCCGTCGTCAGAATTTCAAAATTATAAAATTTTGAAATAATAGGGTTGCCACCTAATAATATATCTATTCAAGAGTTTTAAACGTAATTTATTAGTATTAAGGGGTCGCTGATTTCGAATCTGAAGTCAGAATTTTAAAATTCCATATGGTTAATAGATAATAAATAATCCGCTGTCAGAATTTAAAAATGACAAAAATTCGTAAAAATACAAAATAATATAGGTGGCAGCCCCTATTAATCATATTGAATCTTAAAATTCTGACTTCAGATTCGAAATCAGCGACTCCCTAACAGTGTTAAATGATGTTTAAAAATATTCAAAATAATTATTATCATGTGGCAGCCTTATTACATAATTTTGAAATTCTGACAACGGATTCGTATTCAGCGACCCATTCTTATTTAGTGTTGGCGCCAGCACCGAATTCGTAAAAATAAAAAAATTGAGGTGGCAATCCTATTAAACATATTGAATTTTAAAATTCTGACTTTAGATTCGAAATCAGCGACCCCTTAGCACTGATAAATGATGTGTAAAACTTTTAAAAATACATATTATTAGGTGGCAATACTGTGGTAAAAATTTAGATGGCAACCCTAACCTCCATCTTAAATTTTAAGACTGTGACAATATATTAGAAATCAAATCCGTTGTCAGAATTTCAAAATTACAAGAATTCGCAAAAATAAAAAAAATCTAGGTGGCAACTCTATCTGCCATCTTAAATTTTAAAGTTTGACAGCATCTTCGAAATCATTTATCCTAAAACTTCACACCACGGAGTCCACAGAATCCTTAAAAGTCCTATTACGCTTAAGCTCTCTCTAAAGAAGCTCATTGAATTTTTTGGATACTTGCTTTAATTCAATAATTTGGATACTTGCGAGCTTACAAGCTTTTACCGATCGTTTTAAGCTTTTAACTTTCCGCCCGACAAAGTAAGCCGAAACAAGCCAAGCCAACGAGCAAGCATGAATATGGCTTGTATCTGTTTGGTATTTTTGCAAGCTGGCTAAAGCTTGCTTTTTCAAGATTGGATACGTGCTTGAATTTTAGTACTTGAAAAAGCTTGAACTTCAAGTAGGCTTGTGCAGTTCTCTGGTACAGAAGCACGATTTAATTATGGAAAAATATCGAGTTAAATATGATCTTAAGCTAAGCCAAATATGCAGCACTGATATTAACTCTCGGGTCTTTCTTAATGATAATTTGACACCGGCAGCCTCTAAGTTACAATTCCACTGTCGAAAGCTTCTAACAATTAGATTTTAAAAAAATTATTTTTAGCCGATAAAGGCCGCAAATAGCTCTAATTTAACAAAAATTTCACATGGCACGCCGGTGTGACCTCTAGAGGTGCCAAATATAAAAACAGGTTCTATTAATTTTTCAACTCTAAAAATTATTTTAAAAGAACCCACCCTTCTAATTTGACACCCTTTTAAATGTCCCCCCAAAAAAATACAAAAAATAATAATGTGTTCCCCTTGTGGGAGTCCCAATTAAGAAAAAAAAAACTAGCCTAATATCAATAGCTCATCTTTTTCAAATAACACCTCGACAGACCAAATGTAAGCACTTATCCTATTATTTTATTATCGCCAACATTTCATTTAAAATCACCCATCCTTTATCAGACACACAAAAAAACATTTTAGCTTAAAGCTTATTCCCAAAATATTTTCCATCATTCTTCAAATAAAATCTGAATACGTTTAAAAAAATTTGTACGAAAATTTGACAAAAGGTAAAACTGTTTTCAATTGAACTATCCTAATCTGCATTGTTAAAAATAATTTTATCGAAAAATAACTTGTTGCTATATAAAAAGTAAAAAACAGGTGTGAATGCAAAGTAAATCTTAAGTCAATCCGTTCTTTTCAGTTAAGACAACAATATAATAGTTTTTCTTTTGAAAGAAATGAAATATAGCTGCGTTTCTTTGTAAAAAGTCCAAATATTCCAAATATTTTTTTTTCACGATTTTGGTCTATTTAAGACCTTTTTCCTTTATATCACACGTTGTCACAAAATTTTGACCACCCTTCCCCTCTCCTCTAAGTCACTCAGCAATTTTTTTTTATTTTTTTTGGTTTTTCTCACATATTCTCAATTCGTTATACAAAAATTATAGTCGTCCGTATATATGTCAAAATTTTTGGACCCCACCCCCTGTCACACAATGTTGATAAAGTTTTAACTCCCTCCTGCCCATGATATTTTAACACCACTGGCCATGGAGTGGTTGGAAATTTTTAAAATTTTGTTTCACATACATTATTTTTTCAGCCGTAGAACTTTATAAAAAATATAAGAACACCATTTTGAAAAAATTCATTTTCTTGGCCTATTTTTTGAGCAAATATTTAATATTTAAGAGGTTTTTGGAAGTTATTTAATTTTTTCTAAAGTTATTTAATTTTACTTTCAGACAAAAAGAATTTAATGGAAATCTATTGAAAAATGTTTGAGATATTTGCTTGCAAAATCAAAACCTGAATTTAAGATAGTTTTGTTTTTATTCTGAGGCGATGGTCTTGCTTCAAGGAAATGTATTGTACTGTGGAAATCCTCAGTTTTTAAAATATCGCAATAATTTTGATGCCATAACAATGGACATTTTTTTAACATACTATTCGTGGAAAATATAACAAATTTTTCGTATACCGTTATTTTTTGCAATCAACGACTTCTCATACAAAAGTACGTTATACTGAGAAAAGCTGCATTTTTCGAGATATCGCCATAAATTTAATGCCAAAACAACGGGAATATTTTCAAATTATTATTTGAAAGAAATTTCACTATCGCAATATACGTTCACACATGTTACATAAAAAAATGCTTATTGTAGGGTATCCGCAAGAGATAGCGAAAAATGTCTGGAGTGTTTGTTGTACATCTTAGCAATGTCTTAAATGCCTTCTTACACCATGCTATTTCATATCTTCTAGTTCAGATTTTATTTAAGAAATTATCTTTAAACGCCAATATTTCAGGTCAAAGGTCACTAACCGAAAAATCAACCAAATTGTGCATACCTTTACATCCAGCACTTTCATTCGATACATCATTTACCATTCTAGACCCTGCCAATACTGACATCTCAGAAATCCAAACTGAAATAAATATATAAGTAGATTCTTTTCATTTAAATATTTAAAATATTAATTAACAATGGACTTTAAACTTTGAAACTATACTTTAAGAACGTTTAAGCAAAGTCGAATATAAGAGAAGAAACGAAAACTATCGATTAACTAAGGGCTAAAATATTCGCTTTGGGAATCACGCTTTCTCATTCACATTAAAGCGAGTTCGTGTCTTAAGTCTTTTTGCCATTTTTTCAACTTTAAACGCTTATATCTGCTTAACGGTATTTAATTTTGTGCATGCCTACAGCTCAAGACCTACAGCTCAAGACCTTTCTTATGATATATCAAGTGTTTCTATAGCGTTTTTAGATTTCTTGGAATAAGAGGACCCTTACAGGAATAAATATATAGATTTAAAGCGACTTTTTCAAAAATGTGGTCATTTTCAACGCTTTTGATCCCCGTAACGGGGGAAAGTTGTAACCAAACCTTATAATAGTAGTTAAGGTTGTCGTAATCTTCTTAATATGCACTTTGCTTTTTTTGATTCCGATAAATTGGGACCAAAATATCTTCACACCGGCTGAAAAGGACTCCTTTTTTTATGGCACCTTTAGAAACAAAAAAAAAAAAATTACTTTAAAAAAAATCTTTTATATTATACAGTAGGTACGATATGGGGGTTCTGGCGCACAGGCTCCAGGCTCCAGGCTCTATTACCAACAGCGCCATATGCGGTGGAATGGGGAACTATTACAATAGGTAAGCGGTTTGTGTCTATAGTATAGGAAAAAATGTTAGGTCTGTGTCAATAATATATTCATCTAGTGAAAATAATGTTGTTAGTGTGTTTTGTATAGAAGAATGGGAGAATTTTCAATGTGGCTTGTGTCTATAGTTTAGGAAAAATGTTAGGTTTGTGTTTATAATATCATGTGTTAGTGTGTTTTGTATAGAAGAATGAGAGAATTTTTAATGTGGTTTGTGTCAATAGTACAGAAAAACAAAATAGGTGTGTGACTATAGTATATTCATCTAGTAAATATCATGTGTTTGTGTATAGAGTATAGAAGAGTGAAAGCATTTTTTTAACGTGAGGTGTATGTCTAAAACAGGTTCACCTAGCGAATATCATGTGTATCCACAGAAAAAAAAACTCATATGTTTCAATTAATTTAAAGTATAGAAACAAAAATTATCATGTGTTTGTATGTATTATAGTTTACAATAGATCAACCCAGTAAAAAAGTGGATCATCCTATGAGCGATCTGGGAGTGCTCCCTGAGGAGCAGTGGAGTGCTCCTTATTGATCCAAGCTAGGTGTATTTTGTGTTCTCTTTTAACATTGCATGTCCTAGGAAGGGTAGCGCTCCCTTTAACATCCCAGAGGAGCTCAAAAGGAGCGATCAATAACTGATCCAAATGGATCAGCAAAGGAACATTTAAAATATTTTTTTTAAAAGATCAAAGAACCAACATGCGCCTTATACAAACAAGGTTTGGTCTTTGACGTGAAAGGAAAGGGATAGATTAGCTAGAGGAATTGATTGGAACCATATGTGAATTATTGATTAAACGAAACAGACGTGAAAGACAATGCTTTCAACTGCTGGTGTGTGTTATGCCTTAACCTTACCTTGCAAGTATTTTCAGCCCTTAGTTGTTACTGTCCTTTAATTCCACATTTTAAACAATTTAGCTGTGGATGTTAATTTCTCCATAATTCTTTAATGTAGAAAAGAACAAAGAAAGTGAAAAGAACCATGCCCGAACCCGGAGTCGAACCAGGGACCTCTGGGTTGTTAGTCTAGCGCACTCTCCTCTGGACTACAATGGTCGATTTTTCACAGTAAATAATGATCGAGTTTCTTACAAAGCACACGCTTCATTTTATGTTCTTTTTTTCATTGATTGCTCGCCTTTTGATTTTATAAAACAGTAAAGGAGCACAAGGACACAAGTGCTCACTTTTTGATCGAATAAAACAGTAAAACAGCGCTGTATTGTTGCTCCTCATAGGAGCGATCGCATGTTTTTTTACTGGGAATGTACTGAATTGAGGTTAGTATGTTGCTGTTGCTGTTGTTGTTTGCTGTTGTTGTTGCTGTTTGCTGTTGTTGTTGTTGTTGTAGATATCAATTCCTTCGAGAACATTCTAGAACATTCTAGAAGCTTAGCTTTTCTGATAATAAGCTTCAATAGGGATTATCATGTGTTTGTGTGTATTATAGTTTACAACAGGCTAATCTAACGAAGTTAGGTAAGTATGTGTTGTTGTTATTACTTAAAATTGATATGCAAGCTATGCATTCAAGTTATACATGTCAAAAAAAAAACGCATTAAAAACTTTGATTTATGATATGTTTCTAGAGCATTCTAGAAGCTTAGCTTTTTTGATAATAAGCTTCAATAGGGTTAATCTTTTTGATAATAAACTATTGTTTTTTAATGTAAATTAAATTTACATATAAATGAAATAAAACCCATTAAAACATTGAGTAATATATGTCTAGACGCCTAGCTTTTTTTGATAATAAGCTTCAATAGGGATTACCATGTGTTTGTGTGTATTATAGTTTACAACAGGCTAATCTAACGAATTTAGGTAAGTATGTGTTGTTGTTGTTGTTGCTGTTTGCTGTTGTTGTTGTTGGCGTTGCTGTAAATTTAAACTGATATGCAAACCCTACATATTAATGAAAAAACATAGACATTTAGATTTAAGTGCTTATAAAGGTTAAAAAACCCCATAAAAATTTATATATGAAAAGAGCATAAGAATTGATTTTTCCGTATATTTTATTTATTTCAAATATATTTTGAAAGCAAAAATTGTAAACATAAATGACCGCAATTTATTGTATTAAAATTTTGTAATCTATTATAATTATAACTCATCTTTTCTCTTAAATATTTTATAATTTCCTTTGGCGGCTGTAAGTTTCCAAAGCTATCAAAATATTCAATGTCATTTTCAGTTTTCCAGTATGCTACCCAATGTGTACCGGGTCCCTTTGAAATATCCAGATTGATTATCCTGCATTCTTTTTTAAATGGTTTACTTGGTAGAGTGTCACATATAAACACACCCCTAAAATGTGGAATATCTTTAGCATATTTCCTTAGATCTACATCAGAAAGACTCTTTTAGGTAGCTTCTTTAAAAATTTTGTTGATAAGGTTTTAAGTATAGTCCCAATCCTTTTTTATAGGGTTTTAGGAACATGCCTTTACCCATTGCAATAGCTTCCATTTTACTATTGACATTTATAATATTTCGTCCAGCGATGATGGACGTGTTTTACTTGCGTCGGTATTAAAAATTGCTAAATTATTAATTAATGTTGCAAAATTTCAACAAAATAAATAAATAAAATCAATAAACCGAACACTTATAAATTTGTTGTTATAGTTTGTGCGGTTTGTGCATAAACGGTGGTGTAATTGACTTTCTCGGGCTGATTGTTTATTAAAATAACTTGGTAAAAACAGTAGAAAACCAAAAACAACAATAATATTTGTGCATGTTGAAAAACCAAAACAAAAATAAAATTGTGTACATATATATAATTGTGCCGAGTAGCCGGTGCCGATGATCATAGCTCGTCTCAAATAAAAACAATACTAAGAACTAAACATAAAACCAAAGCACAAGTGCTTTTGTTGAACCGCTATTGTGTGCTCTTAATTATCGTGAACTGTGCTATTCTCCTATTTGCACTCTTTTAATCTACAAAATCATGGCTCCCACTCCAATGCTAACGCGCCAACAGCGTGATCTGCTTGCTCCCCGCTCAAACATCAAAAATGATGCAACACCAAAGCAAAACAACCCAGATTCTCTTAGCGCACAACTCTATGCATTGGAAGAACGTCTCAGTGCGAACAACAAAGGTGAGCTTAAACTTTTGGAAGATCGTTTAAGGCAGCACTCTGAAAAGCTTCTTACCACTCTCTCCGCTGAATTTGAATGTAAGTTCTGTAAACTAGAAATTGATGTTGCAAATATAAGCGCTAAATTTACGGAGTACGATTTGAAAATGCACTCATTGGAAAGAGAAATAAGTGCTCTTAGAACTCGATGCGACGAGCTAGCGGATGAAATAAAATCAAATACCTACAACAACGGAAGTATCGTCGACTACTCGGCTGATGCAGTTTTGTTTGGCGTACCTTTTTCTCAGGGAGAAAACTTAAAGAGCACTTTCAACCTAATCTGCAGGTCAATAGATTTCTTATCTCCTCAATTAAAAGATATCTTTCGTGTTAAGCCTAAGTCGCAAACTCAAATACCTGTGACGATTGTGAAATTTTACACGCCATTCGACCGCAATCGTGCTTTGAAGGCATTTGGCGACTACGCCGGCGCGCTAAAACTGCAGTCAACCTACGTAATGCCGGACTTGAGTTTGACAACAACGTTTTTTTTCATGAGAGCCTCTCTGAAGAAACAAGAAAGCTGCTTCAAGCTGCGATTGGACTCAAGCGCAAGAAGAGCATATTCAATGCTTTTACATTTCGCGGCTCTGTTTATGTTAGAATGCAGAGAGATGCAGATAAAATTAAAATCACCAGCTTTGATGATCTGCAGAGATGCGTATGTAATGATGGTGCTGGAGGTGGCTGCGACGAGTAGCAGATTTTTATTCTTTATGTACTTTATGTTATTGTATGATTTATATGTATTTACTGTGAATGTTTATCTCGTTTATATTTGTATCTATACTTTCTCTAATCTTTCTATTTTAAATCAATTGCTTACTGTGCTTGCATGTGTTTTGTTGTTTATGTATGTATATGATTGGTGCCAATAATACAGGCAGCAGCGCTAACGAAAATAGTAAAACTATGATTGAGGTTCTGTGCAAGCAGAAATCTGGACTCAAGGTTGTTCACTTCAACGCAAGAAGTCTAAATGATGATAAAATGGATTACGTGAAGTATATTTTTGAAAATTCTCCCGTTGACGTCATATGTGTTTCAGAAACCTGGTTTCATGAGGATGTTGATAACTCGTTTATGAACATGCATCATTTTAAATTATACCGTAATGATAGGTCTCATAAAAAAGGTGGAGGAGTAGCAATTTTCTGCAGGGAAAATTTATATGTTTCAGTGCTAGGGAAATCATGTGGCACCGATGTTGAATACTTAAATATTAAAATATTCGACAATAGGACCCAAGTGTTTCTCTCTTGTGTGTACAACCCGAACCGCAGCTGTAGCCTTAAACCCCTGTTTGATGATATATCTAGATGTGCTATTGATTTTGATCATTATATCCTTTGTGGTGATTTCAATATAAATATTCTGGCTAATGATAATCTTAGCACTGATTTTTTGGATTGCCTAGCCGAAGTTGGACTAAGTTTAGTTAACACAACGTTGCCAACAAGGTTTTCCAACAATGCCTGCCCCAGTTTACTTGATGTCTTCGTAACATCTGATGTATCGTCTGTACTCCTTTTTAACCAGATATCATTTGTTTCAGACCATGACCTAATTTTCTGCACATTTAACATTAATCTTGCACCTATTGCTTCTGAAACTTGCTTCACATATCGCAACTTTAAATCTGTTGATATTGGCAAACTTTATGGGGATTTATCTGATATAAACTGGACTGATTGTTGGTTCCTTAGCTCAGTTGATGACAAGCTAAAATTTTTTGTTGATAATATCTTAAATCTTTTTGAATCCAATGTTCCCCTGTGTACACGACAGGTCACCAACACAACCTGCCCCTGGCTAACCACGCGTGTTAAGTTGATCATAAAAAAACGTTACAAAGCCTACAACAAGTGGAAACGATATCCAATTGAGGCCAATTGGGAAAGATTTAGGCAAGCAAGGAATGAAGCTACCTTGGCAGTTAGAGTATCCAAAAAACAATATTATTTATCTAAACTAAGCCCAAATCTATCTTCTAAACAGTTATGGAAAAATCTAAAAAGTATTGGTATCTGCAATAAAGGCTCTGAAGTCTGCCGTACTGATCCAAATCTATTGAATGATTATTTCACTGCGAGCTCGTTGCGAGATGATAATGCCGAATTCATTAATAGCATAGTGCCTGTTGAGTTACCGCATGATTTCAGTTTTAGAGCTATAAATGAGCTAGATGTTGCCCGCTGCATTAAAAAAATCAGTTCGAATTCCATTGGTGAAGATGGTGTGTCGATCAAGTTCATCAAGCTTATTTTGCCCCATGTAGTCAGTCCACTTGCTCATATCATCAACCATTGCATCACTACCTCGTGCTTTCCTGCCAGCTGGAAAGTGGCTACAATTGTTCCGATTGCGAAAATTGCAAATGCACGCGAGCCTGGTGACTTCAGACCAATCAGCTTGTTGTCATCGATTTCGAAAGCATGTGAGGCTCTTATGGCGGAGCAAATAAGTGAACATGTCCTATCTCTGGGCCTTATGTCTGATTTTCAGTCAGGCTTCCGTAAAGGTCATAGTTGTTCAACAGCTATAGTTAATATCTTGGATGACATTAGAGCTCCCTTCGATAATGGTGATCTAACCTTGCTTTGCCTTCTCGATTTCTCTAAGGCTTTCGACACTGTAAACCATAGTATCTTATGCAAAAAACTTGAATTGCAGTTCGGATTTTCTGAGCCATCAGTTCGCCTTTTAAGTAGTTACTTAAATGGAAGGTCCCAAAGAGTCAGCCTAGGCAACAACTTATCTGCGTATAAGCAAATCTCTTGTGGTGTCCCTCAAGGGTCAGTCTTGGGACCACTCTTGTTTGCCATGTTCATCAATGACATTTTTGTGAAATGTGAGAATGTATCCATGCATGCTTATGCTGATGACTTACAGTTATATATGTCAAGACCCACAGGTCTTGTTGAGGATTTGTGCGCAAGAGTAAATGATGATTTAAAATTAGTAGTGGAATGGGCTAGGGAGAATATGCTTGCACTTAACCCCTCGAAATCATGTGTCTTGCCAATTACCAAAACACCTTTCTTCAATCTTGAGTTTCCTCCGATTATTCTAAATAACACTGAGTTAAAAGTTGTAAGAAAGGTAAAAAACCTAGGTTTTATCCTGAATTCATCTCTTTCCTGCGAGGATCATATTAATATGTGTGTAAGTAAGGTCTATTATGTATTAAGAAACTTAAGAATGACTGCACCGTTTGTTCCCACCGAAACAAAACGTAGGCTTGTCCTGCAGATCTTAATGCCAATAATTACATACTCAGAAGTCGTGTATAGCAAACTGGACTCAAAATCCTCACATAAACTGTTAGTTGCCTTGAATAATGCTACTCGCTTTGTCTATGGTCTGCAGATGCATGACCATGTCTCCTCATTTTCCATTCGATTACTTGGCCGTAGTCTGAACAATCTTTTCGAAGCAAGGAACTGCATTTTCTTGCATAAAATAATATACTCGCAATGTCCACGATATCTTTTTGCAAGACTTCAGTTCTGCAGATCAAGTAGAAATCTGAATCTCTTAATACCGCGCTTTAATTATACCGCCTCAAGTAGACTGTTTTTCGTTAGCGCAATAAGGCTGTGGAACTCACTGCCCAACCATATAAAATTAGTCTCCAATAGATTAGCCTTTAAGCAATTGATACTCAAATATTTTTCTTAACTTCACATAACTTAATTTTTAGTCTAAGCTCTAACACAACCTCTTATTCTACCTCTAGCATTTTCACCGCAGGTCGATCATTTGATTAGTCAATTTATAATAATGTCACATCTTTTAAAAATATTTTCAATAGTTTTAAATATCTTTTTTACTGTGACATGCACATGATAATTAATTCTTGAATGTTAACATTTTCCCTAATAAAAAAAATTATTGGTATCATTTTATGAGTTGAGAATTTCTGTCATTAATGATAATAATCTTAGTTATAAAATTTTAAATAGTTTAGTATATAAGTATTATATTGTTGTTATTGATTCTAAAAATGCGGCGTGCAAAAGACTCAAGTCTTAAATGCCAACAATATTTTTAAATAAATAAATAAATAAATAAAAAATAAATATATATTATGACGTTTTGCTTCAGCCAGCTGCTCCTTTCCATTTTTAGCTACATTTATTGCTTTTGTAATACCAGATACTCCACCAGTTAGACCGCCAAGTGCACCAAGTGCAGCGAATATAGGTGCAAGTGGGAGAAAACCTCCAGATTTAGGTAGTGGTATTACTCGAGGAGTTATTATTGAAGATTTTTTCCTCTGAATATGTTATTAGCAACTTTTCGTGAAATTTTAATAGCATCATCCAAGTTTTTTATTTTCTTTATTTTTAATTTAGCACGTTTTAATGCATGTTTAAATAGTCGATGTCCATTTACTTGAGGCGATCTCTTAGTTTTACTATTTACATTCCCCATACCAAATTTTGTTTTTGCTTTCATTACGTTAGTAACAAACCAAGCGTTTGATTTTTCTATAAGACTACTATCACTTGCTTTTACTCTTTGCCAAGCTTTTTCAGCTAAATCTCTATCAGCAATATGTCTTTTTTCTAAATCTTTGGTGTTTAAGTATGCTATATCGTGTTGTCTACAAGCGGTATCTAAAGGATTGATTCCTTGGTCACCTCTAGCTAAACGTTTCTTTAATTTTGTACCAGCTCCACAAAATTGATATCCAGGTAAATGCAATTCAATAGGAAGTTTATCGATGATTTTATTTAGAATACCTTTCCCTTTGAAGTATGGATGATAACTGTTTATCTTTTTATATAAGACTGTCATAAGTATTTATAGTTTTCTAATTAGATGATGAAAGTAAAGTGATTGAAAACCAATAAAATGGTTTGTTTATATATAATATTGCTTAGTAGTTTTCATAATGCGTTTCCTAAAACAACATTTATCAATTAACGTAAAGAATATCGATTCAAAGATAAATTCATCAAAGAGAATACGACATAGTTCATTACTACCGAACACTATTCGAGCTCTTATTGTTGGACCTTCAAATTGTGGAAAAACAAATGTGATGATAAGTCTGATTGAAAGTCCTAATGGACTGAAATTCAAAAATATTTACTTATACTCAATGTCAATAGAAGAATCAAAATATAAGTACTTGAAGCTGTTAATTAAACCCATTAAGGAGATAAATTTTACATTATTTTCTAATAATGATGACGTCATATCTCCAGACAAAGTCCGACCGAACTCAATATTTATATTCGATGATATAGCTTGTGAGAAACAAAACCATATCCGATCTTACTTCTGTATGGGACGTCACAAAGATGTTGTTAGTTTTAACTTATGTCAATCTTATACACGTATTCCAAAACACCTGATTTGTGACAATGCAAATTTAATTATAATATTTAAACAAGATGAAATTAATATTAAACACATTTATAATGATCATGATGGTTCTGATATGTCTTTTAATACATTTAATAAGTTATGTTCAAAATGTTGGAAAGAAAAAGATGGTTTTTTAATTATTAGTAAGGATGATTCTATGAATAATGGACGCTACAGAAAAGGATTTAACTTGTTTATACGTTTATAAAAGAATTGTATAGATATTATAAAATCAGTACATTATATGCTACTAAACTGATCTGTTGTATCAAAAAATAAAAAAAAAAACATCTAACAACTATCTGCTAAACAGTTAACTAATAAACAGATTTACCTATACTGTTTTAACCTATCAATATGGATGAAAATCTAGTTAAAAATCTTATTAAAACACGAAATATTTTGAAAAAGAAATATAAAAGCCTTCAGCTAGGAGAAGTTGCAAATGATGAGTTATTAGAAAATACGTTTAAACCAATAACAAATCCATTAAAAAAATATTTCAATCGACTCATAATAGTAATAATAATAAAATATCAATAATAATAAAAAATTAAAAATATTCAGATAACAATTTTAAGGATAATAAAGTTACTACCAGCACACCATTTAAAAAGAACAAGCCTGATTATAATGCATTTTCTCCAAGCTTTGATAGCAAGGAAATTGAGAAAAGTTCATCCGCGTTTAAATCATTTGATGATGACAATGATGATAATGATTACGATACTAATGATGATGATGACGATAATGATGATGATATTAATGATGTTGATAACACCATTGCAATACATTCCAACCAAAGTATTCAATTTGATTTATCAAAAGTTAATTTAAATAAATTAGATAAAACCTTTGGTCCTCATAAGGATAAAAATCATATGAACTCTTATATGAACTCTTAATTTATAGGAAACCAGACAGTTTTAATACAGCAGATTTAAATGCTTATAAACAAATATTGGAGAAGACTAAAGCTCATAGAAGAAATAGCAGCATTAATGGTCAAATTAAAGGAAATCGTTCGGAAAAATATACTACTATTATTAGAAAACTATTTAAAGAACAAAGAATGCATAAAGGAAAAGGTTTAATGAAGTTTAATAAAAAAAAGCTTAATTATGTTTATTGGGATGATCCAAATGAATTGGTAGATAGATTACGTTTATTGATTTCATCTACAGCAGCTGGTCACTCAAATCATAATAATGAAATAGTCTCAATTATAGAGGAACTGAGAGAAGCAAAGATTATTGTATCAAAAGTTTATAAAATATCAAACAATCAATATTCATAAAATGCCTATCGATAAGTTTGGTCATTATATTGGCAGCTCTGAAAGATATCAGTACCATCTCACTAATATTAATTTTGAAGAAATAAAGAAACAAAACGTATTGCTTACAGAAAAACTTTAAGTTTTAGAAACACACTTAAGTAAATTAATACAAGATCAAAGTATCTTACAAAGTAATCTTAATCAATCACTTGAAGAAATTAGGTCATTATTTAATTTAAAAATTGATAAATTTGAAGAACGTCTTAATGAGACGATTGTTATGAGAAGGGGACTTATTACGAAGCATTTAAACATAGAAATATAAATTATATTGCTTTTAATCCTTCGTCAACACAACACTTACATGAATGTAATCTGAGGTAGACGTTAGAGATGGAGCGACAAGAGGTAGTTCAAGAGCTACATAAGCAAGCACGCAGAAATTTTATTCGACGACGAGTAGTAACCAAGGGAATAGACGATCTTTGGCAAGCAGATCTTGTTGAAATGGGTGTTTATTAAAAATATAACAAAGGTTATCGGTTCATTTTAACAGTAATAGATACATTTTCAAAGTTTGCTTGGGCTGTTCCTGTAAAATCAAAAGGTAGTATAGATATTACTAATGCTATGAAATCAATTTTTTTACAAAAAAGAATACCAAAGAACTTGCAAACCGATAATGGGAAAGAGTTTTATAATAAAGTATTTCAAAACCTGATGAAAAAACATAATATTAAACACTATTCTACATATAGCATCATGAAAGTGTCAATTGTGGAACGATTTAATAGAACTTTAAAGGAAATGATGTGGAAAAAGTTTAGTTTACAAGGAAATTATCAATGGATAAATATATACAAGGATTTAGTTAATCAATATAATAGTAAAAAGCATAGAACCATTGGAATGATGCCAAAGTATGTCAACAAAGGAAATGAACGTTCTATACTAAAACAAGCATATAATCATCCTAAAATTTTTAAAAAAGGTAAACTAAAAATTGGCGATCACGTTCGAATTAGTAAATATAAGCATATTTTTGCAAAAGGATATACTCCAAACTGGACAACTGAAATTTTTAAAATTAAAACTATACAGAACACAAACCTTATTACTTATTTATTGGAAGACTATCAAGGAAACCCTATTCTTGGCGGATTCTATGAATATGAAGTATTGAAGACACATTTTTCAAATACAGACTTGATTGAAAAGGTTATTAAAACCAAGGGACAGCAAGCTTACGTTAAATGGTTAGGATTTTCCAGCCAGCATAATTCTTGGATTAATAGAGATGAAGTTCAATAGCAGTCTATTATATATCTATATATATATATATATATATATATATAAATACTTAATATAATGTAATAAAAAAAGAAAAAATATATTTTTTATATTAAAATTTTTATTGATTATTATGAATTTGCATATTATTTACAAAGTTTTTTTTTAAATTGATTATTTAAAATACGTTTTTCTCCAACGCATTCCTCCTCATCTTTTTCTTCTTCTTCTTCATATAATTTGTAGATTATATTTTCATTTTCCTTCTTCTTCTTCTTAATGATTAAGGAAAATGCACCATGCATGTCTTTGACTTTCATTAGAATATGTAATTTTTCATTTAAATAATCCATCTGTTTCTTAGTTATATTCAGAAATCTTTTTGGTAAATAAATGTAATATTCTTTATTTAAAAAACATTTAATGCTTTCACCATACTTTGTATCTGCTCTCTCTATTCTGTTGACTTCATACGGAGTGTTTACTTCCATATCCTTTAAAGGTAAGTATTTAATAACAGGATTTTGGAAAAGATTTTTTAAACTTGCTTTCATCATAACTTCTTTTATTTAAACTTTTCACCGTGAAAGATATTTTAAGACTGACTATTTATATTTTAAAAAATTTATATATAAGCGCTATTTATATGTGTGTGTTTGTGTTTATATAATTAAATATATATGAAGAGAAATTACAAGATATGATGAAATACTTTAAGACATTTGAAAAAAAAAATATAAAACTTGAGTGAACATGTATGATTGTATAGCTTTCTAGGAGAAAGTTTTTTCTTGTATATATAAGCATCTTATTTTTTAATAAGAACTCTAATTGTATTACATACGTTACTTAATATGTATTGAGGTCAGCTTTTAAAAATTTTTTTCTTGTATATAAGCATCTTATTTTTTAATAAGAACTCTAGTTGTATTACATACCTTACTTAATATGTATTGAGGTCAGCTTTTATCAGCTGAGGTTAGCTATTTTTAATTATGTGAAAAATTTTTTTATTGTATATAAGCATCTTATTTTTTAATAAGAACTCTAGTTGTATTACATACGTTACTTAATATGTATTGTAACAGTGGTTTTATCGAAGGCTGAGGTTAGCTCAGCCGCTCCAGGATCGCTCAAAGGATCCACAAACCTTTGATTAAATAAAAAGACGCAGTTTTCAATTTAAAGCTTAATTTTATTTACAATTATCAATCGCTTATTATAATATTTCGACAGCGTAAGATGGTGGTGCAGTCAGTTGCAGTTGGGTCTGGGTATCCGTAAAAGGGTTAAGAGTGTCAGCTGGTGCTAGTCGGCGGTCGGTTGTTTTTAATAATTTATTCTCGCTTCGGTTCAAATATTTCCAGTATTCGGTATCAGGTTGTCGGTTTCAGGTAATCGGTTTCGGGTAATCGGTATTCGATAAACTGGTTTCTCTGATGCTGCGAGTTCTAGACGGAAGGCTAGACGGAAGGCTAGACGGAAGTCTAGACGGAAGGCTAGACGGAAGGCTAGACGGAAGGCTCATTAGTAAAAATATATATATAAATAAAATGATGGGTATAAAGATTGTGGCTCAATGATCAGAATCTGATCCGTGCGACAATCCGGTAGATAGAGTTTAAGCACAGTGCTGCGGCCCAATGATCAGGATCTGATCCGTACCGCAGCCAGCCAGACAAAACCTAAGTAAAAGACTGCGGCTCAATGATCAGAATCTGATCCGTGCCGCAGCCAGCAAGAAAGCTCTTAGCAAAAGACTGCGGCTCAATGATCAGAATCTGATCCGTACCGCAGCCAGCAAGAAAACCCTAAACAAAAGACTGCGGCTCAATGATCAGAATCTGATCCGTGCGACAATCCGGTAGATAGAGTTTAAGCACAGTGCTGCGGCCCAATGATCAGGATCTGATCCGTACCGCAGCCAGTCAGACAAAACCTAAGTAAAAGACTGCGGCTCAATGATCAGAATCTGATCCGTGCTGCAGCCAGCAAGAATGCTCTTAGCAAAAGACTGCGGCTCAATGATCAGAATCTGATCCGTACCGCAGCCAGCAAGAAAACCCTAAACAAAAGACTGCGGCTCAATGATCAGAATCTGATCCGTACCGCAGCCAGCAAGAAAACCCTAAGCAAAAGACTGCGGCTCAATGATCAGAATATGATCCGTACCGCAGTCAGCAAGAAAACCCTAAGCAAAAGACTGCGGCTCAATGATCAGAATCTGATCCGTACCGCAGCCAGTATGTATCTGCACTGACTAGTTGTCAGCGCAACCAAAATGTTACACAGCAATGCTGTTGTGTATGCTAAGGCTGAGGCTCAATGACCATAGACTGGTCCGTACCTCGTGCCTGGTGCAATGCACACACACTGAGCACTTACCTAGACGGAAGGCTGATTAGTACTGACTCAACGTCACCCTTATATATACTTCGGTGTAGAAACTAGTTGGGAATTATATGATTCCTCTTATATTTTCTTAATGGGGGCTAGTTGAATGGGTCGCCGTTGTTTGTGTGTCATTAATATGTTTGGTTGTTGCGTATATAGGTACTTATTAGTTGTTTGTCTTTCTGTTTTCTAGCAGCTGTCTTACAGTGGTGATCAAGTAAATGTGTAACATGTATAACTTATAGTATAGTTGACAAAATCGTATTAACAGTAATATATATATAAATATTCCAATACAGTTTGTGTATAATATTGTTGTAGTAGATAATACTTATAATAGATAGTACAGTTGTGAAAAGAAAAAGTTATATAAATATTATAATAGTTTATGTATGTAGTAGATAATAAGTACAGTTGTGAGAATCAAAAGTAAAACTTATATATATATAAATGTTGAAACTGTTGATATATGTAATTAAAAAAGTTATATAAATATTATAATAGTTTATGTATGTAGTAAGATAATAAGTACAGTTGTGAGAATCAAAAGTAAAACTCATATATATATAAATGTTGAAACTGTTTATATATGTTATTGTTATTATTGTAACGTCACGTTACAGTTCCCTCTCTACTTAGGAAAAAAAAAAAATTATTTGTGTAGCGAGACTTGAGGTCCTAAGGACCCGCACTACCACATTGCTGTGGTATATTTACCAGACCACAAGGGTGGTTCGGCTCTGTCGCAATATAATTTGAAATTAAATTTATTATTATTTTAATTTTAATAATAATTTTTTTTTTTTTTTTTTTTTTTTTTTTTTTTTTTTTTTTAGATAATTCATTTAACAATTCATTGGGGATAAAAAAAAGTATATACTTGAGGCAAAAGGATAATAAGATATAAAAATAAAAAAAAGTTAATAATTTAGGCCAAAGGATAATAGTAATCATAAAAAAAAATAGCCTTATACCGTGTCCACCACTTTTTTTTGGTGCTGGCATGTCAATACAGCCTGGTCTCCCAGGATCATTTTAACATGCACCACTGGTTTCCCTTTTCTGTGAACGTGGAATTTTCGGGGGGGCCCGTCCTTTTTTAATGATGATCCCTTCAAAAACATCAGGTGTTTCGGCTTCTGTTTTGGCTGTTAAAATGGTTGAGACGCCTGGTGCTCGAGTGGGTGATTCGGTTGGTGACGGTGACGGCTGTCGTGGTGCTGGGCCGACTGCATACAGTTCATGGCTTGTGGTGTAATTTTCGGCCACCATCTGCCGAAGTGCCTTTTGGATGGCCTCCTCTTCCCTTGGGTCGGGCAAGGCTCGTCTTCGGCTGTTGGCTGCGGCCTCTATTATTTTTACCACCCGAGCCCTCGGTTGTTGTGGATGGACTGTGGCTTCAAAGGGAGGTGCCCAGGGTTTTGGCCGTTTGGGCATGGTGGTTTGGCGCAGTATTGTTTTTATTAGGCCTGGCCGGACTGGTCTCGTTATTCTTCTCTCCATAAGAACGGTACTAGACGGAACAGAGACGAGAAAAGAAAAGAAAAAAAATATTAGAAACTCAAATTCAGAAAAGGGATTGTGATTTTTATAAAAAAAAATTAATATATAAACTGAATAAATGAAAAATGTTTTTTTTTTCAATTTTTAAAATAAACGGTGTGATGAATGCGTAAGCAAAAGAAATATAAAAAAATGCGTGTATGTGTAATAAATATAAATCGAAAGAAATGTATAAGGTCTTGACTTCCCCCTTTAATTATTTTTGTCCAACGGTGGTAACCTTGGGTAGAATTCCTTAAGATGTTGGAGGTGTGCGCGGAGATTGGGTTGTTTAGCGTTGGTTGCTCTGGTGTCTTCAAGCTCTGCGATGTTAGGTGATATCCATTTTCTGATGATGTAGGGTCCAGAGAACTTCGGTGCCAGTTTTTGTGCAAAATTGTCTATCGCGGAGGAGAGTGGGTGATCACGTTTTAATACTAGTGACCCGAGAGCAGGTCTCCATGGTCTTCGTCTTAGATTGTAGTATTTCTTTTGTTGCTCCGAGGCGATGTCCAGATTTTTGCGAACTTCTCTCCACAGTGATTTCATGTCCGGTTGATCGGAGTGATGTTCTTTGGGGGTATCCCCTTGGTCTCTCTGGTTATTCGGTACGTTAAGGCTCCTGCCAAAGTTAATTTCTGCTGCGGAGTACTTCGTTGATTCGTGTGCCGCCGTATTGATTGCAAATGCAATTTCTGTCAACTGAGTATCCCAATGACGATGGTCTTGCTGGGTTCTTTGGGCAATCATCGTTTTCACGACTCGATTTGTTCTTTCAGTAGGGTTTTCTTGTGGCGAATATGGCGCTGTTACCCGATGCTCAATTCCGAGGGTGGTGAGAAAATTTTTGACGGCGTGACTGGTGAATTGTGTTCCGTTGTCGGATAAGAATATCTTGGGGCAGCCAAATCGATAAATGACTCTATCTCTTAGGGCGTTGATGACACTGTTAGCGGTGGCCTGTCGTACTGGAATTAGTTCTACCCATTTGCTGAATTTGTCTACTAATACTAGCAGACCGGTGTTGCCATGAGTAGAACGAGGAAGTGGTCCGATGAAGTCAGCGCAGACAAGTTCCCAGGGTCGTGAGCATGTCATCGTGGCCATGCATCCCGCTGGTTTTCGTTGCTCGACTTTGTACCTTGCGCAATGTTCACAGGTTCGGACGTATCGGGTGATATCTCGGTGCATACCAGGCCAGTAATAGTTTTCCTGAGCTCTTTTTATTGTCTTGAACACGCCCAAGTGACCGGCGGTGGCGTCATCATGAATTTCTCGGAGAATTTCGTTCTGTTGAGAGGCAGGTACACATAGCTTCCATTGTGGTGTTGTAGTTATTTTAGACTTGCGCGGTATGTGTCTAAACATTCGATTCTTGACAATCTGGTAGTCCGGAAACTGGTTGTTATGTTCTTCGGTTTTCTTTTTTTGTCGGGCATACCAATCAGGTTTTATGGTGGTTAAAGTTAACAGTGGTCCGACTCCTGGGTCCTTCAGTGGGCTGCGCGACAGTGCATCAGCAACCACGTTTAAACTTCCTTTTCGGTATTCTATATCGAAGTCATACTGCTGAAGCTCCAGAGCCCATCTGGCTACTCGACCTGACGGATTTTGTAGAGAATGTAGCCACTTCAGCGAATGATGGTCGGTTATCACAGTGAATTTATACCCTTCCAAGTATGGTCTCATTTTTCTGATGGCCCAGAGTATTGCCAGGCATTCTTGTTCGGTGGCAGAGTATTTTCGTTCTAACTCCGTGAGAGTACGACTGGCATAAGCGATTACGCGCTCTTGATCGGAATGTCGTTGGAAGAGTACCGCTCCGAGCCCCTCTCGGCTGGCATCAGTTTGGAGAATGAAAGGCTGTTGAAAATCCGGGCAACACAGGACCGGTGCCTGTGTCAGTTTTTCTTTAATTCCTTCAAATGCTTCGTGTTGTTCTTTATCCCATCGCCATTTAACGTTTTTTTTTAGCAAGTTATTAAGCGGGGCTACCAGTGTTGAAAAATCCGGCACGAACCTGCGGTACCAAGAGGCTACCCCTAGTACCCGTCTTAGCTCGCGAATGTTTGTTGGAGTGGCGATTTCCTTCATTGCTTCTACTTTACTGGGGTCAGTGTGGATGCCTTCGGAACTCACCACGTGTCCTAGGTATCTCACGCTAGTTCGGACAAACTCGCTTTTCTCGAAGTTAATTTGAAGGTTGGCTTGTAATAAACGTTTGAACACGGCGGACAAGTTTTGAAGGTGGTCCTCGAAGGTTTTCCCCAGAACAATAATGTCATCCAGGTACGCGAAGGCTTTTGGTTGTAATTCTGGTCCAATGACTTGGTCCAAGATGCGCTGGAATGTTGCTGGTGCGGAGTGAAGACCAAAAGGCATTACTTTCCATTGGAACAAGCCCCTGCCTGGAACGGTGAAAGCAGTGCACGGCTTGGATTCTTCTCCGAGTGGTACCTGCCAGTACCCGTTTTTGAGATCTATAGATGAAATAAAGGTTGCTTCCCTGAGTTGATCCAAAATAGGATTTATCTGGGGTAAGGGGTATGCATCTGGTTGTGTGGCCGCGTTAAGCTGACGGTAATCGATGCACATTCTCCAGGTCCCTTGTTTCTTGCGGACAAGTACAATCGGTGAGCTGTAGGGGCTACAGGATGGTTCGATTCGGTCGGACGCGAGAAGTTCATTTACTTCTTGGTTTATGACAGATTGCATCGCGGGATTGCGAGGATAGTATCGTTGCTTTATTGGTTCTTGGTGTTTGAGATGAATGTTGTGAGTGCCGATGGTACAGTGCCCCTGGATTTTGCTAAAGGCAACCAAGTTCTCCTCGAGAATTTTTTCTAGCTTGATATTTTGCTCCGTAGTTAAAAACTCTCTGCTGGTTAGTGCATGAACTTGATATAAAGTTGGCGCTGCGGTATTTACTGGTGTTGCCAGACTGATTCCATCCAATGAGATACTTATATTACGCTCATGTAAAAAGTCCATTCCTAATATAATCGGTTCAGCCAGCGTGGGTAAATATGATGCGAGTATACGAGTTTTCTTTCCATTCAATTTAATTTCAATAGGGAAAACTTCATTACAGGTGATACTAGTTTTGTCGGCTAATTGTACTCGTCGGGCATGTTGACGTGGCTTTATTCCCTGGGCTTTTAGATGCTCCTGAACTACTCCGTTGAGGTAGGTTAGGGTAGCGCCTGTGTCTATAAGGGCTAGAGTTTTCAACCCAAAAATGTCAATTTCTACGTAATATCGATTGGTGACATCTGCTGCCGAGGCAGGGGCGTTCGAAATTTCACACTCGCAAGTTTTAGAAAACACTCCCTCTTTTCCACACCGTGAGCAGAACAGCTTTCTGTTGTTTCGACACTGGTGGCGCTGGTGGCCGTATTGCTTGCATCGCCAGCAATGGGTTCTCCTCTCATATGGGGTAGTTTCGCCATGTTCGCCTAAATAGTAGTTTGGTTGTCGGTTTGACTTGGCTTCATCTTTTTTAAGTAGCTCGTATTCATCAGTCATTTCCATTAATTCATCCAGTGAGGCAAAGTCGCTTCGTCGTACGTATAGCTTGTACTCTACCCGCAGCCCATCATAGATACGGTCGGTGTGGTCGAGAAGCTTTAGCTGCGGGTGTTGACGGATGAGAGTTTGGATGGCCAGTATATAGTCTCTGGCCTTCTCTCGCTGCCATTGTTTCCTATGGTAAATGTTCTCTTCGAGCTGTGCCAGGTACCTTTTTGGCATGAAGAACCGTTTGATTTCCGTTTTAAAAGTTTCCCATGACGAGATTGTTTCCTTCTTTACCCGGTACCATTGCAATGCTTTGCCTCGCAAGATTGCAGGAAGTGATGGCAAAATCATATTTGGGGTAAGGCGGTGGCATTCTGCAAGTTCCTCAATGCGCTCGAGGAAATCCAACAGGTTATCTCCTCCATCAAAGTAAAGCTCCCACCGCTGCACCATATTGATTGCTTCAGAGTCAGTCCAACGAGGAGCTAGGGTAAGCGGCTGAGAAGTGCGTGGAACCTCAAACGTTATTAAGTTGTTATGAACGTCACCCTTATTGGTGATGATGGTGGTATTTTCGTCTCGAGTTACTTCTTCTTCCAGCTCTTTCAACAAATTCTCTGTCGATCTCCGGCTACGCTTGTTTTTAATAAAATCGCTGAGTTGTCGCCGCAGCTGTTGTACGACGCACCCATCCGTTTCCAATCCGAATCTCTGACACTCTCTGATAAGTCTGTCCTTTTTCAACAGGTATACCCAGCCAATAGAATCCGTTGATAAATATTGAGCTTCTTTGTTCTGCTGCTGTGAAGCAGATTCTGCTGCTAGGTCTGACTGCTGCTGCATGCTGTTTTGCGTCTGGCCTGCTTCGACGTCGTTGGTGGTTGTAGTAGTATTTTTCCCACAGTTGCTGTTGAAGTCAGGTCCCTGCTCGGGCGCCATTTGTAACAGTGGTTTTATCGAAGGCTGAGGTTAGCTCAGCCGCTCCAGGATCGCTCAAAGGATCCACAAACCTTTGATTAAATAAAAAGACGCAGTTTTCAATTTAAAGCTTAATTTTATTTACAATTATCAATCGCTTATTATAATATTTCGACAGCGTAAGATGGTGGTGCAGTCAGTTGCAGTTGGGTCTGGGTATCCGTAAAAGGGTTAAGAGTGTCAGCTGGTGCTAGTCGGCGGTCGGTTGTTTTTAATAATTTATTCTCGCTTCGGTTCAAATATTTCCAGTATTCGGTATCAGGTTGTCGGTTTCAGGTAATCGGTTTCGGGTAATCGGTATTCGATAAACTGGTTTCTCTGATGCTGCGAGTTCTAGACGGAAGGCTAGACGGAAGGCTAGACGGAAGTCTAGACGGAAGGCTAGACGGAAGGCTAGACGGAAGGCTCATTAGTAAAAATATATATATAAATAAAATGATGGGTATAAAGATTGTGGCTCAATGATCAGAATCTGATCCGTGCGACAATCCGGTAGATAGAGTTTAAGCACAGTGCTGCGGCCCAATGATCAGGATCTGATCCGTACCGCAGCCAGCCAGACAAAACCTAAGTAAAAGACTGCGGCTCAATGATCAGAATCTGATCCGTGCCGCAGCCAGCAAGAAAGCTCTTAGCAAAAGACTGCGGCTCAATGATCAGAATCTGATCCGTACCGCAGCCAGCAAGAAAACCCTAAACAAAAGACTGCGGCTCAATGATCAGAATCTGATCCGTGCGACAATCCGGTAGATAGAGTTTAAGCACAGTGCTGCGGCCCAATGATCAGGATCTGATCCGTACCGCAGCCAGTCAGACAAAACCTAAGTAAAAGACTGCGGCTCAATGATCAGAATCTGATCCGTGCTGCAGCCAGCAAGAATGCTCTTAGCAAAAGACTGCGGCTCAATGATCAGAATCTGATCCGTACCGCAGCCAGCAAGAAAACCCTAAACAAAAGACTGCGGCTCAATGATCAGAATCTGATCCGTACCGCAGCCAGCAAGAAAACCCTAAGCAAAAGACTGCGGCTCAATGATCAGAATATGATCCGTACCGCAGTCAGCAAGAAAACCCTAAGCAAAAGACTGCGGCTCAATGATCAGAATCTGATCCGTACCGCAGCCAGTATGTATCTGCACTGACTAGTTGTCAGCGCAACCAAAATGTTACACAGCAATGCTGTTGTGTATGCTAAGGCTGAGGCTCAATGACCATAGACTGGTCCGTACCTCGTGCCTGGTGCAATGCACACACACTGAGCACTTACCTAGACGGAAGGCTGATTAGTACTGACTCAACGTCACCCTTATATATACTTCGGTGTAGAAACTAGTTGGGAATTATATGATTCCTCTTATATTTTCTTAATGGGGGCTAGTTGAATGGGTCGCCGTTGTTTGTGTGTCATTAATATGTTTGGTTGTTGCGTATATAGGTACTTATTAGTTGTTTGTCTTTCTGTTTTCTAGCAGCTGTCTTACAGTGGTGATCAAGTAAATGTGTAACATGTATAACTTATAGTATAGTTGACAAAATCGTATTAACAGTAATATATATATAAATATTCCAATACAGTTTGTGTATAATATTGTTGTAGTAGATAATACTTATAATAGATAGTACAGTTGTGAAAAGAAAAAGTTATATAAATATTATAATAGTTTATGTATGTAGTAGATAATAAGTACAGTTGTGAGAATCAAAAGTAAAACTTATATATATATAAATGTTGAAACTGTTGATATATGTAATTAAAAAAGTTATATAAATATTATAATAGTTTATGTATGTAGTAAGATAATAAGTACAGTTGTGAGAATCAAAAGTAAAACTCATATATATATAAATGTTGAAACTGTTTATATATGTTATTGTTATTATTGTAACGTCACGTTACAGTATTGAGGTCAGCTTTTATCAGCTGAGGTTAGCTATTTTTAATTATGAGAAAAATATTTATTTATTGTATATAAGCATCTTATTTTTTAATAAGAACTTTAGTTGTATTACATACGTTACTTAATATGTATTGGGGTCAGCTTTTAAAAACTAATGATAAATACTGTACTTGTCATGCGCAGTGGAAAACATTTCAAATAATAAATGCCGTAGTTTTGGATATTATGATGCAGGTGTTCCTAACCGCAGAAGGAGGGACTAGAACACAAATTTTTTCTCTTAACAGAGGACAACAAATGCCATATATTCCAATATTTGAATTAAACAGCAATCAACATATTAAAATTGAGGTTACTGGTGGTATAATATCAGTGGTTGGAACAGTTTATGAAGACGGTTATAAAGATATAAATGTATACTCATATAAACCATCATGTGTCTTCAGAGAAATAGATGATGATTTTTCGGAAGGTATGAAAAAAATCAACAATAAAAGCCTCTCAACACCACTAAAAAAAGATTGACGGTTGGCGATAGTAAAGCTATTAAAGTGGATGGTGGTGGTGGTGGTGGTAACAGCTCAGTTGAGAACAAATTTGGATATGATATTTGGATATGAAATTTAGTTTATAAATATGAGTTTCGCTTATTATCAGATCATTTTGAAATATACCACCACCGACATAAGAACACTAAGAAGAAGAAGAAGAAGAAGAAATAAAATGAAAAATAATTTCATCATATTATTACCATTTTTTTGTTATACTCAAGTATTTTCAGCTGCAGTACCTATTGATTTGAGTGAGAATATCATTAAAAATACAGAATTTGCAGTAAAATTACCAAATAATGATACCGTTAGTATACAACTAAATTTTAAATTTTTAAAGTTTAGTAAAACTTTAAATGAAAACGCTGAGTCATCGACAGAAGTAGAACCTAAGCTAATGGGAGATGAAGAACTCCAGCTACCTATTAATCAGACGTTTACTGTGGATGAAGCTTTAGAAGCATTTAGGCAAGACTTAATAAAAAAGGAGAAAAATATTGTCGGAATTATTGAAAGTTCTCAACCATTTTATAGACATTTCCAACTTCAATATAAAGATAATATTAAATTAAGAATCCGCTGTACATATGATAGTAATTACTTAAAACATCGATTAAATATTTCATGTTTCGAATATCATCAAATTGAAAATGAGAGATATTTAAGTAACGGTGAAATTGAGGTGATTACTGAGGAGGATACTACTTTCCGCTCTGATATGATATTAATCAACATTGAAGACTATAATCATGAATTGAATATGGAAATATCCTTAATTATATAATGTGATGTTAAATCATATATATATATATAAGGTTATTATAATTATTATTAAAAGTCAGTATACAATCTACTCTCAACGTTTAAAGAAGCTTCAATTAAAGTGAATAACGAAATTCGTGTTAAAATTTTAAGTGACTTCTTAAACAAAGAAAAACTGATATGGCATGAACATAAAGCTATTTTGAATAAATTAAAAACTAAATTTAAGGATTTTTCTCTATATAATGAAATAATATCGAAATATGGTTCTCATTATTCTAATTGTGCATGGTCAAGAGATGATGCAATTTGCGGTCCTGATTCTTGTGAATGCATCTTTATTGAACGACGATGGAATGAAGCTTTGAAGATAATGAACTTTTATCATTATATAAAAGATCAAATATTAACAAATTTCCTTCAGTTAACCTTGTAACATCCTGAACCCGGAACATCATAGAAAATGTTTGATGAGAGAAAATTAATTATAGATGTACAAGGTTTTCACATCAATAATGAATTTTTTATAAAAGAACGAAGTATTTCAGTATACGATGATTCACAAGTTAAAACATTTATAATAAAACCACCACCTTTTCAATATGCTATGCTTTCATCAAAGGAAAAAGCTTCAATAAATTGGCTTACTAGAAATCATCATGGATTAAAATGAGAAGATGGCGATTCAATTTTATCAAATATTTTAAAATATTATTTTACATATATTAGAGATAAGAACTTTATTTGTTATGTTAAAGGGTTGGAAAAAATTAAATGGATTAAAAATCTTTTTAACGATGAAATTATCGTTTATAATCTAGATGACTTAAATTGTCCAAATTTAAAAACTTTATATAAAAATGATAAATCAATAAATGTTTGAAGGTATCATAAAAAAAATTTTACATGTGCTGAAAAAATGTATTACTCTTAAAAAAGTTTATTAATTTGAATATAAATAAAGAAAACATGAAAAAATATATTAATTTGTAGTTCTCATTTAATACTTAAATCATATTAAATAAATATCAACCGTTAGTTCCTAATGAATACTCGGAATGTCAATAACAATCTCTTTAAGCGGAACCTCATCAACTCTTATTGGAACATATTTTCCGCCAAATTGGATTGAGTACAAAATATGTTTGTGGACTTGTTGACTTTGTAGCATTTAATGCTATACCTAATATAGATGTTTATAACAATTTATTTCATATAGGAAGGCATACTATTACAGTTCCAGTTGGTTCATATGATCTTGAAGATATAGCTTTTTTTTGGAGTCAGCTGTTAAGAAAATTTTCCTTGTAATTAAATCGAACAACAACACCCTTAAAACTGAAATTGTATCCTCTGTAGATATAGATTTTTCAAAATCAAACAGTATAGGTCAGCTACTTGGATTTAGTAAGAGAAAGTTGATAGTTAATGAGTTACCGTACAAAGACTTTATCAAAGTGATTTCTATAGAATCGCTATATGAGATAGAAACAACAAAAAATAAACATCCAAATCAACCATATAAAACTATAAAATTTGAATCTGATTTACCTTTAAATATAACAAATGTAAACACAATACGAATTGAATGTAATTAAACAACAGGATCATATCTGAAAAACACTTCAGTACATACAATTCATGAATTTTCAATTGAAATAAACTACATAATAAACTCAAGAAATAAACTACATAATCATAAGAGTCTTAAACCAAGACGGCAAACTTATAAATTTTCGTGGAGAAAAAATTTCTATAAGACTTCACTTTAAACCTGAGTAAAAACTGATTATTTACACTAAGAATAATAAAAGCTTAACTGATAAAGGGTTTGGATTTAGTCCTGCATCAACACTCGATCGAGGGTATACAAAAACAAATAAATTTTAACACCATCTAATAGAGAATATTTAAAATCCTTAGGATTTAAGCTTCAATCATGAATGAAATATTAAATGTTCTTCAAAAACCAATGTATGAGGCTAGTATTATAAAGAAGGAATATCATAGCTACTCTCCATATATAATGTCCATCAACATTAATGATGACATTCGTATACCAATTCAAAATCAGGACCTGTTTGTCTTACCAAGTGAGAGTATGATTTATATTCATGGCTTTATAGTAAAACATGTAGGAGAAAAAGATGTGGCAGCATCGGGTGTGAAATTTAAAAACAACTTTATTTCATATCTGTTTGATGAAATTCGATATGAAATTAATGGATTTGAAGTTGATCGTACTCGTAGTCTTGGAATTTCATCTATAATGAAAAATTTTGTATCGTTGAATGAAGCTGAAAGTAATACCTTAAAAAATGCTGGTTGGAATCTTGAAGAAAATTTCACCTTGAATTTCATATTAAATTCAAAGCATGATCTTATCCTCCAACGTTCTTCATCTAATGATAGATCATTTCATGCTACTAATGCAACAGAACAATTAAAATTAACAATACTGGATATTGAAAATGCCACATATACAACTATCGGATATGGCTAAATTAGAAATGTATAAGATAATAAATAATAAAAATCTTATTTTAATTCCTTTTCGAAGTTGGGATTGTCATGTAAATCCTATACTACCCAAGAGTACAAAGGTCTTGTGGAATGTAAAACTGGCTTCACAAAATGAAAGACCTAGATTTCTCATCATTGTTTTACAAAATGAGAAGAGTAAAGAGCAAGGAAACACATTTGATCATTGTAATATATCTAATTTAAAAGTATATCTAAACTCTGATTCATATCCTTATGATGATTTAAATAGTCGTTTTGAAATAGGACAGTATACTGTATTATACGATATGTATGCCAAATTCCAACAAAGTTATTATATGCGGGAGTCTCAACCATTATTAGATATTGTTAAATATAAGGCTATTGCACCGCTTATTGTTGTTGATGTAACACATCAAAATGAAGCAGTTAAAGTTGGACCTATTGATATACGAATAGAATTTGATACCGAAGCAAACAAACCAATTCCAGATAAAACTTCAGCCTACTGCTTAATAATCCATGATCGTTTAACTGAAAACTCACCTCTAACCAGCGAAATTAATGTATGTTAATTATAAAAATGGTAATCAGTCATCATCTTATCCTTATTGTAGAAGGTATTGAATAAAAAAAAATGCATAGATTAAAAGGATATCACAGATTAATTTATTGTAACTATTGTGGCAGCAACGCTCACTTAGAGGATAAGTGTAAGAAGAAAAAAGATCAAAAAAAAAACAACAACAAAAACAAAGTTTTTTTCAATATGAAAAACCCGATGGTGCAGCGCGTTAGCGCGTGCTTGCACGGGTATCACAAAGATTTCTGATGACGCTTTTAGCAGAGCAGAAATTGTACAATAAAATCAAGCTAGTGATTTTTTCCTTTTCATATTGAAAAAAACTTTGTTGTTGTTGTTGTTTCTTTGGGAAAATTCGTTAGAACAATTAATTGTTCTAACTTTGACCTTAAGCTCAATAAACGATTTTGAACTATCAAACAACTAGAATTTGTATTTAAAATCAAGTATGATTTAAACTATCAAACATTTAGAATTTGTATTTAAATCATATAAAGTCAACATAATAAATATAGAGGTCATTTAGAAAAAACTTTAATTTTTTATAAATATTAAATAATAAATAATAAAATAATTTTTGTCTTCTTTATTTTTAAATATATATATACATATATATATATATAGGAAGGAAACATGGAATACTTATTAATAATAATAACATTTTTTAAATTATTCTTTAATTATTATTATTCTAATTTTACTGGTTAGAGTAGAGTATAAGTTTTGGTCTATCTTCTTCCTCTTCTTCTTCTTCTGTTTTTACATTTTTTTACTCCTTTACCAATCTTCTTTTTTGAGTCTTTTTTTTTCCTTTACCCATTTTGCTAACTTTTGATCATCTTTTTTCTTCTTACACTTGTCCTCTAAGTGAGCGTTGCTGCCACTATAGTTACAATAAATTAATCTCTGATATCCTTTTAATCTATGCATTTTTTTTTATTCAATACCTTCTACAATAAGGATCAGATGATGACTGATTACCATTTTTATAATTAACACACATTTAAATAATTCTTCTAATTTCGCTGGTTAGAGGTGAGTTTTCAGTTAAACGATCATGGATTATTAAGCAGTAGGCTGAAGTTTTATCTGGAATTGGTTTGTTTGCTTCGGTATCAAATTCTATTCGTATATCAATAGGTCCAACTTTAACTGCTTCATTTTGATGTGTTACATCAACAACAATAAGCGGTGCAATAGCCTTATATTTAACAATATCTAATAATGGTTGAGACTCCCGCATATAATAACTTTGTTGGAATTTGGCATACATATCGTATAATACAGTATACTGTCCTATTTCAAAACGACTATTTAAATCATCATAAGGATATGAATCAGAGTTTAGATATACTTTTAAATTAGATATATTACAATGATCAAATGTGTTTCCTTGCTCTTTACTCTTCTCATTTTGTAAAACAATGATGAGAAATCTAGGTCTTTCATTTTGTGAAGCCAGTTTTACATTCCACAAGACCTTTGTACTCTTGGGTAGTATAGGATTTACATGACAATCCCAACTTCGAAAAGGAATTAAAATAAGATTTTTATTATTTATTATCTTATACATTTCTAATTTAGCCATATCCGATAGTTGTATATGTGGCATTTTCAATATCCAGTATTGTTAATTTTAATTGTTCTGTTGCATTAGTAGCATGAAATGATCTATCATTAGATGAAGAACGTTGGAGGATAAGATCATGCTTTGAATTTAATATGAAATTCAAGGTGAAATTTTCTTCAAGATTCCAACCAGCATTTTTTAAGGTATTACTTTCAGCTTCATTCAACGATACAAAATTTTTCATTATAGATGAAATTCCAAGACTACGAGTACGATCAACTTCAAATCCATTAATTTCATATCGAATTTCATCAAACAGATATGAAATAAAGTTGTTTTTAAATTTCACACCCGATGCTGCCACATCTTTTTCTCCTACATGTTTTACTATAAAGCCATGAATATAAATCATACTCTCACTTGGTAAGACAAACAGGTCCTGATTTTGAATTGGTATACGAATGTCATCATTAATGTTGATGGACATTATATATGGAGAGTAGCTATGATATTCCTTCTTTATAATACTAGCCTCATACATTGGTTTTTGAAGAACATTTAATATTTCATTCATGATTGAAGCTTAAATCCTAAGGATTTTAAATATTCTCTATTAGATGGTGTTAAAATTTATTTGTTTTTGTATACCCTCGATCGAGTGTTGATGCAGGACTAAATCCAAACCCTTTATCAGTTAAGCTTTTATTATTCTTAGTGAAAATAATCAGTTTTTACTCAGGTTTAAAGTGAAGTCTTATAGAAATTTTTTCTCCACGAAAATTTATAAGTTTGCCGTCTTGGTTTAAGACTCTTATGATTATGTAGTTTATTTCTTGACAGTTGACGGGTAAATAAATGACATTTCGAGGTTTTTCACTTATTTTATACCCAGGTGCAACATCAATTGAAAATTCATGAATTGTATGTACTGAAGTGTTTTTCAGATATGATCCTGTTGTTTAATTACATTCAATTCGTATTGTGTTTACATTTGTTATATTTAAAGGTAAATCAGATTCAAATTTTATAGTTTTATATGGTTGATTTGGATGTTTATTTTTTGTTGTTTCTATCTCATATAGCGATTCTATAGAAATCACTTTGATAAAGTCTTTGTACGGTAACTCATTAACTATCAACTTTCTCTTACTAAATCCAAGTAGCTGACCTATACTGTTTGATTTTGAAAAATCTATATCTACAGAGGATACAATTTCAGTTTTAAGGGTGTTGTTGTTCGATTTAATTACAAGGAAAATTTTCTTAACAGCTGACTCCAAAAAAAAGCTATATCTTCAAGATCATATGAACCAACTGGAACTGTAATAGTATGCCTTCCTATATGAAATAAATTGTTATAAACATCTATATTAGGTATAGCATTAAATGCTACAAAGTCAACAAGTCCACAAACATATTTTGTACTCAATCCAATTTGGCGGAAAATATGTTCCAATAAGAGTTGATGAGGTTCCGCTTAAAGAGATTGTTATTGACATTCCGAGTATTCATTAGGAACTAACGGTTGATATTTATTTAATATGATTTAAGTATTAAATGAGAACTACAAATTAATATATTTTTTCATGTTTTCTTTATTTATATTCAAATTAATAAACTTTTTTAAGAGTAATACATTTTTTCAGCACATGTAAAATTTTTTTTATGATACCTTCAAACATTTATTGATTTATCATTTTTATATAAAGTTTTTAAATTTGGACAATTTAAGTCATCTAGATTATAAACGATAATTTCATCGTTAAAAAGATTTTTAATCCATTTAATTTTTTCCAACCCTTTAACATAACAAATAAAGTTCTTATCTCTAATATATGTAAAATAATATTTTAAAATCTATATATATAAAAATGGATGTATGTATGTGGGTATGTGGGTATGTGGGTATGTGGGTATGTGGCTATATCACATATAGACTCCAAAACCGCTGAACCGATCTTTATGAAATTTTCAGGGAAACTGAAGCCATATCTTGAGAGTGTTCTTGTGAGGTTTGGTAACTATTGGACGAGGGGGCGTGGTACCTCCCATACAAGCCAAATTTACGCTATCGATCACAAACCAAAAAAAGGATATATAGCAGACGGTTTCAATCATAAAAAACTAAGATTTGGTTATTTTGTTCAGATGGTTACTGTCGGTAACTGTACGAAAAATGGGCGTGGTCGTAATATAAATACGCCCACTTTTTCGAAATCATGGCAATTCCGGAGTTTTACACATTTTTACAGTGAAACTTGCTGTGTAGGTGATCTAAGAGGCGGTCACGATATGTAAATGTTTTCACGCCCACTTTTACCGCCCACAAATCAATATCTATATACATAAAAAGCAAAACGATGTGTGTCTGGCAGTGTGATGTCTGCTTCAAAACTACTGAACCGACTGCCCTGAAATTTTGGCAGTCGATTTGTTTCAGGTACGAGATGGTTTAGGAAAAAAATTTGCCACACCCCCTTTTACCACCCCCAAATCAATAAAAATGTTATATCTCAGTCGGTTTGTGTCGTATAAGGCTAAAATTTTGTAATTTTGTAATTTAGTATGTACGGTTATTGTCGACAACTGTACTAAAAATGGGTTTCCACGCCCCCTGTTACCGCCCACAAATAAATGAAAATGGTTTATTTCAGACGGTTTTGGTCGTATAAGACTTAAATTTGGTACTTTGGTTTGTGTAGTTACTGACAGTAACTGAACGAAAAGTTGGTTTCCACACCCCCTTTTTGCGCCCACAAATCAGTGAAAATGCTATATTTCAAGCAGTTTTGACCGTATGAGACTAACATGTGATACCTAAGTTTGTATGGCTACTTTCGGTAACTGTACTAAAAAACGGCGTCATCGTTTTATAGCCACACCCACTTTTTGAGAAATCATTAAAATTGACTACTGGGTCGATTGAGCTAAAATGTTGGCTTAGTTTGTACGATTACTGTCAGCAACTGAACTAAAAATTGGTTTCCACGCCCCCTTTTACCGCCCACAAACCAATGAAAACGTTTTATTTCAACGGTTTGGGTCGTTTTAGACAAAAATTTTGTAATTCAGTTCATATTGTTGCTCTCGGCAAGTGCACTAAAAATAGGCCTGTCCCACTTTAGTTAAACTCACTTTTCGGGGAGTTAGCGTCGAGTGAAGTGCGCCAGGCTTAACCTAAATTGAGCTGAAATTTCGGCATTCGATTTGTTTCGATTACGAGATGGCTCTAGGGAAATATTTTGCAGCACCACTTTTTACAGCTTGCTAAATGTTATATTTCGCACGGTTTTGATCGTATTTGACTAAAATTTGGTTATTTAGTTCATATGGTTACTTTCAGCAGCTATTCGACATTTTCGTATATGACAGTAAGGCGGTCTATGGCAGAACAATGTCTGCCGAGGAGAGTGAGTGTTCCTGTGAGGTTTGATAACGTTTGGACGAGGGGGCGTGGTACCTCCCATACAAGCCAAATTTGCGCTATCGACCACAAACCAAATAAAGGATATATATCAGACGGTTTCGATCGTAAACACTAAGATTTAGTAATTTTGTTCAGATAGTTACTGTCAGTAACTGTACAAAAAACGCCCACTTTTTCGAAATCATGGCAATTCCGGAGTTCTATACATTTTTAAAGTGAAACTTGCTGTGTAGGTGCTCCAAGAGGCAGTCACTATACATAAATGTTTTCAAGCCCACTTTTACCGCCCACAAATCAATATCTGTATATATGAAAATGAATCGTGATTTGTTCGGATGCTTAAAATTTGAAAACGACTGAACCAAATTGGATACTTCCTTCTACTGCCGGTAGATAAATATACGATACATAAATGTTTTTAAGCCCACTTTTACCGCCCACAAATCAATATCTGGATATATGAAAATGAATCGTGATTTGTTCGGATGCTTAAAATTTGAAAACGACTGAACCAAATTGGATACTTCCTTCTACTGGTTTAGGAAAAATATAATACCACACCCCCTTTTGTAGCCCACAAATCAATAAAAATGCTGTATTTAAGACGGTTTTGGTCGTATTAAATTAAAATTTGGTAAATAAGTTCATATGATAACTATCATTAACTTTGATAAAAATGGGCGTAGTCACACTTCATCTACGCTTACTTTTAAGAAAATATCAAAATACTTCGAAACTATTGGTGCGATTCAGCTCAAATTTTGTAAGTTCGCTTTGCTTTGAGTACGAGATGGTTTAAGAGGAAATGCCACACCCCATTTTACCTCCCACATATATATAAAAAAATTGTTGTTGTCGAATATCTTTAGAGTTATGGGTCGCACAGCTTAGAAATTCGGTATTCGACCACAATTTAGACGTACCGTTTCAGTGATGAAATTTTATGGGAGTGGACAAGGGGGAAGGGCATCTCCCATACAACCCAAATTTGTGATATCGAATAGCTTTGAAGTTATAGGAATTCAGCTTTGGAATTCAGTTTTTTACCTCAATTTACACATGCAGTTTCAATGGTTTTATTTTATGGGCGTTGGACAGGGAGGCGTGACATCTCCCTTACAACCCAAATTTGCGATATCGAATTGCTTTGAAGTTATAGGTTGACAGCGTAAGAATTCGGTATTCGACCTACATTTATGCATGCACTTTCATTCCTCTACATTTTATGAGCGTAGGGCAAAGGGGAGTGGCACTTCCCATACAACCCAACTCTGTGCTATCAAATAGCTTTGGAGTTATAGGTCGCACAACGCCGGAATTCAGTATTCGACCTCAATGCACACATGCAGTTTCATTGATTCAATTTTATGTTCATTGGTAAGAGGGGCGTGGCACCTCCCATTTAACGTAAATTTGCGATATCAAATATCAGCGTCAGAATTCAGTATTCGGCCCCAATTTATACATGCAGTTTCATTAATTACATTTTATGGGCGTACGACAAGGGGGAGTAAATCCTCCTATTTAACCCAAATTAGAGATATCAATTAGTTTTGGGGTTATAGGTCTCACAGCTTTGGAATTCAGTATTGGACTTCAATGTACACATGCAGTTTCATTGATTACATTTTATGAGCGTTGATCAAGGGGGAATGGCACCTCCCATACAACGAAAATTTGTGATATCGAATAGCTTTGGAGTTCAAGGTCGCACAGCGTCGGAACTCAGTATTCGACCAAAATTTACGCTTGCAGATTTACTGATAAAATTTTTTAGAGTTTGTTGGGGGGGCGTGACGCCTCCAATTTAACCAAAATTTGCGATATCGAATTGCTTTGGAGTTATAGGTAACTCAGCCTCGGAATTCAGTATTTGACCTCAATTTACACATGCAGTTTCATTAGTAAAATTTTATGGGCGTAAAGAAAAGGGCAGTGCACCTCCCATAGAACCCAAGTTTGTGCTATCGAATAGTTTTGGAGTTATATGTCGCACAATTTTGGAATTCGGTATTCACCCTCCATGTACACATGCAGTTAAATTGATTACATTCTATGAGCGGTGATCAAGAGGGCGTGGCACTTCCTATACAACCCAAATTTGTTATATCGAATAGCTTTGTGGATATAGGTCGCACAGTCTCGGAATTCAGTATTCTACCTCAATTTAGACATGCTGTTTAACTGATAACATTTTATGGGCGTTTGACAAGGGGGAGTGGCAGCAACGCGCCGGGTTTCAGCTATATTTGATAAAATTGAATCGCCATCTTCTCATTTTAATCCATGATGATTTCTAGTAAGCCAATTTATTGAAGCTTTTTCCTTTGATGAAAGCATAGCATATTGAAAAGGTGGTGGTTTTATTATAAATGTTTTAACTTGTGAATCATCGTATACTGAAATACTTCGTTCTTTTATAAAAAATTCATTATTGATGTGAAAACCTTGTACATCTATAATTAATTTTCTCTCATCAAACATTTTCTATGATGTTCCGGGTTCAGGATGTTACAAGGTTAACTGAAGGAAATTTGTTAATATTTGATCTTTTATATAATGATAAAAGTTCATTATCTTCAAAGCTTCATTCCATCGTCGTTCAATAAAGATGCATTCACAAGAATCAGGACCGCAAATTGCATCATCTCTTGACCATGCACAATTAGAATAATGAGAACCATATTTCGATATTATTTCATTATATAGAGAAAAATCCTTAAATTTAGTTTTTAATTTATTCAAAATAGCTTTATGTTCATGCCATATCAGTTTTTCTTTGTTTAAGAAGTCACTTAAAATTTTAACACGAATTTCGTTATTCACTTTAATTGAAGCTTCTTTAAACGTTGAGAGTAGATTGTATACTGACTTTTAATAATAATTATAATAACCTTATATATATATATATGATTTAACATCACATTATATAATTAAGGATATTTACATATTCAATTCATGATTATAGTCTTCAATGTTGATTAATATCATATCAGAGCGGAAAGTAGTATCCTCCTCAGTAATCACCTCAATTTCACCGTTACTTAAATATCTCTCATTTTCAATTTGATGATATTCGAAACATGAAATATTTAATCGATGTTTTAAGTAATTACTATCATATGTACAGCGGATTCTTAATTTAATATTATCTTTATATTGAAGTTGGAAATGTCTATAAAATGGTTGAGAACTTTCAATAATTCCGACAATATTTTTCTCCTTTTTTATTAAGTCTTGCCTAAATGCTTCTAAAGCTTCATCCACAGTAAACGTCTGATTAATAGGTAGCTGGAGTTCTTCATCTCCCATTAGCTTAGGTTCTACTTCTGTCGATGACTCAGCGTTTTCATTTAAAGTTTTACTAAACTTTAAAAATTTAAAATTTAGTTGTATACTAACGGTATCATTATTTGGAAATTTTACTGCAAATTCTGTATTTTTAATGATATTCTCACTCAAATCAATAGGTACTGCAGCTGAAAATACTTGAGTAAAACAAAAAAATAGAAATATGATGAAATTATTTTTCATTTTATTTTTTTTCTTCTTCTTCTTCTTCTTCTTAGTGTTCTTATGTCGGTGGTGTATTTCAAAATGATCCGATAATAAGTGAAACTCATATTTATAAACTAAATTTACACACACAAGTGAAACACACACACACACACACACACACATACCACCGCGCCGGAAGTCTGAAATGCCAGTCCGTTCAAGGAGCCAGCCAACGGAGACGCAGATGTGAGTACTGCAGTTGAACCTCAACAACTGTGGCGCAGCACAGGACCTCCTCGGGCAAACCGTCAGAGACCAGGCCATCGACCTGGCTATATCGAGTGAACCTTACGCCGAAAAATCCGTAGGAGCATGGGCCTCGGACATTACCGGGAAAGCCGCCCTATGGTCTTGTGGAAGGGCTCCCTTCTATCTAAGGCTTCATACACGTGCAAACGGTTTCGTCCGCGCGGAAGTAGATGGCATACATGTCGTGAGTTGCTACCTAGCGCCAAGTCTGTCGATCCAGGAATACACGGAGATTCTAGACACGATAGTCAGCGAAACGAGAGGCCTGAAACCACTCCTTATCGCTGGTGACTTTAACGCGTGGGCAGTTGACTGGGGAAGTCAAAAAACAAACCAACGTGGCTTTATTCTCCTTGAAGCGTTTGCTCTACTAGACGTGGTGCTGCTCAATAATGGATCCCAAGCAACATTCAGCCGTGCGGGCGGAAGCTCCATCATCGACCTGACTTTCGCCAGTAGCGAGTTAACTATGCAAGCAGAGTGGCATGTTAGTAATCTGTACACGCACAGCGACCACCAAGCTATCATTTATAAGCTCAATGGTCGACCGCGTAGCCGACACAGCATAAATACGGGAAATAAATGTTCGTACAGAGTCGAAACACTAGACGAGGACATTTTGAAAGTAGTAATGGCCGATATGCATCTGTCTGGCACGCCAAATGATATGGCAAGGCAGACCCTGGACCAAACAAGAGCTTGCGATGCAGCGATGATCTCGAGGCGGTCTAGCAAGCGCAAGCAAGACCCGGTCTACTGGTGGACGGCGGAAATTGCTGAAGCACGCAGGAAATGCCTCGAAGCAAGGAGGATGTACTACCGCGCAAGAGGTTCATACAGCTTCAACGATCTCCGCGAAACCTATCGAATGCTCAAGAAAGGCCTGAAAATAGCAATCCGTACGAGTAAGCGCCAATGCTTCCTACAGCTATGTGATGAGGCAGAAATCAATCCATGGGGTACTGCATACAGATTAGTTATGAAAAAACTGAAGTCGTTCAGGCGACCAGCACCTACGGACCCGCAGGTACTAAGTGCTATAGTTAGAACACTCTTTCCACAGCAGCCAGCGGCCCAGCCGGTCGAGGAACACATCGAGCTACGGACCATATTGGCTGTAACTATAGAGGAGATTGTTAATGTAGTAAAAAACATAAAAAACGACAAGGCGCCAGGTCCTGATGGTATTCCGAACCGCGCACTGAAGATTGCGATTATGACACAGCCGCATCAGTTTGCCCAGCTTTTCAACGCGTGATGAGCTTTTCAAGATCGTGTCACACTATTTCAGTGAAAGAGTCCTGCTCTACGACACAGAAGAAGGCACGAAGACGTACAATGTCTCCGGTGGAGTCCCACAGGGGTCGGTTCTTGGCCCCCTGCTATGGAACGTCATGTACGATGGGGTTCTCAGGCTTGAGGTGCCAGCAGACGTCAAGATTGTTGGCTTTGCCGACGACCTTGCAGTTAAGGCGACAGCAAAACACCGTGAAGAAGCTGAGGCCCTCAGTAGTGCAACTATCGCTATGATTTGCGATTGGCTGCGAAGAGCGGGACTTAGTCTAGCTGAACATAAGACTGAGATGGTACTTATAAGTAGTCGGAAAAAACTAGAAACCGCTAGCATCAGTATTCGTGGAACAGTAATTGAATCGAAGCCGTTCATTAAATATCTCGGTGTAATGATCGATTCCAGACTGTCATTTAAGCAACATATGCAGTACGCACACAGGAAAGCATCCGAAGTATGTTTGGCGCTATCTAGAATAATGCCGAACACAAGAGGCCCCAAACAAGCACGACGAACACTGCTCCTCAACGTGGTGCGATCTACTATGATGTACAGTGCGACTGTATGGTACACAGCGATGAAAACGAAGTCCTACCGACACGGAGTAGAGTCAGTTTACAGACTTGGCGCACTCAGGGTCTGCTGCAGCTTCAGAACGGTATCCGGAGATGCAGCACTGGTTCTAGCTAGCGCGATCCCTATTGACCTTCTCGTGGAAGAAGCGCTTCTCACAGCTAGAGAGAGAAGCTTGCAAAAATGGCAAGACCGCTGGGATAGTTCAGAGAAGGGTCGGTGGACGTACCAGCTCATCCCTAGCCTAACCGAGTGGTATGGCAGAAGCCACGGCTCAGTGAACTTCTACCTTACACAGATACTGAGCGGACATGGTTGCTTCAGGGCATACCTTCACAAGTATAAACACGCGATCGATCCTTACTGCACTAATTGCACAGGAAACACGCTGCAAGACGCGGCGCACGTTCTTTTTGTGTGCCCCATGTTCCATAACGCCAGACTTGAGGCCTCGGCCTGTCTCGGCGAAACGTTAACACAGCAAAATATGGTTTCTCTTATGCTAAACAGCGAAGAGAACTGGTCGATGGTTAGCACCCTGGCTAGAAAAATAACCGAAGAGCTGCGAAGAATTGAGCGCGCGCAAGATAGATGAGGTAAAGGTTGTTGACCCGACGACCATCCCACAGTAGATCCCGGCAGTAGCCAAACAGTTTCCAGCCCAGTGCTGTTCCCAAGCCCCGCGAAGTTATGTTTTACGGCGGTCCCGCGGGGTCCTATAGGGTCGAAGATTCAATGCGGAGGTTATGATACCGCGAGGTATCATGTAGGCTTAGTGCGTAAAAATCGTACACTCCCACCTGCACTGTGGGGCCTTTTGAAGGTTCCCCCTTCGCGAATAAAAAAAAATAAAAAAGCACACATACACACACACACACACACACACACACACACACACATGCGGGTGATAAGCAGTACTGCGCAGTGGTAACACTCGACATTAAAAATGCTTTCAATTCGGCTAGCTGGCCACGCATATTGCAAGCGCTAGGCACATTCGGTATTCCCGGATATCTTCAGCGAATTATCGCCGATTACCTTAGCAACAGAATGCTGCTTTACGACACTGACGATGGCGTCAAGCGGTACAAAGTGTCCCGGGGTGTCCCACAAGGCTCAGTATTGGGACCAACCTTGTGGAACGTTATGTACGATGATATTTTCCGTATTGTTCTCCCTGAGAATACTTCATTGGTAGGCTACGCGGATGATATCGCCCTGGTTGTAGTAGCAAAGCACCTTCAGAAGCACCTTTAGAAGCATCATGCAGTGAAGCGATTTCAAGAATTACGCAAAAAACAGAGGCGGTTCTTCTGAGCTCACGTGAAGTGAGGGAGTGTTTCACCTTCAGAGCAGAAGAACATATTATAACCTCACAACCAAATTTGCGATATCTTGGTGTTATAATTGACACACGCATGTCTTTTAAAGACCACCTAATGTCCGTTAGCGAAAAGGCATCGAATGTCAATGGTGCACTCTCGCGCATCATGGCGAATATCGGTAGACCTAGATCCAGCAGAACAAAACTCCTAGCAAATGTTACGAGCTCCATCATGCTTTATGCAGCACCAGTATGGGCGGATGCTACGCAAAGGTCGTCCTACATATCTGGCATTCGGGCGACTTATCGTCTCAGCGCATTGAGGGTCACTAGTGCGTTCCGCACAGTGTCAGATGACGCTATTGGTGTAATAGCAGCTATGCCACCGATCGATATACTAGCATGTGAACTGCAGCGCTGCTACAAAGCTGGTGAAAATGCCTCAAAGGCTGACGAAAGACGGCGCAGCAATGATTGTTGGCAACGTCGCTGGGAGCAGTCTCAAAACGGAAGATGGACCTTTTCCCTTATCCCAGACGTGGAAAAATGGGCCAATCGGAAGCACGGAGATGTGGACTTCTATGTGACACAACTTCTTAGCGGTCATGGATGTTTCAAACACTACCTCCACCGATTTAAGCATGAAGAAGACCCATTTTTCCCAAACTGTCCGGGTGAAATTGAAGATGCTCGGCATATCCTTTTCAACTGCCCACGCTTTAACGCAGAGCGAGCTGAACTGACAGAAGCTTTTGGTGTGACCCCCACTTTAAGGAATATTGTTCACCACATGTGCGATACTCCCCAAAAATGGAAGGTGTTTCAAGCAGCAGCAGCGAAAATTATGACCGAACTTCGCCGCATCGAACGCATCGAAGATATAATGAGCGTACAAACCAACGCAACGCAGGTGAAAGCAGCCATAATCTCTCTATACCAACGACGGACGACCGGACTGAGACGATCTAATGATCACCACTGACGATTGAGCAATAATGCTCTGACGGCCTCCAGACGTAATACCCTCCGGTGGTTCCTGGAGGAACCAACCGTCCGACTGAGGAGATTTTTAGCGTGTTAAAGTCGCGCATTGACTAAGGCTTTCGATGCTTTTACTCCTCGTTAAAAAACACACACACACACACACACACATACACACACCGCAGGGGAGGATTACGTTTCATCGAAATCCTTCGGGCATTACGACCCCGCGGACCCCCAGTTACAAATCCAGAAGCGTCTGTTCCATATTGGGCGGCTTTCTGGTCTGCGTCTGTACCGAAGCGGTCGGCAGTACTCAAACCTAGGTGTTCCTTCAGGAAGGGACCGCAGTCGGCAGTACCGAATGCGTCGTCGTCTAGGGACCAATTCCCGAAGTGGTCCCCCTTCTGGGAATAGAAGAGACTGCAGTCGATAGACCGAATGCGTCATCGTCTAGGGGCCTTTCCCCGAAGCGGTCTCTCTTCCAAGAAGAGGAAGGACCCCAGTCGGCTGAACCGAGTGCGTCGTCGGCTAGGGGTTATTTCCCCGAAGCGGTCCCTCCTTCCACCCGAAAGAGCATCAACGGTATCCCGCAGGGAGGACTCCGTTTTCCTTTGGGCCTGACAAACCCACGGACCCCAGTAAAAAAAAAAAAAAATTAAAAAATTAAAAAATTAAAAAAAAAAAAAAATTATTAAAAAAAAAAATAAAAAAAAAAAAATAAAAAAAAAAAATAAAAAAAAAAAAATAAAAAAAAATTAATTAAAAAGAAAACAAAAAAAAATTAAAAAAGAATAAAAAAAAAAATTAAAAAAAAAAATAAAAAAAAAATAAATAAAAATAAAAAAAATAATTAAAAAAAAATAAAAACCCAAGGCGCGTCTGTCCCGGATTGGGCGGCTCCTTGGTCTGCGTCTGACCCCAGAGGGCGGTAGTTTAAAGGGAAGGGCCCCCTTAAAAACCAGCCTGGCAGAAGGCATAAAATGCTAAGGGAAGGAGACCCTGAAAATAAAACCACAATGAAGGTTATAGAAGGAAGTACAACTACGGTGCAGGGAGTCGGATCCCCAGTACCGGCGGCTTTAGGGAGTGAGCAAGCGGGCTCCCAGTCGTCGTCATCCAATGACCGCAATGCTGTAGCGGTGGCACACTTGGCTGCTGCAGCAGATACAGCTACAAGAAAAACACCAACTAACGACGCAAGAGGTGGCACTTTCACAAGCGACCCCTTCGAAAAGAAGGCAAAGGTGATAAGATCTCCGGTGAAGTCCCGGCAAAACAAGGAAACCTGCGAAACCACCGAAATAACCAAAACACCAACAGGGGCTGGAAAATCTGACAAGCCAGAAACAACGTCTTTCTGCAGGCTCGGGTCTCAGATTAGGAAGCTTGTGGATATGCTTGAGGATGGGAAAAGGCGCTCAATCCATCAGCCAATGCGAGATGCAATTGATTGCATTAAAGCACTCTACGAGCTCACCGCCATTGAACAGCATGATGATGTCGCTAAAGAGGTTATTAGACGCAATAACTCCTCTCAAACGTCACCATGGCTCCAAACCATCGCACCTCAAAAAAGAAGACCGGACTCTGATATAGAGACCCCGCAGAAAAAACGCACATATGCAGCAGTTTTGTCTGCAAACAACAGGAAGCAAACCCTAAGCCAAGAAGCTAAGGAGCCTATCATAGCTGGAACTGTCGCCGTAGAAATTTCAACAAAGGTTGGAGATACAGCGGCACCAGCCGATGGCAGAAAAGAAAGCAGGCCACCGCCAAAAATGAAACAGAAGTGGGAAAAAGTTGGCCCAAAAAAGAATCCCAAGACAAAGCCCAAGCAGGTAAAAGCTAGACCAGATGCTTTGATTATTTCCGCGAATGAGAATCAGACGTACGCTGAAATTCTACGGAAAATTAAAAGCGATGATGCGCTTAAGTCTCTTGGAGAAAATGTAAAAGCAATTCGACGTACCGCGAAAAAACGACCTTTTACTGGAGCTTAAGCGTGAACCGGAACAGAACACTAGTTCATACCAAACAGCAGTGGAGAACGTGCTAGGCGACTCTGCCAAAGTCTCGGTGAAAACCCACTCCATCGTTATTCAGCTGAGGGATCTTGATGAATTCACCACCAAAGCAGAAGTATGTGACGCACTACATGCGCAGTGCGAAATACGACGGCCCGACGAGGGATCGATAGGAAACCTCAAAACGGGATATCAAGGTACGCAAACGGCTTATGTCAGTCTACCGGCAGAAGACGCAGTTAAGGTACTAAAGGTGCAGCGGATACGCATTGGGTGGGTTTCCTGCAGAGTAAGAGAGAGTGACTCGCCAAAGCGATGTTTTAAATGCTGGAAGTACAATCACATAGCTAAGGACTGCAAAGAGGACATAGATAGGAGCACCCTCTGCAGAAAGTGCGGAGAAAATGGACATATGGCGGTGACGTGAAGTAATAAACAAAAATGCGCGCTATGCAAAGGTAATCATGCAGCTGGAAGCGCTCGCTGCCCAGAGCACCAGAAGGCGGTTAGAAGGAAAAGATGAGAATGAAAATCGTTCAACTCAATCTTAACCACTGCATCGCATCGCAGGACTTGCTGCAACAGACGATTTTTGAGCGACAGTTTGATCTTGTTCTCTTGTGTGAGCAGCACCACAACATGAACGGCTCTGAGTGGGTGACAGATGCGCCAAGCAAAGCCGCAATATGGACCCTTAGTGGCAGGGCATTTCAAAGTAAAGCTCCAGCCGCTAACACGGGCTTCACCTGGGCAAAATTCGATGGGATATTTTTCTTTTTGTGCTATGCGCCACCCCAAATGGACATCACCCAATTTGAGCGGTTTCTAACGGAGCTTGTTGCAGAGGCCCGAGGCAAGTCACCCATAGTGGTTACAGGCGATTTTAATGCCTGGTCGACAAGATGGGGTAGTAGGAGCACAAATCGTAGAGGGACACTCCTTATGGAATGCCTTGCAACCCTGGATGTTGAGCTTCTCAACAATGGTCACCACACATTTGAAGCTGGTAATAGACAGTCAGCAGTGGATCTCACGTTTGCGCACAATTCCATTGCGCGTAACAGCACATGGAATGTTGATGATTATTATACGCACAGTGATCATCGTGCGATCGTCATTGAACTGCAGCATTTATTTATCCCGAGAAGGATAATTAAAGCACAGACGCAGGGATGGAAGCAACACGCTTTCGATGCTGAAGTGTTTCAGATTGTTTGGATTGAGGAAGAAACAGTGGATGAAAGAGCGACAAACATGGCGGCAAACATCCGACAGCGAATAATAACCTCATGTGACGCAGCAATGCCGAGAAGGAAAAAAGCGCCAATCAGGAAACCGGCCTACTGGTGGAATGACGAAATTGCGGAATGTAGAAGACGATGCATTGAGGCGCGAAGGAAAGTAACGCGTACTCGAAATCGCCCAACGTGGCAATCGTTGCATGAAAACCTTAAGGAATGCCGAAAACAGCTAAAGAAGGCGATCGAAAAAAGCAAAGAGTCCAGCTTCCAAAGGCTTCGGGACATGGCGGATATTGACCCGTGGGGCAAGGCGTACAAAGTGGTGATGAGCAGACTACGTGGACCTAAAGCACCACAGCCATCGGAACCAGCTATTATGAACAGCGTGGTGTCTGAACTCTTCCCACCACAGCTAGCACAGTTACAAGGCTATAGGCTACCTGAAGACATAGGTGATATCCTTCCGGTGACACCGGAAGAAGTGCTTCTGACATTGCAGAAAATTTACGACACCAAAACGCCTGGGCTGGATGGCATCCCTAACGTGGCGATGAAAACCGCCATACGAGCAGATCCCGGCGTGTTTGCTAGAATGTACACAGCGTGCCTTAACGAAGGAACATTCCCGTCTTTCTGGAAAGTCCAAAGATTAGTGTTGCTGCTTAAACCAGGGAAACAGCCCGATCAACCCTCTGCATACAGACCACTATGCATGCTTGACTCGCTGGGCAAAGTACTAGAGAGTATCATCGTTAGAAGACTCCAAGATTCCCTTGAATCACCAGGCGGACTATCTTCCAAGCAATTTGGTTTTAGACGAGGAAAATCGACCATCGATGCTATCCAGGCAGTTCTGACTATAGCTCGCGACGCTACAAGCGGCATTAGGTAGAAATGGGGTGATAAGCAGTACTGCGCAGTGGTAACACTCGACATTAAAAATGCTTTCAATTCGGCTAGCTGGCCACGTATATTGCAAGCGCTAGGCACATTCGGTATTCCCGGATATCTTCAGCGAATTATCGCCGATTACCTTAGCAACAGAATGCTGCTTTACGACACTGACGATGGCGTCAAGCGGTACAAAGTGTCCCGGGGTGTCCCACAAGGCTCAGTATTGGGACCAACCTTGTGGAACGTTATGTACGATGATATTTTCCGTATTGTTCTCCCTGAGAATACTTCATTGGTAGGCTACGCGGATGATATCGCCCTGGTTGTAGTAGCAAAGCACCTTCACACTTTAGAAGCATCATGCAGTGAAGCGATTTCAAGAATTACGACGTGGCTGCGAAGTGTTGATCTTAAGCTTGCAGCGCAAAAAACAGAGGCGGTTCTTCTGAGCTCACGTAAAGTGAGGGAGTGTTTCACCTTCAGAGCAGAAGAACATATTATAACCTCACAACCAAATTTGCGATATCTTGGTGTTATAATTGACACACGCATGTCTTTTAAAGACCACCTAATGTCCGTTAGCGAAAAGGCATCGAATGTCAATGGTGCACTCTCGCGCATCATGGCGAATATCGGTGGACCTAGATCCAGCAGAAGAAAACTCCTAGCAAATGTTACGAGTTCCATCATGCTTTATGCAGCACCAGTATGGGCGGATGCTACGCAAAGGTCGTCCTTCATATCTGGCATTCGGGCGACTTATCGTCTCAGCGCATTGAGGGTCACTAGTGCGTTCCGCACAGTGTCAGATGACGCTATTGGTGTAATAGCAGCTATGCCACCGATCGATATACTAGCATGTGAACTGCAGCGCTGCTACAAAGCTGGTGAAAATGCCTCAAAGGCTGACGAAAGACGGCGCAGCAATGAGTGTTGGCAACGTCGCTGGGAGCAGTCTCAAAACGGAAGATGGACCTTTTCCCTTATCCCAGACGTGGAAAAATGGGCCAATCGGAAGCACGGAGAAGTGGACTTCTATGTGACACAACTTCTTAGCGGTCATGGATGTTTCAAACACTACCTCCACCGATTTAAGCATGAAGAAGACCCATTTTGCCCAAATTGTGCGGGTGAAATTGAAGATGCTCGGCATATCCTTTACAAATGCCCACGCTTTAACGCAGAGCGAGCTGAACTGACAGAAGCTTTTGGTGTGACCCCCACTTTAAGGAATATTGTTCACCACATGTGCGATACTCCCAAAAATGGAAGGTGTTTCAAGCAGCAGCAGCGAAAATTATGACCGAACTTCGCCGCATCGAACGGGTAAAATATAATGAGCGTACAAACCAACGCAACGCAGGTGAAAGCAGCCATAATCCCTCTATTCCAACGACGGACGACCGGACTGAGACGATCTAATGATCACCACTGACGATTGAGCAATAATGCTCTGACGGCCTCCAGACGTAATACCCACCGGTGGTTCCTGGAGGAACCAACCGTCCGACTGAGGAGATTTTTAGCGTGTTAAAGTCGCGCACTGACTAAGGCTTTCGATGCTTTTACTCCTCGTTAAAAAAAAAAAAAACACACACACACACACACACACACACTTTTGATCTCATCATCGAACCCGAAGATATTAATGCTTAATCTAGGATTATTTTCTTCGAATATTTTAATGTCTTTTACTGGTAGCGGAAAAACAAGACTTTCAAAGTTGATAGTTAAATCATTGCCCAAGTGTATTATGAAAGCTGTAATATCCTCCACATTATAGCTGGAACATCTATCAGAGCTTTTATTAACTGGAGCCAGTGCTGATATTACTGCACATTTGAAACAATATTCATCAGAATTTTGTACATTGATACAAGCCTTTTTATTATATACAAATTTTGATAACAGGATATATTGTGATCCTTTTATTGGCTTGTACTGGTTGATATTAATATTAAAATGTAAAATTCTAATGAGAGTCCAGCCACTGTCACGATTTTCTGACATTTTTGACACTAAATTGTTGCACTTTTCATCAAAAATGTTATTCAAGTCTGTCGACTCTTGAATCAAAACCATTTTGGTTTGATGTGATTTAATGTCAATTGACATCTCATTTTTGTTCATTTTAACGTATTTACAGAACAATTTCCAGATTAAATTTAATATTGACGTGCTTCTGCAACATTTCTTGAAGAGTTTCTATAACTATATTTTTGGCGTTTGCTAAAAACTCTTCGGGAATCAATAAATTCTAATTATAATTTTTGTGTATAAATGACTCTATACGTTCATTAAATACAGATGAGATTCTATTTAAATTCTCGTTAACTATTTCACCACTATTTTTCTTATGCTCGTTTGTTCTGATGTGATATGACCAATTCTTCGTCAATATCTCTTTCTTACAAGTATTGCAATAGAGATTGGGGACTGAATTTGGTAAAATCGCCTGGACTTTGAATGCTTGTTGTGTTTCCTGCTGCTGCTGCTGCTGCTGATGTTGACGCTGCAGTCAAGGAAGAAGAAGATACTGCATGTAGTTTTCCTTTATGCTATTTTAAATTATCCTTCCGTGAAAATAACTTCTTACAAACATCGCATTGAAAATGTTGCGATTGTTGGTTTTGATGTTTCACTCGTATATGTCTGTTTAGATTGCATTTTTTGTTGAAACTTAATCCGCATTCGTTACAAGTAAAGGATACCATTTTTATTGATATTTTTTTATTTTTTATTTATTTTAATGTTTAATAAAGTGTCTTTGTTTGCTTTTTAAATTAAACTTTCCTTTCTTTTTGTCTTATAAGCTTTCAATGAAAAGATCTTTTACGAACTAAAGCTAATATATTTTTTGGCTCTATGCAGAGCTTGCATATCAATTTCAATTTACAGCAACAATAACAACAACAACAGTTTATCACCAAAAAGATAAAAGGTTAAATTTTTCTGTTTCATGTAAAAATTCTTGGGTTCTAAACTTTCTAAGCACACTTATCATAAATTAAAGTTTTAATGGCTTTTCATTGACATGTATATTTTGAATGCATAGCTTGCATTTCAATTGACATGTATATTTTGAATGCATAGCTTGCATCAATTTTAAGTAATAACAACAACAAAAAACATATACTAACCTCAATTCGTTAGATTAGCCTGTTGTAGACTACTATATAAAAAAAAAAACACATGATAATCTCTATTGAAGCTTATTATCAAAAAGCTAGGCTGAGACATACATTACTCAATGTTTTAATGGGGTTTTTTTTTATTTCATTTATATGTATATTTAATTAACATTAAAAACATTAGTTTATTATCAGAAAGATTAAAGGTTAAATTTTTGTGTTTCATGTGAAAATTCTTGTAGGGTGCTAAACTTTCTAAGCACACATATCATAAATCAACGTTTTAATAGCTTTTCATTGATATGAAGAGCTTGCATACCAATTTCAATTTACAGCAACAGCAACAACACATACTTACCTAAATTCGTTAGATTAGCCTGTTGTAAACTATAATACACACAAACACATGATAATCCCTATTGAAGCTTCTTATCAAAAAAAGCTAGGCTTCTAGCCATACATAACTCAATGTTTTAATAGGTTTTTTTATTTAATTTATATATAAATTTAATTTACACTAAAAACAATAGTTTATTATCAAAAAGATTAACCCTATTGGAGCTTATTATCAAAAAAGCTAAGCTTCTAGAATGTTCTAGAAACATATCATAAATCAAAGTTTTTAATGCGTTTTTTTTTTCATTGACATGTATAACTTGAATGCATAGCTTGCATATCAATTTTAAGTAATAACAACAAAAAAAACACATACTAACCTCAATTCGTTAGATTAGCCTGTTGTAAACTATAATACACACAAACACATGATAATCCCTATTGAAGCTTATTATCAAAAAAACCTAGGCGTCTAGACATACATTACTCAATGTTTTAATGGGTTTTTGTTTTTATTTCATTTATATGTAAATTTAATTTACATTAAAAACAATAGTTTGTAACGTGACGTTACAAATATTACCTATACTTTTATACACTAGATAATCTATAATACTACATAAGTTGTATATATTATATTCATATTATATCACTTAATATTACTTTACTTAATTACTTAATTCATATTCCTACTTAGTACTATAAAAACGTCACAAATATTATATTATACTAGCTGAAACCCGGCGCGTTGCTGCCACTCCCCCTTGTCAAACGCCCATAAAATGTTATCAGTTAAACAGCATGTCTAAATTGAGGTAGAATACTGAATTCCGAGACTGTGCGACCTATATCCACAAAGCTATTCGATATAACAAATTTGGGTTGTATAGGAAGTGCCACGCCCTCTTGATCACCGCTCATAGAATGTAATCAATTTAACTGCATGTGTACATGGAGGGTGAATACCGAATTCCAAAATTGTGCGACATATAACTCCAAAACTATTCGATAGCACAAACTTGGGTTCTATGGGAGGTGCACTGCCCTTTTCCTTACGCCCATAAAATTTTACTAATGAAACTGCATGTGTAAATTGAGGTCAAATACTGAATTCCGAGGCTGAGTTACCTATAACTCCAAAGCAATTCGATATCGCAAATTTTGGTTAAATTGGAGGCGTCACGCCCCCCCAACAAACTCTAAAAAATTTTATCAGTAAATCTGCAAGCGTAAATTTTGGTCGAATACTGAGTTCCGACGCTGTGCGACCTTGAACTCCAAAGCTATTCGATATCACAAATTTTCGTTGTATGGGAGGTGCCATTCCCCCTTGATCAACGCTCATAAAATGTAATCAATGAAACTGCATGTGTACATTGAAGTCCAATACTGAATTCCAAAGCTGTGAGACCTATAACCCCAAAACTAATTGATATCTCTAATTTGGGTTAAATAGGAGGATTTACTCCCCCTTGTCGTACGCCCATAAAATGTAATTAATGAAACTGCATGTATAAATTGGGGCCGAATACTGAATTCTGACGCTGATATTTGATATCGCAAATTTACGTTAAATGGGAGGTGCCACGCCCCTCTTACCAATGAACATAAAATTGAATCAATGAAACTGCATGTGTGCATTGAGGTCGAATACTGAATTCCGGCGTTGTGCGACCTATAACTCCAAAGCTATTTGATAGCACAGAGTTGGGTTGTATGGGAAGTGCCACTCCCCTTTGCCCTACGCTCATAAAATGTAGAGGAATGAAAGTGCATGCATAAATGTAGGTCGAATACCGAATTATTACGCTGTCAACCTATAACTTCAAAGCAATTCGATATCGCAAATTTGGGTTGTAAGGGAGATGTCACGCCTCCCTGTCCAACGCCCATAAAATAAAACCATTGAAACTGCATGTGTAAATTGAGGTAAAAAACTGAATTCCAAAGCTGAATTCCTATAACTTCAAAGCTATTCGATATCACAAATTTGGGTTGTATGGGAGATGCCCTTCCCCCTTGTCCACTCCCATAAAATTTCATCACTGAAACGGTACGTCTAAATTGTGGTCGAATACCGAATTTCTAAGCTGTGCGACCCATAACTCTAAAGATATTCGACAACAACAATTTTTTTATATATATGTGGGAGGTAAAATGGGGTGTGGCATTTCCTCTTAAACCATCTCGTACTCAAAGCAAAGCGAACTTACAAAATTTGAGCTGAATCGCACCAATAGTTTCGAAGTATTTTGATATTTTCTTAAAAGTAAGCGTAGATGAAGTGTGACTACGCCCATTTTTATCAAAGTTAATGATAGTTATCATATGAACTTATTTACCAAATTTTAATTTAATACGACCAAAACCGTCTTAAATACAGCATTTTTATTGATTTGTGGGCTACAAAAGGGGGTGTGGTATTATATTTTTCCTAAACCAGTAGAAGGAAGTATCCAATTTGGTTCAGTCGTTTTCAAATTTTAAGCATCCGAACAAATCACGATTTATTTTCATATATCCAGATATTGATTTGTGGGCGGTAAAAGTGGGCTTAAAAACATTTATGTATCGTATATTTATCTACCGGCAGTAGAAGGAAGTATCCAATTTGGTTCAGTCGTTTTCAAATTTTAAGCATCCGAACAAATCACGATTCATTTTCATATATACAGATATTGATTTGTGGGCGGTAAAAGTGGGCTTGAAAACATTTATGTATAGTGACTGCCTCTTGGAGCACCTACACAGCAAGTTTCACTTTAAAAATGTATAGAACTCCGGAATTGCCATGATTTCGAAAAAGTGGGCGTTTTTTGTACAGTTACTGACAGTAACTATCTGAACAAAATTACTAAATCTTAGTGTTTACGATCGAAACCGTCTGATATATATCCTTTATTTGGTTTGTGGTCGATAGCGCAAATTTGGCTTGTATGGGAGGTACCACGCCCCCTCGTCCAAACGTTATCAAACCTCACAGGAACACTCACTCTCCTCGGCAGACATTGTTCTGCCATAGACCGCCTTACTGTCATATACGAAAATGTCGAATAGCTGCTGAAAGTAACCATATGAACTAAATAACCAAATTTTAGTCAAATACGATCAAAACCGTGCGAAATATAACATTTAGCAAGCTGTAAAAAGTGGTGCTGCAAAATATTTCCCTAGAGCCATCTCGTAATCGAAACAAATCGAATGCCGAAATTTCAGCTCAATTTAGGTTAAGCCTGGCGCACTTCACTCGACGCTAACTCCCCGAAAAGTGAGTTTAACTAAAGTGGGACAGGCCTATTTTTAGTGCACTTGCCGAGAGCAACAATATGAACTGAATTACAAAATTTTTGTCTAAAACGACCCAAACCGTTGAAATAAAACGTTTTCATTGGTTTGTGGGCGGTAAAAGGGGGCGTGGAAACCAATTTTTAGTTCAGTTGCTGACAGTAATCGTACAAACTAAGCCAACATTTTAGCTCAATCGACCCAGTAGTCAATTTTAATGATTTCTCAAAAAGTGGGTGTGGCTATAAAACGATGACGCCGTTTTTTAGTACAGTTACCGAAAGTAGCCATACAAACTTAGGTATCACATGTTAGTCTCATACGGTCAAAACTGCTTGAAATATAGCATTTTCACTGATTTGTGGGCGCAAAAAGGGGGTGTGGAAACCAACTTTTCGTTCAGTTACTGTCAGTAACTACACAAACCAAAGTACCAAATTTAAGTCTTATACGACCAAAACCGTCTGAAATAAACCATTTTCATTTATTTGTGGGCGGTAACAGGGGGCGTGGAAACCCATTTTTAGTACAGTTGTCGACAATAACCGTACATACTAAATTACAAAATTACAAAATTTTAGCCTTATACGACACAAACCGACTGAGATATAACATTTTTATTGATTTGGGGGTGGTAAAAGGGGGTGTGGCAAATTTTTTTCCTAAACCATCTCGTACCTGAAACAAATCGACTGCCAAAATTTCAGGGCAGTCGGTTCAGTAGTTTTGAAGCAGACATCACACTGCCAGACACACATCGTTTTGCTTTTTATGTATATAGATATTGATTTGTGGGCGGTAAAAGTGGGCGTGAAAACATTTACATATCGTGACCGCCTCTTAGATCACCTACACAGCAAGTTTCACTGTAAAAATGTGTAAAACTCCGGAATTGCCATGATTTCGAAAAAGTGGGCGTATTTATATTACGACCACGCCCATTTTTCGTACAGTTACCGACAGTAACCATCTGAACAAAATAACCAAATCTTAGTTTTTTATGATTGAAACCGTCTGCTATATATCCTTTTTTTGGTTTGTGATCGACAGCGTAAATTTGGCTTGTATGGGAGGTACCACGCCCCCTCGTCCAATAGTTACCAAACCTCACAAGAACACTCTCAAGATATGGCTTCAGTTTCCCTGAAAATTTCATAAAGATCGGTTCAGCGGTTTTGGAGTCTATATGTGATATAGCCACATACCCACATACCCACATACCCACATACCCACATACCCACATACCCACATACATACATCCATTTTTATATATATAGATATATATATATATATATATTTTATTAACTTAAATATTTCTATTGATGATTAATAAAGCAGCAATAACACACAACCACACCACGACATCAGACCATAGAAACAAACACATGCTACATACTTACTTAATAAAACTAAAACAAACACATGCTACATACCTACTTAATAAAACTAACTGGCAACACCCAACCGCACTACGGCATGAGCCTCTAATTAATACACACACTACCCATGCATAGCCAGGCAGGCCAAAGACAACACACAACCACACTAATGCATAAGCCGCTAATTCATACCCATACTGCCTATCTATGAATAGCCAGGCAGGCCAAAGACAAAACTAAACATATAATTCCCAACTGGTTTTCTGTCCAAATCGAATAAAAGGGCGACACAAAACCAACCAAAGCAGCATTAAGGCCCATTTCCAATAACGCGTGAGATGCGTTGCGTTTTACGCTGCGGAAGCTGCGGAAAAAAAGCAATTTCCAATGGAGCATGTGCGTGAACATATGGTTGCCGGTCTTCTGCTTAGCGAAGCATAATTTTAATGTGTAAAAGTTTTAAAAGTTTATTCAAAATAATATAATATACACTTATGCTTTGTGTTGTGTCTTCCTGCATACTATTGGTCCCGTAAAAGGTTTTGCTGCAGTATGGACAGATAGGGCGAGTTCGAAAATGCATTTTTACAAAGCATCAGTGTGTTTTATTTTGAATTGGTGCTAAGTTAAAATACAACAACTGCGCAGCTCTGTTGATATTCTTAAAAATAGTATAATTGCGCAGTTTTGGCTAATAATCTTCGAACTAATTCAAAATAAAACACACTGATGCTTTGTAAAAATGCATTTTGGAACTCACCCATATAGTTAGGCACTCCGGCATGCCGCTGCAGATATATCGTGAGTGTGGAGCGCGTCTTAAATGCCTGTGACCATTTGCACCACCGCCTGTTCTTATATGCATTTTTGGACTCGCCCATATAGTCCATATATACTCCGGCATACCGCTGCAGATATGTTGTGAGTGTGGAGCACGTCTTATATGCCAGTGACCATTTGCACCACCGAATGTTCTTAAATGCATTTTTGGACTCCTCGCTCATATAGTCAGGCACTCCGGCATACCGCTGCAGATATGTCGTGAGTGTGGAGCACGTTTTAAATGCCTGTAATAAATTTTTTACTTTCTCTCAAATTCTACTAACCTTTTTTAATTTTTCCTTTGTAAAACTGAACAGCTGTTTCGCTGTCAAAGCTTCACGCGCATGAAATATTCAATTTTTCAGTTAGGTATGTCTTCATGTATTGAATATTTGCGTCAATTTACGAAACGCATCTCACGCGTTATTGGAAATGGGCCTTTACTTCAGGTAAGCTCGACGTAGTAACTCTATGGTGAGTCAGCTTGCTGGCTCTTCCCATACCGTTTCTACTTGAGATGTCGCACTTGCGGTGAGAACCAATACTTGGTTCGTCCAACGCAGTCGGCATACTCTGCATTTTTGGTCGCAGTGACTCAATGGCGAGCTAGCTTGCTGGTTCTTCCCTTTGAGTCTCTGTGGGAGGTGTCGCACCGGCGGTGAGAACCATCTTTGGTTCGTCCACCGCAGTCGGCATACTCTACGGGGGGGTTTACTTGGGTTTTGGCGCCGGGACTAGATGGCGAGCCAGCTTGCTGGTTCTTCCCTTTTAGTCTCTATTCGGAACGTCGCACTTGCGGTGAGAACCAGTCTCTGGTTCGTCCAACGCAGTCGGCATACTTTTGTTTTTTGTATTTTACCCCGGCCGTAGTAGCTCAATGGCGAGCCAGCTTGCTGGCTCTTCCCATACAGTTTCTACCTGAGATGTCGCACTTGCGGTGAGAACCAATACTTGGTTCGTCCAACGCAGTCGGCATACTTTTATTAAATTGTTTATTGATTATATATATTTGCATGGTGCGAACTTCATAGAGGTTTTCCACCATGATTGTCTCTAAAAATATTAAATGTGAGCATTACTTCAGATTCTTTTAGGATACGAGCCCCTGGCAACAATCAACCACCGACTACCGCTCTACCGATTACCGAATTACCGATTGCTAATCTACCGATTACCAAAATACCGATTGCTAATCCACCGGTTTACCGAATACCGATTTTGCCGCCAACTGGACTCACGACCTCCGACCGCCTACAATTGACCGCCTACATTCACTTTTACCCAAGCTACTGACGTCACGCTGCATTAAGTATTTTTAAGAAGAATATATTTATAAAATACAAAATTATAATATTAAATCAACACCGACTGCGTTTTTATTTAAAGGAAGTTTGTGGATCTTCCACTTGATCCTGGCAAGGCTGAGCTGACCTCAGCCAGAAGATAAAACCACTGTTTATTATTATCAAAAAAGCTAAGCTTCTAGAATGTTCTAGAAACATATCATAAATCAAAGTTTTTAATGCGTTTTTTTTCATTGACATGTATAACTTGAATGCATAGCTTGCATATCAATTTTTAGTAATAACAACAACAAAAAAAAAACACATACTAACCTCAATTCGTTAGATTAGCCTGTTGTAAACTATAATACACACAAACACATGATAATCCCCATTAAAGCTTATTATCAAAAACAGCTAGGCGTCTGGCCATACATAACTCAATGTTTTAATGGTTTTTTATTTCATTCATATGTATATTTAATAAACATTAAAAAACAATAGTTTATTGTCAGAAAGATTAACCCGATTGAAGCTTATTATCAAAAAAAGCTAAGAATGTTCTAGAATGTTATCGAAGGAATTGATATCTACAACAACAACAACAACAACAACAACAGCAAACAGCAACTGCAACAACAACAACAGCAACAGCAAACAGCAGCAACAACAACAACAACACATACTAACCTCAATTCGTTAGATTAGCCTGTTGTAAACTATAATACACACAAAGACATGATAATTTTTGTTTCTACACTTTAGATTAATTAAAACATATGAGTTTTTTTTTTTGTGGATACACATGATATTCGCTAGATGAACCTGTTTTAGACATAAACCTCACGTTGAAAAATGCTTTCACTCTTCTATACTCTATACACAAACACATGATATTTACTAGATGAATATACTATAGTCACACACCTATTTTGTTTTTCTGAACTATTGACACAAACCACATTAAAAATTCTCTCATTCTTCTATACAAAACACACTAACACATGATATTATAAACACAAACCTAACATTTTTCCTATACTTTAGACACAAGCCACATTGAAAATTCTCCCATTCTTCTATACAAAACACACTAACAACATTATTTTTACTAGATGAATATATTATAGACACAGACCTAACATTTTTTCCTATACTATAGACACAAACCGCTTACCTATTGTAATAGTTCCCCATTCCACCGCATATGGCGCTGATGGCAAACTCCTGACTCCTGTGGTCCAGAACCGCTATATCGTACCTACTTACCATTATTCTCATCTTTCATGAAACCCAACACTTTTTATTAACTTGAGGAATACCCCACACGTTTTCAATTGGATAGTCGCTTGTATCAAATTGTTTAAAGCAATCGCGTTTGATAACCTCATACAAGTCATTACAAGCCACCTCATAAATTAGTGAATCGGTATTGGTATAGCAAATGGTGCAATCGGAACCAAATTGGGGAGCCATGTAACCATAATGAAAATCATAAATGGTTGTTTTGGCCAAATCAAGGATGCACATACGAACATAAATGCGTTTATTGAAGTATATTGCAGTTTTATTGAGTTCAATTGCCATCAAATTTTTACTAAATGTTGTTGAAGCTTTAAACTCAGGCTTAGAAATAAGGGCTTCGGCACCATATCGACCCAACCAACTCGTTACCAATTTAACAACACTGTGTTAACGTATGTTTTCCATAGCTTTTCCGAACACATCATTATTCATGAGTTTGAAAAGGTTCTTCTCAAACTCATTTTTAGCCGCTGTTCAAAGACTCGTATTTATATCGATATATGGCTTCAACCATGCAGATTGTCTAAATTTCAAAATTTTATGAATTTTAGATAGCCTTAATCCATACTTCAAAGCCTGCTTTAAATTTCTGTAGTGAATAATATATCTCACGCTACCACCCAAAGTTGCCAACAGTTTTTTCTGTTTTGATCCTGGAGGTGTAATATGATCTGGGCAAAAGGGGAGATCCTTGTGGTAATCGTGGAGGTTAATTGGATACTCCAAATCTACCTCGAAAATATATCCTACATCTGAATCGTCAGCTATAGCCTCAACATTAAAATTTTGAGAATCTGGCAGCCAATGAAACTCGCTGTGGGGGAGAAATTGAGACATGGCCCATACTGATTATTAATGTCATAATACATTAAGAATTTGGATGGTAGAGCCTCATTGAAATCGGTCATGTACTTATTTTTGGCTTTCGAATAACGGTTAGTACACTGACTAAGACCCCCACGAATACCTCGCTCTACAAACATGAGCATATCAATATCTGTCAATAGCTCAAGGATTATATCAGCATTGCATGCTTAAGCATTGCATCCCATATATAACCAGGTAGAGTGAAATAATGTGCAGCATCTAGACCATAAGTTTCATGGCAACTTATGCGAAATTGTTCCAAAATTATCAGATAATAGTAACACGTCAATTTTCAAGTAAATATCTGAATATTCACCCAAATAATTAATATTTAGTTCAACCCAGACTTTTTGTGCATGAGCATAATCCTCTGGGCGGATGTTTGTATCATTAAGTTTATTGTAAAAATGGGTAATATCAGGTAATGATGTTTCCAAAAAGTTAGCTGCATCATCGCAGTAGTCATACGGAAAGACATCCTTATTTGTCAACAAATTTAATTGTTCATCATTTAAATTTTTAAACTCTGATTTTACATTATTGAAATTCGGTAGATTTGAGGCTAAAGTATCTAAGCTACTCACCATGAATCTGAATGAGTCGATAAGCCGATATTTTATCACGTATTCCTCCAGTCGTTTTGTAAATAAAATGTAACATTCCTTGTTTATTGCTAGAAGGTCAATGCGCCCCTTTAAATATCCCAAAAATTTTCCATAGAATTTTAAAGCAAACAATTATATTCTTAATACCCAAGAATCTCAAATTCATGTCCAATGCACTTGGCACCCCTTTTCGTTTTCTTCCGCTAGTTGCTGCATAAGCATGAACGCGACAACGAGCATTAAGTTACACACTTATTGCACGAAAATATAATGCAACAACAAGTGTTAAATTGAACTTAGTCGTTGACTCTTTTAAAGTCAAGGCTTTGAATTTTGTCCATCGATTATATTGGCTATTTAAAATTGATATTTGGAGGGGAAGAAAGAATTCGACAATACAAAGTAAAATATGATTGGTTAATTTTATTATATTGAAAAACAAAATTAAATATTAAAATTTAAGGAGGAGTATTGGAAATAGTGTTAAGATATTTTTAAGAAAAATACTGGTAAAATTACTTTATTAATCAGAACACAGATTCTTAATCACGACTACAGCGGCGAAAGCCAGAGTTTTAATTAAGAATTTCACCCCTCATGCGCTGGGCCTCGATAAACACCGGTAAGATGACAATGATCGCGTACCTTGATATCACCATTGGTCACATATGTGACATGTGTTGGCGATCGCAAAACTTTGAACTTGCTCAACAGTCATATCATACATGGGTAGAGAGAGGGCAAAGAAAGACAGTTTCAACATACACTCAATACAATCTGCCCCGCGATAGCTTTTATAAAACGATAACATACGTACTCTGAAAATTAAAATAAAGTTTAAAGTACTATATTATATTAAATCAAAATAAATAAAATGCTAATGAAATTATTTAAAAATTAAACTTACCGTCCACCAAATGTTGATTCGATTTCTTCCCATCGAATTCGAATAGATGCCCAGCTCGTCCTATTAGCCGTTCGGGAAAGGCCTGCACCAGTGGTAGAGTTGTGTACCTTTAACTTGGTGCGGTAACCTTCAACCACCCCAATTCCACATGTAGCACTCTGTTTCACTCCAACATTTGTTGCCGATCGTAAAATATCACGAAGGGTGATGAGGTGCGATGAACACTCTTTTATGCTCGGCATAACTAGCTCACGATTCCTTTGCGGATTTTCGTATAATGCTTTCGCGTTTTCTAAAATTTCTTTAACCCGTACGCTCATTTTAAATAATTCAAATAATCTTCCAGTAATATTTTTAGAAGATTTATGCTGCTGCTCAAACATTGAATGGATGAAATACTCTCGACTCAATCGACTCAATATACGGTCTCAAATAATAAATTATTCTTAAATCCTTATCTTCAATTTCAACAACAACATGAGTTTAGAACAATTAGTCTACATATAGTATATATTCTTTCAAATTAGGCTCTTATGAGTTCATACATTTCATGCTTATCTCCAATTCAAACATCGACATAGCACTTCAACCAATCACATCCAGTCAACCCAATAACATTCCACCAGATCTGAACCACTAGCCTACATAGTAAAAAATTTAAGGTAAATTTTATCTTTTTTATAACATGTGTGCGGATAAACTTTATTTGTTCCAAATAATTTATAAATTGTATACCACTCAATATTATAAAAATAATAGAACAAATATAATTTAAAAATTTTATATGGATATCATGTGTAAATCAAAATATATTAAACTAATTATTAAACTATGCTTACTATGAAGCTGAAGGCTTATAATCTTTAACTTGAAATTTGTAGCGATATAAATTCATAAACATATTAAACAAGCATAGAAAAAAATATTAAACATCTATGTATCACGTTATAGGGGGGAAAAAAAAGTTCGCCGTAAACCTTCGAATATGAAGCATTTTTGTCTGTTGTTTTCGAAAAAAAAATTTTTTTTTTTTGACCGAACGTAGGGGTCGCGCATTTACATTTTTGTTTATAAGTTCGTCATTTGACGTCAGATTTTAAAGTATGTTATATCAAAGTTTTTGTCTCGAGGAGACCAATATTATTGTTTCAAAGGTCATTGACCTCAGACCCCCCGTTCTAGTACTTACTCACCAGATCTCAGTTCCTACCATGCTAACATGCCACCCTGATTTCAGAAAAAAAAGCTCGCAAAAAATGTGTAAACTTTTGTGAAGGAAGTATATCGATTGTTTCAGTGCAAATATTTTTAAAAATTTTTTTAATTTTCTTTGACGAAATTAGGTTATTTTTACACTAGAGTATATCATAAAGGGCTTAGAGCTACCTTGAATTGCAATTTTAAGACAAAAGGCTATTCATAATCAAAAATTAACAAATGAAATAAAACTTTATTGAATTCAGAAACCATTGGATCCATTTAATCCATAAAATTTCAATCCATCAAATTTCGACGTGATTCAAGTTGGCTGTATTTCTGACGGCTCTCGAGTTTAGCTAAAATGTGGCCCATACGTTGTTCATCGGTGACGGCCATAGCAGATTCATGTACTACATGGACAAAACGCTCGGTGTTTTGAGAATGGCATGGATAAGCTGTACAAAAATATTAAGGCTTTGCAAAAATGAAACTATAAAATTATGTTATTTTTCTTATGCAAACCTGGTAATTCAATGATTTCATTTGAATATTGTAATGCTTCTAGCTGGTCTTGCGTGAAGAACTGCAAGCATGGCGGCTCCGTCACTTCGAATTTGGTCCAATTAATCATACTGAAGTATGAGTCACTCTCAAAATTTATGAAATTTTGTTCCTGAGGACCAAACATTTGCCGAATGCTTCCTGTTACTTCCTTGCGGGCTTCTAAAATCTTCGCATATCCATCTGAACGCAATTGAGGATCTGGGTCCGTTATCATCGATAACAAAACATTTTCGGGGTGAAGAAAGTATGCGTTATTTTCGATGATCGGACGGACGGCCTCTTGAATGTCTTCCGGCAACTGACGAATCCAAGATATGTATTTGTGAACGTTGCGACTTCCGTGAATTGCCAGTGGTTGGCTTTTCACCAGAAACCAGAATGGCGCATAAACTTTCACAACGAATTGAGCCAGTTTTTTCAACGTCATCGAGGGTTGCGTGCACGTTAAATAATAGCGAAGGATTCGAGACGCTGTTGTTAGCCAGCGCGCTGTGCTAATTGGTCCAGGCTTCTCGCTGGCTAATCTCTCATCGCAATCTCCAGTATGAACGGCTCGAACCATATTGTATAAATAAAGCTGGTCGCCTCGAACATTCCAACCTTCTATGTTTTCAGGCATTTCTCCCATAGGAATGCGTTCGAAATTTTGTTTGACCTAACCAAACGGAATAAGCAATAATAGATCCGAATTACAAATAAATTCAATGTTTACAATAACATTGACGTATAGTACACGGAACATGAAAAATTGTTAAAACAAATAATGTACTATACTTACAGAATACTGCATGCAATTTTGAATTCCTGCTCCGATATTTCCTGGCCAGATTACAGGTCTTTTTTGTTTTCCAAGCATTGATCTTAAAAGCGCATTAAATGGCAGCTCGTTAAAATGAAATAAGCACACCAACCATTGTAACGGTCTCTGTAAATGACGTTCCATCCTCGCAATGACTCCACCTTTGTAGCCAGTGTTGGTAGGAGTTCCATCGCAACTAATGGCAATCAAATGATCCGTTTTCAAGTTTTCTTTACTTAAGTAGTCCACTATGCTGTTCTGGATTGCAACTGCGGTGCTGTTAGTGGGGGTAGTATAGCCAATGAATTTGGAATCTGGCTCTTTTACAATGGTGACATGTTCTTCATGCACAACAACATTGCGCGACACATTTGCCTCCGTGACTCTTTTCAAAGTTGCCTCTTTTTTGCCATCGAAGGAGATACATGTTAATAGTTCATCACATCTGGCCGCGGCTATAGCTTCTTTACGGAACTTCACACGTTCTCTAAATATTTTATTTTTGTCGATGATAAGCCCGTCAAAGAATTGACCTATACTTTCGGCTGTTTCGGCAGATAACTCCTCGTTGGCTTTTGCGGTTATCGACAATCGCAAATCTTTAATTAACATTGTCGCAAGCAAAGCACCGTAGCGAACTGAGGTGTCGCTGCGATCCAATGCCATACTAAAATTACGCAATGAAATGTCCGCCACTGTAAATTTTTTTTTTGGCTGTGAATCGCTAACGTTCTCTTCAAATTCTTGTTCTTCATCGCTGTCTGGTTCGTACCCAACGCTGGCGGAGTAGTTCGTATTCGTTGTTGCAATAAGTGACTGCATTTCAACATTGCCAAATATCATCGACATTGAATCAGAGATATCATCTAAAGCCATCAATCGTGGACCGCACTGATCAATGAAAAACACTTTTGCTGGGTCTGGGATTTTATTAGACGCGATGCAATTGCATGGAATATTCATTTCAATGCCGCACTTGCAACGCGAAATTAAGAACAATTTATTCCACGCATAAACATTGTATCTCAATGGATTTTTAGCAATTTTGTAATATTCTTTCACAAGATTATTTAAACGTTTACGTACTGCTGTTACCGATATAATTGGAATGCCCGCGCGTTGCCACAAAAGGATAACGTTTCTTACAGCTTCCTGTTTAAAAGCATCCAGCTTTCGACTTCGATCACTATTTTGTTGCAAATACAATAAAAAATTAATCACATCGCGCTCCGTTGGCAACTGTGTATTATTAAATTTATTGACAATAAAAGACATTTTTTATTTTTTAGGTCGTGAAATTTAAATACACAAAACACATTTGATAATTATAACCAAGATTTATAGCTTTATAGAGACTTTTTGACGACATTGACAGGTATGAAATAGACCAACACACTATGTTTTAAGACAAACACTTTGAGAGGGAGTTTTAAAATCGGGTAAAAGGGATACAACTATGAAAAATCCCATCAATCGTGCGTATTAAAATGCATTTCGCAGACTTTTTCCGAAGACTTCAATTCCAATCCACACGAGTCTTTCTACCTTTTCCTACATAGTTCATTTCTGGGAACCTTGAAAAAACTTAAATTTTCTTTGTTCCAAGTACAGCGGCAGATAGCACAGCTTCTAGAAATTTTCTTTAATTTAAAGTATATTTTTTTAGCACTGCACTGAATTATTTTGGTTAACACACTAGACGCGTCTTGTAGATTGAAGGCAATAAGAAAGTAGAAATTTACCATTGGATTTTGCAATGGATTATAACATAAAGAATGGCATCACTGTATTTTGTGATTTTGGTAGCACCAGTTGATCTATTTCAGAGATGTTGTGGCTAGGAGTGTTTTTAAATTGCAATTCAAGGTAGCTCTAAGCCCTTTAAGATATACTCTAGTGTAAAAATAACCTAATTTCGTTAAAGAAAATTAAAAAAATTTTTAAAAATATTTGCACTGAAACAATCGATATACTTCCTTCACAAAAGTTTACACATTTTTTGCGAGCTTTTTTTTTCTGAAATCAGGGTGGCATGTTAGCATGGTAGGAACTGAGATCTGGTGAGTAAGTACTAGAACGGGGGGTCTGAGGTCAATGACCTTTGAAACAATAATATTGGTCTCCTCGAGACAAAAACTTTGATATAACATACTTTAAAATCTGATGTTAAATGACGAAGTTATAAACAAAAATGTAAATGCGCGACCCCTACGTTCGGTCAAAAAAAAAAAAAATTTTTCGAAATTAACTTGCATAAATGCTTCAGAATAGAAGGTGTACGGCGAACTTTTTTTTGCGATACGGTCTAATGTACACTGCTCCCTTATCTTGAACTTGCGGTTTTGGGCCCGCTTATTATGCTAGCTATGATGCTTGGGCTTATCACCTAAAACTTGACATTTTTGTAGCGAATTGAATTCATAAACATTATGCTTGCTACGAAGCTTGGGCTTATCACATAAAACTTGAAATTTTTGTAGCGACTTAAATTCATATTCACATATTAAACACGCATAGAAAAATATTAAACTTCTACATTGTTTCCTTATCTTAAACTTGTTTTTTTGGGTCCGCTTATAAAGGGCAAAAATGAAACAAGTAAGCAGTGAAACGGAACGATAGATATAAAGAGAGGGAGATAGAGAGAGAGTGATAGAGGGGCGAGAGGGAGAGAGAGGGGGTTACCCAAAATTTTTTGTTCCATCTAGTTAGCCGTCTGTCCATCTGTCCCTCCTTCTCTCAATCAACTCAACTTAAAATTATTAAAGAGCTAAACATCTACACTTATCTTAAACTTGCGGTTTTGGCTTGCTCATTATGCTTACTATGAAGCTGAAGGCTTATCACCTTAAACTTGAAATTTTTGATTTATAACAACAACAACACACTTCAACCATCCTACATATCCCTATAGGAACAAACTAACTTGTTTTTAAAAACAAATAATTAAAAAACTAATTTAAAATAAACTAGTTTATGAACTACTTTGAATTATATAAAGGCGGCATCCACTTCAATTTTGAATAGTTTTTATTGCATTATATATGAAGTAGTTGAAAAACTACTCCAAAACAAGTGGCTTAAAAACTACTTTGAATTATATTAAGGCGGCGACTACCCTGATTTTGACATGTTTTTATTGTAAATTTTTATTAGATTACAAGTTTATATATATTGAACCATGTTATTTCATCAAATATTAAATGTAGGCTTTCACTAATATGAATTTATGTATTTTTTTTTCAAAATGATGTATAGAAATTTAAAAGTTTTATGCTTTTAAATTCATTATCAGTAAGTGGAATATTAACTAGTTTTCAATTGATTTATTTTAAAGTAATTAAAAAAAATAATTAAAATTTAACTAATTTAACAAGTAGTTGAAAATATATGCGGTTGTCAATTGATTTATTTTAAAGTAGTTAAAAAATAATTTGAATTCAACTAATGTAACAAGTAGTTGAAAACATATGCGGACGAAAGCCAATTGACTTATTTAGCAGACATTACCATACAAAATATGTTAGTTTGTTCTATGAAAAAAGTAAGAATTTCAACTAGTTGTGGTTGCCAACAAACTACTTTTTCAACTACTTTTAAATTAGTTGATATTCCTACAGGGATATTTTATATGTATACATACATACACACATACATACATATACATACATCCGTCCGTCCGTCCTCCATCTGTCCGTCTTGCATACCTATCATCAATTTATAACAACAAAAAACAACATGCTTTAGCTACCCTTCCATCCATTTATCTGACCATCTGTCCGACTGTTTGCCCGTATGTCTGTCCATCTGATCATCTGTCCGTCTGTCTGTCCATCCGTCTTTCATGCTTATCTCCAATTTATAACAACAACATTGATAAGCAACTTTCCGACTGCGCTGCTTCTCACAATTTTGTGAATTTGTAGGCCCATAAGGAAATACACGCGTTTTTGATTTAGAATCCCCATAGCTATTCTACTTAGCCTTATATTTAACGATATCTAATAATGGTTGAGGCTCCCGCATATAATGACTTTGCTGAAATTTTGCATACATATCATTTAATACAGCATAATGCCCCATTTCAAAGCGACTATTTAAATCATCATAGTGATATGACTCAGAGCTTAGGTATACTTTTAAATTAGATATATTACAATGATCAAATGTGTTTCCTTGCTCTTTGCTCTTCTCAATTTGTAAACCAATGATGAGAAATCTAGGTCTTTCATTTTGTGAAGCCAGTTTTACATTCCACAAGACCTTTCTACTCTTGAGTAGTATAGGAGTTACACGACAATCCCAACTTCGAAAAGGAATTAAAATATTTATTATTAATTTTATTTATTATTAAAATTCATTGATTTTTATTATTAATTATCTTATATGTCTGATAGTTGTATATGTGGCATTTTCCATGTTATATCCAGAACTGTTAATTTTAATTGCTATGTTGCATTAGTAAGATGAAATGATCTATCATTAGATGAAGAACGTTGTAGGATAAGCTCATGCTTTGAATTAATATTATTTTAGTATAATCTTCGGCAAAACCCATTTACATTTTCAGTGGAATACAACAACTAAAGTGAGTTCTTTCCAAGGTGAAATTTTCTTCAAGACACCAACCAGGATTTTTTTTAATGTCTTACTTTCGATTCAATGATACAAAATTTTTCATTATATATGAAGTTCCAAGATTACGAGTACGATCAACTTCAAATCCATTAATTTCATATCGAATTTCATCAAGCAGACATGAAATAAAGTTGTTTTAAATTGCTCTCCCGATGTTGCCACATTTTTTTCTCCTTCATGTTTACTATAAAGCCATGAATATAAATCATACTCTCACTTGGTAAGACAAACAGGTCCTGATTTTGAATTGGTATAAGAATCTCATCATTAATGTTGATGGACTTTATATATGGAGAGTAGCTATGATATTCCCTCTTTATAATACTAGCCTCATACATTGGTTTTTGAAGAACATTTAATATTTCATTCATGATTGAAGCTTAAATCCTAAGGATTTTAAATGGTCTCTATTAAATGCTGTCAAAATTTTAATTTTTTTTTGTATGTCCTCGATCGAGTTTTGATGCAGGACTAAATCCAAAACCTATATCAGTTAAGCTTTTATTATTCTTAGTGTAAATAATCATTTTTTACTCGAGCTTAAAGTAAAGTCTTATAGAAATTTTTTCTCCACGAAAATTTATAAGTTTGCCGTCTTGGTTTAAGACTCTTATGATTATGTAATTTATTTCTGGACAGTTGACGGGTAAATAAATGAAATTTTGAAATTTTTTACTTATTTCATATCCAGGTACAACATCAATTGAAAATTCATGAATAATATGTACTGAAGCGTTATTCAAATATGATCCTGTTGTTAAATTACGTTCAATTCGTATTGTGTTTAAATTTGTTATATTTAAAGATAAATCAGATTGAAATTTTATGGTTTTAAATGGCTGATCTGGATGTTTATTTTCTGTTTTTTCTATCTCATATAACGGTTTTATAGAAATCATGTTGATAAATTCTTTGAACGGTAATTCACTATCAACTTTCTTTTACTAAATCTAAGTAGCTGATCTATACTGTTTGATTGTGAAAAATCTATATCTGCAGAGGATACAATGTCAGCTTTAAGGGAGTTGTTGTTCGATTTAATTATAAGGAAGATTGACTCATCAATATCCTTAACAGCTGACTCCAAAAGAAAGCTGTATCTTCAAGTTCATATGAACCAACTGGAACTGTAATAATATGTCTTCCTATATCAAACAAATTGTTGTTTACATCAGAGATCTGCATTGAATGCTTCGTCTTTGCTTTAGGTTCGAAAATTCACTGTTCCTGCTATGCTTTCGTTCGTCAGCAAGAAATGTGTGTCATGTTGTGCAGTGTGCGCTCTTGCTAGCTGCATTGATATGCATTGTTATTGAAAAGGCAATATTGCCATTTTAATGACATAATTGTTTCAGGTTTATTTCGTTGAGATTGGCTTTCTCGGTGTCATCGAGTGCAGTCGTGTTTAAAGTATAAAGTTTTGCGGAGAATAATTTTGTCCACCATTTTGTTTGCTCCACACAAAGTGTGGAATTCGATTTTTTGTCTGTTTCGTCGTTTTGTATCGACATCTATTGTGTGAGGCACAGCTCACATCATGAATTTGGAGCCGCAAGGAAGCGGCGTTCCTTTAGAGGAGGAAAAGCCGCCGGATAAGTCCGGCAAGTTGTCACCGCGTCTAATCGCTGGCCCTACGCACCTTTCATGCGCAAGTCAGCCTAGCTTTCAAAGGCCAGCCAATGAGTTTTTGGCCGAATTGCATCAGCCGCTGACGCCTGATGGGCAACAGGCAATTGGTCTGCATCATATATTGACGCTGCATCGAAACTATGCGAAAAGTGATTCTCATGTGGAGGTTCAGCCACAAAATGGCGCTGATTTTGCGCAGTCTCGCGTGTCTAGCGAGATGCCACTCGTGGTGCAGCCATTTAATTTTGGCGCAGTTTCGGGAACGCAGCTCAATTTGAGCGCGAACAACATGGCGGTACAGCAACGTCAACTTGCGATGACTCAGCAACAACGTGCGGCGCCTCAGACGCAGCAGCCTAATGTTAAAGGCCCTATCCAACAGCTTACATCAACGGATAGAAAGCGTCAAATTGATTCGGGAATGGATTTCAGCGACATTCCGTCACCTAATACTCTGGAGGCAGCCGAGCAGCTTATCCACATGCAAGACGAGGATTTTCAAGTGGTGGCGAGTAAGAAGCCAAAGCGTTTTATGCAGGCCAAGCAGCCCGTCATCAATAATAAGGTAGATATAAGTTCTAATAACAGATTTGCTTTGTTAGAAAACTTAATTGTTGAGAACAACAATTTGCAAAACATTAATTCGGTGAATTTAAATAAAAACTTAAATAAAAAATCTGTGCCTAGTAGTAGTGGGGTTTCAAAGTCGTTTAAGTCAGTCTGTCCGCCTATTTTCTTGTATAACGTCGATATTAAAAGTTTTATTGACCAGTTAAACGCTATGGTGCCAAAAATATTGTTCAAAATCAAAAATATCAGCAAGTCTAAGAGCAAGCTATTTTTAGAAAACGCAAAAGATCACTCTGATCTAATGGCGGTTTTAGAAAAACAAAAAATAAATTCGTATTCATTTACTCCTAAAGAGAATAGACAAATTGGTCTAGTTATTAGGGGTTTATATTACAGAACAGACTTAGTTGAATTGAAAAATGAGCTAGACAGTCTTGCACCTGGCATCGTTGACAGGGTTTCAAAATTTTCCACAGCCTTTTCAGTCAAAAACAATTCCGAGACGGGGTTGTTTTTGATTGTGCTTGCGCCGGGCAAGAAGGCGGGGGATATCAGCCATTTGAGATACCTTTTGAGCCAGGCGATCGCCTGGGAATCACCCAAATCAAGAACTAGAGAAGTTCAATGTAGGCGTTGCCAATGTTGGGGCCATATTGCGAAGAATTGCAATCGACATTTTACCTGTGTGAAGTGCGGGTCGAAACATGAGCCGGGGGAGTGCACCCTTGGTCAGAATGAGAGCGTCAAATTGTTCTGCAACAATTGCAAGCAAGCCGGTCACCCTGCCAGCTGGAGGGGCTGTCCAGCCTTTCAGAAGTTTGTATTTGAAAGGAAAAAACGGCTTAAAGAAGCTGCAGAGAAAAAAATGAAGGCTGCGCATAATGTCGATCATGCGATATTAAGTCCTGGCTTGTTTAGCCAGAAAAAATCTTTTGCTAGTCTTTTTCACTCACAATTTCAGCAGTTGGCGGGTTCACCGGCTGCAGCTCCTCATCGGCCTTCAGTAGTTGATGAATTTATTAAGCTTGCAGCTTTATTTGCGGTGCCTGAGCCGATTACTCTTGAACAGCAACTTCAAAATTTTTTAAATAATTATAAGAAAATGCCTAGAACTCAAGCAAAAACTGAATTTTTGGAGTTGCTATCAAAAGTTAAAGCTACTTATGGGCCGTAAGGTTTTGAATTTGCTGACTTTTAATGTGCGCTCATTGGTTGATGTCAGCCGTAGAGTAGACCTTTTAAATGTTTTAAGGGATCAAAGCATAGACATTGGGTTTATTCAGGAATGCCACCTGAAGGACGTAAGACTATTTTTAGAAGATTATGAATTTATTTATGATAACTCAGCATTGGGAGTTGCAATTGTTTTAAAGAAATCTTATTCTTATAGTGCATTAATTTTACAGGGTGTTCCATTTCACCATAATCTCATTCAGGTTAAAATGATAGTGAACGGTTTACAAAAAAATTTTCTTTTTGGGTCAATTTACTTACCTTGTAATTTTGAACCCGCTCAAATTTATTCAGGATTATGTAAAATCCTTCAGTTATCAAGAAATTTTGATGGTACAATTTTAGGTGGAGATTTTAATTCAAAAAATCCCGCTTGGGGTGATTGTTTCGAAAACTGCAATGGGAGAATGCTTCTGAAATGGCTTCAGGATTTTGCTCTCGACTTTGTTAGAGTTTCCGACGATAGACCTTCTTTTCCGTCTGGTTCCTCATTTCTGGATCACTTTTTGATTAGTTCAAATTTTGTGGATCTGATAAATCGAAATTTTTCAATTCGAAGCTTGTCAACATTTTCGGATCATTTTCCCATTAAGCTCCAGATTAACTTATCGGATTTTGATTTCTTACTCAAAAACCCCCGTTGTTTTACTTCTTTTAAGAAAACAAATTGGAGAAATTTTGGTTGTGACTTAGAGACCTCGCTTAATATAAATTTTCCTCCAAAAAACAGAACTCTTCAAAACCATGAGATCGATGTTTTCATTGATGATTTTGGCTCGGCTGTTGAATCCGTTGCTGCTACCCATTCTGAGAAGATTGTTTTCAAAAATAACAAGATATATGTTTCTGACAATGTTCGGAAGCTGTTCGATATTAAACACGCTTGGCAAAAAGAGCTGAAAAAATTATTCCATAGGCATTACAACAGATCGAACGATGAGTATAATCTTCTTTCGAAGCAGATTCAATTGTTAAAAATAATAATAAAAGAACAAGTAAAGCTCGAACAGGCCAATGAATTCAGTAAAAAGCTGAAATTGATTAGGCCAGGCCCCTCAGCATATAAAAAAATTTTTAACATTGTCGGTAGCAAAAAAAAATTTGCGAGTTCAAAGATTTCTTTTAATGGCACGGTTTTCTGTGAGAATGCTGACAAGGTGGAAGCATTTCGGCAGCATTACGAGCATGTTTTCTCTGAAAATGTTCCATGCAGACCAGATTTGCTGGAAATTAGAAACTCTGTTGCAAATAGTATTTCGGGCTTACCTTCGTCAGTCTTCTATTTTAGTGATGATTTCAATGCTCTATGCAATGAAGATGGGTTCCATTTTGTTAATTCCGGTTTAGTAAAGTCAATTATCAAGAATATCAACAGTAAAAAGTCTTCAGGTTTAGACAAAATTTCAAATTTTTTATTAAAAAGACTCCCGCCACTCGCTGTTGATTTTCTAACCATAATTTTCAATAATTGTTTAAATAATGGTTATTTTCCGAGTAACTGGAAAATAGCAAACATCATTCCAATTAAAAAGAAATCGGATAGCATGGATGTAAATGATTTTCGCCCAATATCTATGTTGTCAAATCTGGGCAAAATTTTCGAACGCATTTTAAAATCGAAAATGGAGCTTGATTTAGGTGATGATTACATTTCGTCCTTTCAGTTCGGTTTTAAGAAAGGACATTCGACCGTTCACGCGCTTTTAAAATTTCATGACGATGTTGTTCAAAACTTGCGAAAAAAAACTTGCACTGTGGCAATTTCTTTAGACATAGAGAAGGCATTCGATAATGCTTTTCAGGTGGGCATTCTGTATAAGCTCATAAATATAGGCTTTGATCCCTTTCTTTTAAAATTATTTTATAGTTTTTTTCATGATAGGTACTTTTGTATTCAGATTGCTAACGAGAGGTCTGTTTGTGGCGCGGTCAGGAGTGGGGTCCCTCAGGGCTCTGTTTTGGCGCCGCACTTCTTCAACATCTTTCTCCATGATTTTCCGCACGAGTTGCCTGGCTCGAGGGGTATCTTGTATGCTGACGATTGCCTGGTTTTTGCGCATCATGAGTCCCCCGCTTTGGCTTTATTACAAGCGAAAAGATACCTTAATGTTATTAATGATTTTTATCTCAACTGGGGCATACGAATCAACGTTTCCAAATCTGAGGCAATCTGCATTAGGAATGCGTCGGGAAAGTGTGGCAGAGCGGTGGTCCCTGAAAGCAAAAGGCTGAAACTTAGGTTCAACGGTTCTGAAATTGTTTTTAAAAACAGCATCAAATATCTTGGTGTTTTCTTTAATAAAATGCTAAGATTCAATAAGCATGTAAGATTAAATATTAGCAAGGCTAAAAAACTAATTGGAATGTTTTCTAAATTGTTGAACAATAAATATCTAAGTCAAGAATCGAAGCTTTTGATATATAAAGTCAGTATCCGCTCTGCCTTGCTTTATGCATTCCCTATATGGTTTTCTATGTCACCCTCTGTGGCTAAAGAACTAGAGATCTTGGAGCGTAGTGTCTTGAGGCGTTGCGTGGATAGAAGTTTTGAAACCTTTGTCAAACGCTATTCTAATTTGTTTATTTATAAAAAGGCAGAGGTCAATCCTATTTGTCGTTATGCCTTATCTTTGCAAAAAAAATTTGTTAGCAGAGTCTCTGCTCATGAAAATGATCTTATAAGGGATATTTTTGAATACCAGCGGTTCTTTGGCTGGTCATCCGTTCAATACCTATCTCCTATAGGTATTATCAACGAAGTTATAGAGACTGACTTGGACTTTGAAACCCCTCTACTACCTGATTTTTATGTCAAAGCTTTGCCTGGTATACATAGAGGCTAATTTTAATAATTTTAATGTATTAATAATTTTAATGTTTTACTTCTGTTCAATTTGTGTTGTTCCCATCTGGAACATTGACTAATTCATTTAATGTACCGACTCTTCACCATTTCGATGGTGTTTGTTTTAGTGTAAGTTTAGTTTAAGTGTTGTGTTGTTTACTTGTTTGTCTTTTTGTTTTTAGAGACAAAACGTCTCTTTGCTATTGACTGTGCCGGGAGCAAGCACTATATCTCAATTTACCTGTTTCATTTATATGTATTCATCTTTGTCATACATAAGCAAGTAGCTTTTTTCTAGTTATATCATTAGAGCAACACAACAATAGCTTTAAGTTTTTTCCTCTGTATCGAGTTTTCTTAATGTAAGAATGAAATGTAAATAAGTTCTGTATAATGAAAAAGTCTCAATAAATTTACTTTACTTTACTTACTTTATTTCGTTGAGTTCATTGGAAATTTGAGCACACGCTGTTTGCGCTGCTTTTCCTTTATCAACGAGGGTGTGTTCCTCATCAATTCACTACGTATGCAGATTTCAAATTAGAAACTCACTGACACACCTTATGAATAACTGTGAAATTTTAGAAAAACTTAACAGCGGAATATTCAGTTTAGTAAGAAAATTTGAGACATTTGTTTTGTATATAAAGTTTTGTTTCGAAGTAGAGCAAATTGGAAAAAAGCAGCTATTATAATTTTGTGTGTTATATTGAAGTTCTTGCATTTTTTACTTTTATTTTATTTTATTTATTTTTTTATTTGTAATTTTTTAACGTTTATTAGAAGAAAGGGCTTATGATAATAGTCGAGTAAACGAAATTGATGAATGCCATCAAACTAATAGAAAAATTTAATTTAATTAAGTTTTCAAAATAATGCATTTACTAAACATAAAAAGTTAAAATAAACAAAAAATTAAAGTGTCTGGTATATAAACCAACATTTTGTTGGTGTTACATATCTCGCCACCGAATTGAAAAAGTCAAAAAAAGTCATGTTTGACATTCTTGTTCTACTTCATGCATTTCTTAAAGTATTCAACAGCCGTGAAAACACCAACTTCAAATTGGTTGTTTTGCAAGGAATAGTAATTTAAACCAATCCAAACTAAATTTTTCACACTTTTATTGGAGAAAATAAAAACGTGTTATACATGACCCTACTTCGCCCTATAAATAAATAACTATATCGGAAATACATATATTAATTTAAAATTGAAATTAAAAATGTAAGTGTATTTATGTTTTTGACCATATGTGTAGTATTTTGTAGGGATTCTGTTTAATAAAATTGATCTGTTTGCAATTTTAAAACGCTAACGCGGAGTCATAAAAAATTGTTGAAAAGCGGTTCGTTTCTTTTATTGCATTGCAGTAATAAAGAAAAAAACCTCGGCCTACAAAAAATAAGAAAAACACGATCCTTTTGTATAGCTGCGCAAGCAGTTCCTGTAGTTAGATTTTTTCATGGTTTGTTTGCTTTGCTTTCTTCAATATATTTTAAAGGATTGTGTTCGAAAAATATAATTTGCATCGCACTTTTAGTTTGAAGAGTGTTTTGGCGTTTTCCGCTTGTTGATCCTATGTATATATTTATTGTTTAGTTGTCTACCGCAAATATAAATCACTGAATGATTGACAACGCTGCTAACAAGAAGTTCAAAATTAAGATTTTATGACTCAACTCAAGCCCACGCCAATTGCCTAAAAAGCTAAAACCAAATATTTATAGCTTAAAATCTAACTTTAAAGAACTCCTTTATCGTACAGTGAAAACCACATCAAAATCCATCTTTTATTATTTTATATGGACATATAGAAATGAAAATTATATTCAGAAAATTATACTCCAGAATACCTTTCCATCGATATAATTTTTATGTAAATGTGTTGCCGGTAAAGCAGTTAAAAGTGTACGAAAACTTAGCTTGCTCACGTATTTACGTTGTGGTTATGATTTTTATCATTGCATCAACTTCAATTCCAATGTTTCGTTGCTTTGTTGATGACACTTACTGATACACACACGACAAGCATCAACATCAACTGAGCGAAATGTGCATTCTTTCGTTTCGTCTGTTTGGTGCGTACTGTTATCTCAGCATACGTTTTTACGTGAATCACAAATAAGTGCAAATGAATGCGTTCATGCAGTTCTCTGGTTTACATCTATATTAGGTATAGCATTAAATGCTACAACAAGCCCACAAACATATTTTGTACTCAATCCAATTGGTGGAAAATATGTTCCAATAAGAGTTGATGAGGTTCCGCTTAAAGAGATTGTTATTGACATTCCGAGTATTCGTTGAGAACTAACGATCGATATTTATTTAATATGATTTGAGTACTACAAATTAATATATTTTTTTCCATATTTTCTTTATTTATATTCAAACTAGCTGAACCCGGTGTGCTTCGCTACTCCCCTCGTTATAAAATAAAATTAAAAGTATTTATATATTTTTCACGCCATAGAATTTTCGAAATAAGTCCACCCCAGCGCCACCTACCGTGTCCATTTATACACAAACTATTTTCTTATGATCAAACAAACATACATTCTGAATTTCAGTTAAATTGGTCCATAAATTCAAATTTTCCATATAAGTCCACCCCAGCGCCACCTATCGGGTCCAAATATAGCCTATGTTACCCACCGTACCAAGATGAACATTACTTGAAAATTTCATCAAAATCGGCCCAGCCGTTTTGGAGTCCATACGTTACATACATACACACATCCTATTTTATATATATAGATTAATAAATTTTTTTAAGAGTAATACATTTTTTTCAGCACACATAAAATTTTTCGTATGATACCTACAAACATTTATTGATTTATCATTCTTATATAAAGTTTTTAAATTTGGACAATTCAAGTCATCTAGGTTATAAAAGATAATTTTATCGCTAAACCGATTTTTAATCCATTTAATTTTTTCCAACCCTTTAACAAAACAAATAAAGTGTTTATCTCTAATATGTATAATATTCTAAAATATTTGATAAAGTTGAATCGCCATCTTCCCATTTTAATCCATGATGATGTCTAGTATGCCAATTTATTGAAGCTTTTTCCTTTGATGATAGCATAGCATATTGAAAAAGTGGTGTTTTTATTATAAATGTTTTAACTTGCGAGTCATCGTATATTTTAAAACCGGGGCCTCTTCCTGCAAGGATGAAAACGGGAATCTAGTGACAGATGTCCAGAGTACATTGACGTTATTGAGGGAACACTTCTCTAAGCTTCTAAATGGCGACGCTGACAACAATCCCGCCAATAGAGATGATATTCCGGAAACCCCAATTTTGGATGACAGCGTTGAGGTTCCGCTGCCCGACTATGATGAAGTTCTGACAGCTATAGCTCAGCTTAAAAATAAAGCCGTGGGAGCTGATGGCTTACCTGCTGAGCTGTTTAAGAACGGAGGCGAAGCTCTACTTAAACGCATTCACGAGCTTCTATGCAGAATATGGTCGGAAGAATACATTCCGAACGATTGGAATCTCAATGTGCTCTGCCCTCCACAAGAAAGGCGATCCCACTATCTGTGCCAATTACCGTGGGAAAAGCCTTCTTAATATCGCATATAAGGTCCTGTCGAGCGTTTTATGTGAAAGATTGAAGCCCATTGTAAACGAACTGATCGGACCTTATCAGTGTGGCTTCAGACCTGGAAAGTCCACCATCGACCAGATTTTCACGCTACGACAAATCTTGGAGAAGACTCAAGAAAAACAAGTCGACACCCACCATCTTTTTGTCGACTACAAAGCCGCCTTCGACAGCCCAATAAGGAAGCACCTGTACTCCACCATGTCTGAATTTGGTATTCCTGCAAAACTAATACGACTTTGCAGGATGACAATGAGCAACACCAGCAGCGTAGTTAAAATCGGGAAGGACCTCTTCCCATCATTTATTACCAAACGAGGTTTCAGACAGGGTGATTCCTTATCGTGCGACTTTTTCAACCTAATGATGGAAAAGATCATCCGAGCTACTGATCTGAGACGTAGTGGCACAATATTCTACAAGAGTGTTATGCTGCTTGCGTATGCTGATGACATAGATATCATTGGCCATAATACGCGCAAAGTCAGTGCAGAATTTTCCAGATTAGAAAGAGAGTCAAGTCGAATGGGTCTGTCAGTGAATGCAGATAAGACGAAATACTTAGTGTCAACAAATAAACAGTCCCAGCGTCTTGGAACCCACGTTACCGTTGACAATACCTCATTCGAGGTTGTGAAGAACTTTGTTTATCTAGGATCCAGCATAAACTCAACCAACGACATCAGTATTGAGATCAAACGAAGAATAACTCTTGCCAACAGGTGTTACTTTGGGCTCAGTAGGCAATTGAGAAGCAGAGCCCTCTCTCGACGAACGAAAATCATGCTCTATAAATCGCTCATCATGCCCGTCCTACTTCACGCATCACAAACCTGGACGCTGAGCAGTTTAGATGAAAAGACTTTAGGAGCATTCGAGAGAAAGATTCTTCGTAAGATCTACGGACCAATCTGCGTCAATGGCGAGTTCCGAATACGGTGGAATGATGAACTGTATGAGCTGTACGCTGACATCGATATAGTCAAGCGCATTAAAATCGAGCGGCTTCGCTGGCTTGGTCATGTTCAGCGCATGAAAGACGATGCTCCAGTGAAGAAAACATTCAATTCGGTACCCAGCGGCGGTCAACGCAGAAGAGGACGACCGCATCTTCGTTGGAAAGACCAAGTAGAGGACAACCTGACGAAGCTTGTAATTTCCAACTGGCGCCAGCAAGCGAAAGACAGAAATGGCTGGCGCAAATTCTTAGATGAGGCCAAGACCGACTTACGGTTGTAGCGCCAACTAAGTAAGTAAGTAAGTCATCGTATATTGAAATACTCAGTTCTTTTATAACAAATTCGTTATTGATGTGAAAACCTTGTACCGGTATATTTATTAATTATAATTAATATTCTCTTATCAAACATATTCTATGATTTTTAGATCACAAGTTTAACTAAAGGAAATTTGTTAATATTTAAACTTTTATTTTATGATAAAAGCTCATTACTATGCCTCTTGACCATGCACAATTAGAATAATGAAAACCATATTTTGATATTATTTCATTATAAAGAGAGAATTCACTAAATTTAGTTTTTAATTTATTCAAAATAGCCTTATGTTCATGCCATATCAGTTTTTATTTGTTTAAGAAGTCACACAAAATTGTTAATTTTCGATAAATCAAATTGAACACTTGGTCTGGATTTATTGCAATTGCATTCATCATTATTTTCCATATCATCATCATCATCGTCATTATCACCATCGAATGATTTCCTTACTATAATAGCTTGGAGAAAATGCATTAAAATCATTCTTGATCTTTTTAAATGGTGTGCTGGTATTGTGGTAATGTGGTATTATCCTTAAAATAGTTATCTGAATATTTTTAATTTTTTATTATTGCTGTATTATAACGAGTCGATTGAACTATTTTCTTCAATGGAATCGTTCTTGGTTTAAAAGTCTTTTCTAATAGCTCATCATTTGCAACTTCTCCGAGCTGAAGATTTTTATGTAATTTTTTTTTTTCAAAATACTTCGTGTTTTGACTAGATTTTTATCCATGTTGATAAGTTTAAACTAGAGATGGGCGCGAGCAACATTTTTGAGGCACGGGCACACACGAGCACGACGATCATTTGCACGACCATTTGCACGCACGTAGATATTTTTTAGGAAAAAGCAAGGCACGCGTCCATCTCTAGTTTAAACAGAAAACAGTGAAACGGCCGATTTCTTCACCGAGTATTAGCGCCAATCCGTGGATTAGACCAGTTAATGGTATTTAGTTTGTACACCATGAAGTGGTCTAATCCACGGAATAGCGCTAATACTCGGAGAAGAAATGCTCTATAAGTAGATCAGTTTATCAGTTGGCTGTTTAACAATACAGTTTTTAAGCAATACAGCTTTCTGTTTGATTTTAAGCACAAAATGTATTACTTGTTTTTTAACCCCCAAATTCCTGATAACAATGAAACAAATTCTGCTTCTGTATTTATATAAGTTGGATTATTTTAGGTACGATGAACGTTGAAGGGCTGAAAAAAATTAAAAGTTTATAAATTTTAGTCGCTACAAAAATACCAAGATTAAAGTGATAAGCCTCAAACTACATAGTAAGCGGGTCCCAAAAACCACAAGTTCAAGATAATGGAACAGTGTAGAGGTTTAACTTTTTTTCTATGCTTGCTTTCAAAATAAGCAAATAATTTTTGTGGGCAAGTTCAAGATAAGGGAACAGTGTAGAAACTTCGAGAACATTTTAGAACGCGACAACAATAAAAACCACATCACAAAAAAAAATGTTCAAGATAAGGGTTTACGAGTTTAAGACAGTGTAGAAGTTTAACATTTTTTGTAAACTTACGTCGCTACAAAAATTCCAAGTATAAGATCATAAGTTCAAGTAAGTAAAGCAAGTTTGTCCAAAATAACCGCAAGTTAAAGATAAGGGAGCAGTGTAGAAGTTTAACATTATTTCTATGCTTACTTCTCAAATAAACAAACCATTTTTGTGGGCAAGTTCAAGATAAGGGAACAGTGTAGAGAACCCGACAACAACACCAACAACAACAAAAAATAAAAATCCACTTAAAAAATATTATTTTTTCATACAAAATGTTTGAGATATTTTGAAGAATTTTTTTTGTGATATAAAATTTATTAAAAAAATTTTTAAAAGTATGAAAAGCTGTAAAATTCGTTTTCTGAATTGTGAATAAAAGTTCCAGCGTTTGGCTGACTTCGTAAACGCATTTATGCAATGCATCAGTGTGTTTTATTTTGAATTGGTCCGAAGCTTATTAACCAAAACTGCTCAACTCTGGTGATATTGTTAAAAATATTATAGTTGCGCAGTTTTGGTTAATATGCTTCGGACCAATTCAAAATAAAACACATTGATGCATTGCAAAACAAAAGAAAAATTAAAAAGCAATGAAAGTAAAATAAAAACCTATATTCAAGAAAAGTTATTGACGAGGAAATTAAGGAATTCACAAACAATCTCTATCAAATAAGTCGAGACAATGACCGCGCCACTACTCATTACGAGTGGAAACAGACATGAATAAATACTGTTTTATTTTTTCGTTTTTATTAATAACTAGATGATATATCCGGTGTTACTCGAGAGTCATTTATATAAACATTTTAACATACACTTCTCTATTAAATGTTTTTTAAAATCTGGAATAATGAAAAACATGTTGAATTTTATTTGTAAGCTACCGTTAGAAAGGTAATTAAACGAACATTAATCCAAAAAAGTTTTGGAAAATTTTTGTTGTTGGTGGTTCCATCTCTTGCGGTGAGCTAATTGAATTCAAAGGAGGGGCACGAAAAACATATTTTAAAAATTAAAAAGAATTTTTATATTTACTTAATCTTAAAGCAAGCACAATTACCTTTTCAACAAAATAAAAATTATGGTGGGACTCAATGCGTCCTTGAGATATGGACATTTTAACCTCTTAACAAATGTTATATTAAAAAACATATTGAACTTTATAACAAAAAAAATTTTAATGAAATATATTAAAAGCAGCGGAGTTATTGGCATTAAAAGTAAAAACGCATTTACTTTTAACAATCGCATTTGCAAGCAAAGCAAAAACAACAAAAAGTCTAGCAAGTGAGCTGGACATTTAAATTGATCCAATTCTATGTTTTTAAGTGTTTATGACGCTAGATGACGTTGCGACTGAAAAAACTGGCAGTACTGCATTATTTTACTTTTTAAAAGTTTGGCAGCAATAGCATTTTCGCAAAATATTTCGCAAAACTTATCTGCTAACTTTATAAGAACATCAGACATTCTTCTGTAAGCAGAAAATAGCGCCATCTGTCTGTAATCCCAAACGTGTGGGGTTAAATTTGAAGAAACTTTTGAAAAAACATTATTCAGCTATTCACCGCAAGGGGTATGCTTAGTTTGTACCCACAGTTCTTACAAATGTGGCGCCATCTATCTGTGAATTTAACGCACAGATCAAAACTAATGAAATAATTGTGCTGACCAGATGCACATATGTTTTATTATATCGCCATATACCTGAAACTGATTACATATATTAACTTTTACGGCATTCTTATTCACAGTCATCTCTTCGATAAAATTGTGATATATATACAACATTTAAAGTACCATTAATAAAGAATTAAGTGACAACGGTGAAACAATAGTGAGAAAAAATAGAGCCATCACAACAAAACAAATTTAACAGGAAAGGGGCGGGGGGTGGGGAGGCAAAAAATAAGTAGATTACTATAAGGAAGATTTTATATAATCTAAAATGTTCGTAATTACTCTAGACACTCAACTGCATTCTTAGAGATATATGGGGATGTTCAAACTATATAGAGAATTTTAACACAAAACTAAGTTATATTAATAGTCTGGTATGAAAAAATAGATTTTTAGCCATAACTTTTGATTGGAAAGAGATATTGGGGTAATTTTTTTACATAAATTATTTTTGAGACTTTTTGTTGACAAAAACAGTAAAATGATTTTTGCGCTTAGCTGGAAGAATTTTTGCAAATAAATGCTATGTCATATGAAAGGTAGCCAGATGTGCAATTTTTAATTGATTTAATTTTTACAACAACAACAATTTTTGAGTCATTTTTTGAGTAAAAGGTCAATATTTTGGACCTTTTTTGACATAATCATAAAACATATATACACTGACTTAATGGTACAGTTCAACCTATTTCTGTGAAGTGATTTTATTAAACTTTTGAACAAAAAAATTTGAATGAAATATATTAATGGACAGCGGAGATATTTGCATCGAAAGACCAAACTTTGATTTTCATGTCGTTTTTTTCTCATTCTTAGGTAACGATGTTTTATGAAAAAGTCATTGTACTGAAAATTTCTCCAATTTTGAAGATATGTGAGTGTTTTTGATGTCAAAATAACAAAAAATTTATAAAATTAAATACACAAAAATTTCCTATACAAAAAAGTTTTATAATAACAAAATTACCGTTAGTTAAAAAATTTTAGAGGGGGCGTGGAAAAAACTAAGTATGTAACATTTTAAGTTGGGATAAACCTAATATGTGTACCTAGTTTGAGCGAAATCCGTTCAGCCATTTAGATTTGTATAAAGGTCAAACAAACAAACAAACAAACAGAAAATGAGTTTTTTTACTATAGATAATTGTAATATATCTCTATTGAAATAATTTTTATAAATCTAATGATTTTTTTTCTTTTATTTCTTTTTTTTCAGAGTCTGATATTTAAAGCGACTGAAATATCCTGAAAAATTCAGCCGAAAAACGATATACAGCTGCGGTCAAAATAATAGCAGTACGCTTATATTGAGACATGTTTGTATAAATAATACTTGTGTACTAATTTCCGATCCGGTAAGCCCATTATCGTTCCTGCATGTACTTTCAAAGCTGCTTCGAAATCTGTACTCGGTTTCCTTCTATATTGTAAAAATTTCCAGAAACAGGGTGTTTACGTTTTTGGCACGTGTTGAGTATTATTGATCTAGAATCTAAACTACTCACCATAAAATAGAAAATATTATTTTGTATTATAGAAAAAATATCAAGTTCTCAATCACTATCAACCACTATCTTGTCAGGTGCGGTAGCGGAGCAAAAATGTTGAGATTATCCAACGAAATATCAACAAATTTTGTATCTTTTATTTCAGCGGAGCTGTAATCGTCCAAATTTAAAATGTCTGTTTTTCATGTAAAAATACACTTAATCACAGGTTTTTTCTAAACCCTAACTTTGGATGCTAACAGCTCCGCTAAAATAAAAGATACAAAATTTGTTGATATTTCGTTGAATAATCTGTAAATTTTAGCTCCGCTACAGCACATGACATGAAAATGGTTGATACATTGATAGAAAAGTTGATATTTTTTCTAATAAAGAAGATATTATTATTTTTTATTTTATGATTAGTAGTTTAGATTCTAGATCAATAATACTAAAAACTTGCCAAAAGCGTAAAACACCCTTTATATTGAATTTACAATATAGAAGAAAACTGAGTACAGATTTGGAACCAGTGTTGAAAATACATATAGGAATTATAATGGGCCTCCCAGATCCGAAATTTGTAGGCTAGTATTATTTATCCAGACATGTCTGAATATAAAACACTGCTATTATTTTGACCGCTACTGTACATATATGAAAAAACGTGTTTTTTTTATAAAAATTTTTTACAAAAAATAAAAAAAAAAACAATGTAATAAAACATATTTCTTGGGAGCGGGTCAGTTTTTTGCTTGTAAAAAATCTGTATTGTCAAAATACTGTTTGTCTAAAAACCTGTATTTCAATATACTGTTTTTTAATAGTTTTGCTTTGAAAAAGTCTGCTCTCCATTTACAGCAATTTAACTTTATTTGGGATACAAAATGGTGTTTTTTAAGATTAAATTATTTACTTGTACGGAAAGTTGTTACTTTAAGCTTATTTACCTTAGTTGTTCTTAGTTCATATTTTTCAGAATTTTGGCATACAGAATGTTTTAACACATGTTAATGCAGAATTTTGTAATGCAGAATTTGGTATACAGAATTGCATACATACAGACAACTGCACCGAACCCTTAAAATAGCTGTAATCCAATGAGAACAGAATTTTAACAGTGTGTTTATTTTTGACGTGATGTATGCTTAATAAATGTGCTCTTACAAAGTAAAGACAACGAATAACGAATACTTCCTTGTTAGTTTTTCGCATTTTGCGTAGGTCAGTCAGTGATCGTTTGTCTACGTTGTTTATACTCGATTTGCACCGAAAAATATTTGTATTTTTATTTGTATACTATAGCTATTTTTTTAGATTTTTCTTAGAATTTATATGGCGTTTCAAAGCATCAAACCATCAAGATTTTATGGCAAAGAATTTTAAAACCTGATCAGCGACTTATTTCGAATTTGCAGTTATTCCACCAGATCAAGATTGCAACATATTTTGACTTACAATGGCCCCATTCAGCGGAAAATTTGCTACGTAGCTGTTCCACAACTTTCGGGCTGAATGGTATGTATCATAATGCGCTCAAACAAAATGTTCCCCGAGAGGTCGCCATCTTAGGTATCGAAAAAATTGTATGCTACTTTGGTTGAGCTGCTTATGCTCTTTTCATTTCGACAGCTAAAAAAACTGCATTGTTAATTGTTGCTGAAGTTGTGCTGTGAAGTAAAAATCAGGGATAGAAAATAACGATTATTTCCTAATTAAATCGAAAAAAATCAACATGTTCCCATTGTCGGAGCACATTTTGGATAACTTCATTATGCTGCTTAATGCATCCTCTATCGAAATAAGATATGATTTTTTTTCTTGAGTTTTACCAATAAAAATTGAATTTAATTATTATTCACTGATTTCTATTTTTTTCATCAAAAATAAGAGTTATTTTTTGATTTTTATTTTTCTGTTCAGGAATAAGACTTATTTTTGAGTTTTATTTATATTGCTCAAGAATAAAAATTATTCCTCAATTTTTATTTTTTTCGCTCAGAAATAAAAGTTATAACTCAATTTTTATTTTCATGCCCAGAAATAAGAATTATTTGTTGAGTTTTATTTTTTCGCTCAAAAATAAAAATCATGTGTCGAGTTTTACTTTTTTTCCTCAAACATAAAACTCAAAACACCACACAGCTTTGTTGTTGCTGGCGCATGCTCGCCTTGAGTGTGCCTTGTGTGCGTACGTAAAAAGTGTGTTTGGGGGGTTTCAACATATGGCACGATTACGATAACTCGGGCGCCGTAATTTTAAAGAGATTTTTTGGTGAGAACCACAAACAAATTAATTTGGTCGAACAAAAAATCGATAGCTTAACTAGTTATCGAGTTATCGATTTTTAAATTTTTTTCCCTTGGTAAAAGATCTGTTCAATAAAATATCTATATCTTTTCCAATTTTTAAAAAATATAGAAAATTAACATGTCTTATGAAAGATAATTTAATAGTCTATTCGAAAAAATGCACACAAAAAATTTTTAGCAATAAATTGAATTTTATGAGTAGTTTTATATTATGGTTGCTTTTCAGTTGTGACAAAACCGTTTTTTTCTCAAAAATTTCCATTATTAATATGCAAATAATACATTAGATATTTAAAGACTAAAGTTTTATCTTTCATCAATCAATCAAATTTCAAAATCAATATTAGTTTTTCGAATTAACTGTAAGTTAAATATGTTTGTTGCAAGGATAAACTATTTGATTTAATAAAATAAAAGCTGTTGACCAAAAGTGATCAGCTAAAAGTTTAAAATTTTTTCACTGGCTAGAAATATTAATTCATATAAATATTACAGCTTCAATTTTGCCTTAAAATAAAATATAAAAAATAAATATGCTTGAAAAAACAACATACAAATTAAATCACTGTTAAATGGTATACACCAAAGATAAATTTTCAAGCTTAAATAATTCAAAAATTATACTAATAATGGTAGTTTTTAGCATACATACATACAAATATATACATACAAATAGCTATGAAATGTGAAATACTCAATGGATTTTATTGGCTTAACATTTTTGCAAAAGCTTATTTAATTATCTTTAAAAAGATTTCTTAACCACTATAGCAAGAAAACAAATAGAAAGTTTCCTTAGGGGATCAATGAACACAAATATTGTATTAAACAAATCGATAACTCTTACACAAATAGATAAATCCATTTGTCCTTCTCTTCCATTTCAATCCACTGATATTGAACTTTTTAATTTAATGTTATATTTAGTTTTTCTACTTAAATCCAGCTATACTCCTTCTTCAAGTTAACTGAAAACTGTTTTATAATAAGTTTTAGTTGGTATGATATTAGATTACGGGAGGGTAAAACCCCTTTAATCCCCTCGTCGTAATAAAGCGCATGCCAAATAGTTAATAATTCTCAGAAGCATACACATGCGCTCAAGAATTATCACATGGAAAGTTGCCAGTTCTAATTCCCACAAAAATTATCTTTTTCCCACAGCAATTCAAAAAAATTCCGACGTGGGAGATTTTTACTAAAAAATTCCAACCAAAAACCCTAAAGCCATAAAAATCACACCAAAAATCCTACAGTTATAAAAATACCACAAAAACCCCACAAACCATAAAAAATAAATAATTCAATTCAATTCAGAAAATTAAGCAGTTATAAAATACTATGTTTCCGTGGCGAATTAAGCCGGTGTTAACTCCCATGAAAAAGCAAGTTGAGTTAAATTTCGAAAAATCTCCGAAACTCTACGAAACTTGTTGATTTATGTGGCTTCTGTAATTTATCATAATACAAAATGACGTATGGAAGATTTTTTGGAACTCTGCACAGACGTATACTAAGTTTTGTTAGTAAAATCACGGAAAATGGATATTTATACAAAACTACAAACTAGTACTTAATAAAAAATAAAAAATGCAGAAAACGTTAAAAATGTTTAGAAATCAATATATGTTTCTGCAGCGTTAAGGTAGTTATACATTGACTTGTTAAAATTTTTAACGTTTTTTGCATTTTTTATTTTTTATTAAGTACTAGTTTGTAGTTTTGTATAAATATCCATTTTCCGTCATTTTGTATTATAATAAATTACAGAAGCCACATAAATCAACAAGTTTCGTAGAGTTTCGGAGATTTTTCGAAATTTAACTCAACTTGCTTTTTCATGGGAGTTAACACCGGCTTAATTCGCCATGGAAACATAGTATTTTATAACTGCTTAATTTTCTGAATTGAATTGAATTATTTATTTTTTATGGTTTGTGGGACTTTTGTGGTATTTTTATAACTGTAGGATTTTTGGTGTGATTTTTATGGCTCTAGGGTTTTTGGTTGGAATTTTTTAGTAAAAATCTCCCACGTGGGAATTTTTTGAATTGCTGTGGGAAAAAGATAATTTTTGTGGGAATTAGAACTGGCAACTTTCCATGTGATAATTCTTGAGCGCATGTGTATGCTTCTGAGAATTATTAACTATTTGGCATGCGCTTTATTACGACGAGGGGATTAAAGGGGTTTTACCCTCCCGTAATATAATATCATACCAACTAAAACTAATTATAAAACAGTTTTCAGCTAACTTGAAGAAGGAGTATAGCTGGATTTAAGTAGAAAAACTAAATATAACATTATACTAAAAAGTTCAATATCAGTGGATTGAAATGGGAGAGAAGGACAAATAGATTTATCTATTTGTGTAAGAGTTATCGATTTGTTTAATACAATATTTGTGTTCATTGATCCCCTAAGGAAACTTTCTATTTGTTTTCTTGCTATAGTGGTTAAGAAATCTTTTTAAAGATAATTAAATAAGCTTTTGCAAAAATGTTAAGTCAATAAAATCCATTGAGTATTTCACATTTCATAGCTATTTGTATGTATATATTTGTATGTATGTATGCTAAAAACTATCATTATTAGTATAATTTTTGAATTATTTAAGCTTGAAAATTTATCTTTGGTGTATACCATTTAAGAGTGGTTTAATTTGTATGTTGTTTTTTCAAGCATATTTATTTTTTATATTTTATTTTAAGGCAAAATTGAAGCTGTAATATTTATATGAATTAATATTTCTAGCCAGTGAAAAAATTTTAAACTTTTAGCTGATCACTTTTGGTCAACAGCTTTTATTTTATTAAATCAAATAGTTTATCCTTGCAACAAACATATTTAACTTACAGTTAATTTGAAAAACTAATATTGATTTTGAAATTTGATTGATTGATGAAAGATAAAACTTTAGTCTATAAATATCTAATGTATTTTTTGCATATTAATAATGGAAATTTTTGAGAAAAAAAACGGTTTTGTCACAACTGAAAAGCAACCATAATATAAAACTACTCATAAAATTCAATGTATTGCTAAAATTTTTTGATGTGTATTTTTTCGAATAGACTATTAAATTATCTTTCATATGACATGTTAATTTTCTACATTTTTTAAAAATTGGAAAAGATATAGATATTTTATTGAACAGATCTTTTAGCAAGGGAAAAAAATTTAAAAATCGATAACTCGATAACTAGTTAAGCTATCGATTTTTTGTTCGACCAAATTAATTTGTTTGTGGTTCTCACCAAAAAATCTCTTTAAAATTACGGCGCCCGAGTTATCGTAATCGTGCCATATGTTGCAACCCCCCAAACACACTTTTTACGTACGCACACAAGGCACACTCAAGGCGAGCATGCGCCAGCAACAACAAAGCTGTGTGGTGTTTTGAGTTTTATGTTTGAGGAAAAAAAGTAAAACTCGACACATGATTTTTATTTTTGAGCGAAAAAATAAAACTCAACAAATAATTCTTATTTCTGGGCATACAAATAAAAATTGAGTTATAACTTTTATTTCTGAGCGAAAAAAATAAAAATTGAGGAACAATTTTTATTCTTGAGCAATATAAATAAAACTCAAAAATAAGTCTTATTCCTGAACAGAAAAATAAAAATCAAAAAATAACTCTTATTTTTGATGAAAAAAATAGAAATCGAAACATAATTCTTATTTTTGAGCAATACAATAAAAAATCGAAAAATAATAATTATTCTTTGAGTTTTTGGATATCTCTTATAAGAATTACGATCCCTGGTAAAAATAGATAATTATTAATTTTAAGAAGAGTATTCTTCAATAAAGCTGTTAATGATTTCTTGTGTAAAACGAATGCACAATAGTATAAAAAAATTTTAGATGTTAAAAAAAACAACGAATGGCGAACAGCTGATTACCGTTTGACGTTTCGCAAAAAACCCATTCAGCAGAAAGTATCACTTTATGCTACTTCGCTACCTGTGCACTTTTTCAGCTGGAATGCGGCCATTGAGCCATAGTACCTGCTGGTGACAGGCTTAAAAACCTACTAAAAGTAATTTTTTTTTAATTTTATATAACATTTAAATTTATAATGACAAAAATAATGTTTGTTTATAATTGGACCTTGAGCTCGAAGAAAGCAACAAATTATTGTTTGCATATATTTTACTTTTCTTATGTTCCTTATTGTTTTGAAATAAAAAGAATAAAAGTTTTTGGTTTTAACCACTCTAGGCTTTTAATGGGCAAAAAAAATTTGTTTGCAAACTTTAAAAAAAAAAATTAAATCTTTGTAGTGTTTTTTCAAAAGAATCCTATTTTTAACATTTTTGACCGAAAAAAATAGACACAAAATGTTTTTTGTTGTGGTTAACATAAAACAATGGAGTCTTTCATATTTGAAGCTTTAGAAGTAACGAGCTCTCCTTTCTTTAGCCTATGAGATACATTTTATTGTCTGAGATGCATACGATTGCGAGTAAGAAACTTAAGAAGTTGAGAAACAAAAACAGTTTTTTGCTTCAACGCATGAGGTACAATATTTTTTATAAAAATTCTTAAATTTCCTTATTGCATTTTTAGGCAAAATTTGCTTTGTTTATATCCTTTCAAAATAATTCGAAACGAACTCTTTTTTTGTCCTTTTACGAGCTCAGAGAATTTTAGTAAAAAAACACTTTGCGCCAAGTAAACTTCAACCGCTGCAGTAGTAAACGATAGGACTAGCAGACTGGGCACTTAAAGGACACCACATTTAGCCGAAGTTATGGCTGGTATTTTTATAGCAAAAAAGTCATTGCATTGTTGAATAAATGTAAGCTGCCTGATTGTGATTATATTTTTGTTTTTGGTACAAAACTTTATAACTTTCTCTTCATAACTTCATTAAACATGAGCCTGTTTTTTTGTTTTTTGTTATTTTCAATGGCAATATTGTCAGTGTAATAAAAAAATTCCAACGCGTTGGTATTTTTATTACATTTGACTCTGCACAAAGATAAAAATAGTTGTGTACTGTACATGTGGTAGAATGAAAATTGCAAAAAAAAAGTATGCCAAAATAAAAAAGACAGAGTTAAAGCATCAAGGACATTAAATAATCAACGATTTTTAGTAGCATATTTTTAAGTAGAGAGATTTTAAAGGCACTTCATGACTACTTGCTTTAAATCGAACACAACTCCCCCAAACATATGTTGAGGTCTATGAAACTCCGCTAGAGTTAATGACAATATGCGATGTGCACACTTTCCAAAATTCCGAATTTACAGAAATATTGTCAAGAGTGGTTAAGATTTTATTTTTATGACCTACCATTGTATGTAATATCCTTGACCAAATAGATATATGTGAAAAATTAAATGTGACGACTACCTGCTGCTTTATTGAGATAAAACTTGGGTTTAAGAATGTGCGGAATTTAAATGGTTTTACCTCTTCTTAGCACCATTCGTGTGTAATCATTTTTTACGTGATCTACTGCAATCTGCTTCAAAGATGACAAGCAACTCATAGTTATGGTATATAATATACAATTGTACATGCAACATACTCAATAACGGAATATTATTTGGAATATAAGGTATGTTTCCGTACTCGATTCATAAAAAATTAGAAAATATTGCTGACATGATAAATAAGCTAAGTCAAAACGATAATATCAGACAACATAGCAGGGTTGCACTATCCAGACAAACAAGGTCAAGTTAGCAACCATTTCAGTATCCTGACATCGGCGGAGTCGTGTAACAAAAAAAGCAAAGAAATATTTAAACTTTTTTGTCCTATTTTAGTTTTTGAATAGCATTCTGGTAGTACCAAATATGGTAGCATATTTAGTGTAAAAGGTGGAAGCGATCGAAAGTATTATCCAAAAATATAAGCAATCAAAAGAGGACGCGTTACGATACAAAAAATGGAAGTGGTTTTTCTCTGCATTAATGTAATAAAAATACCTGGGAAGTGTGCACGAGTTTTTTTTTTTAATATTTTAATGTTTTCTGGAATGATGTTGCTTTATATTCATAATTGTTTCGTTGAAAATTCTTTATTTTTATTTTTATACAAGCCATAACATAATAATACGTTACGATACATACGTTACGATACAGATTTTTCCCTTCAAAGAAGTAAAAATTTTTTATAGTTATTTTTTATAGCTGTGATCAACTCACAGTTTAAATTTGTATATGACTTCGCAGATTTAAGAATTCATTCTTTTGAATTGTATGGCTACTAATCATATGACATCTCAAAGTAGTAGGCTATTTATAGAGCACCGCCATTAGCTCTACCAAGGTTGCCATCTGTTCTAGTTGCTTCTTTATTTATTTCAATATTCATTGAAATATTCATAGAAATGAAACGAGTTTTTTGCTTCACCGGAAGCTAGTGTTCTAACTGAAAGGTGGCTATTTTCACAACCAAATGTAGCGATGTCCGAAACAGACTGTCTAGTCAGCTAAGTGATTGACGACTCTATACAGAGTTGTTGTTGTTGTTGTTGCCTTCTTAAACTTACTTGATCTAAAGCTCGCAATTTAATTCATGCAATAATTTAATAGATCAAAAAACTAATTAATTTTGTATAGTTTTATTTATTTAATTTAACAAAAAAATCATATAAAGTGTAATTCAGGTCCGTAAAAATAGAAAACTGAAAAAATTGAATTAAACTTTGTATTATTCGGGTATTTATTATACTTATAAAATTCCTACTTTTGTTAAAATTTTTCAGCTTTTGTCACCATTTTTATAAGCTTTTATTTAACTTTCTTCGTTCGTATGTATGTATGTGCGTATATACGTATGTGTGTATGCATATATGTTCTCAAAACTTGCAAGCCATTTTTCTACAACTTGTTGTTATCCGATTAAGCTGAAATTTAGCATACATATGTAATTCCGGTGACAATGCAATATTATGATAACATTTTTTGCCACACCCTTTTTACCGCCCACAAATCCATAAAAATGCTATACCTTTAAAACTACGGGGCTGATTCAGCTGAAATTTCAACAGTAAAGTTTCATCAAATAATGCATGGGGTTTATGAAAAAAATTTGGCCACATCTCTTTTTACCGCCGACAAATAAATAAAAATGCTTTATCTCTAAAACTACTGGGCCGATTCAGCTGAAATTTTGGCAGTAAATTTTCTTCGAGAAGAGTATAATTAAGGAAAAGTTTTGCCACTCCTCCTTTTACCGCCCACAAATCCATAAAAATGCTATATCTCTACTACGGGGCTGATTCAGCTGAAATTTAAACAGCAAAGTTTCATCAAATAAAGCATGGGTTTATGAAAAACATTTGGCCACACCCCCTTTTACCGCCCACAAATAAATAAAAATGCTTTATCTCTAAAACTACTGGGCCGATTCAGCTTAAATTTTGGCAGTAAATTTTCTTCGAGTAGAGAATAATTAAGAAATTTTTTTGCCACTCCTCCTTTAAACGCCCACAAATCAATAAAAATGCTATATCTCCAAAACTACGGGGCTGATTTAGCTAAAATGTTGCCAGTTAATTTTCTTCAAGTAGAGGATGGTTCAGGAAAAAATGGTGTCACACCCCCTTTTTCCGCCCACAAATAAATAAAAATCCTATAACTGACTAAAAACTGAAAGCTGACTAAAAACTGATTATAAATTGCTTCGTTCGTATATGGGTCATTCATTTACAAACCGAACACCATTTTGACCTCTACATTTTTGATTGCCATGAAATTTTTTTACAGGTTCTATTTCGAAAAAAAGAGACACGTGTTCGAGGATTTTTTTTTTTATAATAGAGGGCCTTAAAAGTTTGAAATTTTCGCCTTGGAGACTAATTTTCAAAAATTCATACCTTCGGTTCTGTTTAAGCTAGAGACAACTTTTTTGTTTCATTTTGAAGATAACAAAGTAAGTTTTAAGAAAAAATAGTAAAAAAAATTTATGAAAAATTTCATATTCTTATACGCAATTTAAATTTTTAAATAAATTTTAACCAATCTTACCCACCACTTAGCGTGTTTTAAACATAACCATCGTATTCTACGTTAAATTTTACATAGCAAACGATTTGTTTATAGATGAGAAATGATTATTACTATTGCAAAAAAATTAAATAAACTCGCGCGGTACCTGACGTCGGCGCGCCAGTTGCAAAGTACACCTCATATTCTCGCCTCATATCATTGTTGTCTGTATTATAATATAATATAATATAATATATATTATGTAGTGTCTGGGGTTTCCAATTTCGGTACTCAAAAGCAATTTCGGAATTACTAATTAAGAATCCGGGGATCCTGGAATTAGTACCGGGATTTGAAAAACAGATAAAAATAAATTTATTTAACAAAAGAAATCGTGTGCAAGGTATGAAATTAAGGATATTTTTTTAATAAAAAATTGTACAAAGGAATTAAAAAAAATTTTACTTAAATTTTTTATAAAAAGTTAATTTATTTTATTTCTTTCTATCTATCGTATAATTCATAAAATTCATATTTTCTGGCATAATAATAATAACATAAAAAAGGTACATTTTTTTAGATCACTGAAGTCTTTGAAAGGTGAATTCTTTGGTAGCGAAATTTCCAGCCTAAGAGAAACATCTCTCGAACTCAACACTAGTTGGTGAAATTTGTATTAATCTTATCAAATGCTTTTTGCAGCAGATTACTGCGAGTGCCACCATTTAAATATATTTTTATTTCATTGTTGAACATTTGAGGTAAATTTAAATTTTTTTAAAAGTTTTTACTCGAATGTCAAATTAAAGTGTCGCATTTTTGAAATTTGAAGGCAGTCCCGGGATCCCGAAAATTCCGTAATTTTAGGCCTTATAATCCTGGTATTGTCGGGATTGGTAAAAATCCGAGATCCCAGATTGGAAACCTTATTAGTGTGTAAAAATTATGTTTAATGAAGGTGTAATTTAATTATTATTTAATTAGATAATATTATTAATAAATCTATCTATTCTTTACTTCAGATGTTGCAGCAGTCGTGCCCTGTCTCTCACCAATCCATGCCACCAATCTCACCATCAGTAAAACGCCGATAAAAAACATAAAACCATGCCTGCAAATTAGTCTAAAAGATCACAAGGCGAAATTATTCGTAATGATGCTTGTTTCAATCCTTTCAATTTAACAAAACATTCAAGAAAAAAACACTAAAATTGCGAAAATTTAATGCAAGTCAATTACATGCAATGAAAATACCGGTAGTTAATGAGTTATTGAAAAAAAACTGTGATTCCTGTCACTAAAAAGCTACAATGATTAAAGATACTTTAAAATATCATTGAATGATTCCAATCTCACTTCAAGAGTTGGAAGCAAACCAATTATCTTTGTATGAAAAAAATATTAATATTATAAAAATTAGTAAGTAAAGACTGATGTTATATTGAGACGAAAAAATGTACGTGTGGAATACTAATGAATTGAAATCGTAATATATCACTTTATTTGCTGAAATAATGTTATTGTTTATTAAAGGTTGACCCAATTTTCTATAAAGCCTCATTTACTAATAAATAATATTGTTCAATTAAAACTATAAAACATACTATATATGTACTATATTGGTCATATAATACAGTGAACAACGGTTTGAGGCGAGAATAGGAGGTGTACTTTGCAACTGGCGCGCCGACGTCAGGTACCTCGCGAGTTTATTTAATTTTTTGCAATAGTAATAATCATTTCTCCATCGATAAAAAAATCGTTTTCCATGAAAAATTTGATGTAGAATATGATGGTTATGTTTAAAACTCGCTAAGTGGTGGGTAAGATTGATTAAAATTTAAATTGCGTAGAAGAATATGAAATTATTTATAAATTTTTTTAAAACCATTTTTTTTCTTAAAATCTACTTTGTTATCTTCAAAATAAAACAAAAAAGTTGTCTCTAGCTTAAATAGAACCGAAGGTATGAATTTTTGAAAATTAGTCTCCAAGGCAAAAATCACGAAAATCTCAAACTTTTAACGCCCTCTATTTTCAAAAAAAATCTTTAAATACGTGTCTCTTTTTTTTTGATATAGAACCCGTAAAAAAAATTTCATGCAAATCAAAAATGGGTCGGTCATTTTTTGTTCAAATTTGTACGGTTTGTAAAAGAATGACCATATATGTATTTTTGTACGTATGTATTTTTCGCAATTTTGCAAACTTGTTGGTATCCGATTAAGCTGAAATTTAACATACATATGTAATTCCGGTAACAATGCAATATTATAATACAATTTTTTGCCACACCCTCTTTTATCAACTGCAAATCAATAAAAATGCTATATCTCCATAAGAAAATAAATGATGTTATTAATAAATCTTTAAGACTAAAAAGTAAAAAATAAATAAAAAGTAAAAATTTTTTTTTAAAAAATTAGCTTTTATTTAAAAAAGACGTGAACTAAAAAGAAAAAATGAATTTAAGTGACATTTGTCATATATGTATATATAAGGTATATTTTAGGTGCAGAAGAACCCCTCTCTTGGTTACTCATCATCATAATATAAGCGTACTTAAATTGGTATGTTCTAAGGGCTTATATCAATATAGAATTTTTCAAATACATTTATATTTAAAAGCTTGAGGCACCGATGTCCGCAATCCGTTGTACAGGTTTACTGCACCTTATCAGTGGCATTGAATCTTTTAGTAAGCTTACCTTACTACACAATATCATTGCCTTAAGCTTTTAAATATAAATGTATTTGAAAAATTCTAAATTGATATAAGTCCTTAGAACTTACCAATTTACGTACGCTTATATTATGATGATGAGTAACCAAGAGAGGGGTTCTTCTGCACTTAGAATATACCTTATATATGTATACATATATGACAAATGTCACATTTATTTTTTCTTTTTAGTTCACGTCTTTTTTAAATAAAAGCTTATTTTTTAAAAAAATTTTTAACCTTTTTTCTATTTTTGTTGCCATTTTTTCAAAGTTCAAATTGAGATCAGCTCTCAGTACTCTCACAATATAAATGTAAAATTTTTTTCTCTGTTATGAAGGTTTAAAAAAATTTTCAGTAACATTTTACTTTTCAGTCGCGGTAGACCTTTTGATGGAAATGCCCATACACAATATATATCGTTCTGTCTTCCTGAAGCCGGTGGGATCCTGGCTTGACAGGGAGTTTACTCGAAAAAGTAGGTCAACTTGACCAAACCAATTTTCTTAAAATAAAGAAAACCGGTTGTGAACGCAGGCATTAAGGCAAACTAGATCTTATCAGATAAACTAGGACAAGACCATGATATTGTAACAATTGTTGATATAAATGAAAACAACTTCTATATTATTAATAAATTTTTTTTTAATTCAACCAGAGAGAAAAAAAATCCAAACATACTTTTATTAAAATTGCTTAATTTTAGGATTAAAGAATCTACAAACAGTCTTCTTTTCTAGAAATTAATTTGCATTTACCAAACAATGCAGTTTCTTTTTTCATATATAAACAATACTATTTTAAAACCCATTTCAATTAAGATTATACGGAATAAGAACATCTTTAAATATGACAATTTCCAAATAAAACTTAGTTTTTTTTGCTAAAGTGGATATTTTATGGATATTGAAAACATACTTTTAAATAATAAAAAATACTTTCCAAACTATTATATTACACACAAAAATTATTTTGAAAATTTAGCTAAATTACAATTTATATTAGAAAAATTTTGTATAGGATTCAAAGAATTGGCAAATGAAGTGTTCACTAAAGCTTAAAAACTATAACCATTACACAGCAACAACTTTTAGATTTAACAATATCTAGATACATACTCAAGTTTTTCGTTGCCTAGATTCTAGCGCATAATTTCAATAATTTGTAATGTGTTGCTGTTCAACATAAAAAAAAACAAACCAAATTATTAACAAATTCCGCACCAACTGCTTAAATATTTATATAGTAGATTGATTATTCGTGTGTTTTTATGTAAGTGTGTGTGTGTGAGTGTGTGTGTGATAATGAGAAGCTTAAACTAAGTTTAACTATTTACAAGAATTATTACTATTCTAAGTTATGAGCATGAGTTAAAGTTTAAGTTACATTAAATAAAGATAAATGTTGCAGAAGTTGAAGTGCAAAAAAAAAAAATGTGTAAAAATAATGTTGACAATTTTTACACGCACTAACTCTAAGCTACAACTTAACAAGCTAAGACTTAACTAAAATACAATATGTAAGGTTTTTCACATAACTTTTTCATTCAAAATATTATTGAGAGTTTTTTCATTATTTTGATTTCGAAAAAATAAAAGAATTTTTTTTGCACTAACTATAAAAATTACTTTTCTCTCTAATCTTACTTAACTTCTGCTACATAGGAACATGTATTAGGCACACATGCTTGTTTTTAAATCATACACAATATTATTATAATATTTAGAATACAATATAAAAAGGGGGGAGAGGGGAAGGGAACAAATATTAACATAATAATATGATAACTTTGTAAAATATTTTTCAGTCACAGTTCTTTTTTATTATCATGTTCGCAAAGTATTGGTTTTTGCAGTTGTTGTTATCATCGCTCCAAAATTATGAGAGGCCTTCAATGTCAACGACTGTACGATTGGGCACAGCTAAATGTACTTCTGCAAATAGTAAGAAGAATAGTATGTAGTAATAGAATAAAAATAACAAGAAATATTGCAAACATAAACGAGGTAAGCATCATATAATTAAAGACTCCTACATGCAGGTAGAAAAAAGCCATAAGTAAAACTTTTAACATAACTAATTAGTTTTTGAGATTTTATATTTTTTATAAAACAAAAGGATTGCAAGCACCATGCTAAAGAAGTAGAAAAAGTAAATATTTTTAGAATTTTAACTTTTAGAATCAAAATCAGTGCAAAATATTTTTCAAGCTTTTTAAGAGAGGGTGAAGAGAGCTAGCTAAGTTAACCAAATTTGTGAAGGAAACATTTTTTCACATATTAGATCATATTTATTGTAAGTTTAATGATTTTCCTGCATATGCAACTTTTTTCGAATAGTAAATACCCAGTGAGCATTTGGAATCCGAAATACACTATTTAATCGGGGCATTTCTAAAGTTTTTATATTGAATTTCACTTTTTATATAGTTAAATTAATATCGTTATTGCGCGTGCAATATCGCGTTTTCTTCTACGGTGATAGTTGGCGCAAATAACATTTCTCAAAATGCGGCCTCAAATAATTATTTTTCCACCAATCACCGATTTTTTAAAGTCGGTTGTATGGAAGGAGCCACTTCATTTTGTGTACTACTGCCCATGTTAGATAACATTGACTATATCTACACTCTTTCCAATAGTTATTTAAAAACGATCAATTGAAATTACGAATTAGATTTGAAATTCAGAATAGATAGATCAATTGAAATTCAGAAAAGATTAATTAAAATTCAAAAATTCAGTTTAAAACAGAACAGAACAGATTAATTGAAATTAAAAAATTCCATTTCAAATTCAGAAGATCAATTGAGATTAAAAAAAAATGCAGAAATCTCATTTGAAATTCACATAAAATTAATTAAAATTCCGAATACATCAACTTAAATTTAGAATTCTATTTGAAATTCAGAAAAGATGAATTGAAATTCAGAACAGATCAATTAAAATTAAAAAAATATCAATTTAAATTCGGAAAACATCAATAGAAGTTCAGAATAAATTGATTGAAATTCATGAGAGATCAAATGAAATTCAGAAAAATAAAAATATAAATTAAATTTCTCTTACAACATAATGATTTAAATCAATTATCGTTACAAGGGCAATTTGAGAAGTTGGTGAATTTTTAAATTTTCCGCGTTGTAACTTTAAATGCAACACTGATCCTGTCAACTACCATCTGTTAATAGACTTCACGATATCGTGTTGGCCGATCGCAGAGTTAAAATGCGCGAGATTGTTGAGGCCGTAGGCATCAGAGATCTGCAACGGATAGCTTTTTTGTGACTCTGAGCATATCCGAAAAAAATTAGCACAAAAACCTACTCACACTTAGCGCATAGACTCTTATTCTCTTCTACGAGGCTAGAATGCGGCCGCTCAAATAAATATGAGTATCCTAAGTCATGAGTCGGATCGGAAAAGATCGGGTTTTTCTGTTCATAAATACTTATGGTTGTTGTCGTCATACTGATACTTATCCTACTTGCCGAAATACTCACATCTGCCACAGATATGAAACAGAGCGCAGCAGTAAATAGTGAGCGAGTTTTTTGTATTTGTTTTGTGCTATTTTTTCCTGAGCATTTAGATACCAACAGATGTGTTATTCTTGTGTTGCTTTTTGTTTTTATCGTACACAGTGAAAGCTGTGCATGAGATAAAGTAGTTGAGGCTTAAAAATAATAAGCAGCTTCGATAGTATCGTGCCGATCATTTTCTGCAATCAGCAATTATTATTAAATTTGTTAAGTATTTTTTTTTTATTTTTCTGTCACCTTAAAATGCCAAATCACATGCGCATAATTTAAATTAAACTTCTATTGTACGTGTTTACGCACAAGAAGCAAACAGACACATGCGCCGCACAGTGGTTGAGCCCCATACAAAAGTTGTCAATAAATAGGACTCATCGTAGACCAATAAAATTTTGTGTATTTTTTGGAATTAGATTTATTAGAATACTCACAAAAATATTTTTAAATCCGCCCACAATCACGCCTACCTTTTAAACCATTTATCGTATTTAGTAAGTAAATGCTTTTACTATTTACATTAAAAATTTAACGATTTTAAATAAAAAAATATACCTATATATTAATATGCCTCACTTTCGTAAGAAATGATCGTTTAATCAAGGAATGCCTAAAAGCATACTGAAGAAAATGACTATAGTAATAAACCTTGAGACTAAACAAATCTATATTTTCTTCGAAACGCATCTAGTTTTCACCAAATGTTGTTCAAGGACGCAAAAAATTCTGTCAGTTTTTATTGTAATCGCTCAACTTAAGGTCCAATAAAAGCATTTCTTTATTTAAAATAACGTCGACACCCGAAGATCATAATGTTTTATTCTGCTAAAAATAAATTTACGTTTTTTTGTCTTTGCATAAGAAATATATTGCCAAAATAAAAATAAAAAATCTACATTTTGCGAAATCATTTGGATATGAAAAAATTATCCTCATGATGGGTGTCGCGTTTGCTCACTCTCGATTATAAACGCGATCGTGTGACTGATTCAAAGGTGTGTTTGGCGATGTTGAACAAAGATAAGCAGGATTTTTTTTGTCGATTAATAACCGTGGACGAAACATGGAAACACCAGAGACAAAGAAACAGTCGAAACAGTGGACTTCATTGACTGAACGTGCTCCGAAGAAGGCGAAGACGGTGCTATAGCTGGAAAGGTTATGGCAACAGTATTTTGGGATAAATGCGGATTAATCGACATCGATTACCTTCCACCGAATAGAACGATCAATAACGAATACTATGCAGCCGAATTGGACCGTTTCAACGACGCTTTAAAAGAGAAAGTTCCCCATTTGGAAAGGAAAAAAGTGTTCTTCCATCAAGACATTGCGCGCGTTCACACATGCCCAGCTCCAATGGCAAAATTCCATGAATTCAAGTACGAATAGCTTCCCCATCCAGCATATTCTCCAGATTTGGTCCCTCCGACTATTTTCTGTTTCCAAACCTAAAAAATGGCTCGGCGGAAAGAGACTCACCACCAGAGAGGAGCTCATCGCCAAAACAGAGGCCTATTTTGAGGACCTTCCGAAAACGTATTTTTCGGATGGGATCAAAAAATTGGAGGAATGTTGGGCGAAGTATATCGAGCTAAAAGGAGACTATATTGAGAAATACAACTTTTTTGCTGTAAAAATCATCCCTTGTTTAATTTTTCACGGAATTATCAAATTGCCCTCGTCTTGCTCATGTGTGCACGCAAAAGTTTAATTTTGTACTACGGTGCAATGACTCAATAATTGGACTAAAAATAAGCATGTCTGCTCCTATGCCACCCACATAATTGACAAATAAAATGTGAGTGGAGAGAAAGGTCAGGTCGGATCCTCGACAGCCACAATACAGAACTTTTTATTGGTCGAGAGCTAGACAAGGTAAAATTATGAAATGTATCAAAACAAACCATTGGCCAAAAAGTTCGTTGAGCTGCACTTTATCCAAGTCCACAAGGAATAATTTATCATTTCAGGATTTGAGACGAGTGGTGGGAGAGTTTGCATAACTTACAGGGAGGCATGTTTCAAGCGGGTCCTTCTTGAAGATGATGCACAATGGGAAGCTACTACGTCAGAAGCATCGCTTTCGAAATCACCAGCAAGCCTCAGAAGTTTGTTTACAACTCTGTTGCAATTTTTTTCTGTGTCTAACTCTTGTGGCATAATCATAAAGTTTATCATAAGACTATAAGCACCGTGCCGACACACAAAATAACAACAATCCAATTGACTACAAAGACAACATCTTTAATTTGGCTCCTTTTGATATAGAAGACAAAGTTCTTGCTTTGGGAGGAAAAGATCCATTATCATCAGCAACGTTTTACAAGAGATTTCCTACAGCATTGAAGCTCTCGATGAGGAAGTTCAATCTAATGAGCCCAAACTTTTGCCAGAACAAAAAATTGCATACTCAACAACAACGCCGTAGCTAGGGGGGGGGGGGGTTTAAAAGTTACAAAGCCATTCATAAATTTTTAAAGATGCAAAAGAAGTGTATAATCTTCATGAATAACAAAAACCATAAAAATTAAATTATTTTCGCAGATCAGTTCTTAAAATTATATATCATGATGTTGTCAAAAAAAATTTACTCCCAACAAAAAAATTAGTCTAGAATTAAAGAGCAAAACCTGTACCTATTATTAATCAAAAATATTTTTCGGTAGACAACAACTACAAATGATTCTGGTCCTATTGTTCTTGAGGAGCCTGAATTTAGTGACTTTAGTGATTAAGATTTGCAGGGAAGACTGCACTTAGAATAAATAAAATTTCCTTAACTCTTTCAACTTCGATTTTTGAAATCGGTTAAGAAATTTGGAAAGTTCTTAAAAAATCGAATTTTTTTTCTAAAGTAAAACCCCCTTATCAAGTACGTATCTACGGCGTTGCTCAACAATCGTTGACAATGGAATGTTTTTTATGCACCAGGCGGCACTGGAAAAACTTTCCTTTTTAAAATTTTACTCGCCAAAGTTCGGTTGCCTTTTCTGTAATTGTAGCAACCCTGTTACCAGGAGGAAAAACAGCGCACGTGCATTCAAATTACCTTTGAATTAAGCCGCAAAAGATACAAACGATGCAAAAGATCAGTAAAAGAACCGGTGTTGCTAACGTCCAGCTAACGTGACCAAATCGTATGGGACGAGTGTACAATGGCTTATAAGAGAGCACTAGAAGCTTTAGATAGAACATTGCTAGACATTCGAGAGAACAAGCACGTGAAGCAAGTGACGTTTGTTTTAGCAAGAGATTTTAGGCAAACATTGTCTATTGCTCCGAGAGGTACGCGTACGGATCAAATAAAAGCATGCATGAAATCATCGAATTTAAAGAAAAATATAAGAAAGTTCCTTTAACAACAAACATAAGCTCACCTTTCGGGAGACCAATTGTCTGGTCTTTTCGCAAAAAAAACCTGTTGAAACTAGAGAGTGAACAACTTGAAAAAGATGAGCAAAGTAAAGTTAATTGAAGTCAAATTTCTACCATAGTTAAATCTGCGGAACAACTTCAACAAACAGTTTTTCAGAATCTCGTAATAAACTTTAAAAATCAAAGTTGGTTATGGGTGAGTGCAATTTTGGCGCCGAAAAACACCAGGGTGAATGAAATGAACTTTCAACTTTTACAACAGCTGCAGAGAGATATTTGCACTTATAAATCGGTGGATACCGTTTCTGATCAGAACGAGGCAGTTAATTTCCCTTTCGAGTTTTTAAATTTGTTAGAGCCTCAGCCTAAAACCTGGTGCACGACTTTGCAACGGCACCAGGCTCTCGGTGAAAAAATATTGCACAATGTTATTAATGCTACTATTTTAACTGGGTGGGGCAAAGGAGAGACTTTTTCTGCCTCGCATCTCTATTTTACTTACCGACATGCCATTTCAGTTCAACTGCAGTTTCCATTCCGTCTGAGATTCGCCATGTCTATAAACAAATTCCATGGAAAAACACTGAAAGTTGCAGTATTTGATTTGACTGAAAACTGCTTCGCTCACGGACAATTATATCTGTGTTCATAAGTGATATCAGCTTAAGTCTGATTTTGAGGTTTCGAGAAATATTACTTTAAAGTTTTCAATCATCATATAAGTTATATGACAGGGTCTTTTGTATTTGTGTCATAACTTTGGCTAGGGTCATGCTACAAGCTCCAGATTTTGTGTGTTTATAAAACTAAATGCGTGGAACACATCTACATCAATAACTCAGTTCTGTCTGAAGTCAACTTAAGCGATTATTGCTTATCAACACAGATATGTCGGATGCTCACGCGTTGGGAGTCCAAATAATTTGTTTGTTTATACACCAAATGAAAATCTCTAAATATTTTGCAATTACAAAAAACATTAAAACTAGCGAAGGAATATCCTAGACTGTGTCGAAATTAAAATACCCTCACAGTATATTCTAAGTAATGCATGATTTGAAAGCTTGATGACGTCGCGTCATATAGAGGATGGACCCAATTTTGCCAAAACTCAAATGCAGAACACGTTTAAGATATGGAAGATTATGTGTTAAATATGCTGTTAATACACACATTTTTGTAGAATTTATAAAAGATATGCTATTTTGATGACGCCACTTTGTATGGGAGATTGGTCGAGTTTTAATACGATTTTGCCAAATTTCAACCTCAAAGTGAATATGTTAATATAAATATATATATTAATAGCATATGTGCATAGTCTTAATTTAGTAAATTAATTTTTGTGGAATTCGTAGAGGCTTAACCGTTTTCATATAGTTTCTTTGTATGGGAGGAAGGCGTGGTTTTTATACAAGATTTAGACAAATTTGAAATACATATATGATGAATTTTTGCGACCAAAGCTTATGAGCAAAATTCTAATCATTACATTAAATTTTGTAGTATTTTCAGAGATTTTACCGATTTGCTAAAGCCACTTTGTATGGGAGGTAGGCGTGGTTTTTATCCGATTTTAGCAAATTTCAATTATATGGTGAATATTTTACTGCAAAGCTTATGTGCAAATCCAAGTCACTACATTAATTTTTGCGGCATTTTTAGAGATTTTATTGTTTTGATGTAGTAAATTTGTATAGGAGTTATGCTTGGTTTTCACCCTATTTTGACAAATTTCAAATATATGATGAATATTTCACTCCAAAGCTCAACCATTTTATAAAGTCACTTTGTATGGGAGTTAGGCGTGGTTTTCATCCGACTAAACCAATTTCGAATATATGATTAATATTTCACTCTAAAGCTTATGTGCAAAATTCCTAGTCAATTTTTTGTCAATTGTGTGACATTTTAAAAGACTTTACCTTTTTGATTAAGTCACTTTGTATGGGAGGTAAGCGTTAATCTGATTTTGACTGATTTTAAACGTAATTTATGCAAGTCTTTTGTAAGCTTAGAATGTATAAATTTAAGTCGAAATTTCTAATATGCAATTAAAGTATGAAATTTGTCAAAACCAAATAAAAATCACGCCAACCTTCCATACAAAAAGACTTTATTAAAACGATAAAATTTCTTGAAATTGCACAAAAATTAATGATATGCCTTAAAATTTTACGAATAAGTTTCAATTTTTACTATGCACTCTATGTTTGGATTTTGGTGAAATAAAACTAAAGCTCCGCTCATCTCCCATACAAACTGATGCATCATAAAACCAACTTTTTTAAAAACTACACAAAAATCTTTCCATTGACATAATATTTTACACATAACTTGATACTTAGCATAGATACTTAGCATATTAGGAACTCTGAGTTTGAAAATATTGGAAACGTCTGTCGAGGAAACTGTTATTTATTTGGCGACGAAAACTGTGATCATCGATTATTCCTGAGTTTTTGACCAAATCAAAAAATTGCATACATTTTTTAACTTCCAAAAATAAGTTAACCGAAATACAATTCAACGCACGCAAACATGAAAAAATGTAACGATAAATTATAGGTTAAACAAGGTTAGGTTTATTTAATTGCAATTGAAATGTCAATCAGTGTGGCAAGACGAAATGCAACAACTTAGTAATATATAAACAACAGTACAACAACAACAAGCGATAAATATGCAAACCAACAACGAAGTTAGAAGTGACAAACAAAGGAGCTTAAATGCAATGTTTTAACCACAATTTAGAGTTAGGTTAGATACCTGCAGCATTGGTATCATAAAAAAGATTTCTATAGAAACATTACCACCCACCTAGGGTTTATTTTCCAAATGTGTATGCAAATATAAGAACTTTGAACAATCTTAACATCATGGGGATGAATCCTTTAAAACAAAGCTAATTTAAAATTACGAACGCTCTATTGAAGAGATATCAGTGCACATGACTAAACAATCCGAATCGTCAAAATTGAAATATTTCTTATTTTCACCATAGTCTGACTTTAATTCTAAGAAAGGCAGCAAAGAAAGAATAAACAAAACAATTTTAAAATACAACAACAAAAATAAAAATTCTTTAAAGTCTGTGCAAATGGGTTTATATAAAAAAAAATACAGGAGAAAAAATAAATTTAAGCTTACCACGAGTTGCAACACTGGCTTTGTGCTTATCTTTTATTATAAAGGCAGCTGTGATGAGAAAGAAGACACCGCCTACTACTTCAACAAAGCTGGTGGAGAAGAGAGCATATTGCAGAGCCTCAAACTTGGTCAGATTTGTATCCTTAAAATTAAGAGAAATAATAAAATTGTTAAAGTTTTGCTCAAGCAAGTAATAAAAAAAAAATCAAACTTTACTTGATCCACTAAAAGCGGCAAAGCATGTGGAGCTAGTGTTGTGGTCGCTGCTGTAGTCGTAGCATTTAACTGGTTAGCCTCTAGCGTTAATGAAAGACTCTGGAATTCATTTCCAATAAACTCAGTTGTTTTGTGAACTGTTGCGCGTAGATGTTTCTTAATCGTCTCAGAGAGCTGCACAAGGAAGAGATGCATGTAGAGAAAGAAAAGGAGTCAGCAGATTGTTTTGTGGTTTTCTTTTTATAAACGCAAAACTTACCACTCCTACCAGATAGGGACTGCCAGCATCACCCAAAGCATGCGATATTAAAATTTGGAATGCCTCGGCTGTTGATCTTCTTGTCGGTACTACAACATACTGAAAAACGAATTGAAAAAAAGTTAGATCATTAGTATAATAATCATAGAGTTGAACGCTTTAAATGCTATAAAATCTAAATAATACTCTACATACTATATTAAATGAAATACAAAGTTGTTAAGGTTTTGAAAAGAAAGTGTAAGCGTCTCCGGTGTTAAATTTCTACTTGAATTTTTATTAATTTTTGATTCTTTGTCGTACAAAATACAGTTGCCAAGCTTGCCTGATTGAAATGAGAAAGAAATAGAGAGCACTTTGTTGTTTTTTGTACAAAAATAATAAAGCTTTTGTTATTTTTTCCATAATTTTCTTGTGGGTCTAAAATGCCTCTCAAAAACGAACCTTTTTTCTCCGAAGACAAGTTAAAAAAATAACCATGGAAGCGTTTGATTTTTTCACACAGAAATTAAAACTTTTTCAATCATTCGCTGGACTAAATTGTCTCCATTTTGAGTTTTGCAATAAAATTCAGAAGGAATAACCACTTTTACTGTATGAATTATTATCAAAATTTTCTCCGACAACCAAAAGACGTTGTAACAAATTACTTAAAAAAATCTTTATATGGCTCTCCGAATAGGGCTGGATATGTTTGACCATTAAATCAGACGATTACGGTGTTGATATGTACGATATGAGTTTTTGCGAAAAAAATTCCGAAGAAACAGAAAAAGTAAAGTGTTTTTGGCACTAAACGAGACTTGACTCGTTTGAGACCCAATTTTGAGACGCAGTGCTCTTTTAAAACGTTTTGAACAAATTCAATTAATTGTTATTTTGAGTTTTGCAATAAAATTCAGAAGAAATAACCACTTTTACTGTATAAATTTTTAGCAAAATTTTCTCCGACAACCAAAAGACGTTGTAACAAATTACTTAAAAAAATCTATATATGGCTCTACGAATAGGGCTGAATATGTTTGACCATTAAATCAGGCGATTACGGTGTTTGCAAAACGATATCAGTACGTTTTTTGCAACAAAAAAATTCCAAAGAAACAGAAAAAGTAAAGTGTTTTTGGCTCTAAACGAGACTTGACTCTTTTGAGACGCAGTGCTCTTTTAAAACGTTTTGAACAATTAAAATATTGAGAGCAAGGTCCTATCAGCAAGTTTTTTCATTATTAACCGATAATTTTGAAGCATGAATTTCTTGATTTGGTTGACGTGTTACTCATCCTTCGATGTTCTTAGTCATCTTGGATGAAGTTTATAGTAAGAAGTTTCTCGGTCCGCTTTAAGCATTTTGTACCACTAAATCAATCTTGTTTTTGATAGAGCTTGGTCACCAAAAGCTTTCTGAAACATTATCTGTTGTACAAATTTCATTCTACACACATAATGAAGTGCATTTTCTATGAGCAACTGAATCACACATTGCAAAAATTAAAAAAATTATTTTTGTTATTTACACAAACCACTGAACAAATTGTCATTAAATATGACACAGTTGCCAAAAATAATGTTAACAACTTTAAAAAAGATTAAGCCGTATATATTTAAGCGTGCGACTCTCAAGTGATTTTTTTTCAACACTTTCAGAACACCGAAATTTTATTTTCATTATCAATTTATAAGGTTTATGGTCTTTGATACGGAGCCATTTCACTCCCTTTAATAAGTGCATCAGCGAAGAAAATTGTACTTCATTGTATAAATTAGAAAATTAAAAAAACTTTTTAAACATATTTTTAGGGATAAGAAGAAATTCATTTAGCTTACGATAGTTGAAAAATTGCCCTGAATTACACTATGCGACAAAATGGGAAAACATGTATGTAATCGGTATGCCACTAAACTTTTCTTACTGCTTTATTTTGTATATCGAAAACGCAAACTAACGACAAGCAAGACACGAGAAGCAATATATTTTCTATACAAAATTCTACTGCTTCTCTTGTCTTGATTGTCGTTGGTTTCGCGTTTTCGGTATGCAAAATTAGGCGGTTATAGATTCTGAACACGAATATCGCAATAAATTTTTTCTATTGATATCAAGATTGATATCAAATTGACTGATTTGGTTAAAAAAAATATCAATTTAAAGATAAATAAATTTATTTTTAATTTTTTGGACGTTATTTCATTTGAAGTTATATTTTTGAAACTTTGATCCGATTTTTTTTTGGATATAGTTCCATATATTTTAACATATCTCGAGTTCTAGTTGACTGATTTGGTTAAAAGAAATATTAATTTAAAGATAAATAAATTTACTTTTTATAAAGTTTGCAATCCTTGCAAATTGTTTAAGTAGTTTCGACGCAATCGTAAAGAATATAGAAAAAAGATTTTTTTTCAGTCAAAAATATAATGGAAAAATCTTAAGAAATGAGAAAGAAAAAGTCGAAGGTACCAAAAAATGCACAGTTTGTAGTTTTTGGCAAAAAGATGGCGTTTTTAAGAAAAAAAAAAATCAGATACTGATGAGGGAAAAATCCTTGCAGGTAAAAGAAGTCATAGACAATTAAGTGAAGGTGCCAAAAGTTAACTTTTAGCCGGTTTTTTGTAACCGGTTATGCCCGGCTTCCATGTGATCCTATAAGAACTCCTACAATCACATCTTCTGTGGGGAAGAAATAGAATGCGAGTGCCTCTTTATGGAATTGATAAAAGAGCGTGTGAAACAGACTTACATTTTGCATTATATAGCATGTGATATCTTCTACGATCACATGTGATGCTGGAAGATCAACTTTTTTAACTTTTGCTATAAAAGTCTATCACTTGCTATAAACACGGCAGCCAGTGAAGTTTTTTTTTTGTTGGACTATTGTCATCACTGATAACTATTTTTATAGCATTCCAAAGATGCGTCAACATGTCAAAATAGAAGTGAAATAAAATTGGAATCGAAGCAATTGCATTGTTAAAAAGTTGTGAAAGTTTGCTGGAATCAATAAGAATTTATTTAAATTACAAAAAATTGTTAAATAAATTAATTATTAAATAATATTTATAAATTATTAAACTGACAATTTTGTAGATTCTTCGACGGGCGCTAATATTGCTGGTGGTGCAGAACTAGAACCAGGCTCTTTTTTTTAGAGAGTTTTGAATAAGAGAGAAGAAGAATATGTAATGATTTTAATGATCACAAAAGGCATGACAAAACAAATTTAGCAAGAGAAATAAACAAAAAAAGACAATTAAGAAAAAAATACCGCTTAAGCTGCTAGAAGAGTAAGTAGTTATAATTTGCATTGGTGCATAACTACAGCCGTTTGACTTTGAAATTAATTTTATTTGAAGTTTTCTTTGATTGAAGTTGGTTTTTTTTTGCCCACAAGAGTTGTACTTTTAAAACATTAAAATGCCACGTGGTACTTTATTAACTGATGTTGAGAAAGGTAAAATTTCTGCATTCAAAGAAGCCGGTCTCAGTTTTTGTGAAATCGCAAGCAAAACAAATCGATCTGAAAGAGTCGTTCGAAATTTTTTGTCGAATATAGACAGCTATGGATAAAACTCGCAAGGTGGACCAAAACCAAAATTTTCCAAGCGGGAAACTCAGCGAATTTGCAATTTAGTCAGCAATTCTTTGAAGTCAGCGGCACAAATCGCGAGAGAATGTGGCTTAAATGTATCACGGTGGACCATAAATCGTGCTTTGAAAAGTTCCCCCAATCTTATTAGACAAAAACCTTAACTCTGCGCCCAAGCTGTTGTCACTTCACATCCAAGGCCGCCTTGAATTTGGCTGGCAAAACATGGGACGGAATTGGAAACCTAAATTGGAAAAAACCTAAAATTGTGTATCTAGGTAATTTTCTCGGACGAGAAAAAGTTTAATTTAGATGGGCCTGATGGTTTCAAATCATATTGGAGAGGCATACGAAAGGAACCCCTTTATTTTTCAAAGCGAAACTTTGGTGGAGGAACATTGATGGCTGTGGGCGCATTTACGCTAGATGCCTTGCTGGAAATAGCATTTATAAGCCCACGTATGAACTCTGCCGAATACAAACAAACATTGCAGATGAATTTGCTTCCATTTCTGGAACAAAATCGTGGTATTGAATGGGTGTTGCAACAAGATAATGCGTCTGTGCACAGCAGTAGAGAGACAAAGCAATGACTTGAGGCCCACAACATCAATGTTTTGAAGTGGCCAGCATGCTTAAAAACCGCCATTATTGCAGAATGGGAATTAATCAACCAGGAGACTCAAAAAAACTTAGTAGAGAGCATGACAGATCAACTTTTTGAATTAATTCAAAGCAAAGGAGGTCCTTCACATTATTAGACATTTGAATTTAAAAGAACTTTGCAAAATTGTTATATTTTATTAGAATCTTTGTTTAATTTGTTACATTCGAATATAGTTATGCACCAAATAAAAACAAACTTGGAGGTATAGCTGCACAAATCTGCGTTTTATTTAAACTTTTTTTACTGAACAGTTATTGTTTTTTTATACTTTTATATTGTAAGCATTTACCTTTGTTCTATATGACCATACAAGGAAAAAAAACATTTAAAAAGCTCGTTTATAGTTTTGCACCAAGTGTATGCTCTAAAGGAAGTCAAAGGAATTGAGCAACTCTATAAAATGGCCTAGTGATGGAGTCAAATTGACCTCTACACCTGCTTGGAGCAAAACTGTTTCGAAGGAGAGTCAAAATAGAAGCAGCAACTGACCCCGTTGAACTTTTCCGACATTTTTAAATTTCAGAGTTTAAAACAAATGCAATCAAATAATCTCTAAGGCAAACAAGTAAAAGCTGCACAACACACAACAACAAACCAAATATCTTTATTTTATAGCAAGAATAACATATATCCATCTCGCTCATTACAGCAGAAGATGTGATTGTCGGAGATCTAAAAAGATCACATGGAAGCCGGGCTTAAAACTACTCCCATTATCAGTAGTTGTATCGGTTCTCAATACATCATGGTAAGAATTGTAAAATTAATAAAATTTTTAATATTCTTTTTTGACGATAAGTAATCTGTAATCACTCAAAGCTAGGTCTGATTACTGAAGTCTTGATTTATCAAAAGAATCATGTAATTACATTTCATGATTGCCTTATTTTTTTATAACCTCATGTAATCAATTAGCATGATTACTTGATTGAAAGTATTTTTATTTTTTACTTGTATTGTGATTTTTTTTAATATATTTAAAAAACAAGCAATATGTGCAATCTGAATACATGTAATCATAATCAGTAATCGTAATTTGTAATCATGGTCATCCCTGGTGGCATATCGATTACGAAAATGGTGGTGCATAGTGTTATTTTGAAAGTTTAAGCGCCAGACACGAGTCCCAATAAAAGTGCATTAAAAATAAATATTGGTCGTTGATGTTCTTTTTCACTAGACAAAATAAAGAGGTAACAAGAGTATGAAACTCTACGAACTAAAATCTTCAGGAAGGAGTTTATCGAATTATGAATTACTGAATAATTTTTTTTCTCTAAGATAACACAGTAAAAATTCTTATATGTATATAAATAAATAAATATTCTTATAAAAAAAATACTTAAAACTATTTCTACTCCATTTTTGAATACAAATTAAACACGACGCTCTTTCTTTAACAAAAAATTAAATTGTAAATAATAGGAACATTTATATTAATACACAAATATGTTAACGATTAGCACAAATACAGAAGCAAAAACAAGCAAAATTGGCAAGCAAATACTTAAATAAAAACAACTAAAATACACAAAAATACCCAGTAGTCCAAGTCTAAAAGAAATCTTGAATGAATCATGCACTATTTTTCTTCCTCTTTGACAAAACATTTTACTGACGAAAATCTCATACAAAAGTTCCAAATTCGTGAACTGTTTTAAACCTTTCTGTTGCCGATGAACGAAAACAAGACAGACCTGTTAAAGAATTATCGACAAATGCAACTCACGCAGTAAGTTTCTTTAAGAAATCATCATTCGTGCACGATGCCTTGGACTGCAGGGTATTATAGCAAACATGTAAAATTTAAGCAGTTTAAGTTGTTGGTTCTGTGTATTTGTGAAAAATGAAAGCAAAGAACTTTTCCGAAAAAAGCTCATCTACAACAACAGCACCAGTTTATCCCATAACGGAATTGCATAAAAGCTTATTGTACCGAAAGCTCACAAAAGATGGAGCAATGATAAGCAAAAAGAAAAGTGGACAATAAGCAGGGACATAGATGGTTTAAACATGTAATTAAGAAAAAGGCATAAAGTAAAATGTTAGTACAATGTAGCAAACAAAATAGGGTGTATAAGAAAGAAAAAGTGTACTTAGATGAAGAGGATTGTGTCGAACTGCATTAACAGTTGTGGCTGCTGCTGCTTTCATTCCATCAGATGTGACCTACTTTGACCCTAAAGTGCAATGCATACTTTTAGGCTTTTTCGATTTTAGAACTGCATTAGTAAAAGCTATTTAAAAAATTTAGAACACCGAGTTTAGAGAATTTAATTGTGAGCATTTATCACAGTGTTGCAAGTGGGAATAAAGATATGGTGAATGTTGTTTATTTTTTACTGTTATAACTGTAAACAAACAAATTTTTACTCAAAGTTAACTTTAAAGCAGTGCTATTTTTATTTTGATAAAATCATATGGAAGGTTATACTTACTGCATTATTCTGTATCGCGAACATGCACACCAACGATGAGAAAGACACGAGAAGCAATATTTTCTTCCATACAAAATTGTATTGCTTCTCGTGTCTTTCTCATCGTTGGTGTGCATGTTCGTGATACAGAATGATGCAGTAAATAATTTTCAAGTGTTGGAAAGGGTTGCTAAATTTTGTAATTACGTAAATAGTTATAAGCACACACATAACACGTACAGCTTTATGCACAGTTTTATTTTCTTAGTTTTACACAACATAATTCGAAGATTCTTTGCGATACATAATATTTGCAACATTTACCGCCTTCTTTTGTATCGCGAAAGTGCAAACCAACGACAAGCAAGACACGAAAAGCAATAGAACATTGTTTGGAATAAGTATTGCTTCTCGTGTCTTGCTTGTCGTTGGTGTGCTTTACCGTAATACAAAATAAAGCTGTAAGTTTACAATTTCAAATAATATGGGCCAGTTTAACCCATTAAAGACAACGTATGCATCATACGCGATAAAAGCATTTTTTAAAAATTCCTCAAAAATCCTCAGCCACTGTAAAGCTTTTGCTTCTAACAGTAAGAGAAGGCCAAAAGTATGCTTTTTCCAAAAAAATCTATAAAATTGACATTAAAAGCCTTTTTGTGTACTTTTTCGCGCTAGTTCGTGCAGTATTTAAAAAAAAGTGAACAACGCCACTCAGGTGAGTTATTTTGTTTTATAAACCTCAAAAAAAAAGAAAATATAATAAAAAAAAGTGCTTCAGGTGAACGCCTACGCTACAAAATGAAAATTTTCCAATTTATCATTTTTTCTAATTTTTTTAGATTTTTTTTTATTTCTCTACTTACAGACCCCTTATGCGTTAATAATCATGCACTTCGCCACTCCCAAATACTTTAGATTTTTTTTAAACTTCTGAGTTTTCTGTCTAATATTAATACAAACTTATGCTGAAAATATCAAAAGCTAAACTCAACGGGTTCTGGTAGTGAGCATTAATGGGTTAAAGATTGTGTAAAGCAAGTATTTCAAAAACTTGCCATTGATTCAAATTCATGTCATAAAGCATTGTCATAAGTAAGATTCAGCTATCTGATAAAAATCATACTTCAAAGCCTAAGAAAAGATAAACCCTATCTGTGTCCATCTAAAAAAAATCTTTAAGTAACATAAAATAGCTAAGTCATAATGTCAAAAACTAAAAAAATTTTTATATAGTATCTAACGAAAAATCTTGACACATTGCGAAAGTGGCGACAAATGATCTAGATTTGCAATAGAAACATTTATATATTGTCAACAGTTTTAAAGTCCAGCACAAACAAACAAGAGTTGCGTTAAAAATATTTAAACTTTTTTTATAGTTAAATTGATTCTATGTTTAAAATAGAATGGGTTAAATTTTGCGAAAAATTTTATAAAGTAAAAACGCAGAATATATACAAAGCCTCAAGCGTATCAAAGAGATAACCTTGAAATAAATAAAAAATATTAACACTAAAAAAATTGTCTGCCATTTTTTTGTTGACTATAAATCTTGAACAATGTTTATTTATACGTATTTAAAAAAAATCAAGCTATTAGATAATATTTGGCGTTGGTGCAAAAAAAAAAACAAAATAAATAGAGCGGGTAAAAACAGTAGGAAACATTTATATAAAAAAGATTTAAAAACATTTTTTGCTCAGTAAGATTAAAAAATGGGTATTTAATCGATTAAGGGGCTTGCTAATGCAAATGCATAAAAATAATCACGGAAGAAAACAAAACACTAGAGATAAGGCATTCTAGTGTCGATAACACTGTGCAATAGTCAACAAAAGAACAGGATCCTGCTATATAGGTTCGATACTATTGAGTGAGTATACTCGTGAGTTTGGCGAACGTTTTCTTTTTATGGCCCATTATATATAGTGGGTCTTAGTGATTTTGACAAAAAAAAAGTATAATTAGTTTTTGTTCAATAGCTCCGTCAGATTTAGAGATATCAGTTAACTGTCTTTGTAACTTTTTAAATTCAGCTTCTGTCTGAGCTGGAATTGAACCCGGGCTACCACGGTTCTTTAGCTTAGGGGCCATGCACTCTACCCACTAGGCTACGGCCGCCACAATTGGTGTTCATATGTCTTTAAAAATCCACTACTTGAATCATCACTTGGACTACTTTAGTCGTCAGCTTCCAAGGGAATCTGATGAGCAAGGCGAAATGTTTCACCAAACGGCGTTGCCATTAGAATTAAGGTAATAACATCTCTTTGTACCTATATATTACATATTTATCAATTTAATAATAACGGGCTGGCTTAAATTCAGATATCGAGGGAAGGGATCCCCTGACGCTATTATGGCTAAAATATTCAGAGTGACATTGAAGCTTATCAAGACTCTGATGATGATTTTTCGAGCAGTGAAGACTTGTAAGACTTGCTGCTTAATGTGAATGATGCCAAAAATTACACGAATAAAAGTTAATTTTAGTAAATGTTTCCAACTATAAAAAGTGTGTGTTTTATTTCTAGGGAAATATAGAATATATTTATTGGTTCTTCGAGGTAGGTAAGCTAAGCAACGGCTCCAAAACACATCTATTATCATTTATGTATATTTAAAAAAAAAAAATTTCTTTGAGCTTTTTAAGTAATGTAGACGCATTCAATCCACATAGGTATGTTAACAAAAATTATTCACAATTCTTCTGGCTACAAAGAAGCTGAATTTAAAAAGTTAAAAATATGCTAAGTTTAGGAGTTATGGTCACAAAACTGCGAAAACAACCCTAAAAACCGGTATTTTTCAATTAAAAAAAATTATCTTTTTAAGCTTATTAAGTAGTGTAGACACGTTCAGATCACATCATCATATTTACAAGAGTTGTTAAGTATTTTTGAAGCTACAATTTTGTTGAAAATAGTATAGGAAAAACTTGGAATCCCTTCAAGTTATGACCAAAAAAGTAAAAAAATTAAGTTGTGAATTTGTTTTGTTCTTAAGACTTATTTATTAGACTGTTAGCTATAACTTTTCCAAATACAGTTAACTGATAGCTCTAAATCTGATGGAGCTATTGAACAAAAACTAATTATACTTTTTTTTGTCAAAATTACTAAGACCCACTATATATAATGGGCCATAAAAAGAAAACGTTCGCCAAACTCACGAAACCCAGCTAGGGTTTTACTCACCTTTGATCATAGTATCGAACCTATATAGCAGTTTATAGAATTTTTGCTTAGAATGTTTGAATAAATATTTTTTTTACCTCTTAACATCAACTTTTTCAAAGAAAGTCACACGCTTACTCCAATACTGGATAAGTTAGAGACCAAAAACTGATGCGTTTACTAGCACCTGATCCTAAATTAACAAATTATGGTAAAAAAATGTTCTTTTATAAATCCAGTCCCGAAATCCCGGTATCGCCCAAGTGGTCAAAAATCGACGTGTATATGTATATACGTACGTGGGTATGTGTGTATATCACGTAAAAAGACTCCGAATTCGCTAAATCAATATTTATAAAATTTTTAAAGGGAAACGGTAGCGAAGTTTTAAGAGTGTTCCTGTGAAGTCTGGCGCCGATTGCAAAAGGCGGCGTAGCACGTCAAATACACCCAAAATTTTCGATATCGAATAGCAATGGAATTATAGGTGGCACAGCCTTGAAATTCGGTATTCGACAACAATTTCCACGTGCCGCTTCACTGGTAACATTTTATGGGCGTTGGAAAAGGTGCGTGTCAACTTTAATACATCCCAAATTTGTGATATCGAATTGCTTGGAGTTATGTCACACAGCCTCGGAATTCAGTATTCGAGCTTAATTTACACATGCAGTTTCACTTATAACATTTAATGGGTGTTGTACAAGGAGTCGTGGCACCTCTCATGCAACCCAAAATTGCGATATCGAATATCTTTTGAATTATAGGTCGCTTGGTATTCAGAATTCGACCTCAATTTACAAAAACAGTTTCACTGATAACATTTTATGGGCGTTGAAAAAGGGGCGTGGTAGCAACGCGCTGGGTTTAGCCTAGTACTATTATATACAGTTTAAGTGCAAATTTTCTTTTACCAGCAAAATCCAAAAGTACTGGGCCGATTTTTATGAAAATGTTTTAAAATATCCTATTTTTGTTACAGCACTTTATAGGTATTTTTGAAATTTGAATAATAAATATATTTAATTGTGGTGGCCTACTGTTAGAGTGCGTGGCCCGTAAGCTAAAGAACCGCGATTCTAACCCCAGCTAAGACACAATGTTTTTATTATTATGCTCAAACATTTAACAACACGCACAACACAATTGATCAATAGAAGCTCAATAGAAATAGAATAGAATAGATCAATAGAATTGAAGTGCTTTCCAGAATCCGTCGTAAGTAAATTTTCTTACGGATTTGTAATGGCCAGTGGCGTAAATAGCTTTTGATTGTGGGGGTCTGTAAAAAATATAATAGCCTTAAAACATGTATACTTTTGAATACCTGATAACATGACTGATTTGTGAAGCCGAATGTCATGTTCCACAGCCTTACTTTGTGGAAACGTCGAAAAACGGTAGGTGGGTAAAAAAATTATGGGCTTGTTGAATTGAATCTAAACAACACTGAATTTCTGGAAACTACACATGCCACTATATCTCTAGTAACGGTTGACCGATTTAGAAAAGTTAACACTGAACTAAATCAAATTTTGATAATTTTCTTGAGAAAAAGAAGAATTTTTGGTAATACATTTCGATTCGTGCTTAACTTTATATTAGAATCAATTGACAACAACGTGAGATATTTGGTAATGTGTCCATAGCTCTGGATGGGGTCAATACCCGCGGTTCCCCTCCCCATATCTACGCGACTGGTAATGGCGTATTTTACAATCCGAATATTTACATTGTGTTCAAACATTCGTAGCATCCCACAATCCGAACGCATCAACTTTTGACAGCTGTTTTTCGAATATTTTTTACGAAAAATTTGCCGCGAGAGATTCTGTACGATGAAAGAAAACAATTGCATTTTTATAAAATAAGGCCGCAAAAATAAAAATATGTAAGTATTTTACAATTGCTTCTTCGAAAAAGTAAAATTTTCGGTTAATACTTTTTTTTTTAAACTATAAATATGTTTCAAGTTGAAATTTATCAATTGCACTTTCGTTATTAATTTCAAAAGGATTGAAGGAATCTCGCCAATATTCTTTGATGTATTTTCGTAGCTCCTATTTGCAATGAAATCCATTAAACATCACAATTGAAAAATACAATAGGGGTATTCACACTGACTTGGGTAGTGGGGTAAGGGTAAATTGAGTACTTTTGATTATTGCGAGCACCCTAAATTGCAATTGAGTACTTTGTAGAATAGTTTTGAGCATGCTATGGCTGCATGTTTGTTTGATCTCCCCGGTTTATGTAGCTAATGAGAGATGAGTGACAGCAGCTAAAAAAATTTATTTTATGTACGAGTAATTTTTGACGTGAACGTCGCAACATTTTATAATTTACTAGTTATCCCGGGCAGACGTTGTCCTGCCACAAGTCACCTTACTACCATACGGGAATTTTCATGCCAATCGGAAAAATAATTTTATATATCTGAACTGGCATAACTGTAAAGCGACCACGCTTATTTCTAGCTCAGTTTCCGAAAGTAACCATATGAACTAAATTGCCAAATTTTAGTCTAATACGACCAAAACCGTCCGAAATGTAGCATTTTTATTGATTTAAGGGCGGTTAAAGGGTGTGGCAAGATTTTTTCAACTTAGCCCCTTATCCCCTGAAAATGAAACGTAGGCTTAGTTCGACCACGGCCATTTTTAGTAAAGTTTCCGCCAGTAAGCATATGAACTAAATTACAAAATTTTAGTCCAATACAACGAATTTGTCTAAAATATGGCGATTTATTGATTTGTGGGCGGTAATAGAAGGTGCGGCAATTTATTTTTCATATTCGAGATATAGGCCTGAACAACAAATGTAAATTTCATGCCTTTAGATCTATTATTGCCTATTTTTGTAAAAGGTGGTATCACATGAAAAAGTACTCAATTTGGCAAGAAATCAATCTACCCACACAAGTCAGGGAGTCAGCTAGAGTAGATTGGTAGATGGGTACTTGGGCACTTTACAAAAACAAAATGTACGGAATTTTCCAATCTGCCCAACTACCCAAGTCAGTGTGAATACCCCTAATGTTGATCAACATTGAAAAATACTTCAGTTTTTCAATTTTTTTTATTTGTCTGCTTTGAAATTAGCTTTTCTCGAATTCCCGAAAATAAATTCGAAAAGGGTAGGACTACACCTTGTTTCGTTCGGAATTCGGATTAGCAAATTCGTCATATTCGTAGCAAAGCTTTACGACGGATTATGGAACAGGTCTTAAACTTTAGTAGTATTATTAAAATAAATTAAGAAATTAAAATAAAATCTAAATCGAAGCCATACATCGAAGAGATTTTTAAAAACGAGGTTTGAAAGGTAAAGGATAAATTTTTTTAAGTTTAAACATATTAAGAACTGAGAAAATATTTCGGGTATTGATATGAATGTCCAAAACTCTACCACAATATCCATATAATTTGGTTGAATTTTATAATATAACTCTAAGGCAAATTCAACATCATCAGAAATAACCACAAAATTAATGAATTAATCTTCAAAATTGCAATTTTATCAGAGTGCGTAAAGTGTAGACTAATCTAATATGGTACACCATGAAGTGAATGAAAACGATAACATTGGTATATGAGTAATCAAAAAATTACCCTTACAATACCAGCCAATAACAATACTTTGCGGATACTTGGCTTAATGTTAGGAATCATATTAAACGCAAAATTTGCAAATTTTGATTAAACTGTCAGAGGAGGTGTAGATATGCGAAAGAGCCATATAAATGCGCATAATTTATAGCAACTTAATGAAGTTCTAAAGGAATTACCAACACGTGACCAACCCTCAGATGGGTTATGATAATATAGAGTGTAAAGTATCCCCAACACGACCTAACGTCTTAACGCATGAACATTTTTTTGGCAAAGTTTAGTAAAGAGGGTGTTTTGGAAAGGAAAAAAAAACCCAAAAAAGGAAACAACTTATAAGAAAATTGCATTTGATAAATAGGAAAATAAGTGAAGAAGTGAATAAATGGTAAAAAAATACTTACTGGTGTGTGTGTGTGTATAATTATTAAATATATATTTGCTTAAATAACTCAAGCTGTGTTTGTGCATAAAGCTGATTTTGTGTGTGTGTGTGTGTTTGAAAAAATTTTGTTGCATAAAAAATATTTCATTCTACCAGCACCAACATATAAATTGTGTTATTTCAAACGCCATTCATTCCAATACGATATTTTTTTTTTTTGGTAACATTTATCAATTTTTACAACATTTACAAAAACTAAATAGCTTGGGTGGGGTTCGAGTTTAGGAGAGAGGGTGATGGTGAGAGTGAAGGTGATAACACATGAAACTCGATATGAAACTCGATATAAAAATGTGGTTAACAAGTTAAGAAAAAATAAATAAGAAAACAACTAACTAGTTAGCTTCAAAACTTACAAATATAAAAAACAATTAAATTTTGGGTTAAGCCCCATGGTTTAGGTCTGACTATAACCGATAGCTGCAACTATCTTTTAACTTCAAAGCTTTATTTTCGACACGCTAGAATTTACTACTTGCCTAGAACTAGAATTTTAGGGCTTGAATTTTAAATTCATAACCATGAAATGGTAGTGGTAATAGTTATTGCAATGGTGCTAGTAATGGTTACGGTATTGGTTTTTAATTTTTTAAATCAATTAATCAGGGGTTTTGTGGAAACCGACAACTGTCAGAATCAGATATTAAATTGACACAGATTTTGTTTTGTTGTTATGGAAACCAATTATCGATTTTGAAACTGGTTTCATCTTCGAAATTGGTTTTGTGTCGCTATTAGGTGTTACAGAAACCAATTTATCAATTTGGTTGTCTGTTTTAAAACGAGCAGCTGACAGTTGTCAGAATTGCTGATAAGTGTTGTAAGTGATACTTTCTTTGAAGCAGCGAAAAGTTTGAAAATATAATTAGTGAACGATTTTAAAATTTTTTTTTAATTTAATATTTATTTGTATTTTTTACTAGGATAAACATAAGAACGCAGCCCAAATTGCAATTATAATTGATTTCATGGAGAGTCCGTCTGGTACTCTCTTTTGTGAAGCAAAGGGCTTTACCAAAACAGACAAGCTACTTGTTGAATCACAATGGCAAGAACTTGTAAGAAATGCTGCAGATCTGCCTGACAATTACTTAATTGGCTCGAAAACATAAAACGTACATGGATTAAAGTACCTCAGGCGGATTACTTTTGTCTCTCAACACTCTCCGCCTAATCCTTTCGGTGGATTCTTCTCATGAAATAAAGATTTGCTATCAGCCGGTCGGTTTTGCTTATGCTCAAAATCAATTTTGCGTTACTTCGAAAAGAACAAAACCGAGTCTGTTTCATAAAACCATTTGACCGATATCAATTTGAAATCCGATTGTGTTCAATCCTGTGTCGATTTTCATAATACCCCTAAATATGATTTTTTCTGAAATTCAATTGATCCATTCTGAATTTCAATGGATATTTTCTGTAGTTTTATTGACCTATTCTGAATTCCAATTGATTTATTTTTTTATCGAACACGAAACATGAAAAAAAATAAAATTTAAATATTAACTTTTATTTATGATCGAAAAAATAAAAGTCAAATTTCAACTTTTATATTTGATAAAAAAAAGTCAAATTTTAACTTTTATTTTTGATCGAAATAAAATTGGTCTAAAAATAACGATAACTTATTGAATTTTTTTAAAAAATCAGAAAAATTAAAATCATTAAAGATTATTATTCCTTAGCTAACAAGCATCACATTGCTATATTCAAATATCGCATAGACTAATTCTTTCCATCTGACTTTTTGAATAAAAATTTCGAAAATAGCTGTTATTTTCGGTCCCTGGTAAAAACACATTACCATCACCGTTAACAATTAATTGTAAGTCAACAAAACTTAGAGACTTAAGTTCAGAAGGAATTTAAAGATTTGACCAACTAAATAGAGCAAATTTCAGCTAAGAGTTTCCAAGAAATTATTAATGGTTATGCCCCTATGAAAGCGATAACAATATTCATTCAAGGGCTTTACACATAACCATGGAATGTCTATCACGGAATGTACAGTTAAAAACTTTAAGCAAAATCCTTAAACTGTCCATACACCATATTGATCAAAGTCCCGGTATTCCTATCAATGAGCATTCCTTTATATAATTAAACCAATCCAAATATTTACTATGCATTAAATATAACAAAACAAATTCGCAATATAAACAAACCATTTTACCCAGCACATAACTATTACCACCGACTAACGATGTCGATCGGATTCTAAGATTTTCTAGGCACAATATTGACCCCCATCTAGACCCCGTATTGCCGTAAAAGAAATTTCAATCATGAGATGATGATGATTTGTAATGAAGGAACCACCATAAGTACTTGGGTGGGGGGATGGTGTTTGTCAAAGGAAATTTTTGCAGGAGTAGGAGCAACAAGGTGTTTTTTTTAGAAACACATTAAAAACAAAAAACACCAATAAAACTATTTTCTATTAAGCTAATTATAACAGTAAAAAAAAAACAATAAAGAACTTAAAAAAGTGTTTGTTTTTTTAAATGCTTACCAACAAGATATCTGCAACAATAGCCCAATTTATGTTTAAAGCTAATTCACCGAAAAATACCAACGTGTAAGCGGCGACAGTATTTTTCGAAACTATGATCATGGCACCGGCCATAAGAGGAACACTGATAAAGAGACCGAAGGCGCAGAGCAAAGGATCAGCATTGGGCAAGCGTTTGATTAAAGCTTGCGACAGGAATGAGCCCATCGGTACGCCAATAATACCGGCAACCATAGTAATGGTGCCAAATTTAAATGCAACACTGTGATCATTAAAGGTGGGTGGGGAAAAAAGAATTTTTGAAAAGAGAAAAAAAAGAATTCAAAAATTTAGTTATTGTTTTAAAAAATTACGCTAGAAGTTAAGTTAATAAAAAAGAGTTGAATAAAAAGTAGAAAAAAAATTGGAAAAAACTATTTGACTCAAGACTCTGAAGATGTTTAGCGATCGTACAAGATAGGTTTATCTATTATGGGAAGAAGTGGAGCAGCAGCAGCAGCGACAGCAGTGTTTATTGTCGATTTCACTCTGTTACAACAGTTTTGCAGATTTCCCAGTTCAACATTTTCGAATTAATGCATTTTTCAGGCTGTTCTTTAAGCTTACCAGCAGTATATCGGCAACAATGGACCAGCATAGATTCAGTGACAACTGTGCCACAAATACAAACAGGAAGCACATGGTGCCACTTGTCTGTGGCATGATGAGCGCCATATAAACCATCGGCGCAGATATAAGCATACCGGTGGCGCATATATAAGGATCACAATTTTCAATTGTGGGACGCAAACGTTGAGCCAGCACAGAGCCAAGGGGAACGCCAATGAGACCAGCTACCATGGCGATGATGCCAAACTTGTACGATACGCTAGTTGTTGAGAAATTTTGTTCGATTTTTTTTAAAAATTATTATTTTCTTTTATCTTAAATTGAAAAAAAAACTTACTCATTCAAGGTGATGTTCTCACTGCCAGGCTGCATTCTCAAGCCAAGATGTATGAATTTTGGCCCCCACCAGGCCAAGGCACCGGCAACGAAGGCTACACAGGTAAAGCCCGCTGTTGAAAGCATAAAAGAACGATTTTTGCATAAATCTTTGATGTCTTCTGTATAGGTGGTAGGGGCCAGATTGAGGGAACCTTCGCTCTCGCCACGTTCGGGATCCTTAATGAGCAAGATCAGCACTACGGCGGCAATGCCTAGAAAGGGGGTCACACGTAAGGCCCAGCGCCAATTTTCCGCCAGGCGCGCCGTCTCAGAGCCAACAATATAGCTGCAAGTAAATAAAATATATTACAAATGATTATTTATTTATTGTTTTTAGTTTTATTTATGTATTTTTTAAAAAAGAATACATTGATCAATGAGACGACGTTTTTCTTCAGTACGACGGAAAACAATGGATTAAATAAATTATATCTATCTATAATCTTTATCTATACTATTATGTAAAATTGAAGTAAAATTTTAATGTTACCATTTTACTCCAAAAGTACTGGGAAGATTTTTATGAACAAATTTTTAAAATATCGTATTTGTGCTACAGTTTTATTTAGGGGTATTTTTCTTTCGGTATTTTAATAATAAGTATTCTTGATTAAAGTGTTACATTTTTAAGAAATCATCACATTTTCCAAGCATTGCTTATTTGTTGTCTTTCAACGAATTCAATTTCAACATCAATTTCAACTACTGCATCTATCTTGGCTGATTGTTGCATAGCCAATCTGTTGTAGGAAAATACATCAACGTTAGAGGACCAAAACGGTCGACAAAAAACTTATTTAGCAATTCAGGATCTTTATAACTTTATTCTTTATTCAGGATCTTTATAAGTCTTTTAATGTTATTTCACAAGATTTTAGTTTAAAGAGATAATTTAATTTGTCAGAAACGTAATGTCCCGCTTGTCGGTGATGACATTGTTATGCAGAACTGTAAGTGGAAACAAAATCTTGTTTGTGTTCACTTCTTGTTTGTGCTTACATTATTTTCCTTTCATTGTTCAAACAACAGTTTGACTTTATTCGTCTGTGTTGCAACATCGTGTTTTCTAACAGGAAGTTTTGCAGTGAAAGTTCTTTGAGAAAATTATTATTAATCTTTATGTTTAAGCCAGAAGAAAGTTTTATGTATAAAATAAGTAAAAAGTGTTAATAAACATTAATTCTGAAATGCTATATAAAAGTTAATATATTCGTTCATTAAATTGTAAAAGTTATTTGAATTAAGATTGTGAGCTTTAGATCAAGTGAGTTTTCAAGAAGGCAACAACAACAACAACAACTCTGTATAGAGTCAATCACTTAGCTGACTAGACAGTCTGTTTCGGAAATCGCTACATATTCCTCATCAGTAGTCTTTGAGTGATTAAGCTGTGATCAACTCACTGTTTAAACTAGCATATGAATGTGCAGATCCTCTAATTCATTCTTATGAATTGTATGGCTGCTAATCATATGACACTTCAAAGTAGTAGGCCATTTTAGATCACCGCCATCAACTCTATCAAGGGTTGCCATCCGTTCTAGTTGCTTCTTCATTTATTTCAATATTCATTTAAAAGTTATTGTCAAAATAATTTGTGGCATAATTTACTTTTTTTTGTTTCTTTTCAGTGTGTTCTCTTTCGTTTTCGTTGTATTTTTGCCATAGAGGATTTTCGTTAATTTTTTGTTTTTTCAAAATTTGATGCGCAATTTTTGTTCTCTCTATCTTGTGCATACCTACTCCCATCGTCTCTTACTGTGTAAGGTAGATGTCATCAGTGTTTTAGCGGCCATGTCCGAACAAATGTAATTCAGAATTGTATAAAGGCGTTGGATGCCTCGCAGCTACATTGTATTTAAGAAATAATTGGTTACGTCATGTGTGCATTTACCACAGGGGTCTTTTAGCCTGTCTTATTTAACAAATTGCGGTCAAGGCAGAAGAGGACGACCCATCTTCGTTTGAAGGACGAAGTAGAGGACAACCTGGCGAAGCTTTGAATTCCCAACTGGCGCCAGCAAGCGAGAGACAGAAATGGCTGGCGCACATTCTTAGAAGAGGCCAAGACCGACATACAGTTGTAGCGCCAACTAATTAAGTATGTAATTAACAAATTGGGGCTAAGAGTGAGTTCAATTTAGCTTAACATCATGGTAAATGGATCGGGCCGACTGCTTGAATGTCAAAATCTTAAAACAACCGAAATCTCAAAAAAAAAAATATTGAAAAAATCTTGAAAAAAAAATCTTGGAACAAAAATTTTGAAAAAAAATCTAGAAAACAAAAATTATGCATAAATCTTAAAAAATATTTTGAAAAATCTTGAAATCTTCGAAAACAACAATGTCAAATTTTATTTTATTTATGGATCATTCCTCTATTTTTTAAAATTGGCACTTATTCGAAATTTGATACTTTTTAAAATTTTGACACTTTGTATAACACTATGTTAAAATTTCACTTTTAAAAATTTGGAAACTTTTTGCAATATTTTACACTTTTCGAAATTTGATACTCATTCAAAATGTTTGTTGGAATTTAACATTTTTCGAATTGTGACATTTTTAAACAATTTTTCAATATAAAACACTTTTCGAAATAGTGTAAAATTTTCAATACAGAATTCGCGCGCGCGAATTGAAGAATACATTCTATGCGTAGGTTTTTCAAGATTTTGTTTTTCAGATTTTCAGATTTTCAGAAATTCTGCGAAACGACCCCAAACCAATGGTAAAGCCAACACTCATTAAAAGCATAAAACATAACTTAAAAAATGTCTAAATATATAAATTCACAAGTTGTAGTTAGTGTACAAAAGTTCGTAGTTCATTTAAGTTTATTGAATTTAATTGATTGTTTTATTTATTCCCAAAAACAAATTTTAAATTCAAGACAAAAAATGAGGGCAGGCCTCTTTGAAAAACGCGATACCAATGATCACGCGATCGTCAAAGTTCATGAAAGTTCACTGTTGCCTAAATTAAACACTTGAGAATAACAAACACAAAAGACAAATATGTAGTTTGAAATACATTAAATATCATTGTTGCCACGCTCATTTGGTTGATGACATTTTTTGACTAACACACGTGATCAAACAATTTTGGGGTCAGCCAGCAGTAGCTGATCAATATTTTTTTTCGACTTCTTTAATTGAATTGAAAAACTCTTATTTTTCTTATTCTTAACTAAGCAATAATGTTGCCACGCTCATTTGATCGAACAAACTTTTGGAGTACATGATCAAGCAATTTTGAAAGCACAGTAGCAGATCAATATTTTTCTCAACTTCTTAAATAAAATTGAAAAATTCTTAATAAACATAATATAGAAAAAATTTCAAGTGATTGATTGATAGCAAAGGTTAACGAGAAACACGCTATAATTAAATCAGAGAAATCAAAGAGAATTGTGCTTAATTGAGTAATTAAGAGAGTATGGAAAAAAAAATCAAGCAAAAAAATTAACAACTTTTATTTAATCAATGCTTAAAAAGTTTGAAGGTGAGCCTCAGCATTCTAGTGTCTTCTTATCATTTGAATTTACTTAATTTGCGGTCGATTTTGTTGTTGATGCGAGTTCAATGAAATCTCAGTCGTTTGCAACCATAAAAGTGTCTCAAAGGCTGGTATCTTAGAGCTGTTTTTAAATGCTCTTTAAACAAAAAATCAATACTTATAAGCACGCACGCATGTTCTACAGATTAACAATAATGGCTTATATTCTCAGAGAAATTGAAAAGAGTCTCGGTATAGCTTTCCTAATTTGTGATATCGTTTTTTATACCTTTCATTTAGCTTTATGTCTCTTGACACAATTTGATTTAATCGTTTGATACTTTTTCCAGGAGTTTGTGGTCTACTTCTTCTTCAGTAGTAGTTTTTCCAATTAAAATTTAAACACGTTTTCGTGTGAGCGTCAAAAAATACGTAAACATTGTTTTTACTCATATTTAAATTTTAATTATAAAGAACTTATTTATTTATTTATAAACTACCGACAATAATGTTTAACAGTCTATTAATTACATCACAAATTACACTTAAACAATAATTATAATGGAATATATAGGAATATAAAATTAAGGATTTACACAATACTCAATACAGTTTGCTTAAATGCCTCTCTATTTTGAGTGAAATCTATACGAGCACTTACACTGTTATAGACAGTACACATGTTAAAAATCGGATCACTCCGGCCATAGTTAGTTCTATGGTGCGGAATGTAAAAAAAAACTCTTTGCCTAAAGTGTCTTTCCGGAGCATAAATATTGAGACGGGCGAGGATTGGAGCACAGTTAATATTATTCATTAAAAGATCTCGAACAAAAGTTATTAGAAAATATTTTCTTCTAGAACTCAATGACTTAAGCCCAATAAAAGCACATCGGGAGCTATACTCTGGCATAAAATTTCAATTTAGTTTTTTTCACAACAAAACGAGTAAAACGTTTTTGGACTTTTTCCAATCTTGTACTATGCGACTCATAAAATGGGTCCCATATTACAGACCCATACTCAAGTATTGATCTTATAATGGAAATGAAAAGAGTCTTTAAGGTATACGGGTCAGCAAACTCTCTAGTGTTGCGTCTAACGAATCCCATCATAGCATTAGCCCTGCTGATTATGTTGTCATAATGACCTGAAAATGACATCTTTTTATCACAGAGATTCTACTCTAATCAAGGCGTTGCATAAAATTGAGTAATCAAAAAACGTTGGAGATCTTACCATATAAAATGACATTATGTTGCATTTTGACAATTTTAAATTCAGTTTATTTAGCATACACCATGAGTGCAGACTATTTAAATCACTTTTTAAACTCCATTGATCACTGAGAGAGCTTACAGATTTAAAAATCTTAACATCGTCAGCATACATAAGGCATTCTGAGTACTGTATAAAATTAGGAAGATCATTGATGAAAAGAATAAATAACAACGGCCCAAGGTGGCTACCCTGTGGCACACCTGAATGATTAATTATTGCTTTTGAGATCGTCTTTCCGATGCATACATTTTGGCTACGACCTAAAAGGTACTCACTAAGCCACGACAAGAGTGAAGAATGAAAACCCATCAGACTGAGCTTATTAATTAGAAAAGAGTGCTGAACTCTATCAAATGCCTTAGCGAAATCTGTGAAAATAACGTCTATTTGTTTACCATTCTCCAATTCAATTTTAATTGAGTGAATAGAACCAGGTTTGTAGACGTTGATTTTCCAGAGATAAAACCATGCTTCCTTTCAGATATCGAATTTTTAATGCATTGATAGATCTGCTTTTTCACCAAGGCTTCAAACTTATGAGCATAGAGCTTAAAACTTATGAGCATAGAATTAAAATAAATATCGCAAAATTTCTTAATAACATATTCAGAATTAAATTAAAACACCGCTAAAAAGAATTTATTTTAACTCATAACAACAGATTTTTTGCGTCAACAAATTTATCGCAAACATAAACACAATAGAAAGTTAATTTTTAATGTCTGGTTTCTTTTTTGTTGGATTTGAAAACTGAGATCAGTCTTCTAGGCATAGAGTCGACAAGATGTTTTTGTTATCTCAGAAAATATTTTAGCCAATTCTGTCAATAGGTCTTCTTTATGAACTATTTGCTTGAAATTATTTTTGTCTAACTTTTCTGTCGAAATGTAATCGCAGGTGTTCTTTTGGGTTAAGGTCTGGTGGATGACCAAGAATATCAGGAGTCCGATATATGTCATTAAAGCACAATTTTCGACGTATGTATAGGATAATTCTGTTGAAAGATCTAGTTTTCTTATAATGCTAATTTTGTTCACTGAAGGATCCTGAAGGATCTTTAAGTAATTAGTTTTATTCATAAATGACTAAATAAAAAATTAGATTACCTGCATCATTTCCTGCTATATAACCCTAGACCATAACCAAGCATGCACCGTGTTTAGTAAAGCTGGCAATACGTTTGTCGTTGAAGACATTGTTCTTAACTCGCCATACTTTTAGAGCTTTTCCGCAGCAAATATTTTACTGAATTTGCTCGCATCGGTGAATAAAATGTTTTCTCATAAGCATTTCATTCATTTTTCTCAAGACTGTACCTAAAGTTGGATTTTCCTTTACTTCTTAAACAAGAGCACTAGCTTTCGCGTCAGAAATCCGCTTCGAATTTGGAATCCGCCCGTCTTCCAGCAAATTCCTTAACTCATAATATTTGGGAAATTATCAATTATTTTTTTATTGTTCAGAGATTTCTTCCTACAATCTTGGCGATTTCTCATTTTTTTTTAAAATTTAATATGATTTTACGAGACTCTAGCGGAGTTTTTTTTTTTGCATGTTAAAGTTTTTGTATTCAAAGATATTAATGCAGGTAAATATATATCTCATAGAATAATGAGAAAACTTAATTTATTGTATTTCAATGCTGACCAGAACCTTCTTCTCAAACAAAATTGAGAAATTTTATTTAATTTTTGTTTAATTGTTTAATTGTTTAATTTTGAATTAGAGGAACTTCGGGTATTGTGGTATAGGCATTTGTATTCTGCAAGTTGTGAAAAAACAAGAAGTCGGTTCTGAGTGAAATGTTATTAGTTTTGAAGCTTGAAGTATTGGGAACAAAATAGTATAGAATATGAATCTTATAATAACCCACAAAAAAGTAATTAGGGAAGTTAGAGAAAACCCAAAAATTTTCTTCCTACAAATTGAAGGGTATTGGGGTACACAACATAGGTGCAATGTGGTATACTGTACTGTACTGTCTTTGAGTGAACTGAATTTGAAAAATCTTCAAGAAAAAATATTTAAAATTATAATAGCACACCCGTTTTTGGCGTTGTCTAGGAGTATCAATGATATATAAACATTTTTTATATAACCATTTTAGGGCGCGTTTATAGTGGCGAGTTGTTGCTTTACCGAGCCGAACCGAGAGGTAAAGCAGAAAAACGCTGCATATACAATCTTATGAAATAAGCTCAAAGTGCGTATAGTGCTAGCCGAACAAGCAGCTTAAAGCGACTTGTGCGCTGGTATTCAGAGTGCCGATTGTTGCTTTCTCGCTCGTTTCAACATCGCTCGAATCATTTTATTTTACACGATGTTTAATAATTATTTTCATTGAATAACATAAAAAAGTAAGAGCAACAAGTTAAACTCCAATAAAATACATACATATTTTTATTTGTTTTTTATTTTAACTGTTGCGCCTTTTCTTCGTTTTTTCGCGGTATCAAATGCAAGTGAGTGAAAAAATCAAAATTAACGATCAGTAGCTTTTGTTTTCTTCTAAATTTGTGTTGCAAAAATCAATCATTTGATATCATCATTCTGTTTAATGTGTATGCAAAATATCAAAATAATTAGATGTTAGTTAATGAAGCCATCAACGAGTCTGTGTAATACATACAAACATATGTTTACTAGCACATATAAATGATTGATGCCCAAAGATTGACCGTGTAAATTTCGAATTCTGGCAAATGTTTAGGAAGCCTCTTAAAAAGCCGCTTATTCAGCCGATTGACTTTTTTCCCACTATTTTTTATGATGTCATTTTTCCTGTTTTGTTAAAAAAACAATTCGAAATAAAAACGAAGCAAAAAGGCCACAAAAAACAACACAAAACAACTGCAAAAAAGTCGAAACAAGCTATAACAGCAAGCGACTTAAAGCGACTTACAGTTTTGTACTTACATACTTGTTGTCCGCTGGTTTGAGGAAAGCACACACGAAATAACGTGACTTGTTTGATGCTTCGATTGCAAAAATAAACAAAAAAGAAACTATATGCACTACCAGGTTGCTTTTAGCTTGACGCGCTTTCAGCTCGGCTCGGCAAAACAACAAGTCGCCACTATAAACGCGCCCTTAGACTATCAAAACTACGCTTTATAAAAGTGACGTCATCAAAATAATACAACATTAAAGACTTCTAATAAACTAAAATACGTTCGTGGGGTATGTGGGCGCGCGATTAAATTTAACAATTTCAATTGATTAAGTAGTAATGAATGACCTTTTCACAAATATTGACAACGAAAAATCAGCTGCGGAAAATTATTGAAATCAGTCAGTATTAGAATTTTCGAAAAATTGTGTACGATATGACACTGGAAATTACCATAGCAACTGAACAAAGAAAGAATTATCAAAATTGGTTCAGCGGTTACCGAGCTTAGCTGGCATAAAATTTCGTGAGTATTCAGTAAAAATTATGATTTTTTATTTTACTTGGATGTTCGTATTGTTGTAAGTCGGTTTGATAGGATGTTTTTTTGAAGTGAAACTTCTAAGACGGTGATTTGTTGAGAGTAAAATTTTTCGAGTTTCGTATCGAAAAATGTTCTAATTTCGTCATGATTCGAGCATCGTCACAAAAAATTGTCTGCCTCTGGAGATACGATTGAGATAGACTTTTTGTGGGGCAGGTTATTTTTTATTATGTTTGTATTGGAACCCCCAGAAGGGCGACAGATAGAGTGTAGGTGTAGGTGTGTACGAGATGTTTAGGAAAAATGTTTGCCACACCCTCTTCTACCGCCAATAAATACAAATACTATATTTCAGACGTTTTTGATCGTATTAGACTAAAATTTGGTAATTAGTTTTATATGGCTGCTGTCGGCAACTGTATTAAAAGTGTGTGTGTCCACGCCCCCTTTTATCGCCCACAAATCAATGACTTAAGACTTAAATTTGGTAATTAAGTTTGTATAGTTACTTTAGGAAACTGTATTATTTAAGCCCACTTTTTGATAAATCATTAATATTGTCTACTGGGCCGATTGCGTTGAAATTTTGGCAGTCCATTTGTTTCGACTCAGAGACATTTTTTTGCCACACCCCCTTTTACCGCCCACAAATCAATACAAATTCTATATTTCAGACGGTTTTGATCGTATTAGACTCAAATTTGGTAATTTAGCTCATATGCTTACTTTCGGACACTGTACTAAAAATGAGCAAGGTCACCTTATAGTTACGCCCATTTTTTAAAGGATAAAAGATGAATGAAGAAAAGTGCGCCAGGTATATCCTGAAATTTTGGCAGTCGATTTTTTTTTGAGTACGAAATGGTTAAAGGAAAAAAAGTGTTGCTGCACCTCGTTTACCGCCCACAAGTTCATAAAAATGCGTTGTTTAAGATGGTTTTGGTCGTATAAGGCTTAAGTTAAGTATTTGTTTTCTATTTTTTGTGTGTCATATTTGAAGCCCCAGAAAGGTGGCAGATAGAGCGAAGGTGTGTTTAGAAGTTTCACTTCTGTACTGTATACACTCTATACTGTGATTTTTTTTTTAGTAAAGTGTGAGTGTTTATTTTATTTTTATGTTCAAAGTCATTGGCGTCGGAAGCGGGGGGGGGGGAAGCAAGGGGGCAGTTGCCCCCACTTTTTTAGCTAGATAAACAATTTAAAAGGAAAACTTCAAAAGTTATTCAAAATATCATTTTTTTTTACAAAGATAATATTTTTGTATTATATATTTTCCTCTTCTTTCTCTCTTCTTCATAAGCTTGCTTGCGGATAACCATTGCCTTTCTCTGTGTTTGCAAAAAGATAGAACAAAATGTAGAGTTTCAACTGCAAGCCCACCACTTCAGTTTAAAAGCACCCTTAAGTATGAAGCTTAATGCTTGTTAATTTTGCAACTCTGGTAAGAAAAAATTTGACATGTTCTTAGGGGGTTTCCATATTGGACGACATGTTGTACGATAAGTTAGATGGAAAACTAATGGGACTATTTGATTAAGCGTTTGAGCGATCCAATTTGTAAAGCAACATCATTAATTGCAAGCTCTCAAGCAGAACACATCCGGCTAATAGCTAAGTAACTTTAAGATGCCCTTACAATTGAGCAGTAATTTTACATAGTTGTACAATATTGTACAATCGGCAGAAAAAAACCAAAAAATTAGACTATCGGTTTAGCTTACGCATGGTACTACATGTTGTACAATCTGCCATGTTGGTCCAATGTTATGGACCATGCGAAAGCCCCTACTGTGAGTTAGCTGATGAAAATCCACCTCGACGCTTTGAAGAAACATCAAATCCGGTTCCTTCAGTACAGTTGCCATTATATGATCGGCTACGAGAATATTATTTCGAAATTTGAGATCTTCTCTCAAATGAGATAACGGCTAGATTCGATCAAACAGGTTGATATTTTACTTTTTTTTTATTTTTGCAAGTTTACACCAGTTTCACTCAACCGACTCACTTTGATTTAACATTCGGTGAGTCGGTTGAGTGAAGCTAGTGTAAACTGGCACTTTGTAAATCTTATTGTACATTTAAACAGATCTTGACACTCTGGAATCGTTGGAAAATATTGTAATCGAAGCCTTCAACGGAAAAGTGCCTTCTGAACAAAATCTAAAAACAAAACTACATCTTTATGCAGATGACTTTTTTGCAGATGAAATTGCTGAAGCAATTGCCTGGCCAAACAGCTTGAAATTGTAGTGGCATTGTATCCCAATTTGCGAAAAATTCGGATACTGTAAAAAAACTATTAAATGAAGTTGAAAAACTTATTGCTTTGCTTTTGACTGTGCCTGCATCAGTAGCTTCATCTGAGCGTTCTCTTAGTGCACTAAGACGACTTAAAACGTATCTTCGAGCAACTATGACACAGAAACGACTCACTCATGCGGCACTTATACACATTCACAAAGATAAAACCGAAGAATTGAATTCGATGGAGGTGGTGAAAGAGTTTGTTTCTCACAAGGACAGAAAGAAACATTTTGGAATAATTTAAATTGATATAACTTTTTGTACCTTATTGGATTTAAACCATGTAAAGATATACCTAGTCTTGCTTTATAAAAGCAACCATTATTTCTTGTGTTTTCATATTACCATATGAAAGATCCTTTAAAGAATGATCTCTAATATTAAAATTGGAAGAACTTTTAAAAATAATGAAATTTTAATATTTTTCATATATTTTTATATATTTTTTATTCTAAACTAAAATAAAAAATTTGTTTATTTACATTCATGTTTCTTTGAAGGAATTTTTGTGAACTTTTTTTGCACCACCATTTGTACTGCCCCCCCAGATGAAATTAGCTTTCGACGCGCTTGTTCAAAGTATATCTACATTGCTTCTACCTTCACATACAGTGAGTTACATAAATATTCGGTTTTTATATTTTCTTAAGTAAATGTTGCTTTTTTGTATTAAAAAAAAATCGAACTTCTTATGTTTGGATATTAATTAGTTATATCTAGAGTCCGGCCATTTTATAATATTCGGCCGAAACTGAAACCGATACCGAAACTGGTTATTAATATGAAAATTTAAGTTTTTACAAATAATGTTTTTTTTTTATTAAAAGGAAACAAAAGTACTTTTATACACATAAAAAAAATTAATTCAAAAAAGTATGAATTTTGAATATTGAATTTTATAATAGTTAATTGAAGTTTACTATAATAATAAATGAGATAATTTCTAAATTTATTTTTTATTTCAAAAGCATTGCATATACTATATATCTTCAGTATACACTCAAACACCTGCAATGTACATTTTTATAGAACCATAATGCCATATTGAGGCCAAAACTGGCCGAAACTGACGAAAAGGGCCGAAACTGGCCGTAATCGAAACCGAATATTCGGTCGGACACTAGTTATATCTTAAGAATGAGATTATACAGTTTTAAAAAATTAAATCAAGTAAGATAGAAAAGGAAAAAATAAGAACAAAATAAAACTAAAAAAATCATGTTACTTTAACATTCGGTTTTTTAAAATGTGTTAGGTTGCAAACAGAGTGAACGCAGAAGCGGATAGGCAGGCAGACAGGCGCAGGCAAACTATGTGAACAAACGAGAAAAAAGTTATTTCTATCTCGTTTCTTTGCATGTTACTGCCTGCGTCTGTCTGCCTGCTTGTCTGAATCGGCATTCACTCTGTCTGCAACCTAACACCTTATGGTTCAAATTCGATTTAAAATGTTGACTTTGAAGCATTCGAACCGTTATTTCGTTAAGCTATTATGCCTTAATGTGCAACGTCATTAAAACTGCAAATAATAATTTAAGTTAATAAACGCAATGGGACGCAAGGGTAAAAATTTGTCTTTAGAAAAAGAGAACTCGTCATTAATTACTACGTTAAAAAAGTATGGTCAAATCACATAAAAAAGGACCCAGCCTGGTAGAATGACATCATATTCCTTGCCAAAAGTAAGTTCAACCTCTTCGGAAGTGACGGTCGAGTTATGGTTTGGCGAACACCAAATGAGGAGCTGAAATCCAAAAACACCAAACCTACGGCAAAGCACGGCGGTGGCAGCCTAATGGTTTGGGGGTGTATTTCGGCCAAAGCAGTACGAAACTTAGTTTTCGCCGATGGTATAATGAATAAAGAGTCTTACCTTATTATTTTAAGAGACAATTTGAGACAATCGGTAGAAAAAATGGGGATTTTAAGGACATTTAAACTTTACCAAGATAATGACTCAAACCATAAGGCTCACATAGTTCGAGAATGGTTGGTTTACAACTGCCTAAAAGTAATCGATACGCCTCTCCAATCCTACGACTTAAGTCCCATAAAGAAATTATGGGACGAATTGGATCGGCGTGTTCGCAAGAGTATTGATTCTTCCGTACGGGATTTGAAAAGCAGACTTCAGGAAGAATGGTAAAAAAATTGGAGCCGATTATACCTCAAAAATTATTTCCAAAACGCCTAGACAAGGTAATCAAAAACAAAGGTTATAGCACAAAATATTAATTTTAATGTGTTATTAATGATCATTGTTATCACTTAATTGAAAAAAAACCGAATATTAAAGTTAATTGAACTTTTAAGTTTTATTTTGTTTTAATTTTTTCTATTTTCTATTTTACTTGATTTTGTTTTTAAAAACTGTATAATCTCATTCTTGAAATATATAAAATTAATATCAAAAGATAACAATTCAGATTTTTTTTACAAAAAAGCTACACACACAGAAGAAAATAAAAAACCTAATATGAATGTTACTCACTTTACGTAGGTACAGGTTAATTTAGCTTTATATTTTGGTTCAGGTGCAGTAAAAAAACTAAGAGTCAACTAATATCAATAGTTGACATTTTATTAACACGTCTACGTCTACATTTTCATTCATTCTTTTAACAAACACCATTTAGTTTGCATTTAGTTAATGTAAAAACGCAATAAGCTTTGGTAGTTTGCGATTCGCAATAAACTATAAAAAAACGTTCCTAATAAAAAAAAAAGAGAGAAAAACTTAATAATATGATTAAGTATTTCAGGTAACAAATAAACAACAAGCATTGATGAAAGGCTTTCTTAGACATATGAACCTGCTGCAAAAGTTATCCTTATCATATAACACAGTGACTTACCCAAAACCTGATCCCACCGGTATGGCGAAATAGAACATGGCTAACATTTTAGAACGCATATCATGCACAAATAAATCCGAGATAATTGTTGGTGCAATGGTACTATATGAAGCCTCACCAATACCAACTAAGGCACGGAATGTGATAAACCAACCGAAACTGTTCATAAAAGAACCAAGTAACGTTGTTGTAGACCAGAGTAAAACGCCCACTGCCATGATCCAACGGCGTGAATAGCGATCACCAAGATAGCCGAAAATCGGTGCACATATCATGTAGGAAAGTACAAAAGCAGTTTGCAGGAGACCCGCATTATCATCGCCGATATTGAAATCAGTCTGAATGTCTGTAAGAACACCTGAAAAGACAAAGGTAAAGATAAAATTACGTTATGATGAAAAAGATATAGTTAGGTACTATAAAATAAAGTTAGTTATATTCATTCTGAAGTTACATCGCATGACTTTTAAGTTCCATGTTTGCTGTTACAAATATAAACTTTCAATTCTATCACATACAAATGTAAAATGTAACATTAATGCCAGAATGTGGTAAATGGTTACTTTCATGTGCCCCGATTGGAATAACGATATTTACTGAGGGTATGTCTTTTTTGAAGTGGTTTATAAATTAAGAAAAAAACTGTGCTCGTTTCGTCCTGCAATGTAGTAGAGACAAATTAAAACTCTCGCAATGAAGTAATTTATTTGCGCTGTTAAATTCACCAAAGGCCAGTTTTCTTTATACTTGCATTAGTACATTGCAGCGCAACTTATGCACATCACAGCACAACATCTGAATTTTTGTGCAGTGGACTACTTTTAATTATTTTCAGAAATTCGAAATTTTTGCTGTGATGTGCACTAGACCGGATCGAAAAAGTGTTTACGAGCCGCCGGTGTATAAAATAAAAGTTTAGGTCGAGGAATAAAATATTTTTTCATTTTTTGTACAGTGTACTCCCCATTAGCAGGAATGTTTTTAAGCCCTGGTCGAAAAAATTACATGGGGACACTAAAAAAGTATACAAGTTTAAGGGTAGTAACAAGATCTTATTTTTATAAGCTTTTAAAGGGTGGTTAGATTTTAAGGGCCGATGTTGATTGTGAACCACACCTAAACGTCAAGTTTTTTCTGCATTTCATTTGACATTTCCCAATTTCAGATTAATTCAATTCGAACCATGGAAAGATATACAATCGAGCAACGTGTAAAAGTTATTCAGGCTTATTATGAAAATGGACGTTCAAATTAAAATGCATATTGTGCACTTCGTGATTTTTTCGGTCAATTTAATCGTCCAAATGTGCGTACAATCGGAAAAATCGTGCAAAAATTTGAGCAAACCAGGTCTGTAGATGTTTGGAGATGTGAAAACACCAGTGCATGCTTGTACAGCTCGTACTGCAGAAAATATTGCTGCTGTTCGCGATAGTGTGGCTAAAGAGCCGTCCACCTCAACTCGTTGTCGTGCCCAACAATCGCACCTCTCACGCTCGTCGTTGATGAACATTATGCATAAAGACTTGCATTTACACGCTTACAAGGTGCAATTGACTCAGGAACTAAAGCCTCTTGACCATTTCAAGCGTCGTCAATGGTCAGAATGGTGGCAAGAAATGGCAACAGTGGATGATCAATTTCCAAAGAAAATCATCTTCAGTGATGAGGCACATTTTCACCTCAGTGGATTCGTCAATAAGCAGAATTGCCGTATTTGGGCGAATGATAATCCAAGAGTGATTGTCGAAAAACCAATGCACCCACAAAGAGTGACTGTTGGGTGCGGTTTATGGGCTGGCGGCATCATCGGGCCGTATTTTTTCCAAAATGAGCCCGGTCAGGCGGTTACTGTGAATGGTGTTCGCTATCGTGAACGTTTTATGGCCCCAATTGGAAGATATGAATGTGGGCGATATGTGGTTACAACAGGACGGTGCCACTTGCCACACAGCTAACGAAACAATGGCTCTTTTGCGCGACAAATGCAATGGCCGTGTTATCTCACGTGGTGGCGATGTCAATTGGCCGCCAAGATCATGAGATTTGACATCGTAGGACTTCTTTCTTTGGGGTTATTTGAAAGAAAAGGTGTACGTCGATAAGCCAGCAACAATTCAAGAGCTAAAGGATGAGATATTTCGGCACATTAACGGCATATAACTTCAATTATGCCTCAGCGTCATCGAAAATTTGGACCATCGGATGGAGGTGTGCCGCCGAGGTCGCGGAGGCCATTTGGCCGATATTTTGTTCCGTACATAATTGAACCATACCAATATTATCATAATTAAAAGAAATGACAATAATTTCCTAAATAATTTGTGTTTTATTCAAAATCAACGTCGGCTCTTAAAATTTAACCACCCAAGACTAAAAAGGAAATAAAAAGTAAAAATTTTTTTTTAAAAATAAGCTTTTATTTAAAAAGGACGTGAACTAAAAAGAAAAAAATAAATTTAAGTGACATTTGTCATATATGTATATAGAAGGTATATTCTAGGTGCAGAAGAACCCCTCTCTTGGTTACTCATCATCATATTATAAGCGTACGTAAATTGGTAAGTTCTAAGGACTTATATAAATGTAGAATTTTTCAAATACATTTATATTTAAAAGCTTGAGGCACCGATGTCCGCCATCCGTTATACAGGTTTACTACACAATATCAGTGCCTTAGATAGAGATAGAAGTTCTATAACATTTTCATTTGGACCTTGTGAGGTTGTTTTTATGGCATTTGGACAAATATTAAGTACACAATTCTTTACCAAGTCGTATGTTTCAGGTCATTGTCTTGGTAAAACTAAAAATTGTCTGCAATTCCTTATTTACACACACTTCCTTTTACTTGCGCCATGAGAATGTCAAGGAACATATTTTTGTCCATTATACCTTCAATAAAATGAATCCTTCTAACATCAGACGCAGTCCCAAACTATGACTGATCCTCTACCATGCTTAATCGTATGTTTAGAATTTTTATTGCAATATTCTTCATTCGGTTTTCGCTTTCCATCTGAACCATATAAATAAAATAAACTCTCATCGGTAAACAAAACCTGTACTAAATGTTTATTGTTTAAAAGTGCTAAAGATCCTAATGTTTTCTGTTTTATTAACCTTGCTCCAGAATAGAAAGTCTTTGGTCATCTGCTTATGCACGAAATTGGGGCGTTCTATTACATTTTTCTTTCTAATACAGTGATTTTTTCGTGCTACTTCTCAATTTAAACATTTTTTTCTCAAAACTCTTCAAATTGTTTCTGAGTGTACACTCTTTTTCAAATTGAAATTTAACATGACCTCTAGTTTTAGTGCAAATAAAAATAGGTCTTTTATTATTTCTCTTAAAAAATACCTTTCATCTTTGGAGCTAAGTTTATTTTTAGCTACTGTACGTTCTTTATTGCATATTCTCTTATCTTGTATATAATGCTTGATTATATCGTGCACTGTTGACAAACTTTTTAAGGCGATTTGTGAAATTTGTCGCTCGGATTTTCCTTTCAAATAATAATCTATCCTTTCTGCCAGTGTTGATTGATTCACTTTTCGAGAAATGTTTATTTTTTTAAGTTTTGTGTTTGACTGAAGTTATTCTAACAGTAGTAAAAAGTGGTAAGCAGGAATAACGGTTTAAGGACCACAATTTGAATTTTTTCTTTACTTGCCAAAGAATAACGTTCACCAAAAAACAATGTTTTGAAAAAAATATATATTGCAATATTCTTCATACATTTTCATTTCTGAAATCAATGCAAAAGTGCTAAGAAATGCCTGCCCGACTTTCGTTGTGAGCCACTGTATGTTATGATTCTAATATCACTCAAGATTGAAGAAAAGAACTCATCTCATGTTGGCAGACTACTGCTAGTCACTAATACGTGGAAGCGATGGTAATATACCCTCCAGGAAATGCGAGCAGTATAATACTAGCGTTTTACTAGTGCCGATTCCACCAGCACTAGGTCCTTATTATACCCTTGCCAATGCATTCTTCTGTAGAAAGTTAACATTGCTTGAGGGTGAAAAAGCACTAGCTCACCATTGAACTATAGCTATACTTGTGCTCTGGGAACCAATTGGGTATATTTGCTCTAGTTTAGTACTACGTTTTAGAAAAAGGAGGATTCATATTTGTTTTATTTTTTATATTTACTAGTATCGCCTGTGGACGAAATTCGACCAACTTTCTGAAATTTCATTTGCTTTTCTCATTCTGAGGCATTGACCTTGCCTTAAGAAAATGTGTTGTACTAAGAAAATCTTAAGTTTCGAGAGAAAGCAACAGTTTTCGAGATATTGTCATAACTTTTATATCAAAATTTTTCAGAATTTACTATTTGTAAAATAAAAAAATGTACTATAAAAAATGCTTATTGTAGGGTATCCGTAAAAGATAGTGAAAAATGTTTTCCTACATTGTATTAATATCTAAAATTTCCACCTACGCCATGTTCTTCCATTTCTTATAGTTTAGGTTTTTCTTCCCAAATATGCTCATATTTCAGGTCAAAGATCACATAACTATTCGGTGAACTTCTTCTCCTTACTCTAATTGTTCTTAAAAAGTTATCAAAATCGGTTGAGAAAAACGGAAGAACTGTTTCTCCTACGCCTATTTTTATATATAACGAAATGGCTTAAAACATAGATTTGTGTATATAACTTTGGAGTGGTTTGATATATTTGAAAATTTTTTTCACAGAAATTATTTTTTAAGCTGTAGAACTTTGTAGAAAATATAAAAACAACATTTTGAAAAATTTAATTTTCATCAAAAAAATCATAGGGGTAGCTCATGATTTTCGATGATAGAAACTTTTTTTTGCACTATGTGTCAAAATGAAGCAATTTTTACTAATAAATGATATGTCATATGAAAGAGTGTGAAAAAAGAAAATTTTATAAGGAAACAAAATTACAACAACAAAAACGTTTGGCCTATTTTTTAGCAAAAACTTAATATTTTAGAGGTTTTTTAAAACCATATAAATCATTGAATTGGTGAGATGACGGTTAATCTTTTCTTATTTCTCCAAAGTCATTTAATTGATCTTTCAGACAAAGAAAATTTGTTGAAAATCGATTAAGAAATAGCTGAGATATTTGCTTGCAGAGTCAAAACTTGAAATTTCAATAGTTTTTTCTCATTCTGAGGCAATGGCCTTGCTTCAAGGAAATACGTTGTACTGAGAAGACATAAATTTTTCGAGATATCTTAATAATTGTAACGTCATTTTAAGGGGATTTTTTTAACATACTATCCGTGGAAAATATTACCAAGAAAACTTTCGTATACCATTATATTCCTCAACCAACGACTTTTCATACAAAAATACGTTGTATTGAGAACATCTTTAGTTTTCGAGATATCGCTATAATTTGTATGTCAAAATAACGAAACTTTTTCAGACTTTACTATTTGTAAGAAATTTCACCATCACAATATATATTCACTCTTGTTGTATAAAAAAAAATGCTTATTGTGGGTATCCGTAAGAGATGGCGCAAAATGTTGGAAGTGTTTCTTGCACATCTTATCAATGTCTAAGATTCCCTCTTACATTATATTCTTCCATTTGCTACAGTTAAGCTTTTACTTAATAAATGCTCTTTTTACGCTTATATTGCAGGTCGAAGGTCACCAATCTAAAATGAAATCATACTGTGCACTAGATCTTTCATTTGATACCTCATTCATTATTCTACCTCTTCCTAGCCCTGAGATTCCTTACTAAAAATAATACAGGAGGTCATAAATTTAAAATCTAAAATGACTTTGCACATATAGGGCGCAGTATCTTTCGAATGATATAAGTTTCATTGTCCTTATTCTAAAATTAATATCGAAAAAGTGTACGACAACATTTGATGTTTGCCTATTTATTTATACAACATAAGATGTTTTTATTTCGCCATTTTTAAATATTTTTCTTTCGCAACTTTTTTTTCACGTCAGCATGCACACCTCTTATAACCTCAAAAGACTTAAGTGTACTAAGTAGTATGTGTACAGAAATCAATGCAAGAGCTGCGCAAACATGTCTGTCTTGCTTATACTTAGGTTTGCCGGCGCTCACAAATTGATACGCAGTAAAATTGGTATACATACAATTATATGCTTCATACGAAACTATATTTCCATTTGCACTAGTTATTGAGTATCTGGTGAAAAAACTGATACTTTTTTGGGAAATTTACCCAAAGCGTTCTGGAAAGTAGATAAATGAAAAAGGTCATATAACATTTTTAGAAAAAAAAATTTTTTTTTGCGTTTTATTACGAATAATAAAAATTTGCTAGTGCATTCATATTTCAGCCGATTGAAGTAAATGATAGCTTGTTGCACCCAAATTTAAACAGGCTTTAAAAATCTAATTAAAATTAATGGTGCCACAGAACAAAATTGTTTAACGAAACGTTGTCAAAATTGAAAACATTAAAAAAAACGAGAAATTTTCAAATGATTTTACCTGTTACTTTATCAATTCGTTCGGTGAAAAAACGGTTTATATACTGTTTTAAAGGGTTATTTTCATGCTTTCTTTCAACGTTTAAATTTTTAAAATTGAGCTGGACAAAACGGAGTTACATAACAAACTATACATGCGCCTACCTAAAATCGGCTTTTCTACCACAAATCCCGATTTTGAGGGTATATTTAAAAAACTAAGTATGCAGATAACTTATGTTCAACCAGACCTTCAATCTCTACTATATCTCGACCCGAGTTTTTTTTCACTGTAACACAGTGTAATATGTAGGCGGTATTGAGAATGTAATTTTAATTGCGATATTTATGCCACAGAATGTATTGAATGAGCGTGTCATACGCGCCTCTATTGGTAATGCAAATTTTACTTCCATAGCACGTGAATCATTTTCATCATGAATTTATGTAAAATATTTGAGATTCTAGTAAAGAAAATTATGTCAGGTCAGTTCACATGAATTATTGTCATGAGAAAAATATGTTTGTTTTTAAGAAATAAATGGGTATTCATAAATACGAATGTGTAATGTAGGCTATGTTGTGAATAAATTAAAATATTTAAGTGAGAAAAGTTATTAAGAAACTAGTTTGCAAGATGGTACCATGAATGAATAACTTAATGTTATTCAACATTTTAATAATAGACTATCTATGTTAATCTTATTTAATAATTTGCAAAATTGTGAAGATGATTTAATCATAAAATATTTCAATGTGGAAATATTTTACAAGAGCAAACACTGTTGACACAAAATAATGGTTCAAGTGTTATAATAACATTTCTGCTCATAAAAAATAATAATGTGTGGAAAAACTGGTAAGAGTACATAATGGAAACGTTATGCAGAGTTCATAAAATAAACATAACTGGCAAAATTATCCAAATTATATTTCGTACAAGATTTGTATGAAATGAACGATGTCTTTTTTTTAGTTTTTCAAGAACAATAAATCTAAAACTTGTTGGTATTTTCAACAGTAGACGAACATAAAGAAATTGTTAAAATAAAAAGAAAGAGCATATTGCATATTAAGTTGGTGTTAAAAAAAAACTTTGTATTGAGTAAATAAAGAAAAAGTAAATATTTTTTCGACTGTATAGCAACAACATACTAACAACAAGTCATGCATATTAAAATGTTAAAATAGCATGACAACTACAAATGCAACAACTGTTTAAAAAAAAGACAACTACACTACTAAAATAAAACAAGCTTTTTAACAATAAGACTGAATATGTTGGGAAAGAGTGATAATTAATGTAAACGCGATGTTGAAATTTAAATAAAAGGAAGTATCTGCGATTGTCAAAGTATCGAAGAGAGGTACGAAGGGGTAGACAAAAATAAAATAAAATAAGTCATACTAATTTTTAAGTATCTGCCAGCGTTAGTGTCAAAGAAATAAAATTTTGAAAGAATTGGTAAAAACTGGTCAAAAAAAATGAAGCCATAAGAGGAAGCTCCACACAAATGCCTGTAGAGCAGAAGTTTTTTAAAAAGTTTCACTAATAACTAAATCGTACTCAGATTGTCTTTACAACAATATAAAAATGTTAATATTGAAGAATAAAAAATATATTTAAAAAAGCGAGCGCTGCATAATTCCAGAAAATTCCGATCAAAACAGAAAAGTTAAAATAAACAAAAAAAAAAAACAACAACAGAAAAGCATACAAATTTCGATGTACTTGCAAAAATTTTTTTCTGAAGGCTAAAGCGCTATAAAGCGACCTTAAGTAAACACAGTACACAAAGTTGAGAATAGAAAGCTTAAATGGCGTGGTTAAAGCAAAAATTAAAATACATAATGAAGTTAAAATAAACAACCCAGCAAATCAAAGTATCCGAATTTGTCTGAATTCCGATTAGTTCGAAACTATTTCGAGCCTTTTTAACGAATTCGTAACAATTTCGCATTATCTCCGAATAATTCGAAAGAGTTCAGAAATCAAATTTTCAAAATTAAATTGTGAGGTGTTTTAAATATTTCGAGTTGAAAAAAATTGATAGGCCTAGCAGTATTTTAAATAATTTTCCATTTGTAAAATAATTTAGTTTTAAACAACTTTTTCTTTAAAACAGATGATACTAGAGATGGTTCTAATTTTAATTTTTACAGATGCAAATACAAACGACATGTCAAATTCACATTTATAATATATATTATATGTTCCATAATAGTAGTTGCAAAGGATCTGTAAATTTTGGCATGTCATTTGTACGAAACATATAGTCTGGGGCATCTTAAGCGGATTGATTAACTCAACTTTGATTCGAAATTGTTATTTAATTTTGTATTACATACGGTATAAAAATCATTAAGAGATCGTTGCGAATTTGATGCTTCATTTCGTTACGTATTCGGTGCTACAATTAGTTAAGAAATTGTTATGAATTTGTAACGAATTCGTTACGAAAACGATAATTCCATTGTTTACGAATCTGTTACGAATTCGATACGTTAATTCTTTACGAATTTGTTACGAATTCGATACGAATACGATACTCCAATTCTTTACGAATTCGTTACTAAAATTCCTTCCGAATTCTTTAAGACAAATTGTTACGAATTCGTGTCAACCCCTCCATACGATTTTTGTTACGAAATCGGAACGAATTCGGATGCCGAACTGGGAATAATTTCGAAAAATTCGTAACTAATTCGTTACAAATTCGGAAACTTTGGTTTGCTGGGGAGAGAAAAAAATGTAATGTAAAACCCTTTTTTTTACTTTGATTATATTATAATTCTACAGTGCGTATTGTATAGTTTTAGAATTACATTTAAAAAAGTGAACAGAAAATTTCGCTTCCACTCGAAGGCCCAAACTACATAGTTTACGAATTTTTGTAATTTTTCCTCGATAACCCTAGCTTCAAGGTTCATTTCAAGAGCTTTGTCAAAACCAATTTTTTAATTTCGTAGCATGATATAATGATACAGGTAGATGAGAGCATACTACCGTAAATGTCAAAATTAAGTTGACAGCTCACATAAACTATGAAAGCTAGAATTGGCAAAATGGAAACAAAGTTAAATTGCTAAAACTTCCTTTTTGTTTTTATAAAAAATAGTAAAAAAACGCATTTTTGTGGTGCATCTATTAATATTAAACTAATTTAAAATTGATTAATTCCAAACGGTATTGTAGATTAAATAAGAAAAAACATGAACTGCAAGCAGGGAGCGCAGCAGCAGAAAAATTTCTCGAGCACTCCATGTTCCATCGTTGTCGCCTGGGCTTTTTAGCCGGAACACGAAAATACGGTTAATTTGTATTTATTTTAAATCAAAAATTCTGTGTTATTTAACACAACACAAATTTACAAGTGGAATAATTCAATTTGTATTTCTTTTCTTTTGTTCATCGCAATCGCCACACAGCTGACTTTGACACACATGGCAGTATGAGAATGAGAGCAGTCAGCGCTGCAGATACCTCTGTCCTTTTTCCATGTTTCGGAGCCAATCAAAATTTTCTAAACCGCTCCCGTTCGCGAGCATGAGCTTTTGCTCTACCTCCCACCAGCTCCTACTCGCGCGGAGAAACTGAACTAACTGCATCTTTATGTATAACGAAACGAAAGCTTGAACGGTGAACGTGGTGCATGACTAGGCTTGGGTAGTTCACGAACGAGCTAATTCAATTGGACTATTCGCACTAAAGAACTATGTGAACTAGTTCGTTGATTCTCGTTGTTTTAGTTCTTTTAGTTTAATTGATTTTGCAGCGAGTCAGATCAAAATGAACTAGAAAAAATTTTGTTTCATTTAACAATGGTTTGAGTCCGTGCTGATACAGTTTTTCACTAATGAACGGTAAAAAAATGTTTTTTTGAAAAAACAAATTTTTGTGGCAAATATTGTGTGGAATGCCCCATATGCAGTATTTTTATGTAAATTTCTTCTATGTCCGCAGTTAATGATTGATTCGGTCATATAGTTCCTTTCATTTTATAGATCTGATCATGAAAGAGCAAACAAAACAAACTAAAAGACCTATTGAACTAAAAAATACAACGAGCTAACATACCTAACGATCTAAAACAACAAACGAACTATAAGACCTAACGAGCTAACAACATGAACGAGTGCACGAAACGTAAGTCCCGGTTTATACTCGTCAAGACTTGACGTTCAAGTTTTGCATATTCTCTTTTAAACTTGACGATTCAATTTACACTCGTCAAGAGTTGACGGTCAGTTGTTTCTTTCACTCCTCCCTTTTCCTTCTCAAGTTTGTACTGATGACGCCGAAATAAAATTGAAAATAGCGGGACAACGAACGAAGACAAAACGAATTGCCCAAGAATTGACGGTACGGTCAAGTTTTTTCTTTCCCTTTTGTTACGATTCCCGCACCACCGAACGCAAGACTTGACCGTCAAGTCTTGACGAGTATAAACCGGGACTAAGCGAGACACGGTAAGCAATACATTTTTGCATATGGGCATTTCCAGAAAAAAAGTCTACCGCGACCAAAAAATTAAAACTTGTCAAAAATTTATTATTTTATTATATTATTTAACAGAAACATTTTAATTTTGTTAGTTTCAGCAATTTCTACATGAATTAACCTTGATGATCAAATCGTCTCCACTGTTTCACAAATTTAGTAGTTTTTCTTTTTTGTAAATGTTTCGTAAGCTTTTTTGTTTTAGTAAAAATGGAAGGCATTGGCTAGAGATGATGAAAAAATGGTTGAGGCAAGGAAAGGACAATATATTAAATTAATTTACAAAATTAAATTACAAAATTAATTTACTTCCTAATTACTTAAATACCCAATTAAACTGAAATGGAAATTTTAGTAACGTAACACCAGATCAAATATCCTAATAAAAAAAAAATCAGAAAAGATTTTTAAATTTGATCACTTGGAAAATAAACTTATGCTATTTTAAAACCTTCTAAAAAAGTTTTTACAAAAAGTCTTGCCCAATTCAGAGAGTTTTGCACATTTTGTAATCCAAGTCAGAAATCACTTCCGTTTTTTGTAACGTAGCACCAGCACATATTTTGCTTATATCTTTAGATACTTAGGGTCAATTGTTGTCATTGTTTTTACTTAATATAGTGCTACTTAATTACTACGCAAATATAAAAAAAATAGCTTTTTAAAATTTAGACTTTTTCATTCTATTTTTTAATATTTATTGGTACAAATCAACCGTAACGCCAGTTTGGAAACGCCCATATCCAAAAATATTGTTGCTGTTTTCTCTCGACGACGTTCAGTCTTCGTTCCGTTATACGTAAAGATGCAGTAAAATTTTCTTTCTTATTCTAAGCCCATCAGTCAAGGAAAATATTTTTTAAATTTTGACTGTATTTTGTTTAGTTATTGAACTTGATTGTATTAAATAGAAAATGCATTTCTTTTCCTGTATTCTTATTAAGATGTTTTTTTTAAATAAATTCAAAGAATTAATTCTTTGTACGCAGACTTTTTCTGACTACTGTATATGTTTTTCTGTTTTTAATTTTTGCTTTCGTATAAAATAGGGATAAAAGTTAATTTTCCAACCTATTCATTTGATTCCAATAAACCTTTATACAAGGGTTAGTCACTTTAGGAGCTGATGTGTTATGCTGAACACATGCATAGCTTGGACGTTTTGACCAATAAAACAGTTCTCTACCAAGACAGTTCGAAGTAGAATTAACGAAGTGATTTTCTTACTACATATCTCTTCTCTCCTCGCCTAGCTGCCACCACCATGCTATAAAAAAGCTTAATGACCTTGAGCAATTGGCGTTTCCCCCACATGAATTTACTTCGCTTGTTCTTGATCTAGGTAAACATACTGTTATTAAAGTTATCCTAGTGTGCAAAAATAGACTGGTCTCTTACACTTTATTAAACGTCTGATAGAGAAATAGGCGGACAGAGATAGCGAGCAAGAGAGAGCGCAAGAATAAAAAGCCGGATAGTGTTGCATGTTTACTGACTGTTTTTCTTAATTCTTTAGTGCCTTCTTCCTTTTTCATTCATATTCACAGTGCATGCACGCTTTGTGTTAACCGGCTTTTGACCGACGACTGTTGCCGGTCTGGCTTTTTATACGCGAGACGACTGTCTGCTGCTATGCAGGCACTCAACCAGTTAGTTAATAATTTAGTCAGTTTTATGAGAGTTGATGTCGTCATAAGATTAAATAAAGTGGTTTTGTTCAAGTTTAACTCGTTTTGACTAAGTTCTCGTGATCTCTCAAGTAAACAAAATTTTATCACAATATTCTCACAACTACGTCGCCGTGCCTATGGTTTTTTAACAAACAGCTATGGTTTTTTGCAACGTAGGCAGTTTTATGTCAGCCGACAAGCCTTCGCTGTTCATTTTTCTTTGTCATTACTTCATTCGTTCAATGAATTTTATCGCCAGAAATACTTGGATTGTTTTGTTTATTTAACCCTTTTACATTTGTATGTGGGCTTTATGCTATTTTTCTTGTTTTCATTTTAAAATCGTATGGTATCTAGTACACTGGTACTCGCTCTAAATACATTGCAGACGTTGTCGTGTGACTACGTCGTCTACACACGTTACGTCATTTCGAAACTTTGCTGCTATTGGCTAAAATAATCGTACGATATATATTTTTTCACTTTGAAAAACTGGCGCGTCAAAGCATTGTGAAGAGAGCGAATCGTGAATCAGACTTTGGCATTCGGGCCACTTGTACTGGTGCTTTAGACTCGCTTGGTGTTGGATCAGACAAGCGTGGAGGGGTTAGCTGGCATGCCTTCATAAACGATCGATGAATGGTGGGGATTGATGGAGTCGATTGAGTGGTTGGTTGAATATTGTTGCAATAGCTGTTTGGTGTTTTTTTTTACTTATTGTTACCAAAAACAATAAGTGTACTAGCTAATTATAGATACGTATAAAAAAAAAACGACGACGGCATTGACTCAACCGTAAGATGCAACGTATTTATAATTTACCATGAGTATTTTGGCTATGTATGATTGTCGTAATTATTGGTGGTTTGTATGTAATGCGGTTATTTGAAGATTGACTGGTAATGCATATTAACTTTTTTATCTTTGTTATTTGATAACATTATTTATTATTTCAACATAGATATTTTTATACTTTGATATATTTATATTATTTATATTAAAATTATTTTAAAAATACTTGCGTTAAAAATAATTCAAGTAAGTTTTAAATATTGATAGAAAAGGGAAAAACAAAAAATTTTCAAATAAAATACAATAACTTAAAAATAACAAAAAAAAGTGGTGCGGTCGAGAGACCCCCGTCAGAAACAAAGTACCTTACGCATTTTCTTTATCTCCGAATGTAACTAGAAATAAGTTTGTAAATTTTTATTTTTTTTATTATTTTACTTTTTTATTTTTATTTTTTTTATTTTTATTTTTTTTTTATTTTATTTTTTATTTTTTTTATTTTTGTTGTTTTATTTATTATTTATCTTATTATTTTTTCTTATTATTTTTTCTTATTATTTTTTCTTTTTATTTTTTCTTACTATTTTTTTATTATTATTTTTATTTTATAAAATTTTTTCAAGGCAAATAATGTAAATGAACAATCAAATCAAACAGTTTTACTTACTATTAAAAAAAAAGTTTTATTTATTGAAAGATGTAAAATTCTTATGAGATAATGAGTGAGAAAATTCTGTGAATAATAAAATACCATGAGTATTTTTTTGGCTATGTATGATTGTCGTAATTATGGATGGTTTGTATGTCATGCGGTTATTATCCGAATACTGGTAATGCATATTTTAATTTTTGTTTTTTGAAAACGTTATTTGTTTTTTCAACAAAGATACTTTTATACTTTGATATAATTTTTATTATTTATATTATTTAAATTCAAATTATTTAAAAAATACTTGCGTTAAAAATAATTCAAGTAAGTTTTAAATATCGATAGAAAAGGGGAAAAACAAAAAAATTTCAAACAAAATACAATAACTTAAAGTAACAAAAACAAGTTGTGCGGACGAGGGACCTCCGTCAAGAACAAAGTACCTTACGCATTTTCTTTATCTCCGAATGTAATTAGAAATAAATTTGTATATTTTTATTTTTTTTTTCATTTTTATTTTTTTAATTATTTTTATTTTTTTATTGTTTTTATTTTTTTATTAATTTTATTTTTTTATTAATTTTATTTTTTATTAATTTTATTTCTTATTATTTTTATTTTTTTATTATTTTTATTTGTTTTCATTATTTATATTTTATAAAATTTTTCAAAGCAAATAATGTAAATGAACAATGATATCAAACAGTTTTGTGTAATATTTAAAAAAAAAGTTTCATTTATTGAAAATTAAGATGTAAAATTCTTATGAGATATAAAAATAGGCAGTGCTAAAAATTCCATTCCATTAGTGCTAAAAATAATTTTTGAAATTCTAACATCAGATTCGAAATCAGCGACCAGCGGCACATCTACAAAGAGTATAAAACAAAAAAATTTAGAGTCCACCCTAGTGTCAAAAAATTTATTGAAATTGTTACATCAGGTTTGAAATCAGCGAATAATATGTATACTGCTGGCAGATACACAAAAAGTGTAAAATTAAAGACACATTTTTAGGGTCCACACTAATAACTTTTTGAAATTCTAATATCAGATTACACTTTATTACACTCATTTGCTGCAGTTTTCATTTCTTAGAACTTAATTGCAATAAGACACAAACACACAAATAAAAATAACAAATGCGTTTTAACGAAATTTCTGCGTGCCAGAAACAAAGACACACAGAGAGAGAGAGAGAAAGAGAGAGTTGCGCACTCGCCTACTCGTTTGTTAGTCTGCTCGAATCTAACCCTCCAGGAAAAATCGGAAGGCTTTCATCATAAAGTGATAAATAAACATTCCCCACCGTATCTTTTGAAAGCTTAAGGGTTGTTTTGTATTTATATTGTTTCCCCACCGCTTCTTTTGGAAGCTTAAGGGTAGTTTTGTATTTATATTGTTTCCAAACCGCTTCTTTAAGAATGCATGTGGAAACTTTTATTTATTGTCAAGCAATGACAATAGCAAATATTAATATCATTGTTTTCTAGCCACTTATTGTAGAATTCGATAGTCTAGTGGAAGCGCGCTCGACTCTCGCTCAGGGGTCCCGGGTTCGAATCCTGGCCGAATCCATTTTCATAACAAGGGAGAGGAATGTTTCCACATTAATTCTTAAAACTGGGGAGAGGACTGCTTCCAATTCACTTTATGGACAGCGGAGAGAAATGTTTCCACATGACTTTTTAACACAGCGGGGAGGAATGTTTCCCTCTAATGACATGCTATGTTAAAAAAGCAATGGAGTGTGCAACAAAGGGGAATGCTTCTTACATTCCATGGAATGTTTCCTGTAACATCCGGGAATGCTCACATTTCCTGGTGGGAAATTCTCGCACGCACACACACAGCGAAATCATCTGCTATAGCAGATCATACTATAGTTTCATACTATAGTTTCATACTATAATATATCATACTATAGTTTGTAGTCTGCTTGATACACTCACGCAGACCCACACTGCAGTCTCACTGTTACGTGACGATTTCCATCAAATAACACTTCCCACAAACCGCGTAAAGGAACTTCCTTCCAAAAATTATTATTAATAAAATTTAAGTAAAAATGTAAAAATACATTCAATAAAAAATATTAATAAAAATAACAGCTTAGGTATCTGAATTGTTATAACAAAAATGCCTACACATAAAACAACTTTTTTAAAAAAAAACCGTCTTCACGGCTTCTATGGTTTATACCAGCAAACTATTGGAGCCTAGACTGATTCGTGATAAAGAAGTAAAAAAATATTGCATAATCAATGCAGTCGCTTTTTAAACCTTCGCTTCTGCAAAGTAGTAGAAAAACATTGCTTTGAAGGCGGTATACAGCACATAATTCTGTTTTGATTTAACAGAAAGTGTTCGTATAAGCTTATCAAAATGAATGGGACTGCAGAAACCACAGAAGACTACTGATGAGTTGTTGCTTCATGAACTTATTTTTTGTATTTAGCTCAAATATAATTCTAAAAATATACGATTTTTTAAATTATTAAAAACAAAAATTACCTTAAATTTTTATTTTTTTCTAAGTTCGCCTTTGTTTTGTGGGTAAGCGCTATTTGTATTTTTTTAATATTATTTTTATTTTTTTAAAATTCTTGTATATTATGTATATTTTTTGATAGTCCTTGTGTATTTCAAAATAGTTTATAATTTTTATATAAATTAAATGTAAATTATATAAATTAAATAAATTTTATTATATTTTATTTTGTTTTTATATAGTTTTGTATATTTTGTTTGTATTGTTTTTATATTTTTCAATATTTTGTTTATATTGTTTTTTTTTTGTTATATTGTTTTTTATATTTTTGTTATTACAAAAATTAACTTAATTTTTTAATTTTTTTTTTAGTTCGCCTTTGTTATGTAGTTTTCGTGGAAAGGCGCTTCTTGTATTCTTTTTAATTTTTTTTTATTTTTTAACATTCGTGTATATTATGTTTTTTTGTTAATGTCTTTGTAATTTAAAATATTCTTTTATATTTTTTTTAATTTTATAATATTTATAGATTTTATTATATATTATTTTGTTTTGTTTTTATATTGTTTGCATATTGTGTTTGTATAGTTTTCTTATATTTTTTAATATTTTTTTTATTGTTTATATTTTTTATAATTCTTTTAAATATTTTTTTTATGTTTTCTAAATATTCTCGCTTTGTATAGTTAGTTTCACTCGCCGAACTCAGTTTGTATTCTTTTTTTGTTTTAAAGGGTAGCTGGGAGCTAGTTGTGACATGCCGATTGCTCAGTAGTCTGAGAAAATTGTTATCAAAACTTGCTGTCAATGTTATAATTTTGCCAATAACAAAATATTAATTTGAAAAATGCGATTTAAGTAAAAGGATTGTTAAAATTGTGCAAAGCAATTTTATTTATTTTGTAGATGCATTTAAATTTATAGCGTTTGCCTTATTTTTTTTATCAACTATAGTTTTTAGCTAATAAAGAAAAATGTTTAAAATCATGCATTGGGGTAAATTGTAGCAACAAAAAACCGGTAAAAACGTTTAAGATGAAAAACATTGTATATGCCCATACTACACGATGTCCGTTTGCTCAGCGTACAAATAATTTTGTTGTTGCTTCCAATGCGAAACTGACAAAAATTTTGGAGAATACAACATCCATACAACAAACATATTGTACGGCCAAGTGTACGCAGAGCAAATGGACAGTGTAATATGGGCAATACTTCGAAATTTCAAGGTCATATACAAATCATTCCAAAAACTGTTAGTTCTCCTTGTTTCATATGACTTTAAGTCCGATAGCTTAACCCAGCAAAAAAGCTTTCACTGCGTCTTGTTAGTGTTAATATCTTATAATTCATAAGAAACTTTTAAATTTCGTTTTCAAGCCTTACTCGTTGGTACCACAACTTGCTTCATGTCTATTGCAACTTTTACCAAAACCTACCAACAGACTTTTCATAGAACAATATTTTAGAATAATTTTTTTCTTCCAAAATTTTTTTTTTAAATGGTACATATGTATATCCAAAAATATTAATATATTTTTAAAAAATTTGTTACAACTTGCCCCTAGCTGCCTTATTTTAAACCTTTTCTTGTATGTTTTTAATATTCTATTAAATGTTTTAAAAAAGTTGTTATAATTTTTCAGCATTATTGAATCGAATTTTTATTTATTGCTTTATTTTTGTATGTTTTGTGTCTATTTTTGCGCTTTTAAGGTTCCATTTTAATAACATATAAAAAACTTGCTGATTTTATAAATCATTTTTTATTTATTAAAAACATATTTAACTAATTTTGCAACTTCCACCGGAAGTCGTTTTCAGGGTAAATTCTAAATATAGAAGATTAACTTTACATTAAAAATTAATGATGGCATCTTTTTTGACTATTTTGTATTTTAGAATTCTAAAAATATATAATTCGTGTTTTTTAGAACTATATTTAAGCTTTATGCCAAATATATTCATGAAGTAACAGGTTGCAACAACAATAAGTTTTGTACAGAAGAAAAAGCCGTTGACAAACAATAAAAACCTGACTGAGCACGTTTAAACATAGTAGACAAATTTATATTTTTTGTTTTATTTTTTATATTGGTTTTATAATGTAAAAATATTTACATTGCTTTAAATTCTATATTTTAAATATTTATGGTTATATATTTTTAAATATTTGCTCTTTGCAATGTTTGTTATTATTTATTTTTTAAATATTTTTAAATATATACATTTTTTAAAAATTTTTTGTACATAAGTATGTATAATTTTGATGTATTTTTTATATATATATATATTAGGGCGGGTCAATTTGTATGGACGAATTTTTTGGAGGTCTGGCTCAGCGAAATTCGTAAAATACATGTAATTTCAAGACTTTTTCTCCACTACAGCATATACAAATTCTGAAAAAAAGCTGTGCGGACTTTCGTAAATAGATTTTGTTCTCAATTATAAAATATGAATGTATGAATGTATGTGTATGAATCTATTTACGAAAGTCCGCACAGCTTTTTTTCTTGAAATGTCTTGAAAATTACATGTATTTTACGAATTTCGCTGAGCCAGAATTTGACCCGCCCTAATATATATATTATGTTTTCGTGTATTTGTGACTTTTTTATATACTTTTTCTATTTTTTATAAACTCATGAAAATTTGAAAACCCTTATTTGTTTTATTATTCATAATATTTTTGCTTTCTTTTTGTGTTTAGGATTGTAAAATGGTTCAAGAACACTTTTAAAATATGAAAAAGTAGGTTCGAAATTTCTTAAAATATTTTTCAAGTTCTTTCGATTTTATCGATAACAAATATCTAGCCAAAAATATTAATTCTTAAATATGACTGAAATAATGAGCCCTGGAGTTAATTTTATGCGTCACCGTATCCAAACAGAATACAATTTTTAAGATTTAAAGATATATTTTCGGGTGTGGCGTTGTTTGCATTTGTGCCGCCTGTACTTAAAATGACAAACAAAGAATTCAGCAGTTTTTTGCTGCTGTTTTCGCATGCATCTGCCTAAAATTTGCCAAAACGAGAAAACAATTTTTGTTTATGTATTGGTAAGGAATGGTATGCAAAATGTATTTTTAGCTTTATAAGTCGATTTTTATATTGCAAATTTTTGCTTAGGAAAAAGTATACGAACAAAAACAAGATGAAATCTGCGATTTTAATTTAAGTTATATACACAGTTGATGATTTATTAATGTTGGAATGACCCTTGACACTTTGATTATGAAGACAATATATTAAAGTATTAATCCGTGACGTTGAGCGACTTTATTTTCTAAATAAATATTTGTGAAATGAAGGACAGACGCTATGATTTACTTTGAAATCATTCGTTATTAAGAAGATAACTTTGCCATTCATTAATTTTTTGTAATGAGATGCTTATCACAATGATGTACCTATACTATGATGATGACGATATTAGACGATGTATTTCATGTCATCGAATTTAATTCAAGAAAAAATAAAAAGTATCAAATTCACTGAGGTATATGTTCAATCACATTTAATTAAAAAAAAAACACCCAATTAGATACTGAAATCAATAAATAAGAGAAACTGGCACCACAGGGTGGGAAATTTAATAATTTTGCATGAAACAAAGCAAAGTGTTGCCACACAACTACGACCGAACTTGGCAACCGCAAAAATAGAAATCGAAATATATACAGCGTACAAAAACAAAATGCAACAAAATATTTTGACGATGGTGTTTCAAAGCATCGCAATAGTTGGTACAAAGGCAAATATTAACGAACTAAGTGCATGCAAGAAAATTAACATAAAGTGCAATGAAACTAAAAGTTGCAAGGTGCAAATTACAGCAAATGATAATCCAAAAAGAAACTAAGTCGAGGAACTAAGCAGTGTTCGGTCAATGACATCGTTCTATAACATTTCATTAGAATATCAATTAATATAAGCAATGAATAAAAATCTAGGACAACAAATAAAAAAATCAAGTGCAGAGGATTGCGAAGTAGACTGTTTTTAAATTGAAATGAATTGAACGCAATAGTGATTATGTTTGGTTGGTTTTCTGACTCGTTTTTGTCAAAATGAATCGTACTGTCAAATCACTACTCCTACTTTTAATGCAACCAATTGGGTGCTATACAATAAGGCATCAAAAAGAAGCAACCATGAAACTTGGCAGCATATCTTGGTTGGTTTTATTATTACCAAGAACGATGTGAAGTAAACGAAATAAACTGACTACAATCAACTTTTCTTTTGACCTCGAAAAACTAAAAGTGCCACATCATGGAGCCTAAACAAGAAGCAACAATAAAAATCAGAAAATGGAAAATTTTTGTCATTATCAAGCACCATGCGAAAAGTGAAGGGGATAGACTAACGATGATGGCCACTTTCTATAACGAACACACAAACAAATGTTTTAGTCTAAAAAATTTAAAAAAGTTATATTTTCAAGGAGAAATAAACACTGTAAAATGCACAATAATATTAAAAGCAAAATAAATTAGCAAGGAATAATAAACAGTTATCTACGACTTTTTACTATTATTATTATGTTGATTTTATATGATTTAAATACAAATTCTAAATGTTCGATAGTTTAAATCATACTTGATTTTAAATACAAATTCTAGTTGTTTGATAGTTTAAATCGTTTATTGAGCTTAAGGTCAAAGTTAGAACAATTAATTGTTCTAACGAATCTTTCCAAAGAAACAACAACAACAACAACAACAACAACAACAACGTTTTTTCAATATGAAAAGGAAAATATCACTAGTTGATTTTATTGCAATTTCGGCCATGCTAAAGGCTTCATCAGAAATCTTTGTGATACCCGTGCATAATAATAACATAAGCATCAAGACTAAAGTAAAGCAAAAAATACAACAACAAATGTGCAAATATGAAATGGGAGAAAAACTGAGAAATTTACACTTAAAATCTCATCACATCATAAATGTGGTGCAGTGCGCGCTTGCACGGGTAACGCAAAGATTTCTGATGAAGCCTTTAGCTTGGCCGAAATTGCAATAAAATCAGCTAGTGATTTTTTCCTTTTCATATTGAAAAAAAGTTGTTGTTGTTTCTTTGGAAAGATTCGTTAGAACAATTAATTGTTCTAACTTTGACCTAAAGCTCAATAAACGATTTTAAACTATCAAACAACTAGAATTTGTATTTTAAATCAAGTATGATTTAAACTATCAAACATTAAGAATTTGTATTTAAATCATATAAAATCAACATAATAAATAACAAGGTAATTTAGAAAAAACTTTAATTATTATTATTATTTTTTTTTAAATTGTTGTTTTATTATTTTAATGAGGTAACATTTTATGGAGCGTTGTTTTTATACAAAAATTTTTAAATTTTAAAGCTTTTGTGCAAAACACCAAATCCATGCATTAATTTTTGTAAAATTTATGAAGGTTTTGGTATGATAATGACGCCATTTTGTATGGGAGATAATAGAGTGCATAGTCAAAATTAAAACATCTTTGCAAAATTTAAAACCAATCTATTTATTTTTGTGGAATTTAAAGAGATTTGACAGTTTTCATTAAACCTATTTGTATGTATTTGTAAAATTTATGAATTTTAATTTATCTTTTCTGAATTTCAATGGATCTTTTCTGAATTTCAAATGGAATTATTTTATTTATATTTTTCTTTTCTAAATTTTAATCGATCTTTTCTGCATTTTAAATTACCTTTTTGAATTTTAATTGACTTTTTCTGAATATCAATTGATTTATTTTGAATTTCAAATAGTATTTCTGAATTTCAATTGATCTATTCTGAATTTTAACTGATCTTTTCTAAATTTTAATTGATCTTCTCTGAATTTACAACAGAAACAAACAGAATTTCTGAACTTTGATCGATCTTTTCTTAACTTTAGATGATCTTTTTAATTTCAAAGGATCTTTCTCGAATTCCAAATGGAAATGTTGAATTCCAATCAATTGATTATTTTGAATTTCAAATCGAATTTTTGAATTTAAATTGCTCTTTTCTAAATTTTAAATTACTTTTTTGATCTATTTAATTAATTTTTATATAAATTTCAAATAAAATGTCTGAATTTTAACTGAGCCAAATGCAGAATTTCAAATGATATTTTCTTATTGAATTATAATTGATCTTTACCGAAATTTTCTTTATTTTCAATTATTTTTATTTTATTCATTTTTCTTTTTCGTCCACCTTTTCTGCATTTTAAAAAACATTTTTTAAATTTCAATTCATCTATTTTTAATATATTTTGAGAGGCCCGGTGAAGATTTTTTACCTCCTTACATTTGTTTCACTCTAATAAGGGTATTTATGTATATCACGCATAGACTCCAAAATCGCTGAACCGATCTGTATGAAATTTTTTGGGAAACTGAAGCAACATCTTGAGAGTATTCCTAGTAAATTTGGTTTTAGTTGGACAAAGGGGCGTGGTAACTACCATACAACCCAAATTAACGCTATCGCCCACAAACCAAAAACAATGCTATATATCAGACAATTCTGATCTTAAAAACATAATATTTAATGATTCGGTTCAGATGGTTACTGGTAGCAACTTTACAAAAAATCGTGGTGTGTTTTACAAGCAAGTTAAGATTGTAAAAACTCAGCAAATTTTCCCATATAATTTGTTTTTGTTTTTAATTTTTAAATAATGGGAAAACAAGAATGTGAAGTTTCATAATAAACCCACTTTACCTTTGGACTTTGTTTATGTAATAAAAAAATATATTGAGTTTCCAAAAAATATTTTCCGTAACTCACGCGACATAACCCACGTGACAAAATTTCCTTAAATTTAAATTGGGTGCTTAAGTAATCAGGTAGTATAGTAATTATGTAATTTAGCAATTAAAAAACAAATTTAATATTTTGCCCTTACTTGCCTCAACCATTTTTCTATTATCTTTAGCCAATGCCTTCAATTTTCACTAAAACAAAAAATTTACGAAACATTTACTAAACATTTACGAAAAAGTAAACTACATTTGTGAAACAGTGCAGACGATTTGATCATCACGGTTAATGAATTTATATAGAAATTTCTTAAATCAATAAAATTAAAATTAAAATCTTAGATAATATCATAAAAAAAGTTTTTAATAAGTTTTATGTTTTTGGTCACGGTTGACTTTTCTGTGGAAATGACCATATATTAAACAGTTTTTACCTTAGAAGCCGAATAATGTCAGAAATTGAACAAGAATGGTCGTGTCGCACTTTATCTGCACCAACTTTTCAGAGTTGTATACATTTTTGATAGTGAAACTTGTTATGTAGGTGGAAGACCAATTGGCTGTCACTAAATATATAAATTTTGACATGACAAAAAAATGTATGTATGCGTGCATATATGCATGTGGGCATGTGTGTATATCACGAAAAGAGTCCGAAAATGGCAAACCAATTTGTGTGTAACTTTTAGGGAAACGGTAGCAGAGTCTCCTGTGAGAGTGTCCCTGTGAAATCTGGTGCCGATTGTAAAATGGGGCTGACGGGCGTGTGCATATTATAGGTCGCACAGCCTCGGAATTCGGTTTCATGAAACTTTATTAAGTCATTAAATACATACCAAGGATGGTATTTGTATTGGAAAAGTGGGTGTGGCACCTCTTATACAACACAAATTTTCGATATCGTAGATCTTTGAGGTATAGGTCGCACAGCCTCGGACAACACATTCAGTTTTACTGATAACATTTTATGGGCGTTGGCCAGGGGGCGTGGCAGCAACACTCCAGTTTTCAACTAGTTTTAAATAAAATTTCTGAATATCAAATTATCTATTCTGAATTTCAAATGAAATTTCTGAATATCAAATTATCTATTCTGAATTTCAAATGAAACTTCTGAATATCAAATGATCTATTCTAAACGAACGAATTCTTAACTGCCTTAAATAAATATTGTCTAAAACCATTTGTGAAGCATGAAAGTAAATTTGTCATTGAGTACAATTGTAATGAATTGACCTGACACAGAAGCATAAAAGCAAGTGGCGTTTTTGGACATCAACAGCTTGATTTTGTTATTTATGATTGTTAAAGGGTGCGTAGACCATATACGTCACTCATTATAGGGTGCGCTTACCATGAAATTTAACATGTAAGCTGATTAAAATAACTACTTTTAATTTCATAACGGATTTTATTATCGGCAATGGATAGGCGGTGTATCTACGCACCTTCTTTACAATACTTGAAACAGTTAAGTATGTATAATTATTTCAATGGAATTGACACTAAAAATAGTTGTAGCACTTATTTATGCTTAGAAAACATTATTTGTTTATTTTTTATTATTTCAAATAGCCGAGTTATGTTTTCACATGTTATTTTGCATAAAAAAGGGAGCGAGCGGTGGATACTTTGTTATTTATAATATCATATTTCTTTGTAAGAACTAGAGTGCCATACTCAGATTTCAAACTATGTATGTTTATTAATTTGACATAAAAAAGTAAGCTTCTTCAAAATGACATTTCAAAGATCTAGAATCAATAGCAATGCTTTGTTAACTAACATTACATAATTTGATATTTGAGTCAGTTTTTTGTATTCAAATTAATTTTGTCATTAGGCCAGTCGTGTGATGAGTAAAATGTTCAAGGTGTGAGTAAGGCATGAATTGAGAATCACATGCTAACCATTCTATTGCAAATTTTTTGAGTATTTCTTCATATTTTTAATGTGTCAGATGATGCGCCTTTATTTATGCCTAAAAGCACTATAATTTGTGCTTATTATTTAAACGATTTTTAAGTGATTTTTGATTAATTAGCGTCTTTAAAGGAGAATTTAAAAACTGATTGATACAATGCAACTTAAGCCCGAAATTAACACTTGAAAGGTGAGTTGCCTTTGTTAAATGGCTAATATGTATGTCATGTTATGCTTGATAAAAACTTTAGTGTTATCTGCTAAAAATGTTAAGAAGCTTAATAATAAGAAAAAAGCAAATTAATAAAAGTTTTTTATATCAATCACAATGAAAAAAGTGAAAAAAAGAGAAAAAAGTATATAAAAAGTTCTGATATACAGCAAAATATTTTGATTATTTAACATTGAATAGAGTTTCTGCCAATAACAACAGATCGTTATTATAAATATCATGCTTACAATGGAAAATATTGAAATTTGACATTTTGTTTATTTTCGGGAAAATGAGTCGAAACATAATGATAATAAATATTTTTAAGTGCACCATTAAACGTTGTGTTGATAAATGTTTACTTCATTGGGATACAAAACTATAGAATATTGTTAATAATAAAAATAAATAGGAAATTTTATTTTCATGAAAACATTTGGTTTAAAAATAAATAATTTTGCACATATTGCACATTTTCTCAAGTGCAACTTTATTTAGAGGACGCTTAAGTAGCTCTGAAAAAAATGTACACAATCTCACTCTCAGCTAAATCCATTAAAAAAAAATATTCAATAGACGCTTTTTTAATTGAAATTCCTTCCATGCAATACAATTTCCGCAATTTTAACACTTCAAAATATAAAACAAAGTACATACATACAACTATCCGAAACTGTCGCGCGGAAGAAGAAAAAAAATTAATGCAACTATTTCAAAACTATTAAAGAGAAAAAAGATCTCTCACCTAAAAAAAGATGTATGGCAGCAAAGATGTTAAACCATAAACTTGAAGTGAATGTTAACAGTAGCACCGAAAATAAGACCAAAAATATTTACACAAAAAGTGTTTCGATTTGGATAAACGAACTTTCACTTCGATACAGTGTTTAACACACAGGTGAGGCAACTGTAGTGGAGAGCGTGAACATTTGGGCATGAAAAAAGAAATAGCTAAAAAGAGCACAAGATAGATCTCAGAGCAGAGTAAATAATTTTTAACTAAATGTTAAAATCGCACATTAAGTGTAATCGTAACACATGTCTTTAATAATAATAATGAGGATATTCACAATTTGATTTTTATGTATACAACTTTTAGTAATACAACTTCAAAAAATTGCTTGAATTGAGGCAAATGGTTACATTTTTTCATACTCATTTTAACAATTTATTAAAATTTTATGCAAAATAATATGCTAACGATTAGTGTTGCCAAGACAGTGTTTTAAGCTCTAGCTTAAGTGTTTTTCGTTGCAATACGCTTTACTATGGCGCTCAAGATGCTGCCGATCTCCTAGTGGCGGCACCACCACTCTTCAAAAGCATTACTTTTTTAACGGGTATCTTAACATGAACACACCATGAATGTCAAATCGATGTGTCAATGAATAGTGACGTTAGTGTTTTAAATTAGACAACTTTTGATATTGTTATAAAAATGTATAAAGAACCATTTCGTTCCTTGATTAAGCATTACTTTTTGCGTAAAAAAAGTGCAAAAAAAAACGAAAGAAGAGCTCAATAAATATTATGGTGAACCTGCTCCATCGAATTCAACCGTAAAATATTTGATCGGAGTTCAAAAGAGGTCGAATCAGCACAAAAGATAAACACGCCGGGGGAGCACCAAAAAAGTGAATTTATTGGAAAAATCCACGATTTCGTATAGGAAAATCCGAAAGTGAAAGTGCGTGAGATAGTAACAGCCGTAGGCATATGAAGTGGGTTGGTAGTTTCAATTTTCAGTTTATTCTATTCACAGTTTAAGCGTACATTTAACAAATCGTTTGCGTAGCATTTGTTATTGTTGAAACTGTGAGAACGCCGTCATGAGAGGATCATATTAAAAAATTTTGCAACCCTGTGATGTATTTGATTATGCGGCTGTAGACAGAGCGTAAAAATACAAGGTACAAAAAAAACGTCCAAGGGCTACTTTAATTTACGCGTGCAAAACAACAACAAAGCAAAATACGCTTACGTAAATTGGCGTACATTTAGCAAATCGTACAAATAGCAGACCAGCGTATTCAAACTGTGAATAGCCTTATTAACATTTGGGTATGAGAAAGTTGGCTGCAAGATGAGTGCCACGTTCATTTACAATCAATCAAAAACATGAACGTCTTCGCACTTCCTAACAATGTAAGGACATGTTTAAACAAAACTGATTTTTTGAGTAAAATAGTGACCATTGATTAAACATGGATCCACCAGCAGAATCTAAAGAGTGGGTAGGTCCCAGAGGAAGTGCACCAAAGCGATCGAAGAAGACTCAACAAACGGCCGGAAAGTATTGGCGTCTGTTTTTTAGGATTCAAGTGACATTTTGTTCATCGACTACTTGAGAAAAGAAAAAACAATCAACAGCGACTATTACTGCAAATTATTAGGTCGGTTAAAGAATGAAATCGCAAGCAAACGGCCCATTAATCGAAAAAAAAATCATATTTTTGCAAGACAATGCTTTAGCTCACAGATAGATCGAAACCATGACCAAATTGAACGAGTTACGCTTCGAAATGCACCCTCATCTTCCCATATTCTGCAGATTCGGACCCCAGCAACTAGTATCTGTTCTCAAACTTAAAAAGGTGGCTACAGGGAAGGAGATTTACGACCATTACGATTTATCTTCAGAGAAGGAGATTCAATGAACTGGTCGAATTTGAAACTGAAGCGTATTTCAGAGGTCTTGAGAAATCTTACTACCCAAAGGGTAGTGTATCGTGTTGAGGGGACTATGTGAAAGAATAAACATTAATTATGGCAAAAATCGTGTGTTTTCCTTATAAGGCCGGCAGCATCTTGAACACCATAGTATTTTTTAGAAAAGCACCACACCATTATTGAAAGATTATTGAAATTCCAAAAAGATATATTGAAATTAAGAAAAAGTCAGTTGATATAAAAAAAAGAGAGCAAATGTAATTCTCCCGGGCAAGCACAAAACATAGTAAACGCCATTTCCAGGATTTTCATTTTATGATGAATCTTGAATATACATTTTTTGCTCTATCTAAAGCAGTCGCTTTCTTGTCTTTACGATGTAACGTTTTTGAGATATTGGACTGTCTAAACATAGTATGTACATTAGGGCGGGTCGATTTAAAAATCGCCCATTGCTCAGTGAAAATCGTATTATAGGGATCAAAATAAGAAACTTTGCCCGAGGAACTATACCTCTAAAACAAATTCTAATGCCCCAACTTTTGACTTTTGTCCCGTAGGGTCAAATTTTGAAAAATCCGCGACCCCCACTAACTTTGGAGGGCCGATCCATCCATGCTAGTGGCGACCCCATTTCGCTGATTTTTTCATGTAAAGTGCCAAAAACGGTGATTTTTTAAATGTTTGTATGGGGAACCCCAGGGGGTGTGCCACTGGCATGGGTGGATCGACCTTCCAAAGTTAATGGGGGTCGGTCATACATTTGGACTCGATTGGGGCACTCTAAATGGGTCGCATTACCTTTATTTTGATGCCCATAGTGCGGAACAATAAAAAAAACGGAAAAATTTGTAGGCCATTTTTGCAACTTTGGAGGACTATAACTTCTAAGTCAATTGCGAGCGGCCAGAAATTTTTCCAGAGTTGGATTTAGGAGGTTTAAATCCGTATAGTCCAACAAAAAATAGTAAAAAAGAGACTACCAATTTTATTAGTTATTTTAAAAATTAAAAAAGTAAAAAGATAAAAAATTTGATGCATTAAAATTGTCATAATAAAAAATAATAAGATCGTAAACACAAATTTATGTAGACTATAAAATAAATATTAATGAAAGAATATTTTGTACTATAGTAATACATATATGTATGTAAAAACTATCAATTTAAATTTCAGGAAAGATAATTTTAATTTCAAATTCAGAAAAAAGGAAATTTTCTTTGAGTTTGAATTTGTTGACCATTTATTACTATGTCAAAAACTAGAGCTTAATTTTGGGTTTTATATTACTGCGGTCCGTCTGTTATATAATTACTTAGTTGGAAGGTCTCAAAGAGTAAGGGTGAGAAATAGTCTGTCTGCTTTTAACAATTTATCCTGTGGAGTTCCTCAAGGCTCGGTACTTGGTCCGCTTTTATTTGCAATGTTTCTTAATGATATTTTCAGCAAATGCCGTCATGTAACCATGCATGCATATGCTGATGATCTTCAGCAGTACTTTTCCAAACCAATTGATCTTGTTGATGATTTATGTATTGAGGTAAATGAAGACATGAGTAAAATAGTAGATTGGGCTAAAGTTAATAAGCTTAATCTTAACCCTCTTAAATCATTTGTTCTGCCGATTTTTAAGTCTAGATACACTTTTTCTGATATACCAGCCATTTTTCTGAATGGAGTCGACTTGAAATTTATAGGTAAAGTTAAAAATCTCGGTTACTTTATTAACTCCTCACTTTCCTGTGAAGATCATATAAACTCTGTTGTTTGTAAAGTTTACTATAGCCTACGGAACCTGAGGAGAACTGCATCATTTGTGCCTGTTGAGACTAGAAGAAAGCTAGTGATTCAACTCATAATGCCAATAATTTCCTACTCAGAAGTTGTATACAGTAAGCTTGATTCGAGGTCAAAGCTTAAGTTACAACTTGTGTTTAATAATGCTGTCAGATATGTTTATGGTCTTAAAAAGTTTGACTGTATAAGTCATTTGAGCAATCGAGTACTTGGTTGCAATATTTTCAATTATTTGGATGCTAGAAACTGTATTTTTTTGCATAACTTGATTTATACACAAACTCCTAATTACTTATTTGATAAGTTACAGTTTTTAAGATCGACTAGAAATATGAACCTTGTAATCCCTGTATACAATTTTTTGAATTCTAACAGACTCTTTTTTGTGAACGCTATCAGAATGTGGAATTCGCTACCTTCAAGAATCAAAAGTATCCGAAATAAGCACAACTTTAAGCATGCAATATTCCAACACTTTTCTTGATACTATCTTTCTTCTATTTTCTAGTTTATTAATGTTATCTTCTTTATTAGTTGATAAAGTTTCTGAAAGGTAATTTATACATAAGTCTAAATTCAATTCAATTATAATTTATTGTTAAAATTTAAGCTTATAACTAAATTGAATTTCTTGAGTCAAATGCATTTGTTTGTTGATTATAACTCAAATTTAAAGTTAAATTAAAAATATCAATTGAAATGAAAAAATTTCATTTGGAATTTAAAAACAATCAATTGAAATTCCGAAATTTAATTTGAAATTCAGAATAAATTTAAATTCGCAAAAATCTATTGAAATTCAGAATGGGTCCATTGAGATTCGGAAAAAATCCACTGAAAGTCAGAATATATCAATGGAAATAAAAAAAAAGAATTGATATTCAAAACAAATAAACTGAAGTCTTGATTTTGAATTTTTTAAAAAATAATATTTTCTTAATTTCAAATAAAATTATTATTATTACTCTTAATTTATTTGATCTTTTCTAAATTTCAATTGGTTTTAACTGAATTTCAATTTATTTTTAAATCTTTTATAAATCTTGGAACTAAATAAGTCTTTTTATAAATACAAGAGTTCTTAAGTGGTCGAAATTTGACCTTTCCGAATACATTCTCTGTTATGATATCGTCCCATGCATGCCAAAACCATGTATGTGAAAAAATTCGATTTTGGGTTTGTTGCTGTTTTTTATATAAGATGCAATTTTATATAAGAAACATTGTATCAACATATGGAATTGGAATGTGGATCAAATCTGCCGCAATACTACAGTTCTAAATCAATGAATGTGTTTTTTAATTTTTTTTTATCATGCCAAAAAAATGAATGTGTTCTAAAATCCGCTAGGAGTGAAGTAGACCAACCAACTTTAAATCATAAATTGAAGGAGCAAATGCCCACATATCTGCAAATCAAAATTAAAATAAATAACATATCTTCAACATTCATACTACATTACTCAATTCTTTGTAAGCATGAAAGTTGTATAAATTGGAATTTTTCTGCATTGCAAAACAATGAATGTATTTTAAAATACCTTTGGAGAGAGGTAGGCCAACCAAATTTTAAACTACTGTTAAGTCACTAAATACTTACCATTCGGTAAATGAAAATTTAAAACTTCCCTTGTTTTCTAAATTTGACTTCCCTTATTTTCAGAAGCATTCAAACCTTTAAACTCTTTTTCCCAAAAACTATAAAAAAGCACATTCATGGTTTTGGGATGCAGGTGACGAACAGTTGGCATTACTTTTAGTGCATTATTCTGTATCACGAACAAGCACACCAACGATGAGAAAGACACGAGAAGCAATACAATTTTGTATGGAAGAAAGTATTGCTTCTCGTGTCTTTCTCATCGTTGGTGTGCTTCTTTCTGATACATAATAATGCAGTTACTTTCCTTATGAATAAACTACCAATTCTTTCGCTCAGAAGAGAGCGCAATGTGAGCGGCAAACTGAAAATAGAAATAGAGTCGTTTTTTCCTCTTTCTTTGCTCATGCAGTTTTGTGAACATTGACGATTTATTGTCATTTTGACGATTTTCTTTACTTTATATGCCAAAAATGACGATTTTTAGTATCCTCGTTATTTTTTTAAATTGAAATTAAAATGTTATTTCAACTAAACTTGGGTCGTGTAATCGTACTGCGTTGTTGCTGTTGTTGTCAAAACGTAACAATAATTTAGTGTGTGGACTTTTTTGTTTTCTATTTTTGCTTTATTTGTTTCTTGCTGTTTGCCGCCAAGTGCATTTCAATTGGATTATATTGCTGTTCAAAAAAATTATTCTATTCTGCAAAAAAATTATTCTATTTAATTTTTTTTTATTTAAGAATATGTAAAATTAAACAAAAAAATGTATTGTATTGTAGTACTGATTTGTAGTGAATAACGATTTTGACATTTTCATGGTGTTGAAATAACGGTATTTTAATTTTTTGCATCCTATTCCTGTGCTCATGTGCGAACGTAACCGAAATCATATCACAATTTAAAAAAAAACCTAAAGAAACAATGCCGAACGTTTTTTCACTTCTTTTCGTGTGGATCGTCTACGTGTATATGAATCCAGTATGCGTGAAATACACCATAAATAAACTAGATATCACACGAAGCTTGGACCTGAGAATTTGGTGCTGGACGAATTTCTTCAATCTCTAAAGACGCAATGAAGTTGTTTTTTACAGTGTGTGCCAAGAAGTTATCGTGATGCAAAATGTGGCGACGCAGTTCTTTTTTCTGGTTTTCTAACAAAATTTTCGAAAACTTTCGGTAAGCAAATTTTAATTACCGTTAGAACAATTGTTAGAGAAACAACAGATACAAACTTTTAAAGCTGACCGCTTGGCTTTAATTGATGAATTAATACTTTCATCGACTGCTGCTTGGTTTTTGGGTCGTAATTGTAGAACTAAGCCTCATTATATTTTTATTTATTGAAGGTGCTAAACTATCCATTTTAAATTTTTTGCAGAAGATATTAAGCAAAACGTACACGCGTCTCTTTTTACCATCAGTTAAATATCGAGGAACAATCGATGAATAATCTTGCTGATTTCTTCGTGTATCCAAGATGATCTCGCAACATTTGCGATACAGCCATGCCATTCCAGCACACTTACTCAGCAATAATTTACTGGGTCAATCTTGGATCTTCGTTAATTTTGGACTTCACCTGAGCTACACTTACGACATTGGTCTAATATTTTGTGCGAACTTTACGAAATTCGTTCGTTCTTAACAGAAAAATGTACGGTCTGGAAACTCTAAAACTACTTTGATAAAGTCACAAGAAATGGTGCATTTTTTCCATATGCTATTTGACACTCATTAAATATTTCCATAGGCTTGAGGTTCAGGGTGAAATCCGTTCTTCCCTTTATATATACTTGAATACCTTTTAAGAATGGAGTTTCTAAAGAGCTGGAATACTGTGTAAAACCATTTACAAATGTTTGTAATGCTTTTTTGGCTGCAACTGCTTACGTTACATTCATCAGACCCTTACCATTCTTACTGAGGAATTTCATAAAAAGTAACTGTTATAATAACAGTGTTACTGAAATAGAGAGCTAAAATTGTGAGGGTATCTCTTTTTTTGATTACACCATACGACAGCACTTTTCACACACGAAGAAAAATATATGCACCTGAAACTAGAGATAAAGGATAGTAAAACTGCGTTCTCACTTTTTCTCTAGAACTTCGGGATTTTTTTTAAAGGACTTTTAAGTTACAAAAAGAAATTGTTTAAAAAAAATTATTTGAATTTGTGCTTCAAAACATGACAATATGGGTATCAAATGAAAGAAGACAATCTATTAAAAAAAAAAACAAAAAAGTTTTAAAGCTTTCTTGGTTCGGCATAAAAAGTAATGGAGTTTTTTACTTCAAACAAATTGACAATTTTTTCCAAAAATGTTCAAACAAAACATAAGTCAATAAAATCAATCTACATATCTGTGGTCACAAGGAATAATGACTAAACTCAAAATATCATAAAAAAAACGATATGGAATTTACTTTACTGCTAATTTTTGGATGTATGCAGATATCCATTTTTTGTCCAGAATTGATTATCACTAATGTCTGCACATATTTTGTTTCTAACGGTTCATATATTTCAAAAAATGGGTCGTAGTTCGCGCTATTAAAATATCGTTTTTTACGATATTTTGAGTTTAGTCGTTATTCCTTGTGACCACAGATATATCTTTGTGTTTCTGATAAAAGAGATTGTCCTTTTTTATTTTATACCCATATAATCATGTTTTGAAGGTTTTAAGTATTTAATTAAATTTTTTTTAAACAATTCCTTTTTGTAACTCAAAAGTCCTTTTAAAAAATCCTGATGTTGTAGAGAAAAAGTGAGAACGCAGTTTTACTATCCTTTGCTTCTAGTTTCACGTGTATACGGTTTACTTCGTGTGTGAGAAATGTTTCCCATAATTGTTGTACGGTGTTGTAAATGAAAAAATGTTCATCACTTTTAAGGGTGTATTTAGAATTAATTTCATCGATAAGCTTTTCACATTTCTTTGTAAAAAGTTTAAATAACTGAGTATTTTTTTGCGATGCAGAAATCAAATATTGTCTAAAACATTCAATGTTTCTATAAATTAACAAAACTTATTGCTTGTATCAAATACGCAATGCACTACAGCGTGAATACTTGGGATGTACATTTTTGGAGTTTTTTCGATCCCCGAATTTTCGGGATCTGAAAATACAATCCCGGGATCCCGCAATACTACGGGATTCGAATCAAATAATTCCGGGATATTCGGGTCCCAAATAAGATCGGGATCCCGGGATTGACATCCCTAGTGAATACCTAATATCGTGATATCGCAAATAAACAATTTCGTTAATTATTAGGGAATTTTTGCAATTGATGGATTACATAAAAAAAATATATGTATATGGTATTTAAAACATGTGACTTAACAAAAATTTTAGTTCAGTAGGAAATAATTACAATTCGCTTTAATGAAGTAATGAATAACAAATTAAATTGTTAAGTAGAAACATGTTTATTCCTCTATATTAAGATAATGAATATTTATTCTCTTGTTTTGTGGTTCTTTTGCAAAAAAAAAGCTCTGTTCTATTTCATGTCAATGAACTTTCAATAAAAATTTTAAAAACAGAAATGAAGTGATTAAAACAAAAATATTTTAATGGAACTAGAAGGCATTATTTCTTTTTCTATTTTTGTTATTTTAAACTTAAAAGTCAATTAAGTAGGAAAAGTCGTCCAGGGAACGTGTCTACAAGTGCTCAATCAAAAACAAAATACATATATACATAAAAGTTCAGCTTGCTGATGGTTTTTGATGGTTTTTGTTTGATTTTATTTATTTTATTAAGGCGATGACAAACTGCGCTAAGTACTTACTTTACAACATAACTCAATGCGCTATTCAACTCAAAGGCCTTTTCCACATTTGGTCAACGCAATTTCAACGCAACAGCGAAAAAGTTAAAAAGCAATTCAACTATAAACCGAATGCTTTCAGACTTGCATCAAAAGTCATGCAACATATGTAAGACATCTGAAATAAGTTGCATTATGCAAACGTACTTATTATAGCATTAAAATAAAGAAGAACAAAAAGACAATATTAAGAATAGCGTACTGCACTACAAATAATTAAATTCACAAAACAAACAAACTGATGCAACAAGTCGCTGATGAAAATTGCGGAAAGCCGCATTGAACAGGTTGAGAACGTGTCGAGAACTTGTTGCGTCGCTAAATCTGAAGGTTCCGGTATAAATAAACAGGCTAGCAACTTAAGTTGGAATTGCGTTGACCAAGAGTGGAAAAGGCCTAAAACTCAATGCGCTGATTACCGTTTAGTTAATCGCAGCAATCGAAGAGTTTCCAACAACGACATAGCACAATTGAGTTAGCGCATTTTGCTGATATTGTAAACTGTGCTTGAGTTAGAGTGTCAGCGCAGCAATTCTTATTGCGCTATTCCTGTCGATTTTTCTATTTCAAATTATTTCTTTGTGCTTGTTTCTTGCGATAAAATTTAAGTGGTTCATTCAACACCTTTGTTACTTTAAGTGGTTCATTCAACATTAAGTAGTAACTGAAGCTATGTTGCAGAATATGACAAGAATATATTTAAAGGACTGTGCATTAGCTATCTTACATATTCTATTGTGAATGCGTGAAGCTATGATGCAGCAGATTGCGATAATCGATCAAAAGGATTGTGCATTAGCTATCCAAACAACAAAAGTAGCAAGGTTTCATTGAACTGGGTAAAAATTATCACTAAATGCCAATTGCTTTAGGTGCAGATTTTAATCGCGATTTAAGACATGAATGTTCACAGGCACTTAAACAATTCCTTTTTGATAAATTAATTTACAAATAATAAGCGATTCAAATATTTGTACAATACGATTACGGGCAACTAGTGATGCAGTATTTGCTAGATATATTGAAGATATAATATCTATAACATGCTGATATTTCAGTTATCATAAACACATAATTTCATTAATAAAATTTCATAATACTAATTGAACACATTTACAAAAATAATTCAAACCCAGCGGGAAAAAAGCACTCCGAAAGGCCTTTTTGAGTGCTTACAAGTAAAAATTATTTTATTATTGTATTATAAAAAAAAAATAAATTATTTCGTGTTCTCTCGTGTGTCCAACGACACATATTTTTTTTCAATTTTGCTGATTTCTTTTTTTAAATATTGGGGGTTGGAATTAGTTTTAAAGGTTTTCTAAGAGATGGCGTAACTATCAATAGATCGCATCGGGCACACCTGTGACTATATTCATTTCAAAGCACATTGTCTAAGCTTCATTTTTCAATATGTGTCATTCCACTGAAGTGTAAACAACATATATTTTTTTCTCTGTGAACATGTCGACTTTCGTTCCAACAAAACGCTATTTGCGGGAAGGTTTACTTTTGTGCTTCCATTTGAAGAAAAAAGCGGTTGAAGCACAACGCACGCTTACTGAGGCTTACGGGGACTATGCTCCATCGATTTCTACTTGTGAGTACTGGTTCCGTCGGTTTAAAAGTAGTGATTTTGATACGGAAGACAAAGAGCGTCCGGGCCAGCCGAAAAAGTTTGAAGATGAGGAATTGGAGGCTTTGCTCGATGAAGACCCGTGTCAAACCCTTCAAGAATTGTCAGAATCATTGGGAGTCGACTTATCAACGGTCGGCAAACGCTTGATGGCCATGGGAATGATTCAAAAGCAAGGAAATTGGGTGCCGTACCAGTTGAAGCCGAGAGACGTTGAACGGCGATTTTGCATGGGCGAACAACTGCTTCAACGGCATAAAAGGAAGAGTTTTTTGCATCGTATTGTCACTGGCGATGAAAAGTGGATCCATTACGATAATCCTAAGCGAAAAAATCGTGGGGACCACCCGGCCATGCATCAACATCGAGGGCCAAGCCGAATATTCATGGCGCCAAGCTTATGCTGTGTATTTGGTGGGATCAGAAGGGTGTCGTGTACTATGAGCTGCTAAAACCTAACGAAATCATCACTGGGGAACGCTACCAACAACAATTGATGCAATTGAGCCGAGCATTAAAGGTTAAACGGCCGGAATATGCCAAAAGACACGACAAAGTGGTTTTTCAACATGACAACGCACGGCCACATGTTGCAAGAACCGTCAAGGAAACGTTGGAGGCGCTGAATTGGGATGTGCTACCCCACCCGCCTTATAGCCCAACATAGCCCCTTCCGACTACCACCTATTCAGATCGATGACGCATGGCTTGGCTGAGCAGCGCTTCACTTTTTACGAGGATACCAAAAAATGGGTCGATTCGTGGATTGCCTCAAAAGACGAATCGTTCTTCCGGCGCGGAATCCATATGCTGCCAGAAAGATGGGAAAATGTTGTAGCTAACGATGGACAATACTTTGAATAATATACATTGTACCGTTGTTTCTAAATAAATGCTAAAAAACCGAAAAAAAAACCTTTAAAATTAATTCCAACCCCCATAAATTCAGAATTTTTTTTGAGTGATCAAATTTTTTTATAAATTTTTTAAAGGTATATAGAAGACATGAGTCGATGAAGGTGATATGTCGAATTTTCGCATTTTCGCTGTTCTATGCATAGAGGAAGATGTAATGTACATACAAACAATTTTAAACGTTACAACAACTATGTTTGTGGCTTTTTTAGAAAATAACTTCTTCACATAGTTTGATTTAGTATAGATTTCAGTACAAAGTCGAAACTTTGAACTCAATTTTTAAAATATTGCGACATATCACCTTCATCCACTCATATATTTAAATTTGTTATTTTAAAAATAAACGCCCTTTTTGCATAAAACACCTTTCATCGCTCCCATTTTGATAAAATGTGATATGCATGCAGATCTTTGACAAAGCAACAACTTTTTCAAGTCAATTGTAAAATTCGAGTTATAATCGATATGGGTGCTGTTTGATATGTCAAACCTCAAATTATGACTCAGTGAAGTTAGATATCATGACTAGTTTCCGACGGAATATTCAACCGAAAACGAAACCGAAACCGAAACTGGTTATTAATATGAAAATTGAAGTTTTTACACATAATTATTTTTTATTAAAAGGAAACAAAAGTACTTTCATACACATAAGAAACAAATTTAATATAAAAAAGTATTATTTGAATATTGAAATTTATGATAGTTAATTGAAGTTTACTATAATAACAAATGAGATAATTTTTTTATTTTATTTTTTATTACACACTTCCGTACATACTCAAAATAGTATGTACCTACAATGTACACTTTTATAGAACTACAAAACAAAGTATTTTTTTTTTAAAGGTTTAGTATGATAAAAATATAAATATTTTGTTTTTTTTTCCTTTTTTTCACACACACAGAATTCGTTCGGAAGTTTAATTATCAATTTTTGGCTTCAGTACTTTTAAAACTTTAGAGATGATAAAATCGAAAATGATGGTATCGAACGCATAAAATTAACCAAAATGCTTTGCGTTAACACGATAAGTAAAATTCGAATATATAATTTTTGTTTTCTACAATGCGTTGTAAATATTTTTTGTAAACCAAACTTATATATTTGAATTCAGTGACTAATGCAAGAAATTTTACCAAAAGTTTCGGCTAGTTTCGGCTATTCGGCCTCAATATGGACAAAAAGGCCGAAAACGAATATTCGGTCGGACACTAATCATGACAGTATTTAATTTATTACATCGTATTTTTTTATTGAACATTTTAAGCCGTGGTATTAAACACTTATTTGTAGTTACGGATATTTGTTACAATTTTTTGTTTATTCTACACCTAAATTGATTGCTTTATTAATAAATTGCCTTACTGGTCTAGGTTAAGAACTGCGGGTCCTGAAAGACCCAATCGAAGACTATAACTTCAGCGGACAATACCAATATTGATGCGTACGATTGATCCTACGCATTTGATAACTGAACAAAACAACTATGTTTAATATTTTTTTAAAAAATAGTAGTTTTGACAATTTTTTGAGTGCTTGATTAAGAAAGAATTTTTTTAACTAATAAAAGATTAAAAAACTATCATAGGATTTGTGAAAAAAATATTTAGCTTGAAAAAACACTTAAGGTCTTCAAACAACTTACCTACATTTCCAATTTTCTTACTCACGTTTTTTATTTTATATTTTTTTTAAATTTTTAAGTTTTTAAGTTTTTTATTTTTTTATTTTTTAAAATTTTTCTTATTTATTATACAAAAGGAGTGACTAAGTTAATATACCCCTTACGCACTTCGTAAAGAAATTCAATATATAAGTTTAATAATCAGAAATACAGATCAAGCTCCTCTTTTTTGTTAAACTACTTCCACTTCCCATACAAAGGGACTTTATCAGAACGATAAAATATCCTTAAATTCCACAAAATTGAGTAAAATGGCTTAAAATTTCGGAAATGAGTTTGAATCTTTATTATGCACTCGATGCTTGGAAATTGATAAAAAAACCTGAAAATTCCACCCACCTCCCATACAAAGTGACGTCATCAGATTAGTTAAATCTTTATAAATTCCAAGAAACATTAATGTTTAAACTTGATATTGTTTGCACATAAGCTTTTATCAATAAAAAGGGCTCTACATTTCAAAAGTGAAATATTGGATAACAATCACACCCTATAAAAATGAAGTGGGTGTATTTTATCTTCGATTCAGTCGAAGATAGTTCCATAATTTTCCATAATTTAATAGCATACGCCCAGAGAGAGACGTGGCCGGTATGAAAATATATATTTTATTCACCAGCATCAACTCCTGAGCAGATTGATCCTCAGGATCTACGAAAAAATCTTCTTTGTTGTTTACAAAAACGAGCGCTAAATAATAAACCACTAAACATAATAACATGAAATTTGACATAGACAATGCTACCAACTTAAAAAAATTAGGGCATATCTAAAAACCGTGCTATTTTTAAGGCGACCAGTCCCGCTTACATTTTAACACAGTAGTATAGTCTTTAATGGGGTTTTTCAAGTCCCACAGCTCTTGACCCAGACCATTCAGGTTATAAGTTAATAATCCAATTTTGTTTAGAGAATCATGAAGTTTAGAAAGTAAAAAAAAATTCCGTTAATACAACCAAGTTTAATGAGAAATGCACGATATAAAATGTTTAAAACAGTTTTGACATTAAACTGAAACTAAACAGAGCTTAAACTCTGATGGTTTACAATTGTTAGGGCTTCTATGTTTTTTTTTCTGAAGGAGAGCATTTCTTAGAAAACCTCTTTGATGGTTTTCTGGATTTTCGATTAAAAACAATTGCTTAATAAGATTAACCTATCTTAAATTGTCAAAAATAACATTTTATTAGAGGAGATATAAGTTTGCAGCATTTAGTAAAAATAATACTCATACTTCAATCCCAAATTGGTTTTTAGTCAAAACATGCGTGTAATAAACTTTTTACTTGGAATTGTCTGACGGAATTCTATGCTTATATTGGGTATTTCAAGCCCCATAGCTCTTACCCAGTCCAGCTAATTCATAAGTTGGTAAGACAACGTTGCTTTAGAAAGCTTGTAGATAACAAAAATATAAACAAATCTCCGTAACTAAAATAGAGTTGTCATTTTGACGCACTGTGTAATCACTCAGAAGGCAGATAAAAAACACACAATTATAAGATAAGAAAACAAAAGTGCCTACATACTATTGAACGTATATTTGAATGGGTACGTGTTTGATACACATTTAACGTCAAAATAAATAACTCTACTTCCACCTACTCACAATCTCTATGTTTATCAATTTATCAATGGTTAATGGTTGTCCCTGAAACTCTCGCTAAAAAAAAAAACTAAAATTAAGTACACATGTTAAATCAATAATATTTACACCACATTCAGGTTTTGCAATATTTCAATATTTTAGTTACAATAAAATTAAAGCAAAACTGTTTATATGGCAAAATATTGAAATTAAAAATATAAAAAAAATTGCATTAACTGAATTACAAAGCAAATTTTCTCTCGTACAAAGTTCAAGTTGATTATAAGGTGAAGTAAAGTCAAGTTGAAATTATCGGAACGTCACACTATTGGCGACTGACCTTGTATTGAAAGCGAAAAACAAAACGAAAAACTTTTAAATTGGCAAAATATTTTGGCTTTTACGAAAATTAAGTGCTGTTTCACGTTTTTTTTCTGACCCATTTATTTTCACGCCTACGTTTACAAAAAATTAAGATACTAAAATAATATCGCATGAATAGAAGAAATTAATGAATGAAGATTTTTTTTTTTTTGGTTTTTTGGTAACACAATGAAAATTGTTGTAATAACTAAAAATAGAGGCTCAACAAGTGGAACAAGTCGTCATTTTATCTCTGCAAACAGAGTATTTTATTTATAAATTTGATTAAATATGAGACCCGCCCATTCGCCTGTTGTTTTTTTTTATGCATGCAATGCGATTTGAGCGTCACCAGATAAATGTATTGTGGCGTGACTTTCTTAACTCCGAACGAAATTTCAATAATTAAAGCAACAACAACATTGAATGATGATATGCCGTTTATCTCAGTTTGGACAAATACAATGCAAGCAAAGTTATCTTCGCCCATGTTCTTTGAACAAATGCCGAATGGCTATCAAAGCAATAAAATAATTATTTTATTTATAATTAAATGCACAAATTGTTCTAATTTGAGTACTTTATCAGTACAGATGATTAATCCTTAAATATGTCGAGTAATCTCGTTTCAAAGTTTTCAATCGCCATATAAGTTATATGAAAGGGTATTTTGTTTTTTTGTCATAACTTTGGCTAGGATCATGCTAGAAGCTTCAGATTGTGTGTGTATATAAAGCTATATCCTTGGAACACATCTACACCAAAAACTCAGTTCTGCCTTAAGTTGGCTTAAGCGCTTAGTGCTTTTGACCACAGATATGTATGTATTAAATTTAGAGATCATTTTAAATAAATATCGTTTAAGAAGACAGTCGAAAAACACTTCTGTTTAAAATTTATAGTGAACAATTTATTATGTACAGGGTGTCCGGTGTAAGTAATATTGACGGAGGTGAAACAGGAGGTTAATTTAAGCAAAAAATCGTATTTAAAGAGTTGCGGTTTTAGGAGTTACGGGGTTAATTAGTATTTCATCACTTTGATTCACACCAGTGATCTGCAAGCGATGGCATTTTCGCTACTTGCAATCTACCCTCAACAAATACAGTGACAGTCTGACCGCACTACGCAAGCGCTGCGATTGTTGTGTCGAACATACTTGCAACATTGAAGCCAACTGTGTATGAGCGTGCCGTAAGACCACAATAATGCATGTTCGAGTTGTTGGCTTGATAACCAGCGCAGGGTCTTTTCAACTTCTGGTATGCAATGGTAAGTATGGTCATTTACAAGCAACAAAACAAAGACATAAAGCGTAACTCCTGCAAAAAAAAACCAGCGCTTATTTTGTTCTCCGAACACAAAGTATTTGCAGTAACATTGCAGTAACATTGCAGTTACTTTGCGTGACTTTTGAGAGCTTGTAGCTCATAAGCTAATGGTTCATTTGAGCTGATTTCTTTTTTAAAATAAATTCTAAAGTTTAATTGAGTGAGCAATAAAATTTGTTTAATAAATTTTTAAAGATATTTATTAAATTTAGTTTTTAAGAAATTATATCAGACGCCATTTTACTATAAAACACCTTTAATCACTGATTTTGATAAGATTTTGTATGCATGCAGATCTTTAATAAAGCTACAACTTTTGTTCAATTGTTCAAAATTTTGAAATAATAGGGTCGCCACCTAATAATATGTCTTTTCAAGAGTTTAAAACTGATAAATGACGTTTAAAACTCTTGAAAAGATATATTATTAGGTGGCAACCCTATTATTTCAAAATTTTATAATTTTGAAATTCTGACACTGGATTCGGATTAAGCGACCCATTTTTGGTGTACGATTTTTTTTTTGCCAGCCCCGAATTCATAAAACTACAAAAAATTAAGGTGGCAACCCTATCCACCATCTTGAATTTTAAAATTCTAACTTTAGATTCGAAATTAGCGACCAATTAACACTGATACATGACGTTTAAAACTCTTGAAAAGACATATTATTAGGTGGCAACCCTATTATTTCAAAACTTTATAATTTTGAAATTCTGACAATGGATTCGGATTAAGCGACCCATTTTTGGTGTACGATTTTTTTTTTGCCAGCCTCGAATTCATAAAACTACAAAAAATTAAGGTGGCAACCCTATCCACCATCTTGAATTTTAAAATTCTAACTTTAGATTCGAAATCAGCGACCCCTTAACACTGATAAATGACGTTTAAAACTCTTGAAAAGACATATTATTAGGTGGCAACCCTATTATTTCAAAACTTTATAATTTTGAAATTCTGACATGGATTCGGATTAAGCGACCCATTTTTGGTGTACGATTTTTTTTTGCCAGCCCCGAATTCATAAAACTACAAAAAATTAAGGTGGCAACCCTATCCACCATCTTGAATTTTAAAATTCTAACTTCAGATTCGTAATCAGCGACCCCTTAACACTGATAAATGATGTTTAAAACTCTTAAAAATACATATTATTAGGTGGCAGTACTGTGGTAAAAATTTAGGTGGCAACCCTAACCTCCATCTTAAATTTTAAAACTGTGACATTATATTCGAAATCAAATCCGTTGTCAGAATTTCAAAATTACAAGAATTCGCAAAAATGAAAAAAATCTAGGTGGCAACTCTATCCGATATCTTAAATTTTAAAGTTTGACATCATCTTCGAAATAAGTTACCCCTAAAACTTCCTAAAACTATTTACTCTATTCATACTGAAGTAATCTACAAACACTTGAGTAAAAATGCAGTGTACGCGTTGATTTCATCGTTCCTAAGCTTACTTTTGTATCATTGCTTAGCCGAAGTTGAAATCAACTTGCAATGGTACACGAGGCAGTAGCTCAAAATAATGCATAATTATAACGATTTCCGTTCGTGCGCTGTGGTTTATACACATAATTATTTTATGCAAACATCTATACTTTCCACTGAAGTCGAAGCACACATCACACAGTGTTTGACTTTGGTACAATTGGCTAATGCAACATGCTTGATGTTGTAAGTGAGCTCGATGGCGTAGAATATGTTGCATGGTATTAATGATATTGAAGTCATACAAAAACCAAGTATGTACTGAGTGTAAAAGCAGTTGCAGTTCATCGCTGCAGGTCTCTGATTCACACTATTGTTTCTAGCACTAAATTTTAAAATTCTGACTTCAGATTGAAATCAGCGACCCCTTAACAGCGTTAATTTGTGTTTAAAACTCTTAAAAATATATTTTACTAGGTGCCAATACTGTGATAAAAATTTAGATGGCAGCCCTAACCTATATCTTAAATTTTAAAACTGTGACATTAAATTCGAAATCAAATCCGTTGTCAGAATTTACAAATTCCAAAATGTATTTGACAATAAATTTTTTATTTTTCGGCAAACACTACTATAGGTAAAAATGGGTCGCTGATTTGAATTAAGCGACCAGCGCATCAACAAAGAATGAATAAGATTGCTTCTAGCTGATCGACACTGAAGCAAGCACTCGCAGTGCATGCTATGATTTCCCGTTACTTTGCTGTATTGTCGCATTAAGGTCTCTGCCCACTTACGGCACGTAACGAAACGACTGTAAATCGGATTCGAAAAGGCAACGTAATGTTCAATGCACACTTAACGAAACGGCAACAAAAATTTTAATTAAACAAAACAATAAGCGCAGAATTCTCTAGTACACAATTAGCTTAAATAGCTTTGCTATTAGATGACTGTGTAGAAAACTGATAAAATCATAGATTTTAAATTAATTTTATGCTTTAAAAACGACCTATCGATGTCGAATTTTTACTTTGCACAATAAACTGTTGGAATCCATTGTAATTTTTGTAAACAAAGAGACCGACAAGCCGGTCAGAATCCTTTGAAACGATCACCACCGGCTTTTTCGTCGGCGTCAACAGTCGTTGCCGTTTCATCGACGCTTAATGAGCATGTATACATAAGAAAACATGGTAGTTATATTTTGTAGTTTCGTGTCGTTTCGTTACGTGCCGCAAGTGGGCAGAGACCTTTATGTTTCAATATTCTGTTTCACAACATAACATAAGTACTGTTGTTACTGAAGCGAAAATCATTTCAAATTATGAAGTGTTTGTTTCGTTACTGAGCTTCACCATAGAACTTGTGTATTCGATGTTAACACTACTGACTGAAACTCAGTGCACTGAAGGACTATTCAGTAGTGAAGTGGCACAAATAGAATGTTTTGTACAGCTCTTTAGTACTAACCCAAATATTGATAAGAAATTTTTTTAAAATATAACGTTCCTTGAAAATGGCATTTTTTTAAATCATAAAAATCGGTAAAAATTAGGACGAAATCAGCTGATAATAAGATAAACTAAGCACATGCAAAATTTCATTATGATCTGACCCCAAATGCCTGATTCAACGTGTACTTGAAAATAACATTTCTTAAAATTAATTGTATCGCAGTTAACATAATAAGTTAACAATAATTATAAGATAGAAAAGGGCATATTCAAAATTTGGTCCCAACATAATATCTTCTTTTTCCAAAATATCCTTACACATCACGGTGTCTAAGAAAATTTTATATTTTTTAATAAAGTAGTCAATTTCAATAGATTTATAATCGCTGATTCCAAATCTATAAACAATTTTTTTCTATTTTTATTAGATCTTAGGATAATTCTTTTGAATGCATGAAGTACGAATTCTTAAGGCATTCTTAAGTCATGATTAAAAGTTAATGGATTGTAGTAAAATCTTTAAAACAGACTTAGGGCCAATTTTCCATTGCAAGTTTAAATTTTAGTAAAATTAAACTGAGGTTAAATCTCCAAACTTGGACGTTTAAACTAGGTTAATGCAAACAAAAACCACATTATATGATAAATTAAGTCAATTTAACTGCAACGAATGCTAAAATATCTAGCTAAACAGAGTTTAAACGTCCAATTTTGGTGAGTTAACCTCAGTTTTATTTGACTAGAGTTTAAACTCGCACTGAAAAATTGGCCATTAGTTTCTAATCTTATAGTTTAATTTGAAGTCAAAAAATTTAACATTAAAATTTTGCGAGTCTAGCTTTTATGAAAACATATATAAAATGCTAATCTTTACTAATATAAAAAAAATTAAAAGTTTTCTGTTCGTTTCTTTGTCCGTCTTTCACGTTACAACAGAATTTAATGAAATTTAGATTATAGGTTGAAAAGCTTGTAGGCTATTTTGAAATCTTCAAGTCTTGAGATTGCAACAAATGCAACTGCAATTATTTTATGCGCACTTATAGAAAAGTATAGACAGCGTCAATACGAACACTGAGACAAAGAAGAATTATTTTTGCTTTTTTCTTCTATCCTTCGGACGCTTGTACAACGAAGCTTGAGTTCAAAGAGCATTCAAAATCGAACTGGAACCTCTGTATATTATAGTCTTTGTGGCTGGACTCTCAAAATTTGTTTTAAAATTTTTGAAAATTACATAAGAACATACCATTTTAACAATTTGAAGTTTTAGTTTGACAAGTGCTTACTTTATCATTCAACTTGATTGAAGAATTTTACCATGATCCATTATTTTTTAATAATTACTCAAATATGCCTAAAAACGCATATGGGCATTTCCGTAGCTACGCACGTGACAGAAATTATCTTTGTATTTAACGTAGACCCCTGCCGTGTAGGATTCATTCTACGGTGCTTCATCGCATGGGACCAATATTTAGCGTCGGCCAACGCTTCTTCGGAATTCAAAGGATCCGATGGTGTTCACCAGATAGATTCCCCTTATTTCATAGCACAGACCAACAATTAAAAGTTCAATAGAACTATGTACATTACCGTGACACCTTCAATCACTTAAATTGTACATGACTGGGTTATTTAAAATAGCAATGGGTCATATCAGTATAAATACCGATAATTTAACACATATTTTTTGGCACACAACTTCGTCATCACGATCAAAGCATGGGCAATCTTTGTCATGAAAAACTAGGAGGCGATACAAACCTATGGTACTGTCGCATATGTAATCAGGTTTCATCATTGATGAACATTACTCAGATTGTTTAAGTTTCTCCGTCACCTGTCTTCAAATTCCAAAGGTAACAGTATATTGATCCGGAAGTTGCTTACCTTCCTAACATTTACTATTTGAAATTATCGAGAAAACTATCTACCATCACTCTCTTAGTAATTTACGGGAGTTACCAACCCGAGTTAAACATGGTGTAACTCGTACCGACCTTTCTGGTCTCCAACCACAACCAGAACGAATGAACTCCGAAGGACCAGCCCATTACAGTCAATACCTGAGCAAAAGGTTCCACCAGACAAGGCTCTTCAACATACCGCCTACAGACCAAAAGTTCTTAGAACATTTACATTTGACTCTGACACATTCAGTCACTAGAATTGTTCATGACTAGGATTGTAGGATACCATTGGTTTCCTGATAATTTAATACTTCAAGAGAACCACAATCCTATTTCCGCAACTTCGTTAGCTTAATTAAAGATTCTTAAAATCCTCTTTCGGAAACTGGGAACCGTGCCGTAGTATATCATTGGCCTATACTAGCGTCAAGGATAAGTATCTCTCTTACATAGAACCCAAATTCTATAACAAAGGTCTGCAGCCAACGATAGATCAGGTCTCCTCGTCTTGATGGATGACTGCCACCGTACTTCAAGTTATATTGGATTGATCGTTCATCGAAAGCATTACAATTAACTATTTTATGATATCTTAATACCATAACCATGCCTTCTCCAAGATTTGGCACCAACAACCAAGGTTCAAGGTTAACTTTTTTTTACTGAAATCAGATGAATCCATGATACAATTATTTGACAAGGTAGCCGCGTAGTCTGGCTTTTTTCTCACGAGTGGCGATGAGTTGTCAAAATTAGCTGTTTATGCAATTTATCAAAGAAAAGTGAAAAAATAAGCGACGAATTAAGCATAGCTAGTCAACCGCAACAAACTAAAAACATTTCAATCAACTTCGCGAAGAAATTTAATGAATCAAAGATAAGTTAAAAATAACCACATTGCTAGTCAACAGCAGGAAACTACAACATTCTTTAGCTGTTTTTGACAACTACCAATCGCCAAAAAACTGTCACGGCTACCTTGTCAAATAATTATACCATGGATGAATCATTGCCATTCATCATATTTGCTGCCATTTTTTTTTAATTTTAATTGAGAGCAGCTCTCAGTATTCTGAGTAGCTGAGTATTTTCACTAAAACCGCAATAAGCAAAGTATGCAACATGCTACAAACATACTTTGTACCTTAAAATTTACGTATGACTATTTTTTTAAACAACAAAGAAAAACCAAAATAAACATCAAAGTTATATTTTTGTGCACTTTAAAATGGGGAAATGTTAAAAAATCGGTATATTTCAACTCTTTCACAAATGTAGTATTCAGAAAATTTCTACAAAATCGACAGATCATTTGCAAATATGTATAAAATTTGTAATATAAATAAATACTTTTCGAGTTATAGGATCATGACTGAGGACATATTCTCATTAAAACTGAAAATTTTTTTAAAAAAAATCCGAACCAAACTGGAAAAGTTTTAATGATTTTTTATTATCTAGAAACAATACTCAATCGAGCAAGCAATGTCGTTTTCGCCGCGCAAAAATTGTGTTCCAAACTGTTCACTAGTGTTATCATCGCTTCAATATTTATCAATTCCATTCATTAGAAGGTTTTTAAAAAATCGTTTAAAAAATGTCCTGTTTTTGGCTTAAGCCCGGAAACCGGAGCAGGAAGATGAAGTCTTATCCATTCAAAATTTTGTATTGTTAATGTACGATACCATATCTATCAAACCCCCCCCCCCCCGAGCCTGTTCGATACAAGGGTACTTTTTTCTCATATATAATCGCTCCGGCGTAATATATATGTATATCTATATAAATAAAAATCAAATGTCGTTCGTTGGTAATTGCATCAGTTGAGAACGGCTGAACCGATTTGGATAATTTTTTTTTAAATGTTCGTAATAGTCCAACTTAGGTTTTTACGGAAAGAAAAATTGACCACGCCCACTTTGCGCCCACTTTTTTTGATTTATCTAAAATCGGAAAACGGCTGGACCGATTTGGATATTTTTTTTAATGTTCATAGTAATCCAATTTAAGTTTTGTCGGAAAGAAAAATTCACCACGCCCACTTTTGCGCCCACTTTTTTCAATTTATCTAAAATCGGAAAACGGCTGGACCGATTTGGATAATTTTTTTTTCAAATGTTCGTAGTAATCCAATTTAAGTTTTGTCGGAAAGAAAAATTGACCACGCCCACTTTTGCGCCCACTTTTTTCAATTTATCTAAAATCGGAAAACGGCTGGACCGATTTGGATAATTTTTTTTTTCAAATGTTCGTAGTAATCCAATTTAAGTGTTTATTGAAAGAAAAATTGACCACGCCCACTTTTGCGCCCACTGTTTTAATATCTATATATATAAAATTAAGTGGCAAAACTTCCTGTTCGCATACTCCTCCTAGACGGCTTGCCCGATTTCAATGAAATTTTCAGGGGTGATTGGGGTCTGTGTGGAGGGTGCACATAAGAAATTGCATGTGTGTATATTTGCAGGTTTTGTACCACACCCCCTTTTGTCGCCCACAAATCAATAAAAATGCTGTATTTAAGACGGTTTTGGTCGTATGAAATTAAAATTTGGTAAATAAGTTCGTATGATAACTATAATTAACTTTGAAAAAATGGGCGTGGTCACAATTCATCTACGCCTACTTTAAAGAAAATATCAAAATACTTCGAAACCATTGGTCCGATTGAGCTCAAATTTTGTAAGTACGCTTTGCTTTGAGTACGAAATGGTTTAAGGGGCAATGCCACACCCCCTTTTACCTCCCACATATAAATAAAAAATTGTTGTTATCGAATAGCTTTAGTTAGAGTTATGGGTCGCACAGCTTAGAAATTCGGTATTCGACCACAATTTAGACGTACCGTTTCTGTGATGAAATTTTATGGGAGTGGACAAGGGGGAGGGGCACCTCCGATACAACCCAAATTTGTGATATCGAATAGCTTTGAAGTTATAGGAATTCATCTTTGGAATTCAGTTTTTGACCTCAATTTACACATGCAGTTTCAATGGTTTTATTTTATGGGCGTTGGACAGGGAGGCGTGACATCTCCCTTACAACCCAAATTTGCGATATCGTATTGCTTTGAAGTTATAGGTTGACAGCGTAAGAATTCGGTATTCGACCTAAATTTATACATGCATTTTCAATACTTACATTTTGTCGTCGTAGGGCAAAGGGGAGTGGCACTTCCCATACAACCCAACTTTGTGCTATCAAATAGTTTTAGAGTTATAAGTCGTACAACGCCGAAATTCAGTATTCGACCTCAATATACACATGCAGTTTCATTGATTCAATCTATGTTCATTGGTAAGAGGGGCGTGGCACCTCCCATTTAACGTAAATTTGCGATATTGAATATCAGCGTCAGAATTCAGTATTCGGCCCCAATTTATACATGCAGTTTCATTAATTACATTTTATGGGCGTACGACAAGGGGGCGTGAAACCTCCTATTTAACCCAAATTAGAGATATCAAATAGCATTGGGGTTATAGGTCTCACAGCTTTGGAATTCAGTATTGGACCTCAATGTACACATGCAGTTTCATTGATTACATTTTATGAGCGTTGATCAAGGGGGAGTGGCACCTCCCATACAACGAAAATTTGTGATATCGAATAGCTTTGTAGTTCAAGGTCGCACAGCGTCAGAACTCCGTATTCGACCAAAATTTACGCTTGCAGATTTACTGATAAAATTTTTTAGAGTTTGTCGGGGGGGCGTGACACCTCCAATTTAACCCAAATTTGCGATATCGAATAGATTTGGAGTTATAGGTAACTCAGCCTCAAAATTCAGTATTTGACCTCAATTTAGACATGCTGTTTAACTGATAACATTTTATGGACGTTTGAATAGGGAGAGTGGCAGCAACGCGCCGGGTTTCAGCTAGTTTTTAATATATTTTTTTAATAATTTTTTTATACACTAGCCACTGACTCCATTACACATTGAATTAAGAAATTAGTCTATTATTTTACTTTTATTTTTTCACAAATTTTCATTTCGTTGTTTTGGCCTTCCTAAAAACTTACTTGATCTAAGGCTCGCAATTAAATTCATGAGGTAATTTAAAAGATCACAAATTAATTTTCATTGTTCCTATTTATAATTAATTATCTGTTATAGACATTTTGCCATAACTATTGCGCACGATAATATTTCTAATCTTTCTTTAGAAAGATTGTCTGTAAATGTTATTGTTATTTAAATTGTATTCTTTGTAGTTGTTTTCCCTGTATTATTTGCTATATTGAATGAACCTTTGTACAGAATCACATGATTTTTTTTCTTCGCTTCTTTTTCATTACTTAATTATTATAATAATATAAAGCTTGTGTTGATATATGTATAAAACAATTAAATTTCAATTGTTTATATATAAGTGATGTTAACACTGCAGTTGTTCATTGCAAGATAATGTCAACAACTTAACTAATAAGATACATATAATGTGACGTAAGGTGCTCAGATTTAAAAGTTAAAAAAATAAATTTAAATTAAATTTGGCACTGAATCAGCGTTACTCAAAAAAACAAAGAGCCAATTTTAAAATCAAATACTTTTTAGTCAAAATGTGCTCAAGTAGTAAATCTAAAACGGAAGATTGTGGGTTGCATTTTTATGAGAGAAATCAAACAAGACAGGTTTTGAACAACTTTTGCAAATACATTAATGCAATTTGAAATAAAATAAAAGTCATCATGCTTTTTTTTAATAAATTTATATACTTTTCATTTGTTGCTTAAAATATTTTTTTATGAGTTTTGGGTTTGTTTGGTGATTCATTTCGAATGAGTTGTTATGTTAATTTTGAACTTTTGAAAATGCACTGAACAAAATGACTGAATTGCAAAACCTTTATAAGAATAATGAATTTACTTAAAGTAATTGTCATGTGACACCTTCTTCAAATTGAGTTTAACTCATATTTTGAAAACCAACCCCAAAATACTAATACAAAATACAAATTTTGCACTAAAAATTCAGCACCGCGTCGGAAACTTTATTTGAATAACAAGTGAATCACTGAAAATATATAGATATATAAATAAAATAGATACAAAATAAAATCTAACAAACGTAAGATTAAAAACCATTTAAGCAATACAAAAAATGTTTATAAAAGAAGCAATAACATCATGCGATATAACCCAATTAATAGCTGTGTCATCTATTTCATTACTCTCTCTTATGTTTTTTCTGTTGCTGTACTGAACCCTACAAAACTTTATTATTGTTGTTGTTTTTGTGCAAATGTTAATCAACATTTTAGTTTTAATTTTATTTTTTGCTTTTGGCAAACAATGTGTGAAACAATTATTGCAAACAAAAATAAACTAATGTCCAAAACAGAAGATATCAGAAATGATCGTTCCCGATTGCGCTAATTTGAATTCGGTTTCTTTTTATATCGACTTTTATTTTTAAAGTTTTATTATAATTAATTGTGACCCATGGTATGATGATTTGTACAAGATTATTAGTTTAGAGGTTAAGATCAAGTCAGTTGTGAAAGAAAGCAACAACATCAACTCTGTATATAAAGTCAATCACACAGCAGAGTATATTTTTTTAAATTAGGCCTATTTTCAATATCATGCACTTTCTTCTTATAATTAAAGGTCAACTAAAATTTGAGTTAAAAAAATATTCTAGTTCACTTAAATGGAAAAATAAAATCCTAATAAAATCCTTTCGTGGAGGATACTACTATAACGCAAAGAATATTTTAAGCCGAGTTTCTCAAACCCTTTTTTTATGGAAACTGACCCGGCCTAATATAAATTAGTGAAGAGTTTTACTTTAATTAAAGAAATAAACATATGTATGTTTCTGAAATTGATAAGTCATTTTTTCACTTAGTAATTTCAAGAGTGACCGATTGGCACTGTAAAAATCGTCATATTGTTAGTAAATAAACTCGTTTTCTAGTTGCTTTTCGGCCCGGTTAATGTAGGTCAGTGCAATAAAATTCATGAACATAATTAGTTTTAGATACGACTTTCAATATGAATATGAGTTGAAAATATGAGATACAAACTCTTCAAACAAGGCCAAAAAGCATTGAGCTCTGATTAGCTTGGATGATAAAAACTAATTAAAGAAAATATCACATTAAATATGCCGAAATCTCTTAAGACCATATTCTAGTGTAGAGGCCAAATTTCGGGCCTCTTTTAACGGTCGATAAAAAAGAATCAATTAATATTTTTAGCATTCGTTTTTTTTATTATGTTTTATTAATATTTCAATAATAAAAAAAATTAAGAATTGAAAAAATGACAGGCTGGTAGAGTGGAGGTGCTAAAAAAAATGGTGCCTCCATATTGACACGATTTCAACCCTTATAGTCATCTGAAAATAAAAAAATAAAGGATCGCTAGGGATATAGCGACAAGCCCATTTTTCGCGAAAAGGCAACTAATTGAAAAAAAAAATAATTTTTTGGCCTTTTTTCAAAGTTATGAATTTTTAAAAAATGTTACAAACAAAATATTAGAAGGAAAGCTATAGATATATAGAAGGCTATAGATCAGAGAACTGCACAAGCCTACTTGAAACTCTATTTCAAGTACTTGATTAAAATACAAGTTCAAGCTAGCTTGAGCTTGATAATTTTGAATCAAGTATAGCTTGTAATTGAATATAAATTAGCCCACAACAGCTTGCGACTTTCAAGTATGCTAGCTTACAAGCGAGGGCACGAAGTTTCAAGTAAAGGAAAGCTTGATGCCTTTGGCAAAAAGCTTGAAGAGCTTAAAATTGAAGGCAAGTATCCAATTAAAGCAAGTATTCAAAAAATTCAATGAGCTTGTTTAGAGAGAGCTTAAGCGTAATAGGACTTTTAAGGATTCTGTGGACTCCGTGGTTGGAAGTTTTAGGGGTAACTTATTTCGAAGATGATGTCAAACTTTAAAATTTAAGATGGCGGATAGAGTTGCCACCTAGATTTTGTTTATTTTTGCGAATTATTGTAATTTTTAAATTCTGACAACGGATTTGTCACAGTTTTAAAATTTAAGATGGACGTCAGGGTTGCCACCTAAATTTTTACCACAGTATTGCCACCTAATAATATGTATTTTTAAGAGTTTTAAACAGCATTTATCAGTGTTAAGGGGTCGCTGATTTCGAATCTAAAGTCAGAATTTTAAAATTCAAGATGGTGGATAGGTTTGCCACCTTAATTTTTTGTAGTTTTATGAATTCGGGGCTGGCAAAAAAAAATACTGCACCAAAAATGGGTCGCTGAATCCGAATCCGTTGTCAGAATTTTCAAATTATAAAATTTTGAAATAATAGGGTTGCCACCTAATATTATGTCTTTCCATGAGTTTTAAACGTCATTTATCAGTGTTAAGGGATCGCTGATTTCGAATCTAAAGTCAGCATTTTAAAATTCAAGATGGTGGATAGGGTTGCCACCTTGTTTTTTTGTAGTTTCATGAATTCGGGGCTGGCAAAAAAAAAATCCTTCACCAAAAATGGGTCGCTGAATCCGAATCCGTTGTCAGAATTTCCAAATTATTAAATTTTGAAATAGGGTTGCCACCTAATATTATGGCAATAACAACAGAAAAAAAGTTACACGAACTCCGCATAATATATGAAACGAACAACGAAACAAACGATCGTCAGTCGCTTCCGACGGCAGTGCAGTCGCATAGAGTCGAAACAGGAGTTGAAAAGAAAAAACTTGACTTTTTCCACCAACTCATGTGGAGTAGAAACAAAATAGAATCACGTCAGACATATGATTCGTTTTTCAGAAGCCAGTCGCGAATTGTAAGAGAAAAAAATAAATCAAGTTCCTGCATATCAACTCAAAGCTTGATATTTTTTCAAGAAGCTTGATTTTCAAGTTACTTGTTGCAGATCTCTGCTATAGATATATAGAAGGCTATAGATATATAGAAGGGTATAGATACACTAAAAAAGCCCACACACAATTTTAAGTTAATCGGTCAACTAGAACTTGAGATATCATGTCAACCGTGTTGGAAAACCGTGTTACAAGAAAAACGCGTTTAAAGTTTTTAAGTTAAGTTTTTAATATTACAAAAAATATTAGAAACAATTAATTTCTTTTTTTAAAACAAAACATTTTCATATTACAAAACATATTAGAAAACTTTTTAACACTTACCGTGCCACGTCGCACGGAATTTATTTGAATTTAAGCGGTGTGTTGGAGAGTTTCATTATTTATGCAATAGTTTAAAAATATACATTTTGGGATTGATCAAACTTTCCATTAATTGAAATTATTCAATTTAGGTTTTTCATTTATTTAGCACAAGTTTTATCTGATTTAGCATTAAATTACTCAACAAAAGATACTACAAAATAAAGGAAATTCCGTGGGATATGAATTTGCACAACAAACACATCACGCCATTTATTAAAAACAACAACAACTACAGCCATAAACAGCTACGACAATATAAGAAAAAGTCTCGTGACACAAATTTAGCGCAATTTTGAAGATAGCAAAATATTTCACTGACAGAGAAACTAAAATGAAAACAAGTAGTTGAAATCGTATAAAATTATATACTTATATCAAGATTCAGAAAAATTTAAAATGTATACTATTTAAAAAGGAGGCTGGAGGTAAATTCGACTTTAGTTTTTTTAAAGACGTCATCATCGTCGCTTTAAAAAAAACTTATTTTACTTTCAGTGATTAGAAACAGTAAATGACGCACAGTACCGCAGAGCATCCTAAGAGAATAATCAAAATATTTACGTATGTTGCTGTCTTATATTAACATAGATTAGAAGTATAAATGTGTGTCTGTGAGTGTAAATTGTAGTCATTTTATGTTTTGTAAAAAACACTAAAGTTGGCATGAATCACAGAGAACCAGTTAGAGAGCAAATTGTTTTGTTTTTACTAAAGTGTGGCGTGATTTTCAAATAACAAATGAAAACTAATACATTATACAAAAACTATTTTTTTAATCAAATAAAGGTATTTGCATTTCCTTAGGTATCGTTTATATTTTTAAAGTGATGATGTAGTATTAACACATGAGCAGAGTTAAGCAATAGAGCAAAATTATTACAAGCAAAAAATAGTAATAGCACTATATGTAAAAAATAGACTTTTTTTAATTTAAGCATATCGTCTTCTGAATCTTTTTCGCAGACAATCATATACTGTTGTAAGTTTACTAACGTAAGCCAGCGACGTTTTTCATTGAAAATAGATCTTCAACGCAGGATGTAAGCGGGCAATATTTAACTTTCGACCAGTGTACTCACAAAGAAATTCTTTATTAGCGAATCGAGATTTGCTTCACTATGTTTGTCTTTAGAAGTTTCTGCAAGTGATTTTATTTTTAAAATCTTGTCACCAAGCAGCTCTAAACCCAGTGCCCCAGCATATCGTTAAAGGTGTTGGTGGGAGTGGCCGATAAGTCGAATTTAATTTCTTTCGACGAGATGATAGTTCCTAGATAAAGTTATTTCAAGCTGCTTTTCCGAATTTTTCTTATGCTTTGCTGTTAAAAAATGCTGATTGACATAGCAAATTTTGCTTGCGTTTACTTCCGCATTACAACTTTTTCTATATGATGGTGACATCGCACAGTGCGCTTTTTTCGATTTTAGGATGAAAAAAGTTCTTTTTTTTACATTTCATAAAAAAATATGTTTTGACAGGTAATTAATTCAAAACATGATGAAAATAATATTAAAAACTTCATACTCTGATTAGCTTTTTCTTTTAAATTGTGAAAGTTGAAACTTTTTCAAACAAAAAGTAGCATATTCAAAGGAAGGACAATTTAAAATATTTATAACTTTATGCAAAAGGTATATTTTGATATATATTTTTTTTTTTATTAAATTTAATGGAACGAATCAGTTGGAAACAATGGAATTCTCGGAATGAGCACTTCCCCGCCCTTGAATTTGCCTTTTAATATCGTTGCTGGAATGACATTTTTCTTGAGTTGCTTCGCGACCAGTATGTCATTGCACAGTTTCGGTTAATTGTAGTTCCGAAGAATGATGATAACAGATCCAACATTCAATCGTAAATTATGTGGTGGTAATCCTGGTAAAACTAATTACAATTGTATTATGAAATTCAAATCATCGACATCCTTCTTTTTCGCTGCCAAAATCGCCAATCGTGGTTGAAATAATATTGGGCAATGCAAGGGAAATCTTTTACCAAGCTGTCAAAAAAAAATCCAAATCGGACGATCCCTTCTCGAGTTATGCACGGTCATACGTACGCCACTCTGTTTTATATATAAGATGAATTTTTTAAAGCTGAATTTTTATACTTTCACAATAATACAGTCTATGTCAGCTGTATTGATAACGTCCACGAAGTTTGGAGCGGAATAAAATTACTCGTGGCATAATTATTAATAAACAATTTTGACATGCTGTCAACACTAGCTCCCCCCCTTGACGCTCAGATCTCATATGTATTAGGCGGAAAACTATTACTGTAACGAATTTCAGCCGGAATAAAATTACTTGTTCAAGTGCAACGCTACCTTCCGGGCTATAAGGAACGTCGAAAGCAGTCGTCAATTTTTGACTAAGATGCTGTGAATTATGCAAAGTTACAACGCAACGTGCCTTTACAGATATTTGTGAAAGGCATGGAAGAAAGCTTAGCCAACTACTATATAAAAATTTTCAAACTTACAAAGCACTGAAATATTAATAAAATTAAAATAAGAATGTGCCAAATTTAGTGTTTGTTTTAGTGCCGTTTTTAGAAACGTATTGCTTGATCATTAAAAAGCAGGGACCGTACCGGTTATGGTTTTATCAAATAAAATCAGATGTTAACAGTTATCATTAGACTTTTATTATTTTCGACAAAAATACTAGTTATTTTATGCCTTTTATTTTTTCGGGCAAAAATAACTGTTACTTTTGAATTTTATTTTTTAGATCAAAAATAACAGTTATTATATGCCTTTTATTTTTCGGTCAAAAATATCGGCAATTAGAATTTTTTTAAAGGCCTCTTGAACGACAAAAAAAGTTTAATGCAATTTTTATTCTCTCAGCAGTGCGCACATTTTGAGCTTCAACACTTTTTAGTTTTAATAGTATTTTATATAGGCAAGCTGTCTTTGAAAAAATACAAATGGCCTGATATTTCTGACCGAAAAAATAAAAGGCACAAAATAACTGTTATTTCTGACCTAAAAAATAAAAGGCAAAAGTAACAGTTATTTTTGCCCGAAAAAATAAAAAGCAAAAAATAACAGTTAAATTTAACTTTTATAGTAACAGTCGAAAATTTAAAAGGCGTTTAATATTCTCGAAGCTGCTACCATTACCATTGTAATGGTTTATCTAAAAAAGTCTACCAGCAACTTTTTTGTTATGCCTTTTTCATCTGAAAATTGTAAAATAACAGTTATTTTCGGTCCCTGTTAAAAAGCAATACATATCAGGAATACAAATTCTTTTTAAGCATAAGTATAATTTATGTGGTTAAGTAAAGTCTTAAAGCTTTTCCCAGTATTTAATTATCATAAACACTATTCTTTATTATTTTTTTTAGGTAAGTACAGTGAAACCTCTGCTTCCATATAGGGATGGCCAAAACGGTCGGTGTTTAAGAGTGATTAAAAAAACCCGATGTTTTTTCGGTGTTTTTTAGAAGGTAAAATACCGTAACACCGTTAGAAAATGTCAATAATCTATGAGAATTTATCAATCTGCAACCTTGACAATAAGGCGGCGATGGTAAATACACTTTGCAAAAAATCGAACAAAATAAAAAATTTTTAAACGTAAATGAAGAGTGAGGTGTAGCGATATTTTAAAAAGTGGACTATGGTTTGGCAAAGTGTAACCTCTGCATAAAAAGGTTGAAAATAGAAAGTGCCACTTCAAACTTGCGCCAATATCTACAAAACAGACACTCGGTAAAGATGCAAATAAGGTTTCCTTACAAACCGGTGTTTTTCTTCGGTTTTTAGTTTCGGTGGAAAACCGAAATTTACGAAACCGGTTATCTAAAAAGGAGGTTTTTAAAAAGTGGTCATCTGTATTTCAAGAAGCGGACACCTCCCACAACCGTACAAATTTCCTAGACACAAGCTCTTCGTTACATTTTTAAGCAATCAACTATTAATAAATTTTTTTAAACTGAAGTAAATAAAGGTTTTTTTTTATATTTTTTGATACATACAAGAGACTTTTGTAAATTGCATAATTATTTTTTACAATTTAATTTACGATAATATGTATTTATTTTTATTCGTTTTTTAATAAAAAAATTAGATAAGATTAGGTTAGGTTAGGTTAAGGTGGTGGCAGGTCTTTAGACCAACCCACTTTGACCATATTACTGGTCCGTTGTGATACCACAGCATGGAAGAAGGTGGTAATCAAGTGAAACTTTTGTGTAGGGTGTTCTTAATGTGACAGAAGCTATAGACACATCTCTCCACAAACTTTTCCTACCACCACCACCGAAAAAAATACAACGACCATCAGTGTCCAGTTATGGGAGGTTTCACTGTATTTACTAACTTGAAGTGAATTCTTTAATCTTATATTTTTAAAAAAATTTTTAAATTGTTTCCCATCTCAATCATTTTCTTTTTTATTAACAGCAACTAGGTTAAATTACATAACAAAAACACAACCAGCAATAAAACAGCAATACAATGTTATAACACATCGGTGGAAAAAAGCACTCCAAAAGGCCTTTTCGAGTGCTTACAAGTCAGCTGAAAGCGTGAAAGCGCTGACCCGACTTATGACACACACCATTGTAATTTTACCATTGCATGTCATTGGAAAAAAGCACTCCAATTGAGCTTACTTTGAATGTCTTTAAAAGGCCTCTCTTGGAAGGCATTGGGTCAGCAGTTCGTTTTTGTTTTCAAGCTTTCTGAACTGTTCGCTTGCACAACAACAAAATAAAGTAATAACGTTTTGCTCCTGGAGAAATGAAGTTGGGAATAATATTGAAATATAAAAAAATGTTGTTGGCGTTAAAAAAGTTATTGTTAAAAGTATTTCTATCTTAATTCTACAACAGTTCAGTAAATAATTCAACCTCAAGACGGCCAAGTGTCGCAACTCACTTCCGCTGTACTTAAAATATGAAAATATGTAGTTATTTTATTCATCGCGTGCAGCTACTAGCTCACAACTCACGCCACGTTATTTGAGTTCAACAAATTCATGATATGCAATAATTGTTTGTTTTTCTTTATTTTTTTTTGTTGTTGCTTAGAACAAGTATAACTTGAGCATTGCCAATAATTTCGTCAGCAAAATAAAATTAAATAACCTGAATTGAAATGGCCAAAATGACCGAAATACCAACAAACAGTCAAGGACGTACGTTGCTAGCATATTTTGATTGCGAGTGATATAAAAATCATGCCACATTTTGTTGGCAATATTTACACAGCACATTTTATGAAAACACCAAACAATAAACAAACATATTTCATCATCATAACGGCGAATACTTAAAATAGCTGCTAAAATATTAAAAATAATACTGACTATCAACAATCTTCAATGCTTATCAGCGACGTGCTTTATGTTTGTTTTGCATTCTCCATCTCTTGATACTTGAGTTATTTGTTTTGCTTTATATCTATAGAAATTTAAAGCAAATAGTTTCATTTTTTATGAAACAATTATAGGTAGATGACAAAGATCATGAATCTTTTAATTGAAGCTGAGCTATTGGAATAGCAAAGTAATAACCAACATTTGTAAATGAGATTATTTTCAGTAAAGAGGCGTTTTATAAAAACAAATTTAGTTTGCAACTAATTTTAGATGCTTTAATGGGCTTGTGTCTTATTACCAACTTGCAAACTGAAAGATACTTTTTAAAAGCTTAACACAGTTTTATAAAAAACTCTTACCTGCTATGGTAAATCGATCCATGTAGTTGATGAGGTTGACAAAACAGAGAACAGACACAGTAAACCACTGACTACGCGTTATGCTGGAGACACGACTAAGTCGCGTAGGTGCACTTGCACCACGACAGCCGTCTTGAACACTTTCATTATCGGAGGAAGGCATCAGCTGCTGTGAGGAATAAGTAGAGGGCAGACCGCCCTCAACAGAACTTCGATCGCCATCATCAACGGGTGGTGGCAGAGTTGTTACATTAACGCCGGGATTGGTACTTAGCGCTGGATTGTCCATCGTTGTGGGTATCGGATCGTAGCCTTGATAGGGTGAGCGGCGATTTGCAGTTCCAGTTGTTGGTGTTAATCTTGTGGCAGACATTCACGCGGTAAAATCTTGTTTTCGCTCACAGCCCAAAAAGAAAGCACCGTTCTTTATTTTCTTTTTGTTTTTATTTTAATTTCTTTCTGGCGAAAGTGTAGCAAAAGGAAACTGTCAAATTGACGTCTTTTAAAAGTTCTTGAGCAATTATAAATCTTATTTTCACAAATGCAATTTTCAGTCACTTGATGCTTTTAACATTGTTTTTAAGAAAAAATAATCCTTTTCACTGCTTCCAATGCATTAGTTCTATTTTTCGCACGATTCACGTCGTGTTGGCAAAAATGCAAATGGTATTTAACTTTGCTTTCATTTATCTTGACTTCTGAAATATTTTGATTTCTTTTTCACTGAACCAATGCTCTGTTTTGTTGTTGTACAGCTGCAGCTGTATTTGTGTATTAAATATATTATTAACAAATACTTTTTATTTGAATAAAATACGCTCTTCGTTCGGCACTGTATAAAATTTCAACCAAGAACGCCAACTGCAAAAAATCAACTGATGGTCTTCGTCAAAGTGCCACAATTTAACGAAAGCAAAAAAGCGAAGTTCGACAAAATGATGTCAATAAGAAAATGTCAGAGAACGCTGGCGTTTCTCGCGCCGGCTTGACGCTGTGTTTAGTTTCAAATAAGAGTTGTTTAATGGAATAGTAGGCGTTTTCGTTTATTTGTTGGGAGCATGGAACAATTATTTGACAAGGTAGTAGAGTAGACTGGGTTTTTTTCAAGAGCGGCGATGGGTAGTTATCAAAATCAGCTGTTCATGCAATTAATCAAAGAAATGTGAAATAATAAGCAATGACTTAAACATACAGTGTTGCGCAAAACAATAGCAACAAAATCAGTACGCTGCTACAAAATCGTGAATCTTTTTATATATTAGGTACACACAAAAATGATTACAGGAACCAAAGCATAAATTCATATATCAAATTAAAAACAAATCATATTCAAATTTGGTTTTGTTTTCTTTATTAAATTTAAAATTAATGTGATTTCATTCAGTTTGTCTGAGAGCAAAATAAAAGCAACATAATTAATATTTGGTGTAAGATTCATTTTTCTTGATAACCGCTGCACATCTGAGCGACATCGACTCTATTAAATTAGATATGTTGGTATTAGGTATATGTTCCCAATTAACTTTCAGGGCTTCATACAGTGCAGTCTTATTGGAAAACCTTTGACCAGAAACTTTAACCTTCAAAATCCCAAAAAGATTTTCAATGGGATTCAAGTCATTGTGACTGTGCCGGCCAATCAAGGATTTGAATCCCATTGCCTCTAATGTAATCTTTGATGAGCTTTGAAGTGTGCTTCGGGTCGTTGTCGGGCTGAAACGTTCACTGAAGCGACATATTCCATTCTGAATGTGGTTGCATCTTGCTTTCTAAAATGTCATTATATACAAATCGATCCATAATCTCATCGATTTTTTGAAATGGTTCAACTTCATTATAGGAAAGACAAGTGCAGACCATAATGCCACCGCCTCCGTGCTTAAAATTTATTTTGCAGTTTCGGGCTTCAAGTCGTGTACCTGGGTGGTACCGAACCGTGCACATCCCATCTGAATTAATCAAGTTGAACTTTGATTCATCGCTAAAAAACGGTTTTCGATTTTTGAACGGTCCAATTTAGGTGCTCTTTTGCAAGACTGAGTCTAAAAAACAATAAATTGCAACTTGTTGTTACAATTTCAGACAGAATTGTTTAAATTGTAACACCTCACCTTGTTTTTTAAGCTTAGCTGCAAGCAAAGCTTTCTCTGCCGGTCTGTAACTTCTTTAATCATTCTCAACGGCTCGTCATCAAACAGTGCTGTGATGGATATCTAAATCAAGTGTCCGAACAACTCCTTTGGATGTGGCACATGCATTTCGTTTGAACACACCACAAATGTTCCTGTCATCACGCAGCGATGTCTTCCGCGGCCGCCCCCTTTAATGTACCGTTGTTACGTCTTTTGTGATGGTATATTTCTTTATTAATCTGCAAACTATTGACTGATTAATATCAAACTGTTTCACGTTAGATATTTGTGAATTTTCGTTTTTATATTCGGAAATAATTTGTAATTTAAAAGCTTCACAGTATTTAAAACATGACATTATAAATGGAACAGTCAATGTCACAACTAGAACAAAAACAAAACTAAACTTAAATGTTTATTACTTACAAACAACACGTGCTTTACAATAACGGAACATTTACTGGTAATTCTTGGAACTTCTGTTCTCTTTTTACATTTTTCAAGTTTTGTTGCTCTTGTCTTGCTCTCAGACAAATTGAATGTAGCCACATTAATTTGAAATTTGATTAAAATAAAAACAAATTTGAATTTGGTTTGTTTTATATATGATGTATGAATATATGTTTCGAATCCTATAATCATTTTTGTGTTTCCCCAATATTAATAAAGATACAACACTGTAGCTAGTCAATCGCAGCAAACTAAAATATTCCAATAAACTTCGCGAACAAATTTAATGAATCAAAGAAAAGTTATAAATAAGCACATATCTAGTCAAAAGCAGCAAACTAAAACTTCTTTAGCTGTTTTTGACAACTACCAATCGCCAAAAAACTATCACGGCTACCTTGTCAAGTAATTATACCATGGTTGGAGGGAAAGCAAGAACTGTCTAAAAACATGCTTGTGTTTGCCATTATGTTCGCAGCGTTAGGAGTAAATTAATCGTGTTTTTGTATACACTCATAGCACGACGAAAGCGCTCTCGACGACACTCTACGTGCTTTCGATCAAACGGTCGAGCACGTAGAACGAATATCAGATTAACTGCTGTCAAACATATTCTAGCATAATAAATTGAGCTGCAACGATTCAACGAAAAGTAAAACAGCAATAAAATACTATAAAATATTTCAGAAATGGCTGATTGTAAGAAGTTTTGCATATTTAAGTTAGTAAAATAATGAAATTTGTTAAAATGGCCGACAAAAATACTAAGCTACAGCCTTGCTTACAGTTCTGTTTTGATATTTTATTAATTCAGAGTTTTCCGAGCATACTCAGAGTCAGGGTTGCCACAGCCTAAAATTTTTTTACCAAAATTAGAAAAAAATTCACATTTAAGTCAAAACTTTCACATCCAAAACAAAAATGTATTAAATATGATATATCAAAAATTAATTATTTAACATAAGTTTTAAAATATTTAGCGAACATATAATTTGAAGTAAATATATTTGATAGTTATAAATTCAATTAAATGTATTATTTTATTGTGCATATGTAAATGGTAGCATGGGATCAATATTGTATTCATTTTTTTTGTACAAAATTTATAAAACTCATCAAAAATCATGTAAGTAACTTAGTTAAATTTTTAAAAATAAATAGTTAATAATTCTTACATATACAGTGTGTGGATAAATTGCATTTTTAACTAACTTTAACTAGCATTTATTAGCAAAAGTTATTCCAGTTTAACGAAAATATTTTACATTTTCTGTCGTCAAACAAACAATGCTACCTGTCATTTTTTTGACAAAGTTAATTTTCTTCAAAATGTTTTTTTAATTTTTACAGAATGTTCAAGCTTCAAGCTTAATTTATGTAAAAAATGTATACCAATATCTCTTTCCGATTAAAAGCTATCGCTAAAAATCTATTAGAGCCAGTTATCGCTAAAAATCTATAAATCTAACTGATTTTCTGTTTGCTTAAAATATCAGAAAGGTTTCTCATTAAAATATTTTTATTAATAAGCTGCTTACTGGCTGCAATAAAATCATTGTAAAAACAGTATTTGCATAGGAGTATTAAATAAATTTACCCTTTTCTCGTTCCAAAAAATAGCTTCTCACCTCTTTTATTTTAATTACACAAACTAAAATGTACGAACTTTTAATTTCTGTTTAAAAATCGTATGCAAACTGAACGCTCGCTAAAATAGCATTAATATTATGACGTACATGTGCAGGACAAAAATTTTGTTGTACTCTTTTTCTTGTCATTAGCGCAATCTATGTATTCTATCATTTTTGTATATAACTAGTATTTACACTCTCAAAAATATTCTGTAGTGAAAATAAATAAAATATTTATACAATAAAAATTAAACGGTGCTCGTTGGTAGCTTCATCACTCATGAACGACTCATGAAATGTTTACCACACAAAATGTCGGCTAATGTTTTACAAATGGGCGTGGCCATGCTATTCCTATGCTCACTTTTAATAAATCATTAAGACTCCAAAACTACTGATACCGATTAAGCTGAAATTTCGGAGTACGAGATAGCTAACGGCAAATTTTTTGCCACACCCTTTTTCAACGCCCACAAATAAATTATATATTTCAGACAGTTTTGGTAGTAATAGAGAAAAATGTGGTGATTTAGTTTGTTTTGTTATTTTCAGCAACTGTACTAAAAATGGGTTTCTACGCATCTTTTAACGCCCACAAATCTATGAAAATGCTTTATTCTAAACGGATTGGATCGTATAAGACTAAAATTTTGTAATTTAATTTGTATGGTTGCTTTCGGCAACTGTGTTAAAAATGGGAGTGGTCCCACTATGTTTACACCCCCTTTTCAGTGAAAAAGCGTGGGACGAAGCAAAGTTTGTCAGGTATAAACTAATCTTAGCTGAAATTTTGGCAGTCGATTTGTTTCAGCCCACATCAAAAGCCTGCATGCATGCATAAGGCTTGCTTGAAGTCGGAAACCTTTGCATTGACAGAAGCAAGCAGAAGCTGTTCTTTGATTTACTAAGTTAAAAAAAATTTCTTTATTATTTTAACCATTTCTAGTTCAATTAAAAATTTTTTCATTAACATTTTTTTGATAGTGTGGAATATTTGACATTTTCACATATTCAATGCATGCTTTTCATGTGTTTTAACGCATGCTTTTCATGTGTTTTAAAAATAATTCGGTACTTGTTAGAACTCATACCTAAAACGATTCATTGCTACATCACAAATGGTATCTTTGCATTTTCCTACATTTAAGAATAATGGAAAAACTAAAAATCCTTGCCGAGGTTAAGGAATAACACTAGCCTCGGTAAAAAGCAATTTAAATTGTCTTTCACGGTTATTTCGCCTAATCAAAAATCCACGTATGGTTCCAATCAATTCCTCTAAATAAATCTATACCTTTCCTCTCAGGTCAAAGACAAAACCTTGTTTGTATAAGGCGCATGCTTCTTTGATCCTTTAAAATAAAAAACAAACTGCTTAGTTTTTTACCATTCAACATTTTACAAGACTTAACAAATTTGTTTAGTTTAGGAAGCTAGCAGGGCTTAAATAATGTAGTGAATACCATATATGACCAAGAATGATATAATAATAGATTGCGCAGATCGTAAAAATAATTGTCTACGATCTGCGCATTTCGTCATGATAGCCTTACGATATGAACTTACGATATGAGATTTTTGTCAATTAATACAAACAAATATGAAAATAGTCTATAAGCATTGCAATAAAACTGTTAATATAATCGACTAAACAAATTTTTTCACCGTTTTATATTAGAATATGAATAAAGAATTATGAAAGAGTGCTGCGCATATAATTTCCGTGTTAGCTTTTTAGTTTTTTTTTGTTGGTTTTAAAGCAAATTAGAATGAAACCAACTTGTATTGGCAAAAGATTCAAGAAAAAAAACTTCGTCTAGCCTGACGTCATGATCGTAAAAATATTTTTATCGTAGCTAGAAAAGTCAAAATGAAAAGTAAACAACATGACGGACCTGTGCAATACGTAAACTTTTATCTATTATTCTTGATATATGACTTCTTGTAAGAAACAATTGAATAGCTTGCAAGTTTGAGAATTCCCTATCAGAGTATTTGCTGAGTGGCAGTTTTACTTGATTACTGAACACAGCTACACCCACATCTCATTTAGCTTATAGTGTAGATATAAACCGTCAAGGTGCATGTATCGGATTATAAAAACGCTTTCGCTGACACACAGATGTCGTGAAAATACTTTGCCAAATTATTTATTAAATAGTGGATTAAAAGCAAGAAAAATTAAAAGCAATTAGAAAATATAACCAGTATTTAATTATCTTGGTATTAAAAGATTGATTAGAGCAGCAATTAAGATTTAAATAAAGTCTAATCCAAGTAGATTAGTGTTTTAATTATTTGCAGTGGATGATAGTAAAAAAATAAATTGAAATCTTATTCTTGGAAACGTTGGTCGCACATATTAAGCTCGAAAGTGTAGCGCGCATTGCCCACGATTTTTCGACTGGAAATACACCTATAAATATGGCGTGTGAAGCATGGGAATGGAACAAGGATAAACATGCCAAAAGGTGAGTGTGCTTGTGTTTGTGTCGGGTGTGTGCATTTGCATGCAAAAATGTGCGATTTTGTGTACTGATTCGCTGTTGATTCGTTGCGAAAGACACAATCTGGATACTGCATTAAATTGTCAATTAGGAGTGTCAAAGGTCCTTGCGAAAATAGCAAAAACAACAACAAAACTCATGGTAACTCTACACAAGTAGCTGCTACATTTGCTGCTGGCTACTACACACATGCAAACATGGCTGCACGTGAATACAAATGTGTGCATGTGTTATTTTGTAATTGGGTTCCACGCTGTTTGAACCTGAAGTAAGATGACCTCGAATCCATGCTTTAAAAGTGTTTTTTTGCCACTATTCAAAACCAACATGACCAACATGAACTAAGATGATAACTTAAAATAACACAAAATCAAGAGATATGTTGCAGTCAAGAATAATAAGGTGTTTTTTTACGAGATTAGGCGCGAGTTAAATAAGGATACAGTTGTGTTTGAATAAAAAAAAAAAAATAAAACAAATCAGTACTTCATATTAACAACAAAATAAAACAATATTCGGTTTCAAATATATTTAAAAATCTTTCGAAAAATATAAAAGTTCCAAATAGGGATAAAGGATTGATACCAGGGCATCCAGTTTCGGGACGATTTAACAATCCCGGGATTTCGGGATTGGAAAAACACAATCCCGCAATCCCGTGACTAGACCCGGGATTGACAAACCTTAGAAAATGAATTTTTTGGAAGACATAATATGAAGTTCTCTGTTTTACAACACAAAACAATGCAGAAGATTTAAAAAAAAACTAAAAAACTCGGTTGCGATTAAATGCTTGGATAGTATTTATTGTTTATTTCTGACAAACAAATATGAATTCTTAAACAAAAATGTAATTAAATGAGATCATTCGGAAGACTCATAAATTAAAGTATAATAATTTAAGTAATTCTTAGTACGAATTTTGAGATATTTTGTACAGCTTGTTTAAGGAAGTTTTTTTTTAATTTTCACATTTAAATATTTTGTAATATTTTGTAAGTTTAGTTCAAGAAAGGTTTATTTTTTTTCTGTTACAAAATATTTCTATTTTTCTATTACTAAAATCACATTTCAGTATTTCTAAGGTAGTATCATGTGTTTCTCACATTGTGTTATTTTGAACAGCTATTTTGAGAAAGGTTTTTTAAATAACATTCAGGTTTTTCTTAGGTGGTATCATTGAACTTTTTTGGTGGAATTTTAAGGATTTTTTTTTGCAGTGAAGTCAATTCCGGGATCTCGAAAATCCCGGGATTTTAGGCCTTGCAAGTCCCGGGAATGTTGGCACTAAAAAAGTCCGGGATACCAGAATCCCGGGATTGGATACCCTAATTAAAAATCTTAAATTTCAAGATTTTTTTAATACGATACAACGTATTAAAATAAAAAATACGAAATTAAAATAAATACGATACAACGTATTAAAATAAAAATCTTGAAATTTAAGAACGTGTATCAACTAGATGGTCAGCTGCGCCTAGCAAAAGGTTTATACTCTTAGAAACAAAGTTATGAACATGAACTTTTTTCTTAATTATAAAATCTGGGGAATGTATATCTTTCGAAAGGTACTCTACTACTTGGTAGAAAGGTTTACTAGAAAGGTAAATTAATTACCTTTTTATTCATGTATTGCTTGTTTCGATCGAGTAGAAAATGGTTAAGTTATAGCTCATCAAAATTGAAACTTCTTGAAATTGTTGTATATTGTTGTATTTATATTGTTTTGGCTCTAGGTCTGCGATTCAATAAATAATAAGAAAAAACTTCCCTTTGGATTTTTTAATTATTATATTTTCTTGTTATTTTCTTCATCTTCAGGAGACTATAAGACACAAATTAAACAAGAAGAAAAACTTACATTAATATTACAAAAAAAAAAATCAAAACATTTTAAGAACATAAATTAACATTTTTCCAAAGAAAATTAAACATTTGAATAAATTAAATTTAAATTTTATATTTTACACATTTATTAATAATTTTCATATATTTCGTTGCTGTTGTCTTTGTTTGCATGATGTTGACTGATTTTTGGGCTGTTGATGTTTTATGTCTATTCTCTTTTGTCCATATTTCTTTATGAGATGCCAATAGCTGCGTTCCATTCGCTTAAAAATAATCCAGATTATTTTTTTTACATGCAAAGCAAAAAAAAAAATAATAATCCTATAACAAATAGGATTATTTTTTCTATCCATATAAAATTATGATATAGCCTTTAAAAAATTTGAAACACAGTTAGCGCACCTGTATATTTTTATGAGCTATCATTTCATTTTTTGAATTATTTGTTTGTTTGATACAATGACTATTAGGTAGCCATGACAGCTACCTATTTTCTCACGAGATGCGACCATCGAATGTTAAACAAAAGAAAATTAAACAAACCGCGTGTGTCACACACATTGGACACATTCAGCGGAGCTAACAATTTCACTTAAATTATTTATATAATTGCATAATATTAATAATTAAATTAAATAATTTACAATTTCTCTGACGTTTAGAGTAATACACATTCAGATAAAAACATCGTTCACTAAGGTATCGCTACCATAACAGTTCACAACAGTTTTGAACGACACACGTTCTCATGACACCTAATAGCTATTGTATCATACATAGCATATCATACATATTGTAAGATACATAACATTTTGTTATGTACATTTTTTTAAAAACTCTGCTAAGTGAAATTTTGATGAAATTTTTTTCGGAAATTTGATAACTTCAACTCACATTACCCCGCTTTTCAAGAGCATAAGGAAGAAGTTTTTAATTATGTTATTTCGTATTTTGAAGAATTTTACAACAAAAATTTGGATGTATAATTGGAAGTTTTATGATATGGTATTTTTTCGAAAAAGCAACACAACTGCACAGTGAGTTTTTTCGAAAAAATTCAATTTTATTTTTATTAAACGTAGCTACATAAGTATTTATGTAAATAACCATAAGAAACAAAATTATACGACATTAGTTTAAGTTGCGAAGTACTGTACATTTTCTGTTGTCAGGATGATTTTTATTGTAATGTTCAAATACTTGGATAACACAATTTTGCTGTCCTGGATCCATTGTCCACGTATTATTTACCATATGTAGAAGCCATATGATTCTTTCTGCTGGATCATTTAAAATTCTTACATTTTTAAAAATTTTTTAATATCAAAAAAATTTTCATTCGTACTTCACAAGGAAGGATGCATGTCAATAAGTTCCTTACAAGAAAAAATATTGAAAAACTGTATAGTATAGTTAAACCAGCGAAGGTCTCAAAGGCCAACTCATAGCAAAAAAGCTGTATAACAACAAAAAAATAACATTAGAATGCAAAACAATGCATCGTAATACTGAGAACATACTAGGGCTATTAACAATCCAGTGCAAATGGTCTTGCACCATATCATTTGCAAAATGGTAAAATATATATTTATTCTACACTAAGGAAATAAAAAGGAATGCATTTACTACGCTATTGTATATATTCAACACTAAAATCCATAGCTAAAAACTGACTACTGATTATAAATAAAAGTAAAGGCGAAAAAACTGATATGGAAGATAAGCGAATAAAAAAACAAATAATTGTGCTTAAAGAATTGTTTCTTCATAAAATTGAGTTAAGCGAAATTTCCAAAGGAAAATAATTTTGCTTTTCATCAATAGGCTGTGAATTTCACGTTTTGCAACAACTGTAGCAAATTATATCAAAAAGGCCGTTCACAATTGATAGGAAATTTCTAAAATTATTTACAAAAGCACAAATATCCAAAATACACGAAATTGTGAATTGCCCTACTAAAAATAAAAGCGCATTAAGATCCGTACTTTTGTTAGATTGCTGTTGTTTCGAAGAATGATCAATATCAGATCAATTGCATAAAATCCGTGGTCACAAGGAAGAATGACTAAACTCAAGGTATCGTTAAAAAGCGATACGCCATTTTCTTTATTGCCATTCTTTGGAAGGATGAAGGAAAAAGCTTTTCAACCATAATAGAGTATCACTTATGTCTGCACGTATTTCGTTTGTAACGGTTCATATATTTTAATTTCAATGCATTAAATTCGTAATATTCATTATATATATTAATTAAAAATATTGTTTTTTCCGATACTATGAGTTTAGTCATTATTCCTTGTGACCACAGAAATAGTTATTTAAATAATTGCATATTACAAAAATTAAGTTGAATGTCTTGCAATTAAAGCTAATACCATATTCATACAACTTTTACATACCTACTTATGTAGCTACGTTTAATAAAAATAAAATTTAATTTTGTTTAGAAAAAATTTACTGTGCAAATGTGTTGTTTTTTTGAAAAAATTCCATATCATATATCTTTGAATAATACCTCAAAATTTTTGCCGTAAAATTCCTCAAAATACGACATTTACGCAATCAAAAACTTCTTATTCATGCTCTTGTAACGTGGGGTAATAAGAGTTCAAATGCAAAATTTAAAAACCGACTTTATGGATCGCTATTTCATAATGTTAAACTATTTCGGAAAAAAAAAACCAAAGCCAAAATTCGAATAAGTTTTTTATTCGAATTTTGGCTTTTGTAGTTTGTAGATGTAGTTGAAGGATAATTGCACAATTATCAATGCTGAAAAAGTTAATTTTCAAAAAATTGCTGTTTAAATAGTGAGTTAAAATAATTTTATGTAGGCAGTTACTGCTAAACTAAATATATATATTTGTACATGTATTTTTGAAAAACTATCCCTTTAGAAACAAACTAACTTCTTTTTAAAAACAACTAATTAAAAAACTCATTTAAAATAATGTAGTTTATGAACTACTTTGAATTATATTACGGTGGCATCCCCTTCAATTTTGAATAGTTTTTATCGCATTATATATGAAGTAATTGAAAAGCTACTTCAAAACAAGTGGCTTAAAACTACTTTGAATTATATTAAGGCGGTGACTTCTCTGATTTTGGAATAACGAAATAAAAACTTACTAAATTTCGGTACGATCTCGGTATCCCGGGATTATATATTCAGATCCTGAAAATCCCGGGATCGACAAATCTCCAAAAATTGACATCCCTACACCGCCCTAAGTTTTATTAAAAAAAAAAACTAGTTTAAATATATACTGTTATTCAATTATATCAATTATATTTATATTAAATTGTTTTCATGTGTAATATTTTACAAAACAATTAAAATCATTCTATAAAAAAGTGATTTACTCAAAACAAAGTTTTTCAAAAATTTCAATACGTTATTCTACAGCCAACGGCTGTAGCAGATAGTACAATTGGTAATTTTTAATACTTTTTTCCTATTTTGTTTGCTTAGAAGTCCGAAATTTTTTCATTTTTGTACAAATACATGTATTTTTTTACATGATTTTTGCATTTGTAGATTTTTGGGGATTTTTTCGAAAAACTGCATATATTGTAATTTTATATCAAATCGAATATTTTTTTAGCCTATGGCGTAAGAAAAACTTTTATAAATTATGCCACCTTAACGTACATTTACACAAAAAACAGTATATACATATATTGTATTTATTTTTTTATTTTCCTTAATTTCTTAGACCGATTTTGAAGAAATTTGCTGTTTGTATTTTGTTAATTCAAGTTAATTTTATTTATTAAAAGCATTTTTGTTAAAAAATTTTTATTCAAGTCCTGACTAATAATTATTTCATTAGCCGAATCATCAGAATTTCATCTTTTTATTGATCTAATGAAGTATCTAAAAATTATGGTTGTGTATCCAAAGTAGCAAGCAAAATATTGCTACAAGGAAAATGTCCAGCTAGAAACAAACTAACGAAAATGGAAGAAAAAAACACACATACATATATATAATAACCTGTAAAATTTGTGTCAAATATAACTTTTATTCTCATTAATTAAATTTAGAATATTTCTTTGTTTTATTTTAAATTTATTAAATACTGCTAGACCAATTCCATTTTATTGCTACATTTTTTTTATTATCCATTAATTATTACATTAGCGGAATCAGAATTCTGTCTTTCTATTCAGCTAATGAAATATCTAAAAATCCTTGTCTGCAGCAGCAACCAAAATATAGCTACAACAAAATCACAACAAAAATGTTCAGCTGGAAACAAAATAAACTCGGCAACCATGCACATGCAAATAAGAAGCTGTAAAATTTTATTTTCATTCATAAAATTTGCAATATTTCTTCAGATATTCAAATAAGAAGAAACAGGCAAGCACATTAAAAAATACCGATCTTTTTGCTCCCTTGTGCACGCAGTCAAAATGATCAAAATATAGAATACAAAATGTAAACAAACTCGCACTTTTGAAGGGGTATAAAATAAATGTCCCATCAAAATACCCTGTTCTGTCGATGGATGGCTAATATCGGCGAGCAAAAAATAACGAGCGACGAGTGAAATCTCTTATAGATATATACTCGTTGCTTATAGATATATACTCGTTGATATATACTCGTTGTATGCAGTTTTACAGTTATCGGACCTCAAACTTAACTGGTGAAATTCTTAAATCTACCATAAGCCAGGGTTGTTTTCCTTTGATTTTACGATTACATATAAATGTTTTGTGCTAGTATTGGAGCCAATTTAACGTAAAATCGAGCATAGTGCTATCCCTCTCCAATGGAGTTTCCCATCTCTTTATCTCTGCACTAAACGACGATGAAACGGCAACGACTGTTGACACAGGAGAAAAAGCCGGTAGTGATCGTTGCAAAGAATTATGACCGGCTTGTCGTTTGCTTTATTTACAAAAATTACAATGGATTCCAACAGTTTATTGTGCAAAGTAAAAAATTCGCCATCGATAGTCGTTTTAAAGCATAGGATGAATCCAAAATCTATGATTTTATTAGTTTTCTACATCTTCTTCATCTAATAGCAAAGCTATTAAAGCTATTAAAGCTGTGTATTAGAAAATTCTGCGCATATTTCTTATTGTTTTGTTTAATTCAAATTTTTGTTGCCGTTCCGTTAGGTGTGCATTGAACATTACGTTGCCTTTTCGAAGCCGTTTTACAGTCGTTTCGTTATGTGAAGTAAGTGGCCAGAGACCTTTACGCTTGATAAAAAAATTACATTTAAGAATGTTTGACGTTTGCAGTTGGCAAAATGAGCCTTTTTCGAACATTTTGTTTATGTTAAAAAGTAGTTTGCGCATCATGATGCATTTCCGAACAGTCTCATTGTGCATTAGCTATCCAAACAACAAAAGTAGCAAAGTTCCATTGAACGGGTTTAAAATTATCGCAAGAGCCAATTGTTTTAAGTGTAGATTTTAATTGCGAATTCAGACATAAATGTTTATAGGCACCGGCTGGTGGCTTAGCACTCGAAAATTTAAGATATTTTTAGAATTTTTTTAAAAAGTTAAAATATTAAACAACGAAAATAAAGTTTTTAAGGTATATTGTAACACTCATTCATCATAAAAAATTATTTTTTTAATTAAAAAATATTGCTGATCTTGTTCAAGATGGCGCTCAATGAGACACTCTCTAGGAAAAGGGGCACAGACGGTGTTGTAGATTTTGACTTTTGTATTTATCTGCAAAATAAAAACCAAGAATATTATTAATCACATTGAGAGCAGCAATGGCTGGCTTTAGAAAAAAAAATATAATAAAAATTGACAGAATGACGCGCTATTGAATTTTAAGTTCTTAAAACAGCTTGTTTTCTACCAGTTATTAAGTGTAACATAAACGATGTTTTTGAAATAAAACTTTGATTCTAGTTCCAGCGATAGCCACTGATGTTATGGATAGCATATTTAAATTTTAGATGATTCGGCTAAATAGTTCTTGCTTTATCCAAAACACCACACAGTAAATTTTATAAAAAATATTTTTATTCGTCAGATCATAAAACATGTATTTTGAATGTGATATTAAAACTTGATGTATTGTATGGTTTTTTTTTAAATTCGTCAAAGTTAAAACTTTTTTAACAAAAATAAACTCAATAAAACCCAAAACATAAAATCAACAATAATAACTTCGAGCACAAAGTATATTTCAAGGTTTTGTTTTTTAGACTTTTTTATGTCTTAATCTGTAGTAAATACTGTAGTAAACACCCTCATGCCGACTAGGTTTACAAACAACTCTCCTCCAAGCTTGCTTGGCATTTTTACTATCTCCGACTCATCATCGGTTTTGCTTTTTGATCAAATATCTTTTGTATCCGATCACGATCTAATTTTTTGTACATTAAATATTAGAACTTCGACCGCTGGACCTGCAACTCTTTTTACGTAACGAGATTTTAAGTCTATTGATAATAACTCTTTGCATCAGAATTTGGCTTTAATTAATTTGTCAGATAGCTGGTTTTTACAATCAGTGAATGAAAAGTTAAATTTTTTCATTGACATTATTAATAATCTTTTTAATATGCACGTTCCCTTGCGCACGCGTCACGTCATAAATAGTAGTTGTCCATGGTTCACGCGGTCTGTTAAGGCAGCTCTCAAAAACCGTAGCAAAACATATTGTAAATGGAAGCGCAACCCCACTACCTTGAACAAAAAAGGAATGAGCACAAAAAAGCCAGGAATTATGCCACATCCGCTGTTAGGCGGTCCAAATCAGAATATTTTATGTCCAAACTTAATCCTACGCTACCCTCCAAGCAGTTGTGGGAAAACTTTAAAGGTATCGGTATATGCAACAAAAACTCTGTAGTTTGCGATCTAGACCCCAATCAGTTGAATGATTATTTTGTCACTAATTCTTCATCAACTGAAACTCAACAAAACTGATGATAATAATAATAGTTTTGATCCTAAGTCTTCGAACGCATTTCGGTTTAATGCTGAAAGTGAATTGGAATAAAATTGAATGCATCTGGGGAAGATGGAATCTCCATTAGGTTTATAAAGCTTATTTTACCACATGTTCTTAGTCCGCTCGCCCATATAATAAATCACTGCTTTACCACCTCGTGCTATCCTGAGATTTGGAAAGTGGCGACTATTATTCCTATAGCAAAAAAGCCCAATGCTTGCAACCCATGCGAGTTCCGTCCAATAAGCCTCTTGTCCTCGGTGTCTAAAATATGTGAATCGCTCATGGCGCAACAGATATCCCATCATTTAAGTCTTTTTAACCTCATGTCGCATCACAGCTGTTCCATTGTTGTGATCAAAATACTGGATGATATAAGTGTCCATTTCGATAATGCTGACTTGACATTGCTCTGCTTGCTGGATTTTTCCAAAGCATTCGACACCGTCAGCCACTCTATTCTCTGCAAAAAACTAGCTCAAAATTTTCAATTTTCAAAATCTGCGGTCCGTTTGCTAAGGAACTATCTAGTAGGTAGGTCTCAAAGAGTGCGTGTGGGCCAACATTTTTCTATGCTAAAAAGCACTACTAGCGGAGTACTTCAGGGCTCTGTTCTTGGGCCATTACTATTTACAATGTTCATAAATGATATTTTCAGCAAGTGCCAACACGTCACTATGCATGCATATGCAGATGATCTCCAATTGTGCTTATCCAGACCAATCGGCCTGGTTGAAGATCTATGTGCTAGAGTTAACGAGGATTTAGCTTTGGTGTCTAAATGGGTAGATGAGAATATGCTCACGTTGAACCCCACGAAATCATTTGTTTTGCCTATACCTAAAACTCCATATTACCATGATGATTTGCCTCCAATTTTACTAAATACCGTTAAACTGAAACTTGTAAGTAAGGCCACAAATCTTGGTTTTTAAATAAATTCATTCCTTGCCTGCGATGATCACATCAACTCATACGTAAAAAAAGTATATTATCTTCTATGCAATCTGCGATTGACATCCGGTTTTGTGCCAGTTGAAAAAAAAAAAACTTGAATTGCAGTTGATTATGCCGATCATAACATACTCTGAGGTCGTGTACTGCAAACTTGACTCTCGGTCCCTAGATAAGCTCCTGGTAGCTTTTAATAATGCAGCTCGCTATGTATACGGTCTTAGAAAGCTCGATCATATCTTTGTCTATTGTAAAAAATTACTTGGTCGTGACTTACCTAGTTACCTTGATATACTGCAATTTCTAGTATATTCCTACACCGAATTATCTATACACGTAGTCCTACATATCTTTTTGATAAGTTGAAGTTTTGCAGGTTAAGTAGAAATATGAACCTCATTATCCCTAGATACAATTTCTTAACTCCAGTAGATTGTTTTTCGTCAGTGTCATTAGGTCATGGAATTCATTACCTAATAGTATTAAAAGCGTTTCTAATAAAATTAACTTTAAGCATTTAATTTTCAAACACTTTTCTTAACTTCAAATTTCTCTCCTTACTCTTTCTTGTTCTTCTCTTACTCTCTAATTATTTTTTAAGGAATAATTATTCATTGTTTAAATTTTAGTCTTTTTAAGTAATATTGTTATTGATAGCATTATGTAACATTAATTTGCATTTCGTGTCTTAAATGGCATGCAAAAGAACTATTTTTATATGTCAACAAGTTTTTTGAATAAAAATAGAAAAAAAAAAATAAAATAAAAATAATCGCCATTGAATTTACTACAAAATACAATAAAAACTATTAAAAAAAATTTTCAAGAAATGAAAATTTAAGTAAAATTTAGTAGAAAATATTTAGCTAATTAAGCATTATTAAAATCGAAGGCTATAACTATCATAAAATATCGTACTTCTACCTTCTGTCTCTGTAAAAAATTACACCTAGCTGCTATTAAGAAAAACCACTTCATTTGAAAAGTCTTAAAAATCAAATTTTGCCCCAAAATGCACTGATTTCCAAGACAATTTGTAGGTACTCTTAAATTTAAAGAAAAATAAAATAAAATTTATAATTTAAAACAAGTTGTGACCTTATTTTGTATAAGCAACCATTTTTTAAAAAAATTTTTAGTTTCATTAATTTTGTAATATATGTTAAAGTTATCCGATTTAAATTATTTTTAGCATGACGTTTAAGTGAAGTTAAATAAACTAAATTTAGTCTTTAAAAACATAAATAAGCAATTTTATGTGGGTTTCTTTTTTATTAAAGAAAATATTGTTTGTATGGGAGGTATGCGATGCAGTTTACCTAGAATTCTAATTTTGTGCTGTTACTTAATTTAGACTAAAACTCATTTTTACAAAATTTCATGGCCCTAGCTTTTATAGTTTCTGCGATAATGCAAATGCCATCCTAAAATCGAAAAAAGCGTACTGTGCACCATGCCGAAAAAAGTAGTTTCGAGATAAATGAGTATGAAGAGAATGAATCTTGACGAAACACTGTGGCAAAACGGCTGTAGAAGTGAAAATCATGATTCAATTATTATAGGTTGTCCATTCGTTTGACAACACCCGTAAATTTGTAAAAAAAATATATTCTCTCTCATATATAAATGACAACCAGGGTTTTGTGGTCTTCTATGAAAAAAGTTATGTTTCAGTGTTTTGTTGTGAATTTTTTTTTAAAAAAGTAGTTATTTCGCTGTTAGCAGGAAAAACATAGTGTGCATTGCGTTTATAATAATATTAGCAATTAATAATATTGCTCTGATAATTATTATTGAAACTTGTTTTTAAATTTTGTTGCGAGTCGTTTTTTTTCAATTGAAATATAAATCGCTACTATTAAGTTGTAATTGTTAAAATAACGTGCGGTATTTGCAAAATAGTGTATTTTGGTGATAAAATTCAAAAATATAATGTGCCCGTGGATCCAATAAGCCGTCAGCGGTGTGAATAGATTTGCACAACAAAATATTGAAACTAGTTTTTTAAAAACTCACTTAAATTTTCTATCAAAACAAACAAGCAGTGCAGGACGTGGTAGAAAAAGCAGCAGTGAAATGTATCCTTAGGTATTTAGTACTGCGAAAAAGTATGATATTCCTGCAACTGATTACTTAGATGGCATTAAAAAATGGCTCTTTTGCTCTCCTCTTCAATTTTACGGGTGTATATCTTCATTCTTGTGAGTAAACATCCAAGGAATGGACAACCTATAGTAATTGAATCATGGTGAAAATAACGTCAGAAAGACTTTAATTTTGAAATATAAAAAAAAATCAATTTCATACAAATTCTAGGCCTAATAAATACAATTTGCGAATGATAAGCGATCCAAATATTTGCACAAAATGATACATAAATACATAATATTAAAAACATTTACAAAAATAGTTAAAAATTAATGTAAAATAATAATGTTAAGTAATAAAATTTATATATTATTGTTTTTAGTATTTAGTATTAAAATTTTTAACTTAAAATTATTAATAAAACCATTAAATTATCAAACTAATGAGACTGCAAAAAAGCATCGCTTCTCTCGTGTGTTCAGTGATGCATATGTTTTTTTTATACTTAATATGCTTAATAGTTAAAAATGAAATCACTTTAACGCACTCTGACATTTAAACTCGTAATGAATATTTCAATTCTTTTTATATTGCTTGCTTCGCACTAAAAACGCAGCAAGCTGATTGCAGAAAAAATGGAATTCCCTGAATTTCAAACGCCTGCTTTATGCAGGAATTAAATTCACAAGAGTCACTGGAACGCAAAAAAATTAAACTTTTATTGGTCCTTTTTAAGAGCACTCATAAAACATGCATTAACAGTATTCTTTTATGAGTCCTTTTTATAAGAACTCATGAAACACGCACAAAAAATATTCTTTTATAACTCCATTTTATGAACACTCACAAAACACGCATAAAAAGTATTCTTTTATGACTCCTTTTTATGAACACTTATAAAATATGCATAAAAACGATTCTATTATGAGTCCTTTTTGTGAACACTCATAAAACATGCATAAAAAGGATTCTTTTATGAGTCTTTTTTATGAACACTAATAAAACATGCATCAAAAAGATCTTATGAGCACTCATAAAACACGCATAAAAAGTATTCTATTATGAGTCCTTTTTATGAACACTTATAAAACACGCATATAAAGTATTCTTTTATGACTCCTTTCTATGAACACTCATATAACATGAAAACAAATGATTATTTTATGAGTCCTTTTTATAAACTTTCATAAAACCCGCATAAAAAGTTTTGTTTTATGACTCCATTTTATGAACACTCATAAAACATGCATAAAAAGTATTATTTTATTAGTCTTATCATTTTTATCAGCACTTATAAAACACGCAAAAAAGTATTCTTTTATGACTCCTTTTTATGAACACTCATGAAATATGCTCAAAAAGGATTTTATTATGAGTTCTTTTTATGAACACTTATAAAACACGCATAAAAAGGATTTTTTATGACTCATTTTTATGAACACTCATAAAATACTCACATAAATGACGCGTTTTAGAGTCATATTTTTTGAGAACTCATAAAATGTTTGCTGGGATAGTTTTCAATTGAAGTTGTGAAAAATATTATTCAACGCAGTCCAGTTTGTATTTCCATAACACCATGCAGTCATCTCCGAAAGTTGTAACAGGAATACTTAAATAAATTCACAATGATATTTCTACATTATTCTTCTCTCAAGAATATTAGAAGAAAACTTTTTAAATGAACGAAATATTTTTGAACACGAAACTTAAAGTTACTTTTTGAATAAGCTACGATATTGTATTGTCGTCTTTTAGATTTGCCGGTTATCAAAATGATTCCGCCCTCTAAATATACTCTACAAAGACTTTTAAACATTTTGCAATTCACATGTCCACATGATCCTACATGCTAAATATTATAATATTTATATATTATTCTTAAATTGAGGTATTCCAGAAGCTATCGGATAACAGCAGAAATAATAAATAACGGATTATCTCATGAAAAATAATCTTGTACAAAAATATATGAAGCAAGCTTTTTTAATTTGTTTGCACAAAACTACTTCTTTCAAGGAGCCCTCACATCACTCTCTACATCGTCTCGCATACCATCAACACTTCTCATTTCAACATGGCCTGAGGTGGTATTTGATGTGCTTTTGAATGTCAGCATGTGTTTATGAACTGAGGGTTATGCTTTTGATGTTTTATCTATAGTCGTATGTTGGAAAAATCTGCAAATTGAGAGACAAATAAAACAACAAATAAAATGTAATACACATCAACACAGACACTCATGCAGTCAGACGCACACACACACACATGCATACATAAATTAGCATACCAAACAAAATAATGAACGGACGGTTGGTTTTTGAATTGAGATAATCAAGCAAACCAGCGTAATTAAAATGGCGTCGCTGTGCAACCGGAAGTCGATTGGAGTGTGAGCAACAATTTGGCTTGAAGCAAAATAGCAGCATGAACTCATACACTCAATGTTCACACACAAACACACTCATACACTCTCATAGGCATGTGTGAGGAGGCACCTAATGAAGGTTAATTAGAGGACGTCAGTTGTGCTAAGAGGACTTAAACGAATCTGTCAGTCAGCCAGTGCGGACTACGTACGATAGGTAGTTGTGAAAGCATAAAACAAATGCTCTACCCTCAATTGTTTTACAGCTTCTGGCTAAACGTAGAACTGCAAGTTGGTTATCAAGACATAGTTAACACTAAAAGAAGGATTCTTATATATTTTACGCAAACGCAAATTTTGTACGGCGTAAGGCTTTTTAAGTACAAGTCCAATCTTAATAAATTTAGTATGGTTTGGTAGGGTTAGACCTGTAAATGTGCAAACTGGACCTTTTATTTCTTAAACATTTATATTTTTTAAGTTATAGCGAGGTAAAGTTTGCATATGATTGTGGTTGTTATGTTGCTTTTTCTCTTCTAAATTTCTCGTGAATGTATTTTCGAATGGAAAAATAGAAAATTCTTAGTGGAAAAGTCCGGAAAAACGCGAAAAATTTAAATTTTTCATTGATGAAATTCTGCATTTTATCGCATGATTTGATGATTTTGGACGATTTTAAGGTAGAAAGTTCGTTGTGAAGCTTGGAAAATTTCGGATAATTGTGAAATTCATTGTGATAAAAGACGCTTCGATTGGTTTTTGCGATGCAAATGAATAAATCGCAAGGAAAATCGTTGGAAGTCTGTGGGGCTAATGTCGAATTTCCCTGTTTTTCGCACGGTCAGATGTACGTTGCCTGTTCGCGTGTAGGCAAACCGTCTTCGTTGTTTGTTTTTGCTTTGGAAAACAAATCGAAAAACATGGTTTATCATATCGCTCTCTACTGATTTCAAATCCATTCAAATCAATAACATTGAAATTTGAACTATCTGTGTTTTATTATCACTCTGAGGAAGTTCGAGGAAGAGGAAGTTCGCCGGGTCCGCTAACGGTTTAAAGTTTTGGACTACTTTTTAATCCACACTTTGGTTTAAAGGAATTTTTAATCCAAAAAGTACTATTTTTTAATCCAAACTTTGGTTTAAAGGAATTTTTAATCCAAAAAGTACTATTTTTTAATCCAAAAATTAGTTTAATTTAGCTGGGTCTCAAACCCACGTTCCTGAAAATAACTTACTTGCATTCGTAATGATGCAAAATAGCGAAACTATGTTAACAACTGAGTTGGACGAGAGGATAAGGAATTGGACCAGCACATCAGAGGACGTGTGTTCAAATCACGAATTGGCCAAATATTTTTTATTTTACTTTTATTTAGCTGGGTCCCGAACCCATGTTTCTGCTCGCTTGCTTACTTGCATTCGTTGTGATGCAAAATAAGCGCAACTTTCTTAACAACTGAGATGGACGAGTGACCAGCAGAACAGAGGCCGTGTGTTCATATCATTAGCTGGTCAGAAAAGTTTTTTATTTTAAGTTGATATTAATATTGCTTTTTTTAAACTTTTTGCGGATTGAAAACTAATCTTTTTTGAATTGAAAAATTTTAAACTTTTCCTTGGATTAAAAAATAATTTATTTTTACACTGTAACGTTTACAAAAAGTGTTCAACGGTTTCTGTTCAGCTTTTCGTTCAAGAGTATGTTATTTTTAAAAAAGTGTGAAAATCGCGATGTAGGCAAGCGAAAATTCTCATTTTCCCAGCAAATTTGCGAGGGATAAAAAAGTGTTTTGCCGTGATCACTGCTGCTCGTCACTGGGTATCGAAAAAAAAACAAGAGATCATTAGTTAATAGAATAATTCTCCTGATGAACGAAGGGATTTGAAAAATTACGATGCTTAAATAAAAATCCGGGAAACCGAGACAAGGACGATGAGATCAATTAAATTTTCTGCTTACGAGCGCTGCCCCCATCATGACGTAAAAATCGTGCTTGGTGACTTCAACGCTAAGGTGGGCAAGGAAAATATATTTGGTCCAACAGTCGGAAAGTACAACACCTCCGATAACGGAATGAGGCTGATTGACGTGAGATTGAGATTGCATGTCCCCTGATCAAAAAACCAAAAATCAAATTGATCACTTTTTGATCGACGGAAGTCACTCTTCCAGCATATTGGATGTTCGCACGATCCGTGGTGCAAACATTGACTCGAATCACTATCTTGTCGCAGCCAAGATACATACACGTTTGTGCGCAGCTAAGAATACACGCAAACCTACACAGAGAAAGCTAGACGTCGACAAGCTGCAATCAAAACAGACAGCCGAAGCTTTCGCCACTCGACTCTCACTCCTGCTTCAAAGCACTCCTCCAATCGGTGATATATGTGCGCAGTGGACACACATTTCCAACTCCATGCGTGCGGTTGCTGAAGAGGTGATTGGTTACCACCGCCCTTGCCGAAACCAGTAGTACGACCAGGATTGTCGCCACCCTGTAGTCAGTTGTAACTTGCGCTGCTAAGGAGCGATACAAAGAAAAGAGGAGCGAAGAGATACGTATTTTTAGGCGGAAAAAAGAGAGGCAGAAAAGCGCGATCAGGAGAAGATTGAGATGTATGGTGACAGGAATGAGGCCCGAAAATTTTTCGAAAAAATAAGATGCCTTGTCGATGGTTTTAAAACCGGGGCCTCTTCCTGCAAGGATGAAAACGGGAATCTAGTGACAGATGTCCAGAGTACACTGACGTTATGGAGGGAACACTTCTCTAAGCTTCTTTATGGCGACGCTGACAACAATCCCGCCAATAGAGATGATATTCCGGAAACTCCAATTACGGATGACAGCGTCGAGGTTCCGCTGCCCGACTATGATGAAGTTCTGACAGCTATAGCTCGGCTTAAAAATAACAAAGCCGCGGGAGCTAATGGCTTACCTGCTGAGCTGTTTAAGAACGGAGGCGAAGCTCTATTTAAATGCATTCACGAGCTTCTATGCAGAATATGGTCCGAAGAATGCATTCCGAACGATTGTAATCTCAGTGTGCTTTTCCCAATCCACAAGCAAGGCGATCCCACTATCTGTGCCAATTATCGTGAGATAAGCCTTCTTAATATCGCATATAAGGTCCTGTCGAGCGTTCTATGTGAAAGATTGAAGCCCATTGTAAACGAACTGATCGGACCTTATCTGTGTGGCTTCAGATCTGGAAAGTCCACCATCGACCAGATTTTCACGCCACGGCAAATCTTGGAAAAGACTCAAGAAAAACAAGTCGACACCCACCATCTTTTTGTCGACTACAAAACCACCTTCGACAGCCCAATAAGGAAGCACCATGTCTGAATTTGGTATTCCTGCAAAACTAATACGACTTTGCAGGATGACACTGAGCAACACCATCAGCGCAGTTAAAATCGGGAAGGACCTCTCCCCACCATTTGTTACGAGGTTTCAGGTTTCCAAACGAGGTTTCAGACAAGGTGATTCCTTATCGTGCGACTTTTTCAACCTAATGATGGAAAAGATCATCCGAGCTGCTGATCTGATACGCAGTGGCACAATATTCTTCAAGAGTGTTTTGCTGCTTGCGTATGCTGATGACATCGATATCATTGGCCATAATACGCGCGAAGTTAGTACAGCATTTTCCAGATTAGAAAGAGAGTCAAGTCGAATGGGTCTGGCAGTTAATTCAAATAAGACGAAACACTTGGTGTCAACAAACAAACAGTCCCAGCGTCTTGGAACCCACGTTACAGTTGAGAATACCTCCTTCGAGGTTGTGAAGGACTTCGTTTATCTGGGATCCAGCGTAAACTCAACCAACGACATCAGTATTGAGATCAAACGAAGAATAACTCTTGCCAGCAAGTGTTACTTTGGGCTCAGTAGGCAATTGAGAAGCAGAGCTCTCTCTCGACGAACGAAAAGCATGCTCTATAAATCGCTCATCATGCCCGTCCTATTTTATGCATCACAAACCTGGACGCTGAGCTGTTCAGATGAAGAGACTTTAGGAGCATTCGAAAGAAAGATTCTTCGTAAGATCTACGGACCAAGCTGCGTCAATGGGGAGTACCGAATACGATGGAATGATGAACTGTATGAGCTGTACTCTGACATCGACATAGTAAAGCGCATTAAAATCGAGCGGCCTGGTCATGTTCAGTGCATGAAAGACGATGATCCAGTGAAGAAAGCATTCGATTCAGTACCCAGCGGCGGTCAACGCAGAAGAGGACGACCGCATCTTCGTTGGAAAGACCAAGTAGAGGACAACCTGACGAAACTTCGAATTTCCAACTGGCGCCAGCAAGCGAAAGACAGAAATGGCTGGCGCAAATTCTTAGATGAGGCCAAGACCGACATGCGGTTGTAGCGCCAACTAAGTAAGTAAGTTAAATAAAAAGCTGCTCATTCGACCAAAACTTCAGGACAATTATAAATAGAATAAGTGAGAAAAATTTCAAACCGTCCTAAAGTAACAGTAATCACCGACTTCGAAAAATACGATGTGCAATGCAGATAAAAAACTCTATTAAAAGTTATTTATCTCCATAAATAATCCGATTAGTATGAAATTAATTTTTTTTCCAAAATTCTAAGTAGTTGCGCCCCCTTAAATTGCACCTCATAGTATTAACCTCACAGTATAATCAAACAATAACAGACAATTGTGCTGTAATGTAGTTTGTGTATGTGAAATCATCAAAAGTGAACAAGCCAAATCAAGTTTTATCAATATAATAAGATTTATATACAATTTGAGTTATATTAAAATAAAAAAATCAATTTCTGAATATTAAATTGACATGAAACAAATAATAAATAAATAAATCAAGTTCTAGTACAGCCTAGTAAATACTTTTGTTATGCTAAGCCAAATGTGCTTATCTTTAGAAAATGATTAACTTGAATCAATAAAATTGTTTTCTTTTAAAAAAAAAAATATTTTTATATCAAGAGAAATTATCATATTAAAAGAAAATTATCTAATTAAATCAAACACATTAGCATAATTTTAAGAAAAAAAAATTAGAAAAGAATAAAAAAAAAAACAAATATACTGAAGAATTAAGAAAATATTTCTTGGATTGAGCAACTTTTTCTTAGATGAAGACATTTTATACCATATTTTCTCGATACTTGAAAAATAATGCTAGAAATGAGAAGTTTAAGGTATGACCTGCGGTTAAAATTTTTTTTTCGATTTTTTTTTCATAAATCTAAAAACCTTCAAAAATAACGCCTTAAAAGGATTTTTTAAAATTCGAAATTATTTTTGAAGTAACAGAGCTATATATGTATATATACACTCGCGCATATATACAATACATAAATGTATATACAAAAATAAAACTTTAAATGCATTTTTCTCGAAATCACTTTTTTCAAACTAGGGTGTCGTTTTTCTCGAGAACCAGAAGTCGGATGAAGATGCGGCGGGCGGCGTTTTATAGGTAATCACCAAAAAACATAAAAAAGAGCTAATTTTGGAACTTTTTTGTTTTAAATTGCGCCATTTTGTAAATTTTTTATATTTTGGAAATATTCTAGTTCAGGATTTGCCTGACGTGATTACCAACAAAATGCCGCCCGCAGAGTTTCGATACGACATCTGGTTATCAAGAAAAACGACACCCCGTTTGACTTCTCAATCTTACGAACCCATTTTCATCGCTCTGGGTGGGTGGATAAAAAACATCGACACATAGTAGTATGTGTATGGAAAAAATTAAGAAATTACGTCTACTTTCACGTAAAAAAAACCCAAAGTTGATAAATCGAAAAACGACTGAGCTACAAAAATTTTAAATAACGTTATTTTTGTGGGCTTGAACCCATGGGCGTCCGCAGGATTTCTTCTAGGCGAGTTGCAAAGACAAAAAGGTTCTAGAATGAGCATAAAGAAAACAAAGCCTATATAATTCTATTTTCTGAGATTTTTGGTGTAATTAACACATAGGAAAATCCAATATATTTTAAGATGGGGTTAAAATTTTTCTCGTGCCATGCTCGAAAAATTTCAAAATTTCTTATTGTATTTTTGTCATGTAATAGATTTCAATAATTTTTTGCAAAAGCAAATATTCTTAGTTGTTAAAAATATTAAATAATGTAAGGTCTCATTTATTTTTAAATTAAATCGCGTTAATTACTTCTGAGCCCCCAAGTTTTCAACTTTTGAATTAAGAATACAAAAATTTGCCAATATTAACCTTCATCGGTCCCTTATTTCTAGAAATGAATTGGTTCCTTGTGTGTAAATTTTACACACTTTTTTCAGGCGCAATATTTTCATCGATTCATCGGTATTCATTATTTTATTCAATTAAAAAAAATTTTCAAATCGATTAATCGCGTAAAAAATTTATATATATAAAAGTGGATGTAGATATCATCTATACGTATATCACGTATAGATTCAAAAACCGCTGAACTGATCCTTATGAAATTTTCAGGGAAATTGAAATAACATCTTGAGTGCTCCTGGGAAGTTTGGTGTTGATTGGATAAGGGAGCGTTGTACCTCCCATGTAACCCAAATTTACGTTATCGCCCACTTACAATAAAAAATGCTATATATCGGATGGTTTTGATCATTAAAAACTGAAATTTTGTTTCGATGATCGGCAAATCCACTAAAAATTGGCGTGGTCGCACTTTATTTACGACTACTTTTTCGAAATCATGCCAATTCCTGAGTTGCAAAAGTTTTGATAGTGAACTAAGTTTGTATATAAATGTTACCACGCCCATTTTACCACTCACAAATCAATGGAACCTCTCTATATAAGGCGGTTTTTATCAAATAAAACTAATATTTGGTAGTTTAGTTCATATGTGTTATATGAGGGCAATTTATCTACGCCCACTTTTTCGAAATTATGCTAATTCCTGAGATGTTCACGTTTTGATAGTCAAAATTGGTATGTAGATGCAATGGGACCAAGTGGTGGTCACCAGAGAACTGCACAAGCCTACTTGAAGTTCAAGCCTTTTCAAGTACTTGAATTCAAGTATGTATCCAACTTGAAAAAGCAAGCTTTAGCCAGCTTGCAAAAATACCAAACAGATACAAGTCATTCATGCTTGCTCGTTGGCTTGGCTTGTTTAGACTTACTTTGTAGGGCAGACAGTTGAAAAGCTTGAAACGATCGGCAAAAGCTCGTAAGCTCGCAAGTATCCAATTAATTGAATTAAAGCAAGTGGCCAAAAAATTCAATGAGCTTGTGTAGAGAGAGCTTAAGCGCAATAGGACTTTTAAAGGTTCTGTGGACTCCGTGATTGGAAGTTTTAGGGGTAGATGATTTCGGATCTGATGTCAAAATTTAAAACTTTAGATGGCGGATAGAGTTGCCACCTATATTTTTTTCACTTGCGAATTCTTGTAATTTTGATATTCTGACAATGGATTTGATTTCGAGAATGCCACAGTTTTAAAATTTAAGATGGAGGCTAGGGTTGCCACTTTAATTTTTTATTTTTACGAATTCTGGGCTGGCGGGAACTAAAGGGTAAAAATGGGTCACTGAATCCGAATCCGTTGTCAGAATTTCTAAATTAAAGATTTTATAATAATAGGGCTGCCACCTAATAATATGTATTTTCAAAAGTAAAAGCAACCCTATTATTTCATAATGTTTTAATTTTGAAATTCTGACCATGGATTCGGATTCAGCGACCCATTTTTAGTGCACAATTTTTTTTGCTAGCCCCGAATTCATAAACATTTAAAAAACTAAGGTGGCAACCCTATCCACCATCTTGAGTTTTAAAATTCTGACTTCAGATTCGACATCAGTGACTCCCTAATACTGCTATGTAATGATGTTTAAAATTCTTTAAAATACATATTATTAGGTGGCAACCCTATTATTTCAAAATTTTATAATTTTGAAATTTTGACCATGGATTCGGATTCAGCGACCCATTTTTAGCGTACCATTTTTTTGCCAGCCCCGAATTCATGAAAATACAAAAAATAAGGTGGCAACCCTATCCACCACCTTGAATTTTAAAATTCTGACTTCAGATTCGAAATCAGTAAAAATAGGTGGTAAATATTAGGTGGCAAAACTGTGGTAAAAATTAAGGTGGCAACCCTAACCTCCATCTTAAATTTTAAAACTGTGACATTATATTCGAAATCAAATCCGTTGTCAGAATTTCAAAATTAAAAGAATTCGCAAAAATACCCAAAAATCTAGGTGGCAACTCTAGCCGCCATCTTGAATTTTAAATTCTGACATCAGATCCGAAATTATCTGACCCCTAAAACTGCCAACCACGGAGTCCACAGAACCCTTAAAAGTCATAATACGCTTAAGCTTTTCCTATACAAGCTCATTGAATATTTTGGATACTTGCTTTAATTGGATACTTGCCTTCAATTTCAAGCTTTTTGCCAAAGGCATCAAGCTTTCCTTTACTTGAAACTTCGTGCCATTCGCTTGCAAGCTAGCATACTTGCAAGCCGCACGCTGAAGTGGTCTTATTTATATTCAATTACAAGCTATACTTGACTCAAAATTATCAAGCTCATGCTGGCTTGAATTTGCATTTTAAGCAAGTACTTGAAATAGACTTCAAGTAGGCTTGTGCATTTCTCTGGTGGTCACTATATATATAAATGTTGATACGCCACCTTTTTCCGCCAATTTAGCCAATTATAAAAATTAATATATGTATGTGTGTATATTATGTAAAGACTCCGAAACCGCTTAACCAATTTTCATGAAATTTTTAGGGAAACGGTTGCAAAGCCTTGAGAATGTTCTTGTGAAGACTGGTTGTGATTGCAAAAAGGAGCGGGGCACCGCAAATATACCCTAACATTTTCGATATCGAATAGCTTTCGAAAGCATAAGTCACACATCATCGGAATTCGGTTTCGTGAAATTTTAGCAAGTTATAAAACGCCTACCAAGGATGGTTTTTGCATTGTAAAAGGAGGCGTGGCACATCCCAAACAACCCAAATTTTATATATCGAATAGCCTTGCAATTATAAAGTGCACAGCCTCGGAATTCGGTATTCGACCACAATTTACACATGCCGTTCCACTCATAACATTTTATGGGCGTTGAACAAGGGGATGTGGTGTAATGCACCGAGTTTTAGCTAGTTAAAAAAAATGAAAAATTGGGAAAATATCGAAACAAAAATTAACAATTAAGCAGAAGCACAGAAGGCGCGCCAAGATTATAGTGTGTAAATTTTACACGAAAGAACCTATTAGGAAAATTTTTTCTGTAGTGTAGCAGCGACACCTAGCGTGAAAAAATGTCGAAAACATAAATTTTACATACGATTTTTACATTGAGCCAAAATCCTAGCTCGATTTGATGAATTTGTATTAAAGAAGTATCAGCTTAAAGTTGAAAAGTGCTTAAAATTTACACAAAGAACCGATTAAGATTAAACAATATTTTTGTTTTGTTAGAAAACTGGAAAAAACAAAAAAGATTTCTAGGCCATTTCTTCAACTTTGGAGGTATATAACTTCTAGACCAATTGCGATTGGGATTAGATTTGGATTGAGGAAGTCAAAGTCCATATAATCCGCAAAAATTAAAAATTAGAGTTTCGTTATTCTTGAAATGCTTCCGCATGAAAAGGGAGATATTTTTGACCGGATCTCACACCGCATTGACACCAATTCACAACATAATTATTATATGAATAATTCTAAAAAAAGTTTTTTTTTTAATTCAAAACGTGAATTCAAAATGAAAAAAATTAAAAATTCAAAAATGAATCAATATATTTCTGGGTTGTGGGCTCCATACATTTTCTTAACATATTCCAGAACCTCCCTGCAAGATTTGATTCTGAATCCTGAATTTAATATAAGCACGTGGCGCTAAAAAAAGAGTTCTAAGAAGTATTTAAAGGATGTTTCAAATCAAGTTTCGTATTTACATTTAAGTAATAAAAAACTTTTGATCATAGCCTATTCTAATGTTAAATTGTTTTTGTATCCGAATTTTTCATACGATTTTTAAAAAAAATAGTCCTTGATTCAAAATTGGCCCATTATTCATAATTTCCAAATTTTTTCTTTTGCTTTTGAATTAGAAGCCTTGCCATCGCCTAGATCGCTGCAACTTTCGCAAATTTAAATGCTGCAGGATTGTTAGCTATTTTCATAAATTTAGGAAAAATTTCAAAATAATCGACATTGGATCATTTTTATGACAGAAAAATTATTTTTTTTTTATGCCGAATTTTCGGAAAATATTTATGTTTATAAAATTTATTTTGCTTTGTTTTCTGCTTGTTTGCAAGGTCTGTAAAACATAAATTTGTTTTTCGTCAAAGTTTATATCCGTTATTAAATTAAATGCCTCTTGCTATCTGTTGCTACGAAGAATGATCTTCGACTAATAAGGGATATCATCCTTCCGAATACGGATTATTCGTAGAATGTACGAATTATTAGTTGAGCTTAAAAAATCTAAAACCGAAATCGTTCAGCCTGGTTTGTCGAACAATTATCAAATTATCAAATATAACGATGGTTAAGCGTATAAAATGAAGAGTAAACATTTCTAAATCTCCAGAAAATTTTTTTTTATAAGTGAAATAAATTGAAAATAAGCCTTTATAAAAATTTAAAAATTTTCACTTATCACTTTTATGCGCTTAACCACCGTTAAGGAAATGTATGATTGCAAGGTGGCCATATCCTACTGGAAGAGTATCTGACTTGTAAGCTAGAGAAACAAGGTTCAAACCTGAGCTCAGACAGAATATTTTTTTTCGTAATTAGGTATTAGGATCATTCGTAAATCTAACAAATTTATTCGTACTACATACATTTGTTTTATACGAATACGAATAAAATATTCGTAATATGTACCAAACTACGTCCATTCTACGAATCCTATTCGTGGCTCAAATTACGAATAGAATTCGTCGATTTAAAAATGCATGGTTTAGATCAGCTTTATTTATAAATTAACATAAAAAAGTATTTTTGTAATTTCTTCAAAATATATTAACATACATAATAAATTTCAAACAATTTAAAATCGACTTTTTGATTAATTATGACACACATTATCAAAATACAAGTTGCTACAAAATTTTACACTCCTACAACTAAAAATGGCGTTCGTATAAAAAAAGCTCTAAAAGACCCAAGTTTACGTGCAACTTACAATTTAGAAACTCTTTTGCTATCCCCATAACATTTTTTAATTGTACTTTAAAGCTTTTTTATTTATTTTTACCTATTTTTTTATTTATTTATAAATTCATTAAACAGAGTATAAATCTCTTACTGACTACTTAAAAAGCTAAACTTATCCAGTTTTCTTATAGACTAATTTATAGTATTTACGATAATTCACTAGAGTTATTACCTATACTATTAAGATACATGAGAAAATTGTTTTTGAAAGCACTCCTACTTAAGTCTAGACTAAAGTCTATATTTCGGCTCACAGAGTTTGCCAGTCTTAAGCAACGAGTGATTGGTTCATTTCGACTGTAATTAGCTCTATGAAAAGGTTCATTACATAGAATTTGAGACCTTAGGCCACGTGAAGTTACGTGAAAAGGTATTTGAAAAAGTAGACAAGAACAATTAATATTAAAGCATATTAAATCTCTTACAAACATGATAGCGAAATATTTCGGACGAATTTCTAAATATTGAATAACAAGAAGAGGCCTTCTCACATTATAAGAGGGTATTTATTAGGTAATTATTAGACTTATTGCAAATCTCGTGAATCGTTTCTGAATTCTTTCAATTCTGTTCGAAGCACATGAGTAAAAGAGGTCTCATATTAAGCAGCAATATTCAAATATAGATCTGACAAAGGCAAAATACAAAGATTTTAAAGAAAAAGGATCTGAAAGGTCTTTGGAGTTCCTGATTATGAAACCTAACATACCATTGGCTTTAGCTACAATGTAGTCTATGTGCCTTGAAAAACTAAATTTTCTGTATAGTAAAACTCCTAGATCTTTCTTCTCAGTAATTCTTGATAACGTCATATTTCCAAGCCTATATTCATAAAAGATAGGTGAAGAGATACGACATAATGTCAAACTTTGGCATTTTGACATGTTAAGCGGCAATAAATGGTCGCTGCACCACGTAGATAATTGTAACAAATCTCTCTACATATTTATACAATCATGAATGTCTTTTATGGCAGAAAAATCTTTATGTCATCGGCATTCATTAAACTCTGAGAGAAAGATATTATTTTAGGAATGTCGTTTACGAATAAGAGGAACAGTAAAGAGCCCAGGTTTCTACCCTGCGGAACCCCAGAGGAAACAGTTACAGCATTGGACAGAACATTATTTATTCGAACAAATTGTGTCCGACCTATAAGGTATAATTCGAACCACTTTAGAATATTGGAGTGAAATCCAATTAGTTCTAGTTTCCTAATAAGCAAGTTATGATTAACTCTGTCAAAAGCTTTTGAAAAATAAGTGAAAATAACATCACATTACTGTCCATTTTTAAAGCAATTTAAATTATATTTAGAAAAAATTGCTAAGTTGGTAGTGGTTGACCTTCCTGGAAAAAAACCATGCTGAAGCGGTGAAATGAGTTCCTTTACCAAGAATATTAACCTATTGTAGACCAATTTCTCAAAAAGTTTGGGAATAGTAGATATTTTGCATATTGGGCGATAGTTTGAAACCTCGTTTTTTGAACCAGATTTGTGAATTGGTATAATGAAAGTAATTTTTCAATCTTTAAGTGATTGATTACCCTTTTTTAAGTGATTGATTGGAAATAATCATTAAAGGTAAGGTTAACGCCTTTGAACAATTTTTTAAGAGAATCTGTGGGAAACCATCCTTCCCAGGCTGAGTTCGAGGTCACCAATATCTAGTGGATTGGCAGATGAGTCAGTATAGGTATCAGCGATGGTATCAGCAGAAACATACACTGATTGAAAAAATTCAGCAAAAAGATTGGAAATCGAGAGGGAATCAGACGTAGTTTTACCCAAATACTGAATTGTATTAGGAATACCCCTAGATTTTTTTATTTTTTATAAAATGCCAAAAGCTCTTACTATTAGTCTTAAGTTGACATTCAATCTGATATATATAATTTTTATATAAAAAGTTGTTCAAGTGATCAAATTTTCTCTGAAGAACCCGATAATTATTTAAAAGATTGAAATTATTATCATATTTTCTATACAGCTTAAATGCTTTATTTTTCTTGTTATGAATATTAATCAGTTCTTTATTGAACCATATAGGTTTCGATGAGGCTTTAAATGAAACTTTAGAGATGTACAAATTTATAGCTTCCCTGAGATTGTTTAAAAAAAAATTTTAATTTATTAATAGATTATTGTTGAGAATTGAAATGAAAATAGATGAGAATTTAATATGAAGAAATATTAAAAATATTGTCTGCCTAGGCGGGGCGAGCGCCCCCTTCCCCCTGCGGACGACCATGCTTGAACCGCAGGTCATGCCTTTAGTTTCAGTGAAAACCGATAGCCTTCTTGCATGCTTAAAGCATAGAATGATTGATTTTTCTTGAGAACACGGATTTAACAACGAGTGAGTTTTTGATTGTTTTTTCAAGTAACAACTTCATACATTTTAATTTATACTTTGCGACTTCCTCTTTTAACTACTTAACTCAATCCACAAGGATGTCAGAATGGACATTATTGTGAAAACTGCTGCATATGTTGTTAAATTGTGGAAAATTAATTTCCTGTGACAATATGAAAAACAAGCAACTGCGTTAATGAAATTGGAAGTCCAATCCGCATACCGACTGAAATCGATTCTGAAAATCTTTACTTCTTGTCGGAAGGTTTTTCGGTAGAAGTTTGTTTGCCCTACTTCATATTAATTGGTTGTGATAATCTTGCTGTAGTATTTCGGACTTTCCATCAACAGAAATGTGCGCTTGGTGCAGTTACTGTCAGGGATGATAATTCCAATTTTCGGTTTGGTACTTAGCGAATTTTAAAAAGTACTAAAAGTACTGAAATAAGAAATAAAATAAAAATTTGCAAGAAGTTTTAGAAGCTTCGAATTTTTTTTTTTCAAACGTGAAGCTTGTAGTGATTGGTTACAATAAAAATTAATGATTTGATATTTTTTAGTAGCGTACAAGGCGTTTACACTAGTACAGCAGTAGTACAGTTGAAGGACAATTGAAATACATTTAAATTTTTTTATCCATTGAAACCTACTTTTGCAACTGTAGCAACTTTTTTGATAGTTCAATAGATAGAAGCTAGAACAGTAATTACATGAACTATATTGAAGAACAGAAAAGATAAAAATTTCAAAGACTTAATTGGTAATGTACAATATTTTAGCTTTAAGAAAATATATTCAATATATAAAAAAGTCAACAAATTTCAATTTTTATTTACTGTTTTGTCAAGTGTCTTGCCAACTGTCTGTATGCACTTCATAGACTTAATTTTGAGCAATTTTTGACAGTTAATACGTATATGGGCATTTCCACAGAAAAGTCTTCCGTGACCATAAAATTAAAACTTATATAAAACTTATTGTTTTATAATATTATCCAAGAAAAAAATGTTATTTTTATAAATTTAAGCAATTTATGCATAAATTCAATAACCATGATCAATCAAATCGTCTGCACTGTTTCACAAATGAAGTTTTTCTTTTTCGTAAGTGTTTAGTAAACGTTTCGTAAATTTTTTGGTTTTAGTCCCATGTCATGCTAGCTGTCATGGGCTCATCACGGTAGCGCATTGTTGTTGTTTCAATGTAAATTAAAAATTCGAGAGCTAGAGCGAGAGCGAGAGAGTAAAGTTTGACAACCACGGTCACCAAATGATTTGACAAAAATATGTAATCGTGGGATCAAAACAGTGTTGCGTTGTGGAATTATTCACAGCATTTGTGTTTAAGTATAAAAATAGTACACTTTTAGTACAAAATGTATGAAAGCAGTTAGGAAACCTGCTTAATAGCAGCACTCATCGGTTAAAAAAGTATTAAAAGTAGCAAAAAGTGTACTGGTGTTCAGGAATCATATGATAACCAGCATAACATACTTTCGTCCCAGAGCTCATTAGAAAAAAAAGAGTGTAATAAGGGCCTTACTAAAAATTAGCTAAAGATAATGGATAAAATGGTTGAGGCAAGGAAAAAAAATATATTAAATTTCTTTTTTACTTATTAAATTACATAATTTCTTAACTACCTAATTACTTAATTACCCAATTGAGCTACATGAGAAATTTAAGGACAGGTTTTCATCTCGAGCTATGAACAGACGGTGATGTTCTTGATTTTTTTTCATAGAAGAAGTAAATGAACACCTTGCGTTTTTTTGCCTTGCCAGTTATAAATTGCTTCTTAAAGTGTAGAAAAATGTTTTTTAGTGCCTAAATGTGTAATGTGAAGTGTCAATACGCCGTCAAACGTCACTTTGAAAAAAGGTACCCAAACAGTCTCCATACCAAACAATTTTCTAAATTATATTATATTTATTAGAGGTTTAACCTACAACATCAATAAAAAAATTAAAAATAAGAAAAATCGCGGACATTTAAATTTTAAGTTGCATTTTTTTTACATTTTGCGATCTTTAAATTTATCTAAAAAAAACCGCCCAATATTATCTAAATTTAGGTTTGGGATACAATATATTTTATCTACTTTAAAAAAAAATTCCAAGTCAATCCATAGAGTAGCTCTTGAGATATCGAGGATACCAGTTTGTAAAACATAATTTTTCAGAAAACGCGTTTTAAGATTTGGTTAATGATTATTTTGAGTGCATTAATGAAAATATGGGTATGTTTCGTGTGCGATAACTTTTTATGCAATAGTTTTCAGCATAATCTATCATAATCTATCGAAAAATAAAAATTGAGTTTTTTGTTCGAAATACATGAGAACCTGCCCTTAAACGTAACGCCAGTAACGTCACGCCAGATCAAAAAGCCTAATAAAAAAACCAGAGAAGATTTTTAAATTTGAACCTTGGAAAATAAATATACACTAAGTCTTGCCCTTGTCTTGTATTTTTTTTTTACAAATCATATGTAATGGCAGTTTGGAAATTCCCATATGCAATGTTGACTGTTTTAATAAAAATGCCTAGTGTAAACTATGTGTAAGATGTAAGAAGTAAAAAATTTTTTTTACAATATTTGTAAAAAGTACTGAAATCATCGCGGGGGTACTGCGGTACTTTTGAAAAGCAAAAAGTACTGAATTCAGTACTTTATTACTGGATTTATCATCCCTGGTTACTGTACTGTAACTGCTCTACAATAATGCATTTTTACATTAACAGACACATGCAGTAAAAGTTTGACTGAGAACTCTGTGGTAAAAGTAAGCTAAGATTGAGTGATAGATAGTCAAACATTAGGAAAATTGTCCAAAAGTTTAAAAATGTTTACAATTTCTCAGTATTGACTAAATAAGTTTAGTTTTTGTATTGAGTGAGTACGGAAAATTTTTAATTTATATTAACTTTTTATAGTTTTAACCGTTTTATGATTTTCAAGTTAAAAAGAGGATCATTGAATTTTCTATTGATTTCAAACTTGAACTATTCTTTGTTTGTGTGCAATAAAATTTTTCACCAACTATATAAATATATATATTTTTATCTAAAGATGCTGCAAACGAGCAATTTTTTAATTTAGTTCTCAAGTATTTGGTCCTTGATCCAAGTTATGTTTATTGAACTTTGCATATTAGATTTTGTGGACAGAACGCCAACACATAAGATTCCACACACAGTCAAATCTGGTATGTGGTGTGTGTGTGTGTGTTTGTGTGACACTCAAAGCCCTCATTCAATGTTTGCATTGGCACCCTATTAGGCTAACTTAACTTAATAAAGTCCAACCGATAAGCTAAAACCACTTCATAGCAATACCAACACCAGTCCCAACATCATCAATAATAACAACAACAACAATAACGACTCGTATGAACAACAAATCACTCAAAACAAAAGATGGCGTTGCTGTGTCGTGAACTATAAGCAAGCAATATCCTTTGGCCAACGATTTTTGTCGAACACAAACAGCCACACTTGGACGCATAGGACGCACTCTGTTAACGCAGCTCCTACTCACTTCATTACACCGACCATAAATGAGCCACACGTATGCCATGCAAATCGCTTTCGATGATGCAAAGCCTGCTGAATGGAAGTGGATTGGTTTCGATATGGATTCAATTGATTTGCACTGGACTGGACGGGAAGATGTGATGGAATGTATAAGCATATATGTATACACAGTTGCGGTTTTAGCGTTTGCGAGGTCCTTTACACTGCTTTTAAAGAAATATAAAATGGTTGTGTGGCCTTAAAAGTGGAAATATTTAAGCGGCGTCCAGAAGAAAGAGTAACAAATTCCGATATTCATACCATTCCTAATGTCTCGTATCATAATAACATACTATAATAGAAGATCATACAAACTAATTACACCATATTCATTAATACAAAAAAGTCACTTTAGATGTATACAGATATTTTTATACCCTTTACGCAGTATATTTTGGTCGCGTGCTAGGTATATAAATTCTTGATCAGCATCAGCTTCTGAGTCGATTTCGTCATGTCCGTCTATGATCACGATAACAGTCATAATTTTAAAGCTATCGTTACGAAATTCAATATAAACGATTTTTATTCAAAACTAGAGATCAAGTTTGCAAATGAGGCGAATCAAAAATAGCCACGCTTACCTCTCATACAAAGTGACTTTACCAAAATGGTAAAATCTCTTTAAATTCTTTAAAAATACACTCTGAGTATGAAATTTGTAAAAACCGAATGAAAAACACGACGTAAAAGTGACTTTATAAAACGTTAAAATCTCCTGAAATTCCACAAAATCAGTAGAATGACTTACAATTTTGCCAATATTTTTAATCTTCACTACGAACTCTAATTTGTATATTTAGTTTAATTTTTAAATTGCACCTACCTCCCATATATTCACTTCATGAGACTTAACCCTTATAAGTCCCAGAAGAATTAATGTATGACGCATAAAAAGTTACTTTATCAAAATAACACAACATTCAAAACTACGAATAGATAATTTTGAAGAAGATAATTTAACAGCAATAATGCCGATGATCTTATATATTAATAGGCAAACATCAAATGTTGTCGTACACTTTTTCGATATTAATTTTAGAATAAGAACAATTAAACTTATATCATTCGAAAGATACTGCGCCCTATATGTGCAGAATCATTTAAGATTTTAAATTTATGACCTCTGACCCGAAATATTAACGTTGAAAGTTTGTTTTATTTTTAGCAAGGAATCTCAGGGCTAGGAAGAGGTAGAATGGTGAATGAGGTATCAAATAAAATATCTGGCTGCACAGTATGATTACATTTTAGATTAGTGACCTTCGACCTGAAATATGAGCATAAAAAAAAGCATTTATTAAACAAAGATAAACTGTAACAGATGGAAGAATATAATGTAAGAGGGAATTTTAGACATTGGTAAGGTGTGCAAAAAATACTTCCGGCATTTTGCGCCATCTCTTACGGATACACTACAATAAGCATTTTTTTATATTGTACAACAAGAGTGAATATATATTGTGATGGTGAAATTTCTTACAAATAATGTTGAATTTATATGATTTACAGTGGCTCACAGCTTATTTTATGCAGTGCATACTTTCAATTTTAGGGCTTTATAACAACTAAACTAACAGGAATAGAAAAAAATAATATAGTATCATTTAAAAGAACAAGATGTTTAGTTTACTAAATTAACTTTATTTATTGTAAAAATATATATTAAGTTGGCTTAAAATTAAGAAACCAGAAAATACTGCTTAATTTCATATCACAGCTTATTTTATGCTGTCACTTGTTATTTATAAATTTTTCGTATTAATTAATGATATTTGATATTTTTATTATTTGGTATGATAGCCCTTGTTGTCCACAACAGATCTAAGGTGGTTTGGCATTAATGCGACCAGTTTTTGAGTGATAGGTGGCGAAATATTTGCCCACTTCGTTTTCAATATCTCTTTCAGGTGGTTATTGTTTGAAATTTGATGTTTCCGTATGTTATTTTCCAATAAAGGCCACACAATTTCAATAACACTAAGGTCTGGCGACTGTGCTGACGGCGTCATAAATTGTGGGCAGTTGTATATTAGCCTGGTTTGCACAATACTAGCTTTGTGCTTATGTTCGTCATCCTAGTAAAATCGGAAATTCAATTTTTTACCCAGAACCTTTGCACTCTGCAACAAGTTGTTCTTCAGGTTCTGTAGGTACTTAAATTTGTCCATTGTTGTTTCAATAAACGGCAACTTCCCAGTACCAGCAGCGGACATTCAGGTCCAAGCCATGACGCTGCCACCGCCATGTTTGATGGTTTGTTTTAAGTTTTTTTTTGTTGACCTTGGTATTCGGTTTTCACCACATATAGCACATACCATCTGAACCGAATAAATTGATCTTCGATTTATCTGCAAAAATAACTAAATTCCAGTACTCTGGGGCCTTGGACATATGTTCTTTGTTGTAGTTGAGTCTGCATAATCTGTTTTTGGGGCTAATGAACGGCTTGTTTCGTATTACTCGGCCATGAAAGTTTTTTTTTCGCAAGACACGTCGAATAGTTTCAGCACTACACTGTTTGCTCAGGTCAGTTTGAACTTCAAAAGCCATTTTCGGAGCTGAGAGTCTCGGGTTAGCCTTTATCTTCCGTACAATATGCCGCTCGTCGGTTGCATTAAAAATTTTGTTTGGTGCTTCTTTGCTCTTATTGTGCAATCGATTCTTATGGACGAAGCGCTCGATGATCTTTTGCACTGTAGAGGAATTGATATTAATCATTTCAACCATTTTTCGCTGCGAGCTGCTGTTTTTAAAATAGTATATAACCAATTCTCGTTGTTGTAGCGTTCATAGAAGCAGACACTTGAAGCAAAAAAATCAGACTAAAAAGCTAACACAAAGCAATTATAGAAACAGAACAAAGGCATAGCTAACGAAAGTAACGTTAGACAGCGCAGCATTAGATTACCTTTATTTAACTAGACTTTTTGCTCTTTTAAATGGCACCATATTATCTTTTGTATTCCTGTTAGTTTTGTTTTTATAAAGCCCTAAAGTTTAAAGTATGCACTGCATAAAATAAGCTGTGAGCCACTGTAAATACAAATTCTAAATGTTTGATAGTTTAAATCATACTTGATTTTAAATACCATAATAACATAAGCATAGAGACTAAAGTAAAGCAAAAATACAACAACAAATGTGAAATTATGAAATTGAGAAAAACTGAGAAATTGACACTTCAAATCTCATCGCCCCGGTGGTGCAGTGCGTTAGTGCGCGCTTGCACGGGTATCACAAAGATTTCTGATGACGCCCTTAGCCAGGCAGAAATTGCAATCAGATCAGCTAGTGATTTTTTCCTTTTCATATTGTAAAAAACTTTGTTGTTGTTGTTGTTTCTTTGGAAAGATTCGTTAGAACAATTAATTGTTCTAACTTTGACCTTAAGCTCAATAAACGATTTTAAACTATCAAACAACTAGAATTTGTATTTAAAATCAAGTATGATTTAAACTATCAAACATTTAGAATTTGTATTTAAATCATATAAAATCAACATAATAAATATAGAGGTCATTTAGGAAAAAAATTTAATTTCTTACAAATAGTAAATCTTGAAAGATTTCCGTTATTTTGACATAAAAATTATAGCGATATCTCGAAAACTATAGATGTTCTCAGTACAACGTAATTTTGTATGAAAAGTCGTTGGTTGAGGAATATAATGGTATACGAAAGCTTTCTTGGTAATATTTTCCACGGATAGTATGTTAAAAAAAATCCCCTTAAAAATGGCATTAAAATTATTAAGATATCTTGAAAAATTTTTATCTTCTCTGTACAACGTATTTCCTTGAAACAAGGCCATCGCCTCGGAATGAGAAAAAAACTATTGAAATTTCAAGTTTTGACTTTGCAAGCAAATATCAAGCAAAATAGCCATTTTTTAATCGATTTTCAACAAATTTCCTTTGTCTGAAAGACTAATTAAATGGCTTCGGAAAAATAAAAAAAGATTAACCGTTATCCTATCAATTCAATGTTTTATATTGTTTTAAAAAACCTCTAAAATATTTAGATTTTGCTCAAAAAATATAACAAATGTTTTTTTTGTTGTAATTTTTTCTTTCTTATTACATTTTCTTTTTTCACACTCTTTCATATAACATATCAGTTATTTGCAAAAATTGCCTCATTTTGACACATAATTCAATAAACCGATTCTGTTATCGAAATTCATGAGCTACCACCACCTTTTATTTTTTTGATGAAAATTTAATTTTTCAAAATATTGTTTTTACATTTTTTACAAATTTCTTACAGCTTAAAAAATATTTATGTGAAAATTTTGTTATATAAACAAAGTTATATAAACAAATCTATGTTTTAAGCCATTTTGTAATACATAGAAATAGGCGTAGCAGAAACAGTTATTCCGTGTTTCTGAACCAATTTTGATTTTGTTTTTTAATAAATTAGAGTATGGAGAAGGAATTCACCGAATATTTTTGTTACCTTTGACCTGAAATATGAGCGTTGAATGAATATTTATGAAGTAAAACCTAAACTATAAGAAATGGAAGAACATGGTGTAAAAGGAAATTTTAGACATTAATACAATGTACAAAACACATTTTTCGCTATCTCTTACAGATACCCTACAATAAGCATTTTTATGTAACATGTGAAAATATATATTGTGATGCTAAAATTTCTCACAAATAGTAAATTCTGAAAAATTTACTTTATTTTGATATCAAAGCTATGATGATAACTCGAAAACAAGAGTTTTTTTAGTATAACGAATTTTTGTATGAAAAGCACTGGTTGTGAAAAATAACGGTGTACGAAAGTTTTTTTTGGGTAATGTTGTTAGAGATAATATTTTTAAAGAAATTTTGGCTAAGATTGTTGTACTAAGATTTTCTTAGTACAACACATTTTCTTAAAGCAAGGTCATTGCCTCAGAATGAGAAAAAAATATTGAAATTGCAAAAAGTTTGTCGAATTTCGGCCACAGGCGATACAAGTATATCTTCATACATAAAAGGCAAGCATGCTGCTACGTGCACAGTATCGCTCAAACTGTAATTATTGTTTTGCTTTATCACAGTGCTTTTACAACATATACTATGCTCAAAAATGTTCAGCCTAAAAGTATGGACAGAAAATTTATTTGATACTTATCAGTGACAAGATATCTTATCAGGTTTTTACAATAGTATGTTTTTAATCTAACTACTTATTTTTTACCCTTTTCTAAATAATTTATGACGAATTTAATGAAATCCTTTGGATGGATTTTACCAAAAAATATAATTGTATCAGCCGCGAAACGACACCTGAGTTGCTTCGTAATACTACAACTACGTACAGGGACATGTTTATCCAACAGAAATTTAATAGGTTCTATGAGAGAACTAAGCTTGTCGTTAATATTGTGGTGAAGCCAACAATCTTTTAACGATATCAACAACACATTACTGCAGAGAGACAGAGAATTTATGTTTTTGAAACCACGATAAGAATAAGTATTTGGGATAAATAAACGAGGAAAGTTGACATTTAATGTGCAAACGATCAAATCATGGCCAGAGACAAAGTACAATTGATCGAAAAGTGAAACAGCAAAGGGATCAGATACAATAAAGAAGTCAAGAAGACTGGGAGTGGTGTTGGAAAATCGAGCAGGCAATCAATCATTAGCAACAGACCAACCTAATGAAGATATTTTATCATGCAGAGCTTGTATAGACACTTAATTTGAAAGGGGATTTATATTAAAATACTCTTACAGCAACATTAAGTCATAGCCAAAAATATAATTTGATAACACAGAAAACCAAGGCTCAATAGAATGACATTTAATAGAATCATACACGCACAAAGCGATAATTTTTTTGCAGTTGTCTGACTCGCATAAATTAATAAATTCAATTCCTGAACTACTTGATCGACTTTCAATATTTGCACGAATATTAGTTTTTCAGTATATTGCAACTCCCCCATTATTTTTATCAGATCGCTCATTCCTATAAAGCTTATAACTAAGAATGTCACAAAAAGTATCACTTATTTCATTACTAAGTCAAGTATTTGAAATGTAAATAGTGTCAACTAAGGGGCTTTTAAAAATATACCTGATGTAATCCAGCTAAGCCTGATGTAATCCAGCTACGAGCATTGTCCACTGCGTTGTTTACATACAATTTGCACATTTGGGCAGGTGCTTCAAGATGTTATTTGGAGCTTCTGGATGGAATTCAACGTCGTGGGATATATTTGATAGCGAATGAAATTTTTAATCCTCTCTGAACTTTCTTGGGCATCGACGTAATGTTGGTTGCCTCAGCCTTCTGCATAGGTGCTACCATGGGAATTTTTCAAGGGAGATACATGGCTTGACGCCACCAGCTCTTGTGCTTACCAGGTCCAATCGGTCAGCTGTTCAAGCCCAACCCTTTACCATTGCCTCGATGTCCAACAGAACCTCGCATTACCGAGATAATTAATTTTTTAGTCGCACGGTGTGTCTTTCGGCGTGTTTCTCGGCAGTTTTAAGCTGTGCAAATTTAAAAAATCTTCATTGACACTACTCCATCTCTCCAACCTCCAACTAACTATCACCTTCTAACTATCATCTTCTGAATCAACACAATGCTTACACATTTATAGAAGGGCATCCCCTGAGCGTTGGTTCTGTCTAAAAACAAACCTGAAATAAGGTTTTATGATTTTCATCAACACTAGTAGGCGTTAAGCTAGAGCTCGACATAAGAAAAATCAAAGAGTGAGTGGGTATCAGCATCCAGGAAATCATAAATAAAAAATATTGTTGTCATAATAAAACCCAGCATCTCTCAGATTTTCTGCAGACTGAGAGCACCTACGTAAATACCAAAATGCTTTGAGCACTCGATTTCTGTCATCTGGTGACAAGTATTTAATAACAACAATTGTGCTCGGATTGTACTGGCTAGACTTAACCCTAAATTTTTTACTAGCTGGACCCACCCATGTAGATACTTTTTTTTAATCTAGATAATTTTGCTTTTTAATATAAAATTATTTGCTCGAGAATGGCCCATTTGTTGATGCATAAATCAGTAAATCATTACCATTTTTAATTAATGTTGACTTTATATGATCTAAATACAAATTCTAAATGTTTGATAGTTTAAATCATATTTGATTTTAAACACAAATTCTAGTTGTTTGATAGTTTAAAATCGTTTATTCAGCTTAAGGTCAAAGTTAGAACAATTAATTGTTCTAAAGAATCTTTCCAAAGAAACAACAACAACAACAAAGTTTTTTACAATATGAAAAGGAAAAAATCACTAGCTGATCTGATTGCAATTTCTGCCTGGCTAAGGGCGTCATCAGAAATCTTTGTGATACCCCTGCAAGCGCGCACTAACGTACTGCACCACCGGGGCGATGAGATTTGAAGTGTCAATCTCTCAGTTTTTCTCAATTTGTTAGTGCAGACTTCCAGCAGGCTGTTGGACTACATATAATAACATAAGCATAGAGACTAAAGTAAAACAGAAATACAACAACAAATGTGAAATTATGAAATTGAAAAAACTGTGAAATTGACACTTCAAATCTCATCGCCCCGGTGGTGCAGTGCGTTAGTGCGCGCTTGCACGGGTATCACAAAGATTTCTGATGACGCCCTTAGCCAGGCAGAAATTGCAATCAGATCAGCTAGTGATTTTTTCCTTTTCATATTGTAAAAAACTTTGTTGTTGTTGTTGTTTCTTTGGAAAGATTCGTTAGAACAATTAATTGTTCTAACTTTCACCTTAAGCTCAATAAACGATTTTAAACTATCAAACAACCAGAATTTGTATTTAAAATCAAGTATGATTTAAACTATCAATCTTTTAGAATTTGTATTTAAGTCATATAAAGTCAACATAATAAATATAGAGGCCATTTAGGAAAAAACTTTAATTTTTAATGAATTTTATAACTTTACTTCTCTGATTTTAGTTTATTTTATTTAACGAGTTTTTTCGTATGACTTTTAAAGTCATTAGATGAGTTTTTGTGGAATTTGAAGCGATTTTACCGTTTTGGTAAAGTCACATTGTATGGAAGGCAGGCCTGGTGTTTATCAGGTTTGACTCATTTTCAAAGTTAATATTTATTTAAAAAAATGGATTGAATTTTGTTGCGATAGCTTAAAAGTTAGGGCTTTTTTTGTGATCGCAAGCGGATATGGCTACATCGACTAAGGTGGTAATGCTGATCTAGACTATATATTCTTTTCCAAAAATATATCTTCTAAAAAAGAATTTATACTTTTTCCTGTCTTTTTTCTGAGTGAAAAATTTTATACACCCCATGAAACTAAGCAGTTTTTTATTTACAATCGTTTTATATTTTTTCAATACTAGAAAATTAATACTCATATTGATGGCATTCTTGTTTAGTTCAAACACGATTGAAAACTTAAATTTGAACTGAAGCGTGAGGCCCCGGATGTTTCTGGAGGCGCCTCTGTATACGTATGCCAGTAAGCATCAGTTATCTACATATTTGTACCTATATTTTTTAGTGCCAGTGCCTTCCAGTGTCCTCTCACTCTCCACTTGGCACTTATTATGCTCGAGGGTAATTCGGTCAGAAGTAGTACTAAAAAAAGGTCCATTTTAAATTCATGCTGTCAGTTTTAACGTCATTATCACTATTACCATTATCTTTTTCACATCATTCTCATTATCTTTATTTCTATCACTAGTATAACCATCATCACTATCGTCATTATCATTAGAGCCAGTCTAAATCAGCGTCAGAATTCGCGTCAATTTCGCCCACTGTCCATTTAAGTCTTCCATTCAACAACCAGCCACCAAGCAGTGCAGAGAAACCCATAGCAATTGGTCACTTGAATCACTTTGCATTTATTTAGTGCCTCATTTTATTTGAATTTAAAATTTTTTTTGCCACCGCAGCAGTGCATAGCTTTGAGGACGTCAATATTTGTTCAGCATTTCATTGCTTTATTGCTTCTAACGGTGACGGCCTCGTAAGTTGGGTCACGGTTGGGTCGTCGACGGCATGCGTCCATTGCCATGGAACATGATCGACCTCCAATGATGTGCCACAAGCAATTTCAGATTTATGTGCCACCACGATGAACGATTATATTCGAAGTGTGTGTAGCTAAAACAGGATTTTATGATGATGAAATATTTCAACAGCGCAGTGTTCAGTTTAATGGCTAAGTATTTTCGTTGAAGTGCATATACCATAACGAAAATAGTTTGATGTTAAGCTATAAGGCTGATTATCCAAAAGGATTTTTTGAAAATAAGCCAGGTCTTAATAAAACTGTAAAGTTCGAACAATAAAAATGCTATAAATACTCTAAGATGGCATGTCGGATCATTAAATTTCTGGAGCCTGGAATCGAGATACCTTTATCAATACGAATACTCAAAGAGAATTAAGATGAGTTGAGGAAGCGAGCGCCCTTTGACCTTTCATCACTGACAGCAAATTTGTAATGATGAATTTTAATACTCAAGATTTACATGGTCTTAGATAGATGAAAAAATGTATTATTGTATATATTGAAGCTGATATTTCACATCTCTAATAACGTTGGGTAAATTTGGGAGCATTATTATTAACTCTTTATACACTTCGTAAGGTTGGAATTCACTGCTCTCACCCATTTGCAAGACAGTGTGTAAGTCTTGACAGTTGCAATAATTGTTCTATAAGACTATTTTTTCAATTGCTTAGATTATAGAAAAAATCAAAATTTTCAAAATGTTTATTGAAAGAAGTGAATCGTGAATCCATATTGCTTATTATAGAATCAATCATGGTGTTGAAAAAGTTTGTTTCTGCCGTTGATCGTTGCTTTCATAAGCAAACATCATTTCTTTTTTTTATACCCTTTTATTTCTAAGTTACTTAGATCAAAAAAGCTTTCCTCAAAAAAATCATGAGCATCAGAAAAGCATTTTTCGAACCGAATTTGTAGGTATTTTTTTTCATCCAGTCTTAAAATGTACGCCAATGTTCAAGAGCAATGCTTAAATGGACATGTAAAAAAAATATAAACTGACCAACTTAGCCCTGAAAGGATTTTGACCAAGCTTCTCTTGGCCAATTGTGTTGTACGTGTTGTCAAATCTTTAATCCAGAACTGAACCTACAAGTTTTTTGCCAACTCCGAACGGCTGATGTTCTCAAGAAGCTTTACATGCCAGTTTTACTCTATGAGCTTTTGCCATTTTCTGCAGGGAGATGACGGCTGAACAGAAATATTTATACAATTGAAAAAAAATTTTTTTGAGCTACCGCGGTTCCTTAGCTTACAGACAAATGCTCTGGGGCTAATGTTTAATATTCGAGTCTTAACTCCACTATTTATGTTATAATATTTTTGCCATTGTCGTATCCTTGGCCATGACAACTTTGAATATTTAAGCCATTTTTTCGAGCTCTCTCAGTATTGCACTGTTAAAATATTTTCCAGTCATGTCAGTGACAGCAAGAAATCCTATAAAGTTTTCTTCTATTGCACCGATTGATGTATTACAAAAATCTACCAACAAAAAAAAAACCAATTGATTGTTTTCAAATACAAATTTGATATTTCGGAGAATTGCTAATTACATTTATCTAATGTAATGCATAATCGGGGGTTCCTAATGCATAAGCCTTTGAGCAATGCGTTATTTTATAAAATATTTTATAAAACAAAATAACTGATTAACAAAAATCGGGATATAAGTAAGGATAGTTTTCATTTCCCTCATTACACAAATTATACAAGTGTGAATGGGAGGACCAAGAGGCACCACGCAGGGAAATATCCTCTTGGGCCTTACGTACACCCCTGACGTGCTCTATAGCATGACAACGATATAATGCATAAGACCATGCCCCTTTGAAATTCAAAGGATCCACCAGATAAGGGACGCCAATACCTTATAATTTGGTGGATAATTAACTCCTGACATTTAACGCCCCCTTGATTCTCAAAGGCAACAATTTTTTCATCCGGTAGTTGGTTACCTTTCTTACATTAACTGTTTGAAAAAGTCGAGAATACTACCTACTATAATTTTCTTATTAATTTATGGGAGTTACCAACCCGAGTAAAAGAAGATGTAAGTCGCAGTGACCTTTTTGGTTGCCAAACACAGCCAGCTCGAGATTCCTCGAAATTCCTCGAGGGGCCAGCCACCATTAATCAAAACCTGGGGAAAGGTTCCATTAGACAAAACTCTTCAAAGTTCCGACAGCAGACAAAAAGTTCTTTAGAACATTTATACTTGACCGTAAAATCATCGGCCACTAGAATTGTACATGACTAGGTACGCAACTTCGTTAGCTAACACAGAGAGAAATATTTATTTTATTTATATTATTTCTATTTATTTCTAATATTGAGTAAAACAAATGATTGCTTGAAACAAGAATAAAATTCTTGATTCAAGAACCTGAAACAAGACTTAATAAAATATTTTTTAATTTAAGCTAACGCAGAGTTGGTTATTAAAAATATTATTGAATTAAGCAAATATTTTGCTTGATTTAAGAAAATATAAAATGACTTCAAAATTGCTTGACTCAAGCATGTAAAGCTATACAAGTACTTTCAGTCTTAAGTCTTTCAACCTTTAGCCTTAAAATTATGAATAAAAAAATCACTTTCCCACTTTTGATCTGAAGATATGTGATTCATTTTGCAAGTTAGAATAATTTATATATAAACCAAAAACAAACACCAATTTTTCCAAGTGTCGATAAAGCTAAAATTTGATAGCAATTTTAATTGCTTTTCAATTTTAGGAAAAATTTGAATTATTAATTTAAAAAAAATTAATTTTTTGCTTCTAAACGTTTTAAATGTTTTCATTTATCGCAAGATGTCATACAATCTTTTAAACTAAGATATTTATTATGTTGATTTTATATGATTGAAATAGAAATTCTAAATGTTTGATAATTTAAATCATACTTGATTTTAAATACAAACTCTAGTTGTTTGATAGTTGTATTTCAATCATATAAAATCAACATAATAAATAACAAGGTCATTTAGAAAAAACTTTAATAAGATATTTATAATATAATTTTTAAAAACATTTTCAAAATATAACAAGTTTTCGTTTAATTTAAAAACACAATGTAGCTAACCATTTATTCAATTTTTTTCAGTACAAGATACAAAATAATCTGATATATCAAGCAAAACTTTCTAAATTTCAGACAATTAATTGTTTGGATTAAGCAAATTCTTCTATTTATAAGAAAAAGAAAAAGCAAAGTATTGTAATATTGAGAAAATTGTTTATAAGGATAAGGCAAATTTTTCTCAATTCTAGGAAATTTCTCAAATAGAGCAAATTATTCTTGTTTTCATCAAATTGTTTACTTGGATCAATCATATTCTGCTCTTTATAAGAAAATTAAGTTTCTAATATCAAGCAAAACATTTCAGCATTAAAAAAAATGTGTACTTGAATCAAGCAAATTGTTTCCAACTCAAGGAAGCAGTCACTTTTGCTTTTTGCAAAATAGTAGAAAAGCATTCCTTTGAAAGGAAAAAAAAAATGCACAATAACTCTGTTTTAAATAAACAGAAGTTGTGCATGTAAGCTTATCAAAGTGGATGGACTGCAGAAACCACAGGTGACTACTGAAGAGTTGATGTAGAGATCAAGAAAACAGTCTGTCTGGCCTGCTTGGTGGTTTGTTATGTAAAAAACTTGTTGTTGTTATAACCTTCATGAATTAATGAACTTATTTGAGATTAAGCTCAAATATAATTCTAAAAGATTATATATTTTTTAGAACTATAAAAAACAATATATCAAGGAAAACCAATTTCTCAAATCACGCAAATTATTGTAGTTTTCAGTAAATTGTTCACTTGAATCAAATAAATTTTTCTCAATTGAAGGAAAATAAATTTCTTACATGAAGCAAATTATTCTTATCTTCAGCAAATTATTTACACGAATCAAGCAAATTTTTCTCATTTCAAGCAAATACATGACTTTAATCTAAAAATTATTCTAGAAATTTAAGTAAATATTTCTTGAATTACAAATTTTTTTCTTTATATCAGGTATTTTAAATTTTATCAATTCTAGCAATATAATGCTTGAATTGAGAAGCTTTTGCTTGAGTGTAAACTGAATGCCTATTTGCTTGATTCAAGCATAGAATGTTTGATTTTTTCTATCCGTGTAGATAACTACGTCTAATTACCCCTCATAGAATTCTCATTCAAGAAGAACGGTCTAAAGTCAAGGATAGATTAGGTCTCCTCGACATTTGATGGATGATTATCCCCTTACTTCAAGTTATATTGGATTGGTTGTCCATCGAAGGCTTAGCATATTTGTTATGATAATATAATACCATAACCATGCCTTCTCCTAGATTTGGCAACCAACAACCAAGTGGACATTTTGTTTTACAGAAATCAGATGAATCATTCAAGAGCCGTTCCTCAAGAATTTTGAGAGCAATGCCCCATTAATTGATCCATCCGATATGAAACCATTCCCTTTGTGCTGGTTTTGAACAAACAGGCATCCCGAAGGTCCTCTTGCTAGCTTTCCCCGTTGGGAGAGTATTATCTCCCCTTCTCAGGCTGATTGTGATCAATCTAACTAAAGTAAAGTTTTTCTTTTAATTAATTATCAAAAATTAGCCTTCTATGGTAGAACCACACAAAATAATTTAAAATTTTAGTTAATGCTAAATTTATTAAATAATCTAAGCCTTCTACTGAAAGCGAAAAACTTGTTTCTCAATTCTATTGTGAATTTCGACAAATTTTTTGAACTCCAAAGAATAATAGGAGCATTTCACGTGAAGCGGACAGCGAAAATAATGTCAGAATCTGCATTTTGTTAATATTTGTTTTTTTATATAACCTGAAAAAATGTGCATCGTTATTTTTTTTATCAAGCCTAATTGCCAGTTATTAAGCATTTAAAGAATTGAAACAATTTAAGGAATGGATTTTTTAAAAGCTATTGATGCTATTATCCAAAGAGATGAAAAAGAAGGCAAGTAGTGTTTTTTGAGGAAATTAAACGTTCTTCTTTAAAATTTAAAAAAAATTTAAAATTTAATTTTATTTTCGTCTAGGAAACTGGAGGTAACATTTCAAATCGAGATTCACTATACTTCGGTATTTTTTATTTTATTATTTTTTCTCAAAATTCATCTTGTAGTCCATTAACAAGAATACGTAGAAAGTTTTAGAATGGGATCTGCATTCGTTTTGGAGATAGTTGAACTATAGTGCGAAGGCGCAAGATGGCATTACACATTGAGGTGTAACATTTGTTGCACTGACCATCTCCGATTTGGCTCAAATTTTTTTCTTAGATTGGTTTAAAATCGTTCAAATTGCTTAGAAAACCAAATCCTAAGTTTGAGATTTTAAGAATATTTCATAAATTAAATTTAAAATTTTTTAACTCACAATAAGAATAATTAATTTCCTCAAAAAAGCACTACCTTCCTTCTTTTCCATCTCTTCGGATAATAGCAGTAATAGCTTAAATTTCCTTAAATAGCAGTTCCTTAAATTTCTTCAATTCTTTAAAGGCTTATAAACAGGCAATTAGGCTTGATAAAAAAAATAACAATGTACATTTATTCAAGTCATATAGAAGTGCAATTAGTCCAAAAACTAACAAAATCCAGAATCTGACATTATTTCCTTTTGACTTGAAATACCCCAATAGAGAAAAAAGAAGAGGCAACTAAGAATAGACGCAAACAGAAGCAGACGTAGAGCTTTAAGCTTTGTGATCTAAAAATGACTCAATTGCCTTAACGTCATATAAAAATGATAGTTAATTAATTTTGATCTATTTAAATCGCAATTTATTCTATTTATTGAATATCGAAATAAATAAGAAGCAACTAAAAAAGATGGCAACCTTAGTAGAGTTGATGGCCTTGATCTATAAATAGCTTATGCGAGCCATACACAATACAATCCAATTGTCAATTGAGTCTTTCAATTGAATTGATTCTTAGCCACACATTAGGTCTGTTACCGTACTAACTTCAATTAATTGTAATAGATTAGAGAGTGTCATTTTACATGTTATTCCTCTGTCCAGAACTTCAAAATAAAGCCTTCAAGCAACTTCAAGCTACTTGAATCGAGCACGGGAACAGACCTACTTTTTAAACTTAAGTGAAAGACTTTCTTTCAACTGTCAAATATATATTATTAGTCTAGAATCAATATAATTTTATTAATAGCTAGCAAATACCTGCTGATTCGCCTGCGATAAAAAAAATTGAATACCATGTTAAATTTGGAGATCTTAAAATTAAAGTATTTTGCTGTATCTTCAAATTCAAAATATAAAAAGAATTGCGTTTGTTAAATAATAAAAAAATTTTACAAATATTAAAAAATTACTCTATTTAGCAGGGAACGAAAATAAACTCTAACGTTTCGTTCGTTAAGGTAGTAAAGCGTTCATTTGAGAGAACTGAACGTTTATGTTGTGTAGCATTCATTATCAAGGCCATTATTCGGTTGCGTTCAAGTTGCATACTTATACTAGTTGCATACTTATACTACATTGTTCCGTAGTATAAGCTACACTAAAGAACCTTATGAGAAGCGTTGTTTGAGAGACTGAGAAAGCAGAGAGAAAAACATTTTATCTTTGTTCAAGCACATGCTGCGTGTCAAGGGCGCATCCAGTTTTGTAGGTAGCATACATTTGCAGGGCGCTCTTGTTTTAGTTTGAATAATCAAAGCATTTTTTTAAGCTATTCAGTTTATTTATTTTTATACTCTTTCTAACGCCCATAAAAAGGCGTGTCTGGTTTAGAAAATTATATTATATATTCTTGATCAGCATCACTAACTGGGCCGATTTAGCCGTTTCCGTCTGTTTGTCTGTCTGTCGACACGACTCTTTTTTTAACACAGCTGCTAAGAAAATCTCAGTTTATTTTATTAGTGAGTGTTATCACGTTATGGCTGGAGAATTCAGAAAATAAAATATTAATTTTTCCTTGTTACATGTAAGTAAGTTCACTTGTATAATATAATTTTTTTATAAAATATAAGACTACTGTTTAATGTTTATGGAATTGTGTTTCAATTGTACATGTTAAGGTCATGAAATCACGCATTCCTTCGAACAGCCATATATGGCTTCTGACGGAAATGAAACTACTTTTTTACATAAAGTTTTGTTTGTGTATCTAGTTATTCCATTTTAAACAAACTCAGAAAAAAGTTCAACTTTGAAATAAAAAACACAGGTATTTGTTTTAAAATCTGAAATTTCGTTAGTTTTAAGGAAATTATTTCTTTAAACAATATCAATTTATTGCATCTATTTAGCATTTATTTCAAAAAATTAAGAATTTGGATTCAAAAGTAAAATTTTATTTGTTTTATTTTTTATATTGATTTTAAAAATGAATTACACACTCAGACTACAATCAAAGAAATTTATTTTTTCAAATTTTTTTTGCAAATGGAAATTATTCTTTCAGAAAGGAAGAAATTTTCTTTAAAGGAATAAACTATTTCTTTGATTTGGAATTTATTTCTTTACTTTAAAGAAAAGTTTCCATTTAAAAAAAAAAAAAAAAATTGCGCTGAAACAAATAAAAAATTTTTTAATATTGAGTAAATGTTCTTTGATTTTAATATGCTTCTTTTCTCAGTGTATAAATCCATAAAAAAATTTTAGCTGGATCATAAACCGTGTAGTAGTGGGTTAATATTCTATCTAAAAATAAAGATGAAGTGCGAAAATTAGTGGCTCGGGTAGAAACAACGCCTAACTCCCAAAAAATCACTTTATAACAAGTTTTTTCTCTTAAAAAGTCTGAAAATTTATTTAAATGACTTAAAATTTTTACATGTTTCGATAATTAAAACTCACCATATTCATCACTATTTTTGTAATGTAAAACAATTTTTATAGAAAGTACTTAGGTATTTAAAATTAATATTAGAAAAGAGAACATCTAAATGGTTTAAAGATATCTGACTGACACTGCAACGATTTCACTTCAACGTCTCTTAAGTCCTTTCAATGGCTAGGCTAAGCCGAAATAGTATTTTTTATGTTAATACTCCTATCATAACGGTTCTAAAAAAGATGAAGAAACATACCTTTGATTTTTACCTGCGCTACTTACTCTTAATTTTATTATCATTTTAAAATCATTTTAAAATTTAAAAAATCCTCTTAATTTTATTATCATTTTATTGTCATAAAAAGTAAGAAAAAACATTAATATGATTTCTGTATGGTTGGTTTTTCTTACAAAATAGGACAAAAACCAAATCCAACTGACTTTAATGTCAAATATCTCTCCAAATTTATTTTTGTCATGTTGGTACATTGTTTTTTATAGAACCAAATTAATTAAAAAAAACCGTAGCAAGATAATATTAAAAATTACTTTCTGTCGTGTCCAATATATTGGACAAATTCACTGAAAGAGTTTATATTTACTTTAGCGCTCGGCCCTTCCTGTTCAGCAAGAACCGAGTGCGGCCCCTTGTGAATTTTACTATATTAGTGCGAACTAACACGAATAAGATGATTGCTGAACTTTCATGGAATTACACCGCACAGTGGTTCCATACTGTATTCATGTAGGAATAAAATAGAAGGATTCGTCATTGACCAATAAAATTATGCGTGTGAGTTATAATTAGAAAACAAACAAACCCGCCCCAAACCGCGACTACTTTCCATGTAACACAAAAACTATGAACGCTACATACTTTTGTTGTAGATATAGTAAAACAGCTCTTTAAAAAAAGTATACGAATTTATTTATTCTTTTGTTCGTTTAAGATAGGTTCGCACCCAATTATTTTAAATGTTAATATTAACTTTAAGATTGTAAGCAAAATACAATTTCAATTCATAAGGAATTAAATTTTTTAATTTAAGCTATCACTCTGCTCTGTAAAAATAATATTAGCATTTATTTACCCTCTTGGTTTCTTTTAAGCAGGTTCGCAGCCAATCGTTTTAATTTTAATATCACCTCAAAGGCTTAAGGGTTATAACAAAATTGTCACTAGAAAACTATTTGATTCCGCGTTCACACCACTGTGCAACTCTTCCTGATTCTCAATGCTATGAATAGAGAATAATGATGCAATAAAACAAAAACAATTCGACAGTGTTAGCGTCATCCCAGTGGTAAATTAACTCATTACATAACCTCTTAATTTCTTCTTACGATGTAGATGACAGTCCTATTTAAAAGTACTTCGATTTTTTTATTGCGTACTTTTATTTTTTTTATTATTTGGCGTAATCTAAAGTAATCGTGATTATTTTTTGGTTATTTGTAATCTTAATCAATTACTAATAGAATTTTTTTGCATAAGAATTGTTTTATCATTACAACTATTTTTTAAATATAATGTAAATGATTACTAGTCGTGATCGAAATTTCCCAGTTAAGGTTTGAACTTTAAAAAAGCAAGCAGTTTTATTAAAGTATACTTCTTTTATTTGGAACATACAAAGTCTTACCAGCGGGAAAAAATTATTGCTTCTGCTCAGAGTTGCCAAGTTAGCAATATTATAAGCTAACATATTTTTTCGGAATTTATCTTGAGGTTTTGGGTGTATCTGTCTATGATATATTTCGGTCTTTTTTTCACAAATGGATTTCAATGACAAGTAAATATAATAATAATTTATTATTTATAATAATAATAATGTAATAATTTTTGCAGTTTAAAAAAAACATAAGTAAACTGCATTTACTACTGTTATTTCCATGTTATTTAAAAAATTTACAATAGTGAAAATGACAGCTTTTTAAATTTAATCCAAAATAAAAGAAAAAACCGTTTGTAAGTAATTTAACGTGTATCTATCTTAACTCAAAATATAAGCAAGTATAAGTATGGTATATTTCAATTAGATATTAAATATTTGATATAAAAAATCAATTTCACTTTATTTTTAATAATAGTTGACACAGAAAAAACGCGTTCGCTAGTATTAGACGTTGGGCAAATAGTTTAGAAAGCGATCTAAATAGTAAATGTAAATCTTCTACGAGTCAATCTACACGCTGGTCACCGAATTGACAACCCTAATCTTCTAGCTTTTTCTAGCTTGTTTTGAAAAGTGAATATTTTTTTAAAAATAATTATTTAAATTATTTTTCAATGCTTGTTTTTAAGTGTGTTGCCGGCTTTTTTTTAAGAAACAATAGAAAAATTGTTTCTTCCAATCTGTTAAGGTTTTAATGTTAGCGCATTCTTATGAATAAAATATTTGCAAATTAAAATTTTCATTTACGCAAAATAAAAACCTATATGTGTATTTAATAACATAGAATGGAAAGGTAAGTAAAAAGCGCAATGAACATTGTAAAAACAGAGCATGAAAAAAAATAGAATTGCATATGCGTAATGTGATATAGTGTTTATTGAATAAGATTTAAAAGCTATTGCTGTGACATACCAGAAGGCTTCTTGAAATTTAATATTTCAAAACCCCGTGTCTGTATAAAAATATTACGATTCATCTGATGATGAGGGAATTTTTGCACAAATAGAGTTAAATATCCAAGAGTTGGTTGAAAATACATTTTTTACATTATATATATAATTTTATACATATGAAAAAGTGTTGGCAACACTGATTCTGAGACCCAAAATGAGAGAGAATAGCCTACGTAAAAAATATCGTATGCCGAATGTGTTGAGTAGAGAGTATGCAAACATAATTATAATGTAGTGCATGCCATGCCGTCGAACGATACAGAATAATAACATTTATGTTCGTCTGCACTGACATATACGCAACCGAACGGAAATTCATGCCATGCGAGGCACATTAAAATATCGTTCGGTTTATTTTCGTTCCCTGCTATTTAGTTTGATTTACCTTCTTTAAACAGTAATTGTTATGGTGACATAAAGTTGTTTGGCTTTTTCTGTATTTTAATTTTTTAATAAGTCCTGCATTACAGGATTATAAAAAATTTGGGTCAAAAATTTTTAAGATTTGCAATTCAAAAATGTAATTTTTTAACTTAGATTCTAAACATGAATATATTCTTCTTAAGTTTTGAAAAATTTCCATATAATGACATTAAACTTTTCGTTACATCTCGAAAACTATAGATTTTCTCAGTACAACGCATTTTTTTGTGAAAAGTCATTGATTAATAAAAATAACGGTAAATTAAAGATTTTCGAAAATATTTTGTACGCATATCTAGTATATTAAAAAAAAATCCTGTTATTATTATAATTTTTATTGATTTAAAGTATTCTCCGGCCGACGCAGGAGCTACAGACCGCCATATTTGAATTTTTATGCTATTCGAAAAAAATTTTATACTAATTTTCACCATTTTTAGTAAAGTTCCCGAAAGTAACCATATGAACTGAATTACCAAATTTTAGTCTAGTAAGACGAAAACCGTCTAAAAAATAGCATTTTTGATGATTTGCGTTATGGGGGTATGGGAACATTTTTTCTTTAAGACCATCTCATACTCAAAACAAATCGACTGCCAAAACTTCATCTCAATGTAGCTTAAATCTAGCGAGCTTTAATTCACTCCACGTTTATCCCCTGAAAAGTGGGCGTAACTAAAGTGGGACACACCTATTTTTAGCACAGTTACCAAGAGTAATCATATAAACTAAATTACAAAATTTTAGTGGAATACGAACTAAACTGTCTTCACTCCACGCTTATTCCCCGAAAAGTGAGCGTAACTAAAGTGGTACAAACCCATTTTTAGTATAGTTGCCAAAAGTAACCGTTCGAACTAAATTACCAAATTTAAGTCTTTTACTACGATAAAATTGTACCAAATGACTCATTTTAGCCCATTCAGCCAAATGAGAATTGAAGTCATCTCATTTCCCATACAAATTCTCAGTTGCAATTCAACTCATTTAAAACAAATGAATGAGATTGGATACGTTCTTAAAACTAATTACAATTTATTTCGAAACACTAAAAACAAACGAAAACATCAAACAACAAATCATTTTATACAAGTGTATCATCATCAATATCAACCAGTAAAAAAAAAAAACAAAGAGCCAGTTATTCAAAGCACTTTTGAATGACTGAGTCATTTGACCCAATTTAAACATAGTATTATAAGACCAAAACCGTTTGAAATATAGCAATTTCATTGATTTTTAAGAGGTTAAAGAGGGCGGTGAAACCCATTTTTAGTACAGCTGCCGAAACTAACCATACAAATAAAACTACCAAATTTTAGTCTTTACGACTGAAATTGTCTGAAATATAGCAACTTTAGCATATAGTAGACGTGAAAAGTAGGAGTAGAAAAATATCAAAAGCCTATCATGATTTGGTTGAAATATAAAATTGTTTAGTTTCTATATCGTCTAAATCGGTTCAGTGGTTCTCACGTGATTGTCAAACATCCATGCAGTGTCACAACGTTTTTAATAGTAAAGATAGATAGTTTAGATAGATAGACTAACACAATCTCAAGTCGGGAAAAGTTAGCTGGCAAGGCTGAAAAACATTATTAATGCTTATAACTGAATTGTAGCAACTCCTCTCAAAACATTTGCAAAGAAAATTAATAAACACTGTATCTCCCCCTGAAAGCAACTACACAACATGGCTGCCATTTTATATAGACAGAAGCTCTCGTGACAAAGAGAGGAAACCATTATTTGCTGTTGTGTTGTGTTGCTTGTTGAATGTAAGCATAAAATAAAATACGTGAACTTTGTAATAATTCCGATAATATTTTTCCTCAGGAATCTATTTTCGTTTCCTACATGTTTTATTTAACACAAATGAAAGGTTTTTGAAAGATTTATAATTTTCTAAAATCATGATCAGTAGTTTTAGTTTATACTTTGTTCCAAAATTTTAAATTAAAGATTTTACTAATAAATTTCCTGATACCATATCTATCAGTACTTTCTTAAGAATACCTTTAAACTAATGCGCACACACTTCATAATAAGTTTTGCATTCAATCTTAGATTAACAGCGGCCGGGCAAAATAAAATTTGCAAAAAAAAAAATAGTTTTCACTCACCTTACTGTAAATTCATGTCAGTTTTTGTTTAGCTTAAAAATATTTGTTTGCATTTTTACATGTCCGTCCACTACAGATTTATTAAATTTTGCAATAAAAATCAGAGCACAAAAAAAAAATTACCCAAATTCTTATAAGACTTCTGCAAAAAGCGGTTCACTGTGTAAGGTAGATGTCATCAGTGGTTTAGCTGCCATGCCCGAACAAATGTAATTCAGAATTGTGTACAGGTGTTGGAGGCCTCGCAGCTACATTGGATTGAAGAAATACTTAGTTACGTCATGTGTCCATTTACCACTGGGTTGTTTTCAGTGTGCTCTTTAAAACGCTCATTAATACATACTCAATATCGAAGCGTATATATGTGCAAAGTTACCTGAAATAGAAACAATGAGAAACACTATAGCAGAGGAAAAGAGAGATAAAGCTTAATGCTGCTTGTGTGTCAAACAATTTAATGAAGCAATGATTTTTATGTTTGGTTTTTTTGGCTACTTTATAAATTTAATATTTTAATAACTTTTGAGAGTGGTTTTAAAAAAATATAGAATGAAAGATTTTAAGTTAAACATGTAGCTGTATATTAGTGAAATAATAACAAAAATCGGTTTTGTAGTTTTTAAGTTTAGCGTCGTCGCAGATACGTGAGAAGCCTTTTATATAATAGTATAGATTATTATTATTTAGTATACATATATAATTATTATAATCAAAAGAAATTGAAGACAGTTGTAAAATTTTCTTCACAAACGACAGATAAAATATTTATGTTGACAGCTAATCAAACGATATGATCATACACAGCACAATCGAATTGAAAGACTTGCCAAGAAGCTTGGAAAAATCAAAATCTTTTTATTTTTCATCAACCAACTCGACAACTGCCAAACTGATCAATTGACAAAGCCGTACACGATTTGATTTGAGCAACAACCGACTCAGTTGACAATTGGATTGTATTGTAGATGGCTCGCATTACTGCTTTAAAGTCATATGGTTGCCTTAAATGGTCGATGAGAACAAAATAATTCTTACGAATTTGTTCGAACAAGTGTAGAATCATATAAGACTTAAACAGTGGGTTGAGCTTAATAACTCAAGACTACTGAAGAGGAAATATAGCAATCTCCAAAACAGGCTGCAGAGTCAGCTGTGTGATTGACTCAATACAGAGTTATTATTGTTGTTGTTGTTGTTGCCTTCTTCAAAAACTTACTTGTCCTAAAGCTCGCAATTAAATTTATATAAAAATGGCCTTTGAGAAATAAATTTGTGTGATCTCAATAAATTAATTTATTCAAACAAATGCCAAATCATATATGACTAAAACAGCTTAATCACTTAATACAGAGTTTGTTGTTGTTGTTGCCTTCTTCACTTGACCTTTATAGCTCATCATGTACATATTTTAACTATATTAACCAAAAATTAGCCTTTTTTGTTGGAACACTTGTAAAATACTTACTTATTTTTTTATTTTTTTAGATGTATATTTTTTTTTTAAATCTGTGAATATGTTGTTACTTAAATTTATTAATTGCACTTCCTATATTTCGTAATTCATCTCCTCTTTTTGAGGAATCTTCCTCTTGTTATGCCACAATTGGAATTGCAGTGGCATCCATTTAAAACCACAGTTAAAAAATGCAATGTCAATAAAAACACTTTAGTTTTCAAATTTTTCTTATTATTTATTTGTTTGCGGTTGAAATCAGCTGTTAACTTTCGGAAATTTAAAAAGTGTAAGGCTACACTCTGTTTCGTTTGGAATTTGGATTAGCAAATTTATCGTAATTGTAGCGTAGCTTTACGTTCGGAAATTCATAACAGATTCTGGAATAAGACTGATTAAGTTGTTTTTCATCACAAACTTTTAAAATTTTGTATTTTTGTCTCCGTGCAATGCATTGTGTCCTATAGTAAAATACTAGGGGTATTCACGGGTTGTTGCAAATTGCAAGAGTGTGAAAATGCAAGACATTTTGTGCACTAACGCGTGAACAACAATATTGCAACTTAATTATGCATTACAAATTATATGTCGAATGAACAGTAAATAAATTGCCACCTCATTTCAAAATCACAAAAAGTTGTTAGAATCAACGTACAAACTTAACCTTTTTAAAGTTTTACCCAGATGGCAGCTATGTTTGAGAACAACCAAAACATGAATCAGCTGTTTAGCATCACTGCTTGTGCGTTCTCGCGAAAGGTTTGGGCAGTGCTTCCAATGTGTTTGTTGTTGGAATGATGCAAAAGTTCGCAATCTTACATTTTCGCATCGTCGCAACTGCGTTTCGCATCAACCCGTGAATACCCCTACTGTTGACTATTTTCCTATTTTCTTCAACTTCATTGTCACATGAAAATGTATCATATTCTCTGTGAAAACTTGAAAGCGTAACTACTATATAGGTATCCATTCCAAGATATATATGACAAAGAATTTAACACCTCAAACACAATTGCATTGAAACCTTTTAATTACACGTCTGATATACGCAGATATCAGCTTAAAATGACATTTAAGATCTTATATCAGTGATACATCAGTTCTCTTTACCATGTTGGTGGATCACTATCCCTGTGCTAACAAATTTTTATATATTGGATAATTTATACTCCAGCACAGGGTTACGGTTAGTATCAATAGATCCACCATCTCCATTAATGAGGTTTTAACTCAAGAATCTAAGGTATAACTTTCTTTTTATTCAAATAAATCGAGATTTCTTTGATGAAATTAAATTAAAATGTAATTTTTTGATTCAAAAACAAAATTTTGAGCTCAAAAGTAATTAATTTTGATAAAAACTTGCCATAGTAGAAAAATAGAGGTAGTCGCACGGCTGAGAGCGAACTACCATAACTGTCAAAAGGCAACTGACAGCTCATACAAAATCTGCAACCGATGAGAATGCGATGAGAAAGGAAAAATTAAAAAGAATCTGTCATGGCTGAAACTATTTTGCTTTTTTAATCAATTAAAATAGGATTTTGTGCAGCTGTTGAAGTAATTTATATGACTGTTATTAAATTTGGATGGTGGTGGAAGTGTCTATAGCAAACACGAGCATCTTTTTTAAAATTTTTGAAACATGTTCCATCGTTGTCTTCTAGGCTCGTCAGCTGGAACACAAAAATTCGGCCTATTTTCCTTGACCAAATATTTTTGGCACAACACGCACTTCATTTTAATTAAAAAAAATAACTAATTCACTTTAATTCAAGTTTTTAAACACAACAGAAAAATATACAATTGGAGTAATTTAATATTTTGCTGTTATCTTTGTTTTCTTAAAAAAAACTGATGTTGACAATTCTGGTAGTATTGTCAAAGAGATCACGATTATCCGATTAGGTGGCTACCTGTATTAGTCTAACATGCTTGCACCTGCATTTCAGATAGTGACAATTTCATTAAAAAATTTGGTTATTTGAGCTTCAAATTTGGTTTTGAAATCAAAAATTACAACAAGCACATAGAAATATTAAAAATACTGGGTAACAATTGTTACTTTGCCAGAATAGGGCTGTAAGTTCACCGACGAACACATTCTGATGATAGTTAGTTAGTAAGTTTCTAGTGGACCCATGTGCACCGAAACCCATAGGATCTATTGTGCATGCCCTTGATTAACTCTCCAGATTTAGGCTTTTAATAAATTTTAGCACTGTCTCTGACTTCGTGTTCCAAATTGTTGATGGTGGACTACTTCCCCTCCAAAATGGAGACGTCTTAGACTGTAGATTGCTGGACATTCACTTAGAATGTGTTCAGGGGTTTCTTCTTCCTTCTTGCATAATCTGCAGGCGTCTGTTTCAGAAAGACCCATCTATTTAAGATGGTATCTGAGTTACCAGTGACTAGTGGTGACCTGTGAAGTAACTTGTTAGAATTCTAAGGTCTGCGTTGCTAAGCTTGAGTACATCCTTGGATTTTGCTTTACTGACGAAAAATATTTTTTTTGTTCTGTTGGTCCAACAGTTTCGTTCTTAAATTACTTTTCAAGACTAAAAACTGTTGGCACAACAACAACATATTTGGAACAAGTACTATTTCTTTTGTAATAATTCAAAAGCGCACACATTGTTGCAATAAAAGCGCCACTGTTGTCATAATAATTTAAAAATTTACGGCGTAAAGAATTCGTTGCTATGCTAAATGCTTTCAGTTACCAGGTTTGTAACAGTGTAATGCCTATGTCCTTATAGTATTTGAGTATATTCTTTGGTATATGTATTTCCAAGAGTTGAAGTTTTCCTGAAATCTTGATGGGGTTTTTGTTTTTGAACTCAATTTGGTTCTATAATTGCGCTGAGATGAGACCTATACGTAAATATACTTATATGTACGTTTTTCGGCGCATATATTATTTATTATTTTATTTCAAGGCATGAAAATTAAACATTAAATTTTAAAGCTAAAAAGCTCCCCAAATTGCTTGCCCTTAAAAAAGATGAACCACAACCGAAAAACAAATGCCAAATGTGCTTCATTGGAAATTGAATGGCAAAAACACATAAAATCCTATAGCGACATAAAACCAAAATCCACTAAAATGTTTTAAAATCAAAATTGACTGAACAAACCCACAGAAACCAAAACAGAAGCCACAACAACAAACAACAGTCAGAAACAAAAAAGGAAATAGGAAAAAAAACAAAACAAAAAAAAATACCAACAACAATCATTAAAACAATTTTTATAGCAACTAAATGAGCATCTTTTGCAATATGGCGCCAAACAATTTGTAATAAAAAGTACACTTAAAATTAAAAAGATAGAGAAGAGCAAGAGAATGAAAGAGAGAATACTCCCTAGTATTAGCATTTAGTGGAAGTTTTTGGAGTACGTTAAATTTAGAAAGTTAAACTTTAGTGAAACAGTATATTTCATGGGGATGAAAGCGTAATGTTGGTTGTACGATTACAGGATAGTGTATTCAACAGGATGTGGAATTAATTAGATTTCTTGCTCTAAAATTTAATGAGATACAGGACTGACGATTATTTTTTATTTCTAAACGGTAAGTGTCGCAAATTTTAATAAAATACTTTATGTTTTATAAAATTCCAACTTCAATCTTAATTAAAATTTATCGTTTACTATATAATACAAAATATCGCCTAAATTTCTAAATTTAAATATAAAATTTAAAGGTCAGCATAAGAGTTCTAAACGAGTAAATTGTGCCAACCTGTTTGGTCTTTATACTATGTCATTTTATGGCCGACAAGTTCTTTTCCAAAAAGATTTTATTTTTTAAATTCTATTTATCGTTACCGGAAATATTATCAAAAAATAACACTTAGCTATAAAATCAATAAATTTCCGCTATAAAAAAAATTATCTGCTTTCTGTATAACAAGCGAAAGTCTTGTTGCTTTAACAGAACAGCACACCAAAACGATAACAAAACATAATAACTTGCTATGAATATCAAAGATTTAATTTAGGAGAACCTTCATTCAATTTATTATGAATACTTAAAGCAATTAGTCGTCCGACCCGACCGCAAATAGAATTCTTCAGCTTTTAGATTTGTGTGTTCGTACGTACACTGCCGATGTTAACGACATGGAAAGAAAGTGCAATCACGTATGTCACACAAGTTAAACGCAACAGATTTAAAAACATAAAACTCAGTCAACGAATCACATTTACTCACATTGGTTGAAGCAAGAGGTGTGGTAGGAGGAAGAAGTGAGGTAGGAGAAGAAGTGGAAGAACAACAACAATACTATCATTTATGGTCGCATTTTGTTATGTGACAACAGCAACGACCTGTGCAGTTCTTTTAGTACGCTTAAGCAATTTTATTAGTAAACTTTTATAAAAAAATGTTATAAAACTTTTTCTATACGACCTAAAGATTGGCGTAGCAAGCGGTGGGAAAGGATGGCAGCTGCCCCCCCCCCCCGCTTAGTTAGCTAGATAAACAATTTAAAAAGAAAACTTCAAAAGTTATTAAAAAAATCAGTTTTTTTACAACGATAATATTTTTGTATTTTATATTTTGCTCTTCTTTCTCTCTTCTTCATAACCATGCTTTCGGATAACCATTTTCTTTCTCTGTGTTTGCAAAAAGATAGAACAAAATGTAGAGTTTCTACTGCAATTCCAATTTGAAAAATTTCGGGTACACTGAAAAAACTATTAAATAAAGTTGAAAAACTTATTGCTTTGGTTTTGACTGTGCGTGCATCAGCAGCTTCATCGAGCGTTCATTTAATGCAACTATGACACAGAAACGACTCACGACTCACTCATATACATTCACAAAGATAAAACCGAAGAATTTAATTTGATGGAGCAACTATGACACAGAAACGACTCACGACTCACTCATATACATTCACAAAGATAAAACCGAAGAATTTAATTTGATGGAGGTGGTGAAAGATTTTTTTCTTGCAAGGACAGAAAAAAAAATTTTGGAAGAATTTAAATTGATATAACTTTTTGTACCTTATTGCATTTAAACCATGTAAAGATATACCTAGTCTTGCTTTAAAAAAGCAACAATTATTTCTTATATGTTCATAGTATGATATTACGATCCTTTAAAAATGATCTCTAATATCGAAATTGGAAAAACTTTAAAAAATAATGAAATTTTAATATTTTTTATTTAGTTTTATTTTTTCTTATTTTGGAACTAAAATAAAAATTTTTTTCATTCATACTCATGTTTATTTTAAGAAATTTTGGTGATTTTTTTGCACCCCCATTTGTACTGCCCTCCCCCCCGATGAAATTAAATTCCGACGCGCTTGAACCTAACTTCTAGAATTCTAGAGCAAGAATATTCGCATTTTTTTAATATTTCATACTTTTAAATAAAATTCAAAGACAAATTGTAACACAATTGTCTTCAGTCTGCAAGAAGAAAAAGGCCTAGCAGAGAAAACCCGGCTTTGCATGGGCTTGTATTAAAAATACCCCTTTAAACACGGTATCTCTGAATTGTATTTACCCTGTCTCATGTTCCCTATTAGCTGAATTCCTTGCTTCCGAAGTTCCTCTTGATAACTTCTATGCAAGGCTATGAAATGTTAATAGTTTGATACTACTTTTTGTATGATTGTGTTTATTTTTAGTAAATTGACTTGTTGATATTTATCCGACATAGTTAAAGTTTTGTGTTGCCTTTTGGGGGATGTGGTCCAATGTTCAACCCCAACCACTTTGTTTAAGCGATAAGTTTTAATTTACTTATATTTGGTGCCAGGATACCGCTTTATAAGTGTGGAATTCCATGGAAAGTACCACAGAAAATTCTGCTTTTCAACCTTTTCCACATTTGGTTTGATCATTAATTTTGATTCTCTTTTACTCTGTTATTTTTATTCTGATCCTTATTTTAAAACTTAACTGTTGTTGTTGCATTGGAAGTATTGTTTTTTTTACTTGCATATTTTATCGGATCAACCAATTTTGTTCCTTAGATAATATTTTCCCAGTTTTTTTTATCTTTGAAAACAATTAACCATACTTCTTTGTGTTTTATGCATGTACTTTAATAGATGAAAAAGATAAGATTGTAGTAATATATAAATCTGTGTCAAAAAGTGATAACAGCTTAAGTCTGATTTCAAAGTTTCGAGAAATCTTGCTTCAAAGTTTTCAATCTCTTTATAAGTAATATTTTGGTTATGTGTCATAACTTTGGCTAGGTTCATGCTAGAAGCTCCAGATGTATAGATACTTATAAAGCTATATGTGTATAACACATCTACATATATCAATACCTTAGTTCTGTCTTAAGCCAACTTAAGCGATTATTGCTTATGAACACAGAGATATGATTGATTGATCATAAAAGTAGACGATTTTAAACGACATTTTAAGATCTAATCAAATACCACCTTGATTTATATTTATATTGAACGGCTGCCATGTTGTGCTGAGAGTTTTTTCGGTGCTCGTTAAAATTCACTAATTTCTGGGGGGTTTTAACCCCTAAAAGCCCCCTTGCGTACGCTCCTGTTAAGGAGTAAACTCAATTCGTGCTTCAGAGCTGACAAGCAAACTTTTTCCCAATTAAGTAAAGTAGTAATTGTAATTTATTTGTTATAAAATCCATCCCGTCAAAGTTATTTTACTAAAATAACAATATTGAAAAAAAATTAAAACAAATTGTTTTACAAATTTTTACAAAAACAGTTAATTTTTAAAGAAAAAGTTTTACTTTTTAAAACCCTTTTAAACCAAAATGAAAAGCAAAGACTTGGAAAAATTGCCTACGAATCATTTAAAAAAACAGAAAACAAAATTTCAAATAACTCACATTTTACCAGTTGAATAAAAAATTTTAAATAAAAATCGGTTAAATATGTTATATGATTCGTTGAGATCGTGAATTTAAAATAATTGATATTTAAATTCTACCAGGTGTGATCTAAAAAATAAGGAGAGCTCTTAAAAACGAGCTCTGGTTAATTTTTTTTAAGTTGAAGTTAATTAATCTGAAAGATTTTCTTTATCTGCATTTTAAAACTTTTTAACCGCAAAAAATTTAACTTTTTGATGTTTTAAAAAACACATTTTTTTCAAACGACTTGAGAAGTTACATTCTCATTAGATTTTTATAAATTTGATCTTGTTAAAGGTTTTTACGAATTTTCAAAATGTTGACAACGATAATCGGATCTTTTTAACAGAACCATATTAAGGCCAGCAATACATGAAAACTTTTTTGGAAAATCGAAATTTTGAAACATCAATAAATTACTTCAGAAATATCTTGAAAATATCCCAGCAGCAAAAACGGATATCGTTGCTTTGAAAATTACATTAACATCGATGCCAAAGTGCTCTTTAGAGCAGATTTAAGGTATCAGTGGTGGGAATTTTATATTTTTGATACTTTATTAAAAATTTTCATAAAGCTTGTAAGAATCAAAGGAAAAAGCCTTTGAAAAAATGTTTCGAAGAAAATACTTCAACAAATTTTAGCTTATTTAGAAAAAAAAACACACAGTTTTGATAGTATCGTAAGTATAGACGTAGAATTTTATTTTATACAATAATAGAGAAAAATTCTGTTTTTTTTATTTATATTTTTCAAAACTATTTTAAAGCATTTCATCTTCTAAATAAAAGTTATTCAAAAACAAATTTATTGTTGTTGTCTTTCTTCAAAATTACCTGATCTAAAAAGCTCACAATTAAATTCATGTAAAAATTTGTTTTGTTTTATAAAAAGTTTTGGTTTGATATTTTTGCTGATGAATTTGTTGTTCTTGTTCATTTGTTTCGTTGGTTAAAACTAAATGTAATGCAAGGTTATGTTTATTTAATGGAAATAAATATGGGTAAATTTGAATTTTTTATTTTTCCCGTAATAAAGAGCATATACATATATGTATATTTTAAAAGTAATTTAAAATTAAAATTTTAGCTAACAAAATAAATTTTTAATGTGGAAAACATATAATGCATAATATAAATAATTCGAACTTATTATGGTATTTGAAAAATAAATGGAGTTTTTAAAGCACAACGCATTCTTAGTAAGGCATGCGCAAATTTGCGTAGTAGTATACATACATACTGCCTCTGTAGCTACACGCATCTGTATTCTCCATTGTATTTATCTTGCTGAAAATAAACATTCGCTTTTTCGTGCTCCAACTCATGGCAGAATAGCTAGGTAGGGCCGACTAGGAGAGGAATGAAGTAGAAAGCAGATAAAAGCGAGCTAGTTGTCAAAATCAGCTGTTCATGTGGAGTAAAAATTGAGAACAATTAAAAAAATTTCTGCTAACTGAACCAACAACAATTATCAAGCAAATCTAAGACAATGACGCACAGAGAAGAGCAAGATTACAGCGGTTGAGCAGAGTTAGAGGGGATGAACCGAATCGTCCACAGAAAATAAATACAACTTTGCTTACTATGTCCCGCTTTTCACTCGTCTCACACGAAAATTCTCGAGCTTGCGGCGAAAGCAATTATTGCGCCGAGAGAAAGAGGCCATGGAGGCAAAAAATAAACACTTTTGTTTTTTTATGTAAGGGTTATTCACAATGTGATGTATTTACCCTTGTATTGTGTATTTTTGATAAATTTGTTATTTGTAGTAAATTTTGTAAAATTACAAAAACAAAAAGTACAGAATTCAAAATACAGCACTGTGAAAAAAAAACAACGATGGAACCATATTTTATTCTTTGTAAATTTCGTTGTGTATTAGATCAGCTGATCGCAAAAGCATTTCTACTCAGCTACCGGCAACGCTGTGAGTTTATTTAAAAAAATTAATACAATTTAGTGTATCGTTTCCATTTTTGTATGATTTCCTTAAGTTAAATGATGATTTAAATTAATATTTCCAAATAAAAGAACATAAAAGATCAGCTGATTTTAAAAATACAATACTTTAGTGAAGGTTCGTTCACAATCAGTTGAAGGTATTGTAAATTTTGCAAAAATTTATCACAAATACACCACATCGTGAATACCCATCGATCGGGCATCGATAGCTTTCGTATGACATGCAATGTTAAAAAACATATGAAGCTACCGACAAAAAGGTATCGATGGTTGATAGCAAAAACATCGCTGAATTATTACTAAAGCACCGATATTTACAACTGCTGGGATGCTATTAAAAATTTTAAAGCGAAATTCTTAGCCATTTGAGAGTTGAAAACTTTGAAAGTTTGAAAGCTTCAGCCGATTTCCATCAAGCCCAGCCCTTTGAAAGTTTTTTGAACGTGTTTTTTCTCAAAACTGCATTTTTATCAATAGCGTGCATCATAACGCAAGCAAATTTCAACGATCCAATTCGAAATTTTGCATACATATACTTAACAATATTTGCAAAAATATGTCAGAGCGTCATTTTGGAAAAATTTTATTAAAAAAATTTTTAGTTGTCTTTTCAAAAAGTTTTCATTGTTTTTTTTTCAAAAATCGGACTTTGGCTAATTCAAGAGAATGTAATGTTGATATAAAAAAATTTGTTCGCTTTGTTTCATAGGAATAACGTCGACTCTAGGATGCACTGCAATTCCGAGATCTGTCTTTACACTCTACAGCATAACTATATATATATGCACTTTTTTGAGCCATAAATTTTTTTGTATTCTTAAAAAATGCCTCACTATACCGTTAAAATTTCAAATAAATCGCTCTATAGTTTACTCTTTATTTAGAAATGTTTATTTTAGAACCTTGATTTTATGTATTGCTGGCCTTAATTAAAAGCTTCTGTTTTACAGTGGTTTAAGCACACAGAATAGAAGGAAATGTCGAATACTCGAGTCTTGGAGGTGTTATTTTCAGAATTTTTTTATAATTTTCATTTTGGAAAAATTTTTTTATGAGTTAAATCTTTATCTGTTTTAAAAATTTGGGTATTCTTTCTGCTAAACGTAAAAAAATGCAAGTTTAACTTCAACTAAATCAAAATTTCTCCTATAAATTCGCTCCTATAAATTCACCTAAATTTGAAAAAATTTTTATAGATGATTTCGAATAGCAAACACTAATTTTGATGCTCCCGAATGCGACCTTTTTTCTTTTTAGAAACCGTTCATGTCTTTTTTGCCGGATGTAGTTTGAAAATTAGCATATATCTAATATAAACTTTTTATGGCTTTTAATTGTGCGATATTGATTTAAACCTATATTTAAATGCACATCTTATTAAAATTGCATTTACATTCGAGATTTTTTAAGATATTTAAACAGTTACGGTGTTAGTTTGTTTCTAAAAAAGTATTTTTAGACAGTAACAGGTTTTTTCAGATTTTTTGCGTTTTTTCATATTTAGATTGATTTAAATTATACCTTTGGACCCTATGGGTGGCTTGAACCCCGCAAATCCCATTTGGTTACGGCCTTGCCTTACACCACAAATGATCTACGGTCTACTATAATTCATGTAACAATTATTATCTACCGTCCACGATTTACCACTACTTATTATCTAACATTCACCATCTATCATCTTTCATCTACCAGTTTTTCCCATCCACTAACATCAAATTCTACAAAAACCTGGATTTGTAATGTTTTGTATCATCTATCATCTTTTATTTTCCATATTTATCATTTCATCTACCAGCATCTACGAATACCTTCTATACAAAATGGATTCGTAATGGTTTTGTCAACACATACTAAGATTCTTTGCTGAGTGTAAAAGCATAATGCTTTCAACGTAGGAATCCATCATAAAATATTGTCGTTGTGGGTGTTGGTTGGGAGAAGCGCAGGACAAAAAATTAAAATGTGCAATGAACCCAAACGCAATTTTGTGGAATTTGTCACATATTTTCTAGTGGCAGAGTTGTTGTTGCTGCTGCTTCTGTTGCTGTTACAGCACCAAGTTGTTGAGATGGTTTGTACTAGGTTGTAAGTTTGGTTTGGCTACCAACCAGCTATCCATCGTGTGTGGAAAGTGAAATTTATACCGTTGCAGATTCTGGTAGCTGCCGTAGCTTTTTTTTGTGTTTTTGTGTTCTTTAGTGCTTGGATTGTAGCTCATTTATTTTAACATTGAAGCATACTTCCGATCGTGTCGTGTTATTTTAAGGAAGCTTTTTGGGTGACCCAAAATCCAGCTGAACCTTCCGGCAGCCTGCCTCACTTCACCTACTTTTATGCTAACGTCTTTAAGTTTATGTAAGCCAAACGGAAGCGTACAACTTCGTTAAAGCTTTTGATTAATGGTCTACATTAAAGTCATCTAATATGGAGTGGGACGGATGTTGGGAAACGAAGCCAACATGGTTGTGTTCCACAAAATAAATAATGTGCTGTAAATATGGTTTGGTAATTGTCAACATGACGTATTCATTAGTTACTCGCATAATGTCTCATTGTGGGGCGTTTAGGTTGTTATATGCTAGCAAGTGTTTATTTTAAAGGGCAAACTGTATGTATATTTGGGGAGTTTTAAAAGGGAGTATTCTGACGAGTCTAAAGGATAATATACTAGCCTCAAATTAGTCGCAAAGGTTTTTGTGAAATTCGGCATGAGAGCTATCTAGTCAAAAAATTAATTAAATTTGGCTCGTTTTTCCATTTAATCAGTGAAATTTTCCTACAGAAAATTTTGACAATTTTTTAATAGTTCTTAACTAGATCTAAAAAGGACTAGTACTGGTCCCTCTACAATACCCTTTTACATTGATCGAACTGACGCTTATTACGTGTTGATGTCATAGGAAAAGACAATTATACCAAAAAATATTTCTTATTCCCTATGTTTGAACTAGTTCCAATATGAAAATTTCCAAACGTGTGCTTTCTGTTAAAGTCTTAAAGTGGTTTCAAAGTATTCAAACGTTAGAGGCATTTATTTCTTTTTTTTTTGTATGTATTACGAGAAGAAGTGCATCACGTAAGAAATGATGAATTTTTCTAACTTATGTAGTTACTGTTTTTAAATATATTGCAAAAGCTTACCTTTGCAAGTTCCTCAAACAGTTTGAAAATAAAAGAAATTGACTCAACATATGTTTAGATTTAGTTTATTTCTGTCAGTGAAAATTTTGACAAGAACTTAAAAAAAAGTCCAAGTGAACGCTGAAAGTTTTTTATACTAGTTCTTTTTTCCAATTGACTCCAAAATAACTGCTGGGTTATTTCGCGGAGGAACAGAATTTTCTTGTATCGATAAACTTTTTGTCATGATTCAAGAATATGTCACTGGAATCAATCAATCATTTGAAACTGTTTATTAGAAAACAATTTTTACAATAGGGGTATTCACACTGACTAGGGTATGGGTAAATTGAGTACTTTTGATTATTGCGCACCCTAAATTGCAATTGAGTACTTTGTAGAATAGTTTTGAGCAGTGCTGCATGTTTGTTCGATCTCCCCGGTTTATGTAGCTAATGAGAGATGAGTGACAGCTGGAAGAGGGTTGCCAACAATCTTTTTTGTCATTTTATGTGCGGAAAATGTTATTTTATGTATCTGAACTGGCATAACTGTAGTTCGACCACACACATTTCTAGCTCAGTTTCTGAAAGAAACCATATAAACTGAATTACCAAATTTTAGTTGAATACGACCAAAACCGTCCAAAATATAGCATTTTTATTGATTTGAGGGAGGTGACAAAATTTTTTCAATTTAGCTTCCATAAAATGGGACGTAGACTTAGCTCGACCACGCCCATTTTTAATAAATTTTCCGCCAGTAAGCATATGAACTAAATTACAAAATGTTAGTCCAATCGAACAAATTCGTCTAAAGTACAGCGTTTTTATTGAAATGTGGGCGGTAATAGAGGGTGTGAAAATTTATTTTTCTTATTCGAGATACAGTGGTGGCCATAACATATGCAACTAGAATTCATGCTATCGAAAAACCTTCCAAACACAAATATCTTAGAAATATTAAGATAAGTACTAAGATAGCAATGAATATCATTGTTTATTGATATTAAAAAATTAGTTTTATTACACATTTACTTATATTTAAATAAAAAAGAAAAGAATATTATTTTATATACTTAAATTCCATTGGCCAAAACAAATGCAACAAAAAATTGCAAGTAACATTGTATTTCATTAGTTCAATATTTAGTTGCGAAACCTTTATTTTCAATGAAGCATTGACATCGACGAGGCATTGATGCTATTAAATTGTTGATAACGGTCATAGGAATAGTCTTACAAGCTTCTTCGAGACTTATGAAGAAATCGGCTGAGTTTTTACAATTTTCCCTCTTAATCCTTTGGTTAACGATCTTCCAAAGGTTCTCTTAAGGGTTTAAATCTGGTGACTGAGGTGGCCATTCCATTACAGCAATTTTCTTTTCTAAAAACCACGATTTAACAGTTCTTGACGTATGCTTCGGATCGTTGTCTTGTTGGAAAGTGGAGGCGTAACGTCTTCAGCGTACGGAAGCATAACCTTTTCAAAGATTTTTTTGTAGACATATTGGTCCATAATACCATTAATTTTATGCAAAGGACCACACCCAGCGGCAGAAAAGCATCCCCACACCATTGCACTCCCTCCTCCGTGCTTAACCGTTTTCTTGCAGTACCGTGATTGGAGCCGTTTATTAATTGGTCTTCTTACATAACACATGCCATCGCTACCAATAATGTGAAATTTGGACTCGTCGCTAAATAAAACTGTCTTCCACTTTTCTGCCGACCAATTTAAATGCTGCTTAGCAAACTTCAGTCGCTTCAATTGGTTGCACTTAGAAATAAGTGGTTTCTTGGAAGGGCGGCGCACAGTACTTTGAGCCCATACAAAAGTGAGGAATAAATACAAGGAGCCGTTCGATTTTTATGAAATTTTGCATGCTGATTAATTTATGACCGCTGATTTTAAAAATGAAATCAGATTTAACGTAGATCTATTACTTTCGCTGGAAATAAAGTTTAAATATCGAAATTTCTGTGATTTAAAGGGAATAATAAAATAAGTAAAAACACTTATTAAAAATTATTAAAAAAAAAATTAAAGATATTAAGTTGTTAAATCTTTAACTTTTTAATATTGACCCCGTTTGGAAATATGTTTTTTCGTTTAAAAGATATACATATAGTTTTTTATGCAATTTTTCCAAAATATAAATCTTTACCAACATATACTAAAAAAATACTTTTTTGCAAAGAAATACTTATTTATGTTTTTATCAACAATTTTTTTTAACAAATGAAACTAAAATTTTTAATATTATGAAATTTATAAGAGATCTTAGTTTGTCTCACTTTCAATATAGAAGGTAAAATAAGGGTCTTCGTCATTAAAGTTGTTTTTAAATTTAATATTTATTTTTGATGATAACTCAGGATCTGTTGAAATCAATAGGTGTGTCATCAAATCCTTATTTGAATTCTCCCGAGAGCTTTTTCTCGTGTGGTTTAGACGAGCATATCTAATATTTTTGTGGGAAGCCTCCAATGCTTCTTCCGATAAACTTCCTTCAAAAGAAAAAGGTTGCGTTATTTATTATTTTATTTCAATTAGGCAAACTAAAGAAAATTCACCTATGGGTAAATCGAAATACTTCATTACTTCGCATCCATGCACTAAAACTTTGTGCACAGAGCTGGGCATATAGTACCAACTGTAACACTTTAAGTATAAGTTCCTGGTATCCATAAGAAGTTTACTAAACTCTTCAATTTTAATTTTTCTTCCACAAAATTCGCAAAATTAATGAGAAGTTATATATTAAATCTTTATTAAGGCCAGTAATTTCCGCAGAAACATCAAAATTGGCAAAGAATTTCCTAGCCGTGTTTCCGTCATTAGTTGTGCCATAACCTTGTTTGACGTGATCTATAAGCAGGCCCATTCTCTCTCTGAATTCTCTTTGTATTCGGCTTTTATTTTCAGAAAAAATGACTTGATTCTCTTGCCTTACTCGCCAAGCTTTAAATGGCAAACAATATGATATGTAGATTAAACATTCAAAAAACCAAATCCAGCAGTGAAGAGTTGAGAGTCCATACTTATAAGAATCTGTGTTTGCAGATCTAGTAAAATTTATTTTGTTCATTTCAATTGGACTTGCATTACAAATGAAGCATCTGCTAGCTGAATTTGTTTCCGTAAGAACGTTTGCAATGGATCCATCGATCATTGTACATTTCATTTTATATGAAACCTCTACAGATTTCCCATTAAATTCCAATATTTCACATTCTAATTCGGTTATTTGTTTTTTAATATCGTTATTTTCTTGTATAACTAAGGTCCTATTTTCCTTAGCCATTACAATTTTTATGGGTCTGCAGAAAAGAGTAGAAGAAGGGCTTTTGTTTATCCAAAGAGGCTTCTTTGATGACGAATCAATTAGCCTTTTATTAAAAAAATAATTGTTTTTTCATTAAAATATACATAGTTAAATTTTTAAACTTTTACTCACTTGATTGGGACAAATGCAATGAAAAATATAAATTCATCGCTGAAATCTTCCGTTGAAAAATTTTGCTTGTATCGGCTGTGACCCGAGCTGCCATCCATACCCCATTTGCATATCAGTGTTACTTTATCTGGAGTCTCTTCGCCATCACAAAGCTTAAATATACTTTTAGCTGTATTTCGCATGAGTGGTTTTAATTCCACTTCTGCAGAGTTTTCAGAAGCTTTGACAGGTGGTACTATATTCTTTTTAAAATTTTGTATTGCATATAGGCTTGGAAAGAAGTTTTCATGATGTTCATTGACAGTTTTGCGCAGAATATTATACTTTACTTCCGAGAGATCCAAGTCTAAATAAATTGTCAATGCCACCTGTACTGAGAGGACACTTTCTTTTTTAATACTGCCTTTTCTTCTCGCAAAATCTGATGCATATTCTAATTCTTCTTCAGTATAGTCAGATACTATTTCAGCAACTTTTCTTCTTTTCATTTGTTCAGATAACAAGTTCAGATAACTCCTTTTTAGGTCTTCCGCGACTAGTGCTAGGTTGCTTAGATATGAAGATTTATTTAAACTGTGTAAAAACTTTTTTATTTTTACTTACTTCATCTGGATCAGGAATAATAAAAGTTTGGACACTTAACCAGTTTTCATACTTTTTTATAAACAAATTTTTGTTATAGTGGCACTCCTTCCCCTTTCTATCTAATTTAATCTGAAAAATCCAAATGTTTTCTATTGTTGCTTCACTAAACAGTCTTTCACCAATTTTGTTTTTAACAAAACTTTTTAAAATCAAAAATTTATCTCTTGGACCAGCAGAAATCCAGCAATTAAATAAATCTTCATTAGTTAAAATTATTGACATTTTTGATAAAAAATAATATATTATGTTTTTTCTTAATGCACATGCAAATAGACTTTAACTTCAACAGCTTTTTTGCAAGTTCTCTGTTTTTGTTAAGAAAATACGGTAAAAATTGGGTAGCATTGAGAGAATATGAGAGTTCCCTACATTTAACAATTTATAAATTAATTTGTAGTAATATTAATAACAGTTATTAATATTCAATTCGATTGCTCAAACATTCTTTTGAAGAATAAGTTTATTTATTAATAATAATTTATGAAAAAGTTCTTACATTTCTGTAAGAAAATACAGTGTTATCATTCTCTGTAAGAACTTAACTTTCATAAGCTGATATGCCCTTCTGTTAGGTATAGAGTACAAAGAATATGTTTGTTAAAGTTTTTTATTTTTGTATAACATACTGAATGTTACATACACTAACAACATTTAGCTAATTTTTGCAAAACATGATTTTTAGACCATTTTTAAAAAGGCGGTAACTCAAAAAATAGTTCGAAGTTGGATAAAATATTTTATGTTCCTGAAAGATAGATAAACATACAATAATTTATTTTAAAAATTAAATATGACACTTGTGGACATTTTTTTTAAATGACTGCTGAAAACAGCAAATTTAAAAATTTTTTTTTTTAATTTTTTATAATTTAAAATAAATTTTTTAATACTTATTTTGCATTTACTTATAAATATAAAATAATGTATTGTTTTTTATTATTTAAAAAAAAAAATAAAATCAATGGAATAGTGTAAAAACGTGCTTACGGCATTTTTTTCTTTGAATGAAGCACATAAGCAAAAAATTCACAAAATTATTTTTGGACCATTTTTAAAAACACGATAACTCAAAAAGTGGTTCGAAGTTGGACAAAATATTTAATGTTTCCGAAAGGTAAGGAAACGTAGAAATGCATATGTAAAAATTGAAGGTGACACTTGTGGACATTTTTTTTAAATGACTGTTGAAAACAGCAAATTTTTCAATTTTTTTCAAAATTTTTTGATAATTTAAAATTCAATTTTTATTACTTATTTTAAATTTTCTTGCTAATATAGTTAAAACTTATTTTTTCTCACTGTTTCCTTAAAAATATAAAAATAAAATCACTTGAATAGCGTAAAAACTGTGCTAACAGCATGTTTTTCTTTAAATACAACGCGAAGTCAAAAATTCTACAATAATAAAAACGCATAAAAAGCGTTGACTTTGAAGAGGTGTAGTTTCCACAAAACTACTTCTTTTGCGAAGAAAATTTAAACTCTTTTTAGTGAAAGTATTACCTAACTCACAATATCTATTTTGTTAGGGTTCGTCAAAATGAAACTCTTGATTTATTCCTACTGTACAAAGTACTGTGCGGCGTGGCCGCAAGGAGGCATCTACAAGGCGTCTGCGTACACTTCTAGCAGCAATTGGCAATTGGAGATCTTCAACAATTTTTGACGAGCTTGAAAAAGGTTCTTTTTTTACGTACCGGATAATGGTACTGTCTGTGCGCTCACTTGTTTTACGAGGTCTTCTTCCTCGATGGACTACCGAAATGTTTTTCGTTGCTTGAAAACGAGAAATTATGCGGGAAATCGAGCTTTTATGCACATTATATTTAATTGAAACCTCTTTTTGAGGTATTCCATTGGAAAAGTCGGCTATAATTCGCTTTCGAAGCTCAATACCGAATTTATCACGAGCCATTTTGATATAAATTGTTATTTGAGAAAATAAAACGCGATGCTGTTACACGAAAGATTTTTCAACTCTGTGCAAGCTGAATTTCATCACAATGCAGAAACAACCAGAAAAATAACTGCAAAGATCCCGTTATTTTAAGAACTTAGTGATGTTGCATTTGTTTTGGCCAAGCAAATTTTAAGGCTTTCGAAGCAAGTGTCGATTGTAGCAAAATAAAACAAAAATATCGAATATTTTAATGTGATACCTTATTGCTTAAGCCCACAGATGAGTAAAAATACATTTTTATTATGTGGTTAAAATAAGTTACCAAGCTGCAAAGACTTTTTAATCCGATATGTTTCAGTTGCATATCTTTTGGCCACCACTGTATAAGCCTTGACAACAAATGTAAATTTGATGCCTTTAGATCAGTGTCGGGCACATTTTAATTTCCCAAACACACGTGTTTGGAAAAAAAATGCTGCTTGAGCGACGTCGACACATGAACACTATAAGCTTCTTCGTGTGGCTTTCAATCGTGTGCGTTCGGCTGTTGCTTTGTTTCGATTTTTGCTAAGGGGCATGTCACACGGTGTCTGCTTGTCCATCAAACATTGGAATTTTCGCCCTTTTTTTTCCTCTCTCTCATTGTTTTGTCCACGGCATGCTACACGTAGTTTTCTGTCCGATAATGGTGGAAGCTAAATTTACTACGTTTCTGCTACCATTTCGTGCTGGTAATGCTCCTTTATGCAATCGATTCAATAAAACGGCTACCCTCTATAGGTTGTTTATAAGTGGTTTTATTTGCATTTAAGGTCTCTATCCAGCTCTCAAGTAATTACTCAAGAAAAAAGTTACTTAAGTTTCTTGAGTGTAAAAAAGTAGTAGACAAGTAATTTTGACTGCGAGAGTTTAGACAGTTCCAGCATTGTATCACTTTGTATTGAAAATGTAGGCTGATTTGTTTTCATCAAACATTGAAATAAATTTGTTGCAATAAATATTGAAATAATTCATTAAATGAGTAATGGCTGAATTGCAAAGGTAAGTAATAGAGAAAAGCGTTTGTTTACATTTTATTTGTTTACATGTTGGCAGACCGCTTCTTCCGGACAGCATTCGACCGCTTCTCGGAAGACATCTGCCCCTCAAAATTGACTGCCTCTTCTTCTCCCTCCGTAGAAATGTTCATGTGCATGTCTAAAATATTATTTTATTAATTTTAAATCAATTAATCAATGATATCAATAAAATTATTTACCTTTGAATGTTGGTTGCCAAAATTTTACTTGAAGTAATAATATAACTTGCATATATTTCTTGACATTCACAGTGTTACCGTTGTCACTTTTCAATGAAAAAAAAGTAGTAAGAACAGAAAATTTTTCTTACGAGCTGGATTCTCTTTCAAGTAATTTTGACAAGGAAAAATTACTTTTCGATTACTTTTCAGATTTATGTATGAAAATAAGCTTTACTTGAGAGCTGGAAACAGGCCTTTAAAATTGATGGGTTAAATTCTGATTTTCGAAGTTTAAAATTAATTACATTGGCCAATATGTATGCAGGAAGTGTATCTACATATATAGATGACAACGATATGGTCCCAATAAAAACAATTGTTGAGTTGATGAAACTCTGGATGGAGTTGAAAATAGTGAAAAAAGATCCTGCTGGATTAAGCCATGGAGAATTGGCAGATATAAGAAAGGGATGATAAATTTATCAAAGGAGCTAAGATGCACTGATGATAAAGCATTTAAAATTTTTTTAAGAATATGTCACAAAGCCGGTTGGCTATGAAATTCATTTGTGCGCATTTCAGTAATATTTTCACTTCAATTAATAGCCATAACCTTATCTCTAAGAATAATGTAAATTTTAACGATTTAAACGATATTACAAGATATATGTTTATTTAAACAGTTTATTTGTTAACTACGCGGCTGTAATGTATGACTAGCTTGATCAGTTTTACTATCAGTAAATCTACTGCTCACATTTTCTCTTGACGATTATCCTAAAATACAAGGGTGAAAAAGACAACTGCAGCTGTACATACAAGCACTAAAAATACTATATACAATGACGTGTTACTTTCATATATGCAATGGAATAGTTTATAAATGGAAAATATAGTTAAAAAATGTATACATTTTTATAAATAACATCATATACACATTTTGCGTTCATATTTTTAATTTTAAAAAATACACAATCACTAAAAAAACAATATATTATATCATTAATATTACATTCACAACAATCACTAATAATATTCAGCTGTTCAGTTGAATCCATTTGCTGCAGCTAGTCGGGCTGCATTTTGCATGTTCGTCAAGTATTCTTATTCTTTTTATAAATAAATACCATTCAAGCCATGTATAGCACTAGCAGCGTACAATTCAATACTAAACAACAAACATCGTATTACTGATGAATTCAAATAGTACATTTCCTACTGCAGTGCAGTATTATTATTACTAAACGTAAAACATCAAGAAAATGCAACCGTTGTCCAAATTGTTTTCAGCTTTGGGCCGTGAACATTTTTGTCAATTGCCTGGAAATTTTTTGATGAGTGAGAAGCTCTCTCAATTTCCAGTTTTTTCTTTTACCCGCGAAAACAACAACAAATTTGTCCGTGTCCGCTGTGTGTGGCATGCACCTAAGCAAATCAAGTCAGTTGATGTTGAGCTCTTGGTGTAGTTAGGTCTGGCTGCGCAGTTTTACAAATACACAAATAAAAATTATGCCTGAAGAATGGGAAAATGATTTGAAATTAAATTCGCTCCCATTAGCTTTCACATACTTAATAAAATTTCGCCACCGAGTAGACGAACGCAAAACACATCTGCATCGATGAACTTCCAGCTTAAAACTGACGAACGCCAAGTTGCTCTTCGTTTTTCTCTGCTTCACACACAAGCAAAGAACATGATAATATGTGTGTGCCCATCACTGCTTTAGATCCATTATTGCCTATTTTTGCAAAAGGTGGTAACACATGAAAAAGTACTCAATTTGCCCAATCAATCTACCCAAACAAATTAGGGAGTCAGCCAGACTAGATTGGTAGATGGGTACTTGGACACTTTAAAAAACAAAATGTCAGTGTGAATACCCCTAATGAGTATTTGTTTCTGTTGGAAAATAGGTACTTGTTTCATTTTACTTTGTGTCAATTTCACGGCCGTAGCCAGGAACGATTACTTGGAGGCGCTGAGCAAGTTTTTGGAGAAGCTGACTTTTCAAGAAAATAAATAACTATGTAATGAACCCAATCTTTTGTTTTCAAACTAAGGAACATAAGACCACGCAATCGTTAATCGGTCAGTGAGGAACGTCGTATCGAATCTATTCTCGATTTTGACATGGGATAAAGGTTTGCATTTTTTGTTGGTCACTAAAGTTTTGATAAAGGAAAATTTTTCTCGGAACGACAATTTAATTTTATTTAATGGTTGCAATGCATCGAATTTTTATCGAAAATTTATGCTTAAAAGTTGTTAACAGCTTTTAAGTCGTCATTATTTTTCTCAAAACGTTGATCAATTTCTGAAATAATTGAGTCGATTTCATAATAAATGCGCCTTACACAGTGTCTACACTTGCATTATTTTATTGCATGCGAACAGTCAAAGTGAATTTAATGAGCAATATCGCAAGTGTAGCACTGCTCATGAAATTGCTCATATCATGAAATTTATCTCTTGAAATATTTCTTGAGATATATTTCATGAGATGAGCTGTCACTTTTCAGTAAAATATGTAAGTGTGTGCACTTTTAAGAACCTCTCAAGCAAAAAATATTGCAATAGCATTAAAAAAGTGAAAAAACATGAACTGTAATGACGAATCGATGAAATTATGAATTTAATAAACTTTTATAAGCAACTTAAAAATGAAATTTCATGAAATGAAGTGCCCACCTAAATATTATAGCATGAAATAGGATATCATGAAATTCTATTAGACAGTTCGCATGCAATCAAATATTGTAAGTGTAGACACTGTGTTAATGCAGACTCATTGCAAAGATCACTTTCATGTTTGCAAAATTTTGTTTGCTGTTTCTATTATTCCCAATATTTTGCAAGAAAACCCAGCAGTCTAACAGCTAAAAGCATTTCATCTGCACCAAGATGAAATTCCACCTAATCGACCACTCATTACAGCAGCACCATCATAACCCTGGCCCAAAATATTTTCGAGCTCAATTCCAAATTCTGTCAGTTGCACTAAGATGAAATTCCGGTGTCTTGAAATAGATAAAGTGTCCAAAGTCATTTTGAATTACAACAACTGCTTTGTAATGACTGACAACGTTGCTCGAAGAGCAGAGAAATTGTCGTCTGTTCGTACATTTTTTGTAACTTTGAAGCGACTGAAAAAATCGTCTCATTTTTTTATTTGGTCGAAGAAAAGTCGGGAGTCATAATTTTTCTTCACGATTTCGACAACGACAAGATGAAAACGGTGGTGATTTGAACCGGTGGATTGAACCTTTGGAATTGTTCGATTGAAAAAGTCCTGTGTCAAATTCTGCAGTCCACCTAATCGACCACTCATTACAGCAGCACCTTCATAGCCCTGGCCCAAAATATTTTCGAGCTCAATTCTAACTTCTGTCAGTCGATCGATAATAAGTTTAAAGAATGCCTTAGCTGTGATTTCATCAGCTATTTTGAAGCTAAGTCACGAACAATGTACAGAAATTCTATCGAAAATATTTCGTTCAATGTTCACTCCTGTCGTATCTGTCGTATCTGCAATGAATGCTAAATATTATGGTTTAGCTCATTAGCACTTATTTCTCTGAGACAATTTGCAATAATATTTATTTGCAACGTTGCATTTGCAACGATGTATAGACAGCATTGGTAGGCATACCATCTTGACATATCTTTAAGTTTTTTGCTTTTCGATCATGTCCTTAAACTTTAAAAATATTATGAAACAGTCCTGACTCTTAATTTTCTTCGTCAAAAAATCCATTTCCTCGAAAAGGCAGCTTATTCTTAGCCAGAAACAAATTACAGAAACAATGCTTTGACATAATATTGTCGCTTTTCAAGGATAGTGTTATTAAGAAGGCTCGAAATTTCTAGATTATTTTCAATACTTAAAGAATGTTCTTTCCACGCAACCATAGCAGAAAGATGTATACTGCTTAATGCATATTTCTTCAAAGCTTTTTCTGTTGCAAGAGCCGTAGACCATTTATTATGTCCCGTAGTGCAAAAATAGTCACTATCATTAGTTTTCGCTAAGTGCGTTAACCTTTAATAATCAGCCTTGCGTGTAAACAACACAAATTGGCGCCTAAATTTTACTTCAATCTTTTCTGTTGAGAGCTTATTTTCTTAAATTGAGTTCTGAAAACTTTTCTGTTACAATTTTGAAAAGTAGCATAGTTTTTGGGGGAGCTCGGAAAACTTTTGTGGGTGCTCAGTTTTTTCAATAAAAAAGATTACAAAAAAGCTCGAGACTGAAAATGAATTCAATAAAATTTGATATTGTTTTTAAACATAAAAATACATATGTTGCCTGAAGTGGAGCACCATATAATTGGCGATTCTGACACTTAAGCCTGCGATAGCGTTAATAATTTAACCCAGCTTTGCAACTAAGATTTTAAAAACCTACAAGTTCTCAAAAATTCTCGAATTCTTAAATTTATTTATTTATTAAATCATTCATATAGATATTTAATTTATATGTATATTATTATTATCAAATCGTACATATAATATTTTGAGTTACCAATTTATGTATTAATTTCCTCCTCAGGATTAATATCTATTATATATAAATTAATTAAAAATGCTCTATGACAAGATTGTTTTCGCGCGACAAACCTTAAAAAATTTTTAGTGATAAACAAAATCCATCCACTCAACACAATACACCATGCAAACAATCAAATATATAACCAATAATACAACAACACATACCCACAAAAAATACTTCCCCATCAATTTCGCAATCAGTCTCTAAACTTTCGCCATTTCGGTCTGATAGCCCAGAGGCATAGTTTATCCAAGACGTAATGCAATTTACTTTGCATAAAATTACGGACGCTATGACTGGATATCAAAACATAATCGTTGCACTTCAAAAAGATATTTTTACTAAAGTCATTGATGTTATTCAATCACCCCCTTCAGCTAATTTTTATGAGAGTCTTATGAAAATTCTATGTGAAAGACTTACTTTGAAAGAAGAATCACGTCTCGAACAAATCTTCACAAACTTGCACATTGGTAATCGAAAATCTTTTGAGTTTTTCCGGGATATAAAGGTTCCCGCAGGACCAATGTCCATGGTTGGTTAGTTGGCTTAGATGGTGATGCTACATACTAGTCCGATCCAAGTAGCTCTGCTGAGCCGTTTTGATACCACAACCTCTAGGTAAAATGTAAGTGGAGCCTGTATCGTACTGTTAATTTATAACCATCCAGTGTAGCTGATGAATGTTAAAAGGTTGTTGATTTTGGCTGTTGAGAGTTCCTCTAGATTACTAAAGAAAGGCTTGCCTAGCGCTCTCAATTAGAACCTGCCTAAAGTTGAGTAGGTGCACAGGAAGTGGGTCAGTATTTTCTCTTCATTTGGATCGTCGCAGCTGTGACAGTGGGCGTTGAATGGCAGCCCAACTTTTTCGGCGTGTGCACCAGTGACCCATGATAATAGCGGTGTTTCTGGCTATACAATTCCGGGATCTTAAGAGCATCTCCTGACTTCTGCCTAGTTTGTAAAGAGGCCATAATTTCCTTGATGTGTTGCAGGCTGGCAAACATCTCCACCTACGATCGGCTAAGGCCAAGTAGTACGGTGTTCAGTAAAACTGCGACTGGTTCCAATCTTGACACTTTAATGGTGAAAACTTACTCTAGACAACAGGTTTTCCAATAATTTTTTACAAAAAAGGATAGTATTTATAACATTGAATAAAATAACATATTGACATCGATGTTCAAATGTATGCAATACATTTATTGAAAAATTAACACCCAATTCCAACCCTAAATAATGATAAAGGAAGGAAAGACAATGCAGAAAATATTTTGTATTTTTTTTTAATGAGTTCCTGGTTCCCCAAATAGCGGTTTTCTATGGAAATCGTGTGTTTTTGTACTGGAGCCCATCTTACGGTACATTTTTTAAGAAACCCACCATAGATCTCGATTCACCATTAAAAATGCATGCAAATTTTTGAAAAGATCAAACATGTACAGGAGTGTCAGCATAGTAATAAAAAAACCATTATTTACGATATTTTCACCTACTTTTGTACTGGATCCTATCTTACGGTACATTTTTTTACAAAACCCACCAGAGATCTCAATTTACCATTAAAAACAACTAATGCATGCAAATTTTCGAAGAAACCAGGCACGTACAGGAGTGTCAAAATAGAAATAATAAAACCTTATTAACAATATTTTCGACTTCTTTTGTACTGGAGCCCATCCTAAGGTACAATTTTTTACATAAAACACCAAAGATATACATTTTTCATTGAAAACAACTTATGCTTGCAAATTTTTAGAAAGTTCATACAACTTGCAGGTGTAAATAATGGTTTTTTATTTCTATGCTGACACTCCTGTACGAATTTGATCTTTTCGGAAATTTGCATGCAAAAGTTGTTTTTAATGGTGAATATACATCTATGGTGGATTTTGTAAAAAAATTTACCGTAAGATGGGCTCCAGTATAAAAATAGGTGTAAATATCGTAAATAATGGTTTTTATTTTTATGCTGACACGTAAGTGCTTGATCTTTTCGAAAATTTGCATGAAAAAGTGGTTTTTAATGGTGAATCGAGATCTATGGTGGGTTTCTTAAAAAATGTACCGTAAGATGGGCTCCAGTACAAACACACAAGATTTCCATAGAAAACCGCAATTTGGGGAACCAGGAATTCATTTAAAAAAATATTTTCTGCATTGTCTTTCCTTACTTTTTTATTATTAAGGGGTGGAATTATGTGTTAATGGTCCATAAATTTCGATACACCCTAGTATGCATACAAATTTTTTAAAGGAAAAGAAAAGAAAATAGCGAACGCCACAGCTGCTCAAATTTGGCTCCTTCCACTTACGCTGTAGAATGCCCAATTGAAATGTTGTTGTCGACTGAAAATAACAAAACGAAAGTTTTAAATTAAAATAAGTTATTTCACTTTGTATGTATCTATCTTTAAAGAAAAAAAATAAAAATTTGAACAGAAAAAGAAAAAAATTGCACTTATTTTTTTATAAGCAAATTGTCAAAAATATATTTATAATTTTAGTTAGAACAAACTTTTTGGTATATGCAAAAATATTTCAGCATATCTGTGCAAAATTTAAAGTAAATATCTTTATTTCTTTTTAAGTTACATTCGACAGCGTTGGAAAAAACATGTTTTGAGAAAAATGCCATTAAAGTTTTCGTTCTTTAGACGCTAGACGCTCACCAATGCACTGACTTTCTTGGGACTTGTTAGTCTTTCAATGGAGCTTAAATCATTGAAAATATATTCTTTAGGTTGTCATTGAATTCTTCAACAAAGAAAAAATGCAAAAATTGGAAGTTTTGGAGCAGGCTCCCCCTAGCCAGTTTACATGCATTTTCATTACCATATAAATGTGTTCCTATGGCCGGGATCCCAGATTATGGCAATGTTAAATTAACTATACCAGGTTAGAGTTGGTAGCGATCGTAGCTTAAGTTCCAAAAGCGGATTCGCTAGCCGTTAAAATAGTTGCACTGAGGTGATTGAAGTTGGTTCCACATAAAGAGCGATATGCATCTCTTATCGCTAAAAGCTCGGCCCGAAAGACGCTGGCTGAGTCTGGTAGACGAAAAGCCTCCGCCACCCCCAGTTTCTCAGATTATATGCTAGCTCCCACTCCTTACTCAATATTGAGCCGTCATTGTAGGACACATTGAGGACTAAGTCAGTTCTAAACCAGTTCTAAAGGTAGCGGACTTAGGATGTTGCTGTGTCCTAGTTGTACGACTCTCTGAGTCTAACTGTACTGTTGGTTGCAGTAAGCTTGATGTGTAGATCAATAGGAAATAGGTGTGTCAGGACGTTCAGTGCATCGGTGGGCATGAGCGAATACCAACCGTGATGCATATGAACGCAGATCGCTGGACTATTGCTAGTTTTGCCAGTTGACCAGCGCACCATATGACAGATAGGGCGTACTTCTGCTGTATATAGCCATAAGAGAATTTTAGATGTATGACCCCATTTTTTCCAAAGGTCTTTTTGAGCGCGTAAAACGCTATGTAGGCCTTTTGAACCCTCTGTTCAATATTCATTTTCCAGCTGAGCCTAGAACCTAGAATGACTCCAGCATATTTGGTGCCGCTGGATAATGCCAGCAGTTAATTATTTAGCTTTGGAAGGACGAAGTGTGACACTTTGGTTTTTGTGGTGAATAGCATCAGTTCCATTTTTCCAGGGTTAACTCTAAGGCCGCACATGGCAGACCAGAGACTGAGTATTCCCAAAGCCGCCACGATTCGTTCACTTAGAATGAAAGGAAACAGTCTTAGAAGGTGTAGAAGGGAACACACCATTACAACCACATCACCCGCATTGGCCACCACTTTGATCCCGTTTCATTTTAGTGTAATAAAAACTTCGTTCATGGTGATGAGCCACAGCAGGGGGGACATCCCATCTCCCTGTGAAGTACCCCTGCTTACAAATATCGTAAATTGGCTGCAACCCAGGTATGCCTGGATTATTATGTTACTTAGCATCGGGACTATCCAATTTCTCACCGGTGTTTGCACACCAAGGTTGGTCAAAGAATTAAGAATGGCCTTTGTATGTAGATAGTGAAAAGCTCCTTCAATAACTAAGAAGTCCACAAGAGTGTTGTGTTTAAAGAAGATAGACCCTTTTAATTGTAGTGATAACCTCTTGCAGGGCGGTATCTGTTGATCTTGAAGCATGCACGCTGGGCGTTTGATACGGTGGTATTATCTAGAACATACCGTGAATATCACGTTTACGTTCTAGGGTTTTTTGTACGAATGATGTGAGGTTTATTTTTCTAAAATCCTTGGAAAATTCATGACTTTTCCTCCTAGCTTTAGGTTTAAATATTACCTTTACTCTTTTACAGCTCCTAAGAGCGTAGTTAAGGCGGAGGCAATTTTTGAAGGTAGAGAGTAGGATTGGTGAAACTACATTTTGTAGTTTTTGCAACATTATTGGTAGAATATCATCGGATTCAATAGGATACCAAATCATCTGGACATTTGTATGGAAAGAAGTTGTCCTATTTAGAAAACTATCCTATTCTATGAGATAAAGGAGCCAGTAAGAACCGTTCTAATGGCATTGGGTGATTCTCAACAGGTTCTATTGCAGCTGTTCCTGCAGCCAAAGAAATGTGTATTCAGTAGGTAATCCAGTGACTTCATAGAGTATAAGCTGCATAAAGTATATTCCTGCCAAGAATACTTTTTGTGCTTCGAATTGCTTTCTTGTAGGTTTTGAGGATGTCTTTCTTTTCCTTACACTTCTTCTAAAGTTGAATAGATCTTTGCTCGTTTCTGTGCTTTCAGCTTCAAATTGAAGTCGATCAAGCTGTTATTCGAGAAAGAAGTTTTGCTAGAAACTCTACAATTAACCACTTTTAGAGACTCATTTTCGAATATTAAGGTAATGTCTAAGATTTCACACCAGCCTTGTCAGTACATGAAAATGTGAATGTAGATGTATTGCCCTTATTGCATATGTTAAGATAAGAGTTTATAATTAAGTATGAATAAAAACTCACCTTTCGTGTTGATTTCAGAGCGGCCCTATAGCAAAATTTTAATTTAATTTTAATTTTTTCGAATCACTAAGGGCCAATTTTTCAGTGCGAGTTTAAACTCTAGTCAGATTAAACCGAGCTTAACTTGCCAAAATTTGACGTTTAAACTCGGTTAAACTAGATATTTTAGCATTCGTTGAAGTTAAATTGGCTTAAATTATCATTTAATGTGTTTCTTTTTTGCATAAACCGAGCTTGCACGACCAATTTTGGTGAGTTAAGCTCGGTTTAATTTGACTAGAGTTTAAACTCGCACTGAAAAATTGGCCCTAAGAAATTTCCGTATTATGTCACAGTTAAAATAACTCTAATATGGAACGATGTACGAAAAGTTCAACAGTTTATTGTTGCAGATTGCTAAACTAAGTAAACGCATTCTATCAAAATCATCGTCTTGTTCAAAAAGACAATCATCAAACAAACAACCAGATCATCGTTTATGCTGGTATCACTTTAAGTTTGAAAATAACGCTCAGAAATATATTTAACCACATAACCTTAACAATAAACATTTTAATAACAATTTAAATGATTCTTTAAACTAAAATCTTCTTTCATGACGGTAACACATGAAGGAATTTATATTTGATAAGACAAAAAAATTACATTTTATATTGATACGGGAGTTGTTGTTTCAGTTGTTCCTGTGAACCATTACTTATGTCTTAAAAAGAAATAAGACTTAACTTTATCAGCAGCTAACTTATAGATCTAAAATTTTCAATATGGATTTAGGGTTTCGACTTGATTATTTTCCCTCCTTTATCTTAGCTGACATCAAGATACCTATATAGTAATTGGTGTAAATTTTCTAGAAAAATTTTAAAAAGTCGTATTAACGAGGAAAAATAATTTAATTGATACTAAAACTAAATAACCTATCACTGGTTCAGCTGGATATTGTGGAATTTTTTCACTTAAAATACTTTCAATTGAAAAAATGTGCAGCCCTTTTAAACGAATTTTCTAAAAACAGAATAAAAATCCTTTAAAATATAAATCGAGCCTTGGCTCCCAGCGAGCATTTCATATATTCGCTGCACTAAAAGTCACAATTTTGAATTAACACACAAAATTGTTTTAACGTTTATTATTTCCAATTTTCTATCCATTACTATTGAAAATAATCTAAAAAAAAAATTAAACAAAAACATTTAAAAACATAAAAGTTCAAATATTCACCTGCGACCGCAGGGATCGAACCCTGGTTTCCAGAACTAATTACAAGTAGGCACTAAGAGAATGTTAAACACAACAACACTACAGACTCTGCAAACTTTTATACATGTATGATCTTAACATCTACTGACATATAATTCACAATAAATTCAAAATGCCACGTACAAAGTAGGTGAGAAAGTGTCACTTCGGCAGCGACTGGTAGGATGAGTATCGCTCATAACCAACCTCTACTCCTTTGTTTAGCTCGCTGCTTAAGCTTAAGCTTTTGGTTATTAATAATTATATTGTTTATTTTCCCTCCTACGTTTTCTTGTATTATGCTTGTTGCGCTACCCACTTCGAAACAGAATACAAACCTCACAGTCGAATTTAGCAATTGTCTGCATTTCGACTGTCCTTGCAAGCCTTGCTATGTGGCCGTTTCAGTCGCCCTCGCATCAGACTTAAAAAACTTCTCAGTTCAACTCATTATTTTGCATACCATATGCTTGAATTCTGCTCGCCGTGCTATCTGCCCATGAAACATAATTCAAGCGTTGCAGTCAAACCTGGCGGTAGTCTGCCCTCGGTAGCCCTTGCACCAGAACTCAAGTTTTACCAATATGCCTTGGCAAAACCTTTGAGCCTCTGACTGCACAATTTCCGCTCGCTGCGCCGTTTTTTTTGCCTGATACAGCTTTCAGAGACTCTCGCCGCAGAACCATTTTATACTCAAACCACAGCCGTCAAATGTCATCGAAGATTAGAACCGACATCTATACAATTAAAAACCGAACTAGACTAGCTACCTGATTACGAAGATAACGAACCAATCATCCGTTATTAGAACCGATTACCCGTCATAACAACAAATAAACCGTCATAAGAACCGATCACCCGTAATAAGAACCGGTTACCTGATTACCAACGAACCGATCACCCTTCATACGAACCGATTACGTGATATAAAAATAAATTACTCGATGTACAGAGCCGAGTACCCGCTACATAGAACCGCTTTCGACCACATACGCTGTACTGGGACAAATGTATTAAGTATGATAAGAACTATCACAAGGAATTCGAATTGTTCAATAAAGATTGAAAATATAAATTGAAATTGCGTTCATATTTGCTGGAGGTTAAATGGATCCTTCAGAAAATCCTGGGATGACTGAGTTTTGCCTCAGCCTTAGACAAAACCACGTTACAACTGTATCCACTTAAATTTAAAGTAGCTAAAACGCAATTTCAAAATTTGGCAAAAACTGGTGTTTGACGTGCCTCCACTTCTGCCGTAGCGTCAGCTGTACATTAAAACCATGTAGGGAATATAGAAGATTAAGTAACGTTACAGTACCAGATTGGTATCCACTACCCCATATCCATAATTTAAATAGATATGGTAAGAGCTTCTAACAAATTCTTATGGCCAAAAAATGTATTCACAAAACAACTATTACAACTCTTTTCGGATTATTTAGTTCATACGAATGCCTTTCAGTCTTCGCAACAGTGCTCAAACCTTCTAACGTTTTGTAAATTGAATCTTTTCCGGCCATTATTTCGTGTTTGATTACGTCAATGATATTTTAATTGCTAGTGAAAATGACATTCACCATTTGGAACATATGCGAATAATACATATTCACGCGGCTTGAGAAATACGGACTTAATATTAAACCATCTAAATGTGTCTTTAGTGCAACCAACTATTGGTTTTCTAAGCTTCAAAATTTCAAGAGCAGGAATACAACCAATCCGAAGAAAGAATCAATACAATATCAGCTTTTGAAAAATCAAACTCAACAACAAAGTCACAAGAATAGTAATTTACTATCATAAGCACACAGGACAGGATTATCCATAAGGCAGTGTAGGCAACTGCCTAGGGGCCCCGCATCGGCGAGGAGCCCCGCGCATCGAGAAAATAATTTCATCGAGTGAAAATTTAATTTGAAAATTTGTATCGCCAAATGACAATATTATTGCTTTATTTTTCTAACAGACTTCAAAAAGGAGGAGCTTCCCAAGTTCGATGGTTTCTTCTTTTTCATTTATTTATTTTAATGTATGTACATTAGAGTGGAACGAAATGTATGGAAGCAAAAAATCCTAATCGGCTTCATATATTCTTGAAAACTCTTTGTCAAAACAAATTTTTCTGCATCCTTGTTTTTTTCTGCGACATAACTTTTTTCAGTTATTCGCGAATATCGCCGTTCCTCTATATCGGACATAAAATATGATTGAGACAAAATTGCAAATCAGATAATTATCTTTAAAAAAGTCTCATATAGTTTTAACGTGAAACCAACAGTTTACACGCTATGAGACTATTTATGTCTAAACAGTGCAAAGTAGAAATTTTTTACTATAACATATATTATTTTTATGATTACAGTACTTATATAATATATACACATTTATTAGACGATGTGTTTGGTTGGCGGTAAATGTTCGAAGTGAGAATATAACAAATAAATATAAAAATTCTGCCAATAACCTATTTATAATTAAAGTTAAAAATCATAGTAAAAAATTTCTACTTTGCACATTTAGACATAAGCAGTCTCATAGCGTTAGAACTGTGAACGTTGAAACTGTTGATGGCATTTTTGAAGGTAATTATCTGATGTAAAATTTATGCAGATTTTATGTCCGACATAGAGGAGCGGAGATATTTGCGAATCACCAATTTCGGTGAACTTTGAATCCGAATATCTTCTAACGCGTACATGGTATCATAGAGAACTCATGACAGGTTGTTAATTATGACTTAATTGAGAAGCTTGCATCAAAAAAATTTTTCGATTTCAAATACGTTTAAATTTTTCGAAACGTTAATTTTTCGATTTCAGAAAAAAAAAATACTGTGAAAAAAATATGGCAATGAAATACAAAAACCCTCGGGCAAAGTCCAAAGTTATGTCGCTGAAAAAAATTAAGGATGCAGAAAAATTTGTTTTGACAAGGAGTATTTAAAAACATATGAAGCCGGTGAGGTTCCACTCTAATGTACATCGATAACTCCTAACGGTTTTGTCCAATTGCCGTACTTTTTTGTCAACAGAAGGAGACCTTTAATACGGAGGTGCCCATCTAAAAGTGGGTGTTATTGGCGAAAAGAGCGTGGCAATATTAGAAAAATAAAATTTTTTACAGAGGTAGGCACAATTTTGAAAAATTACTGCCAAGAAAGTGGGCGTTATTAGAGAAAGGGGCGTAGAAAACACAATATTAAAAATATTGTATCTCGAATAATATTGACGGTAGTAAAACTTTTATAAACAAGACAAATAAAGTGGGTGGAATTTGGAAGAAGGTGTGATGCTATTAGAAAAATACTGTATCTAAGTTAATATTGACATAAGGATACTGAAATTCGGTGCAAGAGTACCGAAATTTTAATGGTGATGTAAATTTCTGCCATTACCATTTAAATTTTAGTGATAATGCAAATTTTGTCTATTAAAATTTTCCATTGCTACTAAATTGTATTAATCAGGGACCGAAAATAATTGTTATTCTAGATTTCACAGCAGAAAAAGTTTGGCAATTTCAACACATAAAAATTTTCGTTATGAATAACTTTTATTTTTAAGAAAAATGTTTTTTGAATGCCGGATAACTTTTATTTTTGAGGAATAATTTTTTAGGTTGGCTCATAACAGTTATTTTCTGATATTAATTTTTTTCGGTTATTAATGTCAAAAATCAAGAAAAATATGACTTTTTCTTTTGGAATGGACTCACATCTCTTAGCCGTGGTTGATATGGGGTAATCATCTAACGTCATCGTCGTGATGTCAGAATTTCAAAAAGTTTTTTGACACCATGGTGGACCCTAAAAAGGTGTTTTTTTTATTCGCTTCCCTTTCTAGAATCTTTCCCAGAGAAACCGGCTACCACATCGATTACCGACGACTGATTACCTAACCGAATACAAATTACTGAAGCGATTACCAAGCGATTACCTAGTCGAATACCGATTACTAAGCGATTACATAATCGAAGACTGATTACTGAAGTGATTACCAAGCCATTACTTAGCTGAATACTGATTACTAAGCAATTACATAACCGAAGACTGATTACTGAAGTGATTACCAAGTGATTACTTAGCTGAATACCAATTACAAAGTGATTACATAACCAAATACCGATTACTGAAGTGATTACCAAGCGATTACTTAGCTGAATACTGATAACTAAGCAATTACATAACCGAAGACTGATTACTGAAGTTATTACCAAGTGATTACTTAGCTGAATACCAGTTACTAAGCGATAACATAACCAAATACCGATTACTGAAGTGATTACCAAGGGATTACCAAGCGATTACTAACCTGAATACTGATTGCTAAGCGATTACATAAACGAAGACCGATTACTGAAGTGATAACCAAATGATTACTTAGCCGATAAAAACTGTTTGTTTTATTTTTTTTTATTTTTCAATGAATTTGTGCTTCAATTTGATTTTACAAACATTATTTTTGATCTCTCATGATCCCTCACGAAATCAGCATGAAATTTAATAAAACTTGCATCAAATGCAACTTCAATTAATAATATCATGTTTTTACATTCCAGAAGTAATGCATCTGACATCAGCAATGAATTAAAAAGGGTATGACAAATTCTTAAATTAATTTCACATATTTGCGTAAAGTATTTAATCAACTATAGAAAACTATTGATATAATGAAAAAGCTGAGTGTTCCTCAAAAAAATTATTTTTATTGCAAAATTTTAAGAAATCGATTGTTTTTAATAAAAAATGTTTGTTTAGTCATTATCTAAGAAATAAAATAATGTAATTTTTAATCTTAATGTTTTGTTTTTGTTTAATAATAAATGTTTGCTTAATCATTATCAAATGCATTTTTAATATTAATAGGTCCTTTAATGTGTGGTTTAATTGCACAATGTTATATATTTTTCAAAATTAGGTAGATGCTAATATGAAATTTATGCAGTTTTTTTAATTCCAACATCAGATTTGAAATGACCAACCAGCGAATCTACAAAGATTATAAAACAAAAAACACTTTTTAGGGTCCACCTTAGTTTCAAAAAACTTTGAAATTCTTAAATCAGATTTGAAATCAGTGATCCCTACATACTGGCAGAACATCTATCATTTCTGACATGGTTTTATACACAGCGGCTGAGCCTTACATTAGCCGCACGAGGATCCTGTAAAAGATTCAGTAACTCCAAAAATGATTTAATATGTCTTTATTAAAAAATGTGTTCTTCGCCTGTTCAAGCTGTTCCTTTGTTCTGGTAAACGCTTAAGTTATCGGTATTCAGCTAAGTAATAACTTGGTAATCACTTCAGTAATCAGTCTTCGGTTATGTTATCACTTAGTAATCAGTATTCAGCTAAGTAATCACTTCAGTAATCAGTCTTCAGTTATATAATCGATTAGTGGTCAGTATTCGGCTAAGTAATGGCTTGGTAATCACTTCAGTAATCATTATTTGGTTATGTAATTGCTTAGTTACTGATATTCGTCTAAGTAATCGCTCGCCTAGTTATTAGTATTTAGCTAAGTAATCGCTTGGTAATTGCTTTAGTAATCAGTATTCAGTTACGTAATCGCTTAGTAATCAGTATTCAGCTAAGTAATCGTTTGATAATCGCTTCAGTAATCAATCTTCGGTTATGTAATCGCTTAGTAATCGGTATTCAACTAAGTAATCGCTTGGTAATCGCTTCAGTAATTTGTATTCGGTTAGGTAATCAGTCGTCGGTAATCGATGTGGTAGCCGGTTTCTCTGGGAAAGATTCTAGAAAGGGAAACAAATATAAAAAACACCTTTTTAGGGTCCACCATGGTGTCAAAAAGCTTTTTGAAATTCTGACATCACGACGATGACGTTAGATGATTACCCCATATTGACCACGGCTAAGAGATGTGAGTCCATTCCAAAAAAAAAATCATATATAACTTGACCCAAAAAATTAATATCAGAAAATAACTGTTATGAGCCAACCTAAAAAATTATTCCTCAAAAATAAAAGTTATCCGGCAACCAAAAAACATTTTTCTTAAAAATAAAAGTTATTCATAACTGAAATGTATTTTAACCCATTTTAATAATTAATCTTAACCAATTCCAAAAAAGTTGCATAACAGTTATGTCCCTGGTATTGATGCATTTAAGAACTCAGCCTATTTTTACCTATTTGAATTATATGGTGAATGTTTGAGACCAAAGCTAATGTGCAAAATTTAAATTTATACTAATGTAACCTTATACTAATCTTGGTGGCATTTAAAGCGCTTTTACCATTTTGTTTAATTTACTTTGCATGGGAAGTACGAGTGTTTTTACCCTATTTTAACAAAATTCAAATATATGGTGAACTTTTGCAACCAAAGCTTATGTGCAAAATTTGAAGTCATTGCATTAGTTTTGTGTCATTTAAAAAGATTTTACCATTTTGTATGGGAGGTAGGAGTGGTTTTCATCCGATTTTAACAAATTTCAAATATATAATATAAATTTTAGTTTAAAGCTAATTTACGAAATTACAAGTCACTACATAATTTTTTGTGGCATTTTTAGAGATTGCATTGTTTTGATAAAGTAACTTTGTATTTTTGCTCATTCTCGAACTTGATCTTCGTTATTTCAATATAAGCAGATATACCATATATCAAAACGACAGCTTTAAAATTGCGGCTGTAATCCTGACAACAGACAGACGCACATGGCGAAATCGACTCAGGAAGTGATGCTGATCAAGAATATATATTAGAGTGGGGCGATTAGTATGGAAGGAAGAAAGTGTTAATGGGCGCTTCGCGTTTCTGATTCTTGGGATTGTACTGAGCAAAAAAGTCCACTAGACCATACGTCTACGGTGAAAATCGAGCTTCAAGATTTTGACTTGTAGTTTTCTCTCACAATTTTGTCACGTTTAATTCAGAACTATTTAATTCAGCGTTGATGCATCTAATGTCTCGATTGGTTTAATATAAGAAACAAGTCTATGGTTTTTAAACATTTAAATATATATATGTGACTTGGAGGGTTTCTTTGACTAACATTAGTACTAACATTGAAAATTTTATTCGAAGTTGAGAATTTTACGCGTTATAAAAAACCGATTGTCTTCCTGCACGGTTAAAAGTCTTGGACTAAATTTAAAGGTTTTTTGGATTACATTTTGGATAACAACAAAAGAGATTACTTTATAATCCAAGGAAAAGTTTAAAATTTTCTAATAAAAAAAAAACAAAAAAAAATTAGTTAATTCACAAAAAGTTGAAAAAAGCAATATATATATCAACTTAAAATAAAAAAACTGTCTGACCATTTCATGATTTGAACATACGTATGAATGTGCTAGTCAAACAACTCAGTTGTTAACAAAGTTTCGCTTATTTTGCATCATTACGAATGCAAGTAAGCTTGCAGTAAGTCAGCAAGCAGGAACGTGGGTTCGAGACCCAGCTAAATTTAACAAAAGTATGTTTTAAAAAATAGTACTTTTTGGATTAAAAATTCCTTTAAACCAAAGTTTGGATTAAAAAGTAGTCCAAAATTTTTAACCGTTGTATGGTTCCAGTATTTTTTAGGTTAAGTTAAGGTGGCGGCACGTCTTAAGATCAGCCCACTTAGACCATTATTGGTCCGTTGTGATACCACAGAATGGAACAAGGGAGTAATCAAGTGAAACTTTTATGTAGGATGTTCTTAATGTGGCAGAAGCTGTAGCAACATGTGATATTAAATCTGAGGCAAGTGTTATGCCTTGCCCTCAGTCAAATCAAGTTACTAAGCGTTCCTCTCCACAAACGTTTCCTACCACCACCAACTACATATTATATGTTTTAAAGTTTATTTGATTAGAAATAAGGAAAGAAAGAAAGGGACCCCTGTGCGACAGCTAAGCGCGCTACCAATAGACTATCGAGGCCGCCATGGTTCAAGCAAAGAAAGCTTGAATATTTTTCTCCGTTCTCAGTTCTAATTCTAGCAGTAAAATATATGATTTTCACAGTAACCAGCTCCGTACAAATATTTTTTTTGAGTATTTTGTGAACACAATGCGAATTTTATAAGTATTGATTTTGAAAGAAAACCTTGAATATACATGCATTTTACGTTTGTGTTTATGTGCACATTAATACCGCTACTCCATCTATATTTCACTATAAAATGCAAAAATAATATAATATTAATGTTATACGTGAAGGAATACGAAATGGAATTTTGTCTGATGCAGTTTAGTTCGAACAGGATGCAGTTTGAAGTGGTAGAGTTAGCAAGAAAACTCCCTTTTGAAGTGGTAGGATTAAATGCAATCATTATAGTCTACATGTAGTCTTATAAAAGTGTACACTGGAGTTAGTTGGTTGCCTAAAATGCCTAGTGTGGTATCACGTGAAATCCACAAAATAAATTTTTTCCAATCCGTTTCCGTTTCCTCTTTCATACAAGTAGTACTTGTTCTAAGTATGCGAAGCTTCGACGATTGCAGATGTTGGCATTGGCATGCATGCATGCAAGTGTATTAGTGGTAGAATGTATATGAGTGTTTGACTTGTGGTAGTGTGTGTCTGTGTGTGAATGGAAATGCAAGTTATGCATATCGAATGCTTCAAGCTTCATACGAAGAAGGACTTTTGTCTATATGTATATATTTGTTGGTTGTTGGTGGTGGTTGCATTGAAAGGACTTTTTGTCAAAACTAACTTGAAATTAACTGTTTACATATACATATATATGTAGTTTAAGCACATGTTGGACCGAAGTAGTATTTAATGTTTGTATGTCTCTGGTGAAGTATTTACTTAGATGTCATTACATTTTAATAAGCTTTGGGGGACAGCAACAATTAAGTCGTATTGCATTGAAGTTTTTGAAGAAGACCAACTTGCCTCAGGGTATGTGGCCAGATTAGAAGTATTTAAAAATGGTCAGCTCTGCAGTTAAAAAGCCTCAATAGCAAGCAATACGACATTTATACTATTAATACAGTCTTTTAAATTTAGAATGAAGAATGCCACAGGGACTCAAATGCTGATGAAATTTATGTTTGATATATCATTTGTATATAGAAACATGTTTTGTGCCTTTTTTCAATGATAATTAAAAAGTTTTAGGTGAAACCATTTAATAACTAGAATGATATAATTTTACTCAACAAAAATTTGTTTGAAGTGTTGTTATATAATCAGAATTATTATTGGAGTACAATTTTCTGAAGTGGATACACTAAAAATCACTAAAAATCAACTTGGAGTACCTATTGTATAACTTCAAAGCTTTTTTGATAACAGGTTCTGTATTAAAATTAGTTTTGAGGATTTGATTTTTGGAAAAAGTTTCAAATAAACTTGTTTCTTATGGATTTTTTTATGATAGGAATAAAATAGCTTGCAATTTAGATTAAACAAGTTTTTATTTAAAAAATTTCTATATAATAATTTTTATATATATAGAAATTTTTTTATAAGTAATTAATTATTTTATGTAAGCCACGTTCTTTTGCAAAGTAGTGACACGTTATTTTGCAAACGCTGCTACTCGGATAAAATTTACTTTTAGGTACTTAACAACACTGGCAACATCTTTCATAAAACATATGATTAGTTTGGTGAATCATATGAAAAGCAAACAAAATGAGTAATTTTGAAGATTCTTTAGTAAAGCGGGATTCACTGATCACCTTCAGCAAGTTTTCTGCGAAAATGAAAATTATTTTAATCAAGTCAAAGAGCATGCAGAAGGTTGTTGTTTCTCTTTCATTGCGTGTGGAGAGAGATAAAGCGCAAAAACTTCATACGTGATTAACGTAAAGTGAAACTTCCCTGTCTCGAAGTGTCAAGGGACCAGAATTTCGCTTCGAGTTACAGAAAATTCGTGTTAAGAACAAAATATTAAGAAAATAATTTCATTTTTAGCTCATTTTATTTAATACGTATTTTACTATTTGTTAAAGAATCTACTCAGAAATTTTGTTATGTATTTTGTACACATATTTATTTTTTTGAATAAAATTGTCAATTATGTTTATTGATTGCTGAATGGATTCAATAATTGTCCAAACCCGTTTTGCGAAGTGATTTCTTTCGAAAATTGTTGGCGGTGGAATATCTTCAACTTCATCATCAGATTTATCCAGGGGCGTAACTAGCGGGGGATGAGGGGTATACTATCTCCTTACTTTTTTACAGTCGGCCTAATTGTTATATTTTACTAAAATTATTTAAAATATTGATTTTTATAAACAATAATTATGAACGCATCAAAGCCAGTCATACCTTTTATTGTCATTTTCATAACAAAACCAACTTTAGTCCGCTACTTCATTTTAATTCATACACAAAACTATCTTCAGTCGGCCAATTCATTTTTAGTCGTACCTTAAACGAACTTCAGTCGGCCAACTCATTTGAAGTCGTCTCAGCGTTGAATTGTTGTAAACGAATCCAGTGTTGCTTTGTGACAAAATGCAGGCAAAGTTCAGAAAAGTAGTAAAAATTCTGTTAAAAAAGTACGGAAATAGTAATGCATAGTAATGTAAAAGAGAGCAGTGGACCAAATGGAAAAAATGGACCATTTTTAGTCCAATTGTGCAACCATGTCCTTGACCAAAAATAAAAACCGAAAACGATATTTTTGTTTGACCAAAAAAATATTAATGATTTTTATATAAGATTTAAAAGATAAAATCAGAATACTATTTTTATATCTGAGCAAAAACTTGAAACTCATAAAATAATGATTAATGCTTAAGTTTTTGGATATAGCTTAGTGATAACAGTACCTGATACTGAATATCTTATCAAAAAAGTTGAAAAAGTAAGTGGAATAAAACAAGCCCAAACGAACAAAGGCTTACTCAGTCGCAACACATATTCCCTTTTTTTAAACCTAATTAATACATTTTTGTAGAATTTTCTGAAATTGAAATTTTTATCCAGAAATACCCAACATTTGTAATAAAAAATTTAATGATCGAAATCTGCCAACATATTTAAAGAAATTTTTTAGCTCAAGAACTCTGCTGTAAAATCTTTAACTTCATAGACTTAATATTTTGATTTAAATACAATTACAATAAATAAATAAATAAATAATGAATTTAAAGGATTACGTCAAACTATTGGAAAAATGTCTGTTTTTAAAAAAGAACACCATCGCTTTATGTCATTGTTGATGTTCTAAACGAAATTTCCCAAAGCTCTAAGTAAATTGACAAGTCGACTCGAAATGCTGTATATTCGCTATCAAACTAACTCATTTTTGTGGATTTTATTATAAGTCTTGTTTTTACGAAAAATATGCAAGTAAATATGAAACTCCTGACTGAATCTCTTGAAGCCGTTGAACTGAATATTTTAGATGCTAAGAAATTTATTTCTAGTACCCTTTAATCATTAGAAAAAAAATAAATTCGTACACTGAAGGTGCGGATAACCTAATTAGTAGTGCTGTTGCATTGTTAAAATCTTTTAGTGTTGATGCTGAAAAGGAATTCTCAATTCGCCATCGCCCTCGTCTTGCGCCGAAACGTTTTGATGATATCAATGCCACCGCGGCTTATTTTTCAATGAATTGTTTTTATGAAGAGAATTTTAACTTGTATTGGATAAGATAACCTCACTGATTCGAGATAAATTAAGCAGTTGTTCCAATTATATCTTCTACTAACTTGACCCAAAAGCGAATTCTAGAATCAATAAAATTGTTACCAAAAAATTGTTTGTTGGACTCACTTCAATTGAAAGCGGAATTTGAAGTATTCTATGATCTATGTGAAGGCGTAGAAACTCTATCGGGTACAGCTAATGTTTCAGGGAATAAAAAAATCTCTTCCTGCAGTTAACAAAATGCCGTGTGTGCTGTGCACAGTGCCTGTTACTGTTTCAGGAAATAAGAGAATGTTCAACAAATTAAAATTAGTTAAAAATTATTTAAGAACCATTTTCCTTATTAATACTTTCATCGGAAAAGGACATAGTTGATCTCATTAACTTTGATAATATTGCGCAATAATGGGCTACCTTAAAAAAAGAAGAATTAATATTGAAATGGTATACTTAAAAATTAAGCTTGTATTTTTTATTTAAAACACTATTTTTTTAATTAATTTAATAAATTAAAAGAAAAAATGTTAAAGGAATTGAAAGCCCTGTATATTTTTTAACACATATAAACTATGAATTTTTAAAACAAAAACGAAAATAAATTTTTAAATGCTGATTCGATAATGTTGAAATACTTTTATTTTATTTTCTTTGATAGAGGGAACGAAATGAAAACTGCCTTTGAGGGATCTTCTTCACTTGAAAAAAATCGAAAGATTGGAAAGTGTTACTATATGTGGTTTAAAAATTTCAGGATTTCTTAAAAAAGTACCAAAGATTAACGAAAAAGTCCGTTTGAGCTAAAAATGTTTTGCATCATATTTATTATTGTAAAATCTCTAAGAATATTACCTACAATCATCTATTAAAACCTAAAACTCTCACTTTTAGAGCGTTAGAAATGGAAAAGAATTGGGTAATTTTTCAGTTTTTGTTTTGAAAATGGCGCCAAAAACAGGTATGAGGTTAAGTTGGCTGATTAAACGTAATCTTATAGTTTCAAGTATTATAGTTTAGATGAACTAAAAATTTTTCAGTTACCTGTTGTAAAAGCTGAGAAATCGTTGCCACCTTTTTGGATTCAAAAAATGATGTCCAAATTGCGAAAAGCTTAAGAGAGCAGATAAAAGCTTTCGGAGCCATGGCTAGACAAAAATCTCAGATTTTTGAGAAACCAAAGAAACAAAATTTACAAACTTCTCAAAACCACCGATAATGTAAGCGATGAACTGAAGCTAAGATATGACGAGCTATCTAAAGAGTTCTCTATCAAGTCAGAAGAAGCGTATAAGTTGTACACTAACCCTATTTTCTATGTTTAAAGGTGATGTCAATTCCTCCAACCCTCATGAAATCAGCAACTTATATGCAGACTATTTTAAAGAAGTTTTCTGTGTTTTCACAAGTAATACTTATAGTTCCCCTCCCTTTTCAGGAATTTGGCCTATAATTAATTATATCCAACTAACGCGTGATGAGATATCTAATGCGATTAAAGAAATTGATACAAATAAAGAACCCGGCCCAGACTTGTTACCCCCGCACTTACTAGTCCGATGTTTAGACACACTTATCTTGCCTTTATATATAATATTTAACAAATCTCTACTCCAGGGATCTTTTTTATCGTATTGGAAGATATCTCACCTGAAACCAATATATCAAAATGGCGATAAAAGGTCTGTTGAAAACTATAGAGGAATCGCCATATTATCGGCTATTCCAAAATTGTTCGAAAAAATTATATGCGCAAAACTAACATCTATTATAAATCCTTTACTCAACGAACAGCAACATGGTTTCCGTAAAGGTAGATCAACCACAACAAATCTAATGATTATGATCTCTGATGTTTTAAGTTAAATGGAAAAAGGACATCAAGTGGAGGCAATATACACCGACTTTAGCAAAGCTTTTGATCGAGTCTATCATGATATCTTAGCTTCCAAATTGGAAAAGATTGGTATCTCAGGATCTTTGCTCAGTTGGCTGAAGTCCTATTTCCACGACAGGTCTCAGTTCGTAAAATTTCAAGGTACCTTATCCAAACAGATTTTAGTTACATCCGGCGTACCACAAGGTAGTCACCTTGGTCCACTTCTCTTTAATATTTTTATCTCAGACCTATCTGACATTCTTTGCAATATCCCACATCTAATGTATGCAGAGGACCTAAAAATGTACCATGTTATTAAATCGGAAACAGATGTAATTTACTTACAGTCGAAACTGTCATCTCTTGCGCACTGGTGCAGTCAAAAAAAACTTTATCTTAATGTTAAGAAATGCTGCGTAATAACCTTCTCCCGTAAAAATTTAGTAACAAGTGACAGTTACTTCCTCAATAGCATTGAACTTAAAAGAGTCAACCATATTGTTGATCTTGGTGTAGACTTGGACAACAATTTGCGTTTCAACTTACATTATGATAAAATTGTATCTAGGGCCAGCAAACTACTCGGTTTTATAAAACGGCGTGCAAAAGAGTTCAAAAATGTTTGGGTCACGAAAGCTTTATACTGCGCGTTAGTGCGCCCTATTCTTGAATATGGATGCATTATTTGGAATCCTGCTTTCGAATCACACAGTGAAAGACTTGAATCTATTTAAAAGCAATTTCTGCTTTTTGCGCTTAGGGACACGTATAACCCCCGTGAGTACAATATATTGCCACCTTATGATTTTAGGCTTAGCCTTCTAAATTTAATGCCCCTTTCAACAAGAAGGACTTTACTTAGTTCATGTTTTACCTTCGATGTCATTAACGGTGTTGTTGATAGCGAGTATATATCAAACAACATACAATTTAATGACCCGATCAGATGTACACGGCATACACGACTATTAAATGAATATCAACATCACACTGTCTACGCAAGAAATGAGCCGATAAATAGGTGCTGTAGAGAATTCAATAATATCAGCGAGTACTATTCACCCCCTATGTCTAAATTAACTTTTAAGAAAAATCTTTCCCCATTTCCGTCATAATACCTTCTGTAATGTGGACATTTTCCCGTGGTTTCAGGAGATGGTACAGGGTGTAAGAAAAAAAAATTTAAAGAAGTTTGTTAGATTCCGATTTGAATAAACTAAAACAGAATGCTTCACCCTAGCACCTGAAGATACTTTACACACCTTATTTGGATGCAATTAGGTACGGTTGCACGTGCTGGTACGTGCCTATGCTAGCAGATCGGATAATATTGGTGTAGGTTCGTATACATTTTTGCGACCCATGTCGAACAAATATAAAATCACGTGCAGATACGGATGTAGAAAAATATTAATGATAAAAAAAATAATTAATAAATGAACTTTTACCATGAATTTGCGTATAAAGTAGAGTATCCATGAGCAAAAGATGATTTATGCTCTTGCTAATACAATTCCCTCCCAACCTTAAGATTCTCTTTAGCATTAATTTATAGAATCGCCTATTTCTTAAATCTAGCTACATCTGGCCAAAAATAATAGGCAAAATTATTCCATTTTTATGATAAACACTATGATTATTTATTTAAATTATCCATTTTTTCTATATTCAAATATCATAACAATAAAGAGAATACCTACAAAAAATATAGTTTTTTTTTTTTGTTAAGCAGTTACAACGATAGTTATGATAAAACGACAAGACTTTATGTTATTTATAGGTTACTTTTACATATTTAGTTTCTACTTTCGTTATGTTTAATTCATCTTATTTATAAAAATTTAAAAAAAAATTGGTTATGTATTCTTAGAGAGAAAAAAAAAAATACATTTAAAGGAGAAGAGAAACAACAACAACGTTGTTCGTTTAGTGTTACTTTAAAACCGAAATCATTTTTTTGTTTCTGTTGTTGTTTTATATCTAAATTATTTTTTTGCATATTTGCTTTTGAGCAAAAAAAAAACAAAACAAAACTTGTAACTAGCGTAGTAATAAAAACAAAACAATTACTGCAAACGTCAAACTAGTGATCGGTCATAAATTTTCGTAGCACCGTTCTCACACGAAAGAAGTGTGAGAGCGCGAGAAAAAAAAAATATTAAAGCGAAATAAATTTTCTCGCATGATATAACCAAAATCTCATGAGAAAAATAAAACTAAGCAAGTATGCAGGCGATATTGTCAGTGTATTTTTTTTTTGTTAATTCTTTAGAACTTGTTTTTAAGGGTATTAATATTTTAAGTTACAAATTAAGTTAATAATAAAAAAAACAAGTATTATTAGATTTTTTTTTTAAATGGTAACATTTCAATTACTTACAGTTTTCAGCGACAAAACGACGAAAGGCCTTCCAGTGATCCGCGCTGAGAACCTGCTTATGATGAGCTGGGTGGGGAAAGAATTATTTATGTATCTTGTAGGGTATTTTTTTTACTTTTCTCTAATGCCGCTATGATTTATTTTTAATGTGGTATTTTGTTTTTGCTTACTCTCGCGTAATTTTCTTAACTTACATGTTTTAAATGTTTCATTTTGAAAAAAAAAATGATTTCGTTTTAGTTTTATCGTTTCTAATAAAGTTTTTTTTTTCTCAAATTTTTCTATTATTCACCACTTTGTTTCTATATTGTTTTGCTTTCTAAAAATAATTATATATGTTTTTTTTTATCTCTTATTGATAACTCTTATTGAAACTCCGTATTCTACGTAGACGAACATGCTGGCACGATTAAAGTTTTCGACTGCCCTTAGGCAAGAGATCCTCCACACTGACATTAGGTTTTTCTTGGTTTCTGCCTCACGGCATGTGGCGTTTGTTCCCTCTGCTCTTTCTGCCTAGGTGTTAACTGATAACTGAAATGCATCATACACGCGGCCTTATGGAATGTTGCACGTCCCAGCCACTGCTGCAAAATCGCGCCTGCAACGTATAACTTTTTCCGAGCAATACTTTTTTGTTTTTGTACAAATCGTAGTACCAAACTTCGCCACGCGGTATGATTTTTACTTATATAGTTTTTGGTTTTTGACTTTATTTAAAGAATTTAGATTTATCACATGATTAAAGAAAACTGGTTTAAACTTTTAACTATTGATATAGAATATTAATTATTTTTTTTCCTTTTCAATTTCTATTTAGCAGCTTTTAGTTTTATAAAACGTAATGATCTGTATGCTTGAGTTGATGAGTACAGCCAGAATCAAAGTGTCCTAGCGCTTGCTTTTTAGATTTCCTCATACCTCTCGTGTCTTTTGAATCTCTCCCTTTTTACACCGTTTGACCAATCGCAATCGTAATATACGCTTGGGACTATTTGCTATAAAAGGTTAAGAAAAAATACCAGGGATTAAAAAAAAAGAAGAAAATGATTCCGGCTGTGAGGAATTACATTAATGATGATTTTTTTTTCTTCATGTAATAAAAATATAAAAATAATTAAATATATGACAAAAAAAAAATTGCTTATACCTAATAACTCGAAATACCTAAATAAACTAAAAAGGTACCATTACACTTCCTTTAAGCAACTAGGTTTGAAATCTTAATCTATAATTAAGCATGCCCTCTCCAAATCTTTTTTCCCTACTAAAAGCCCAATAATCCTGCGCTCTTCATTTATTGTCCTTCTAGACATTAAGAATTAAATGCTAAGATAATAAATAGCCAGTCCAATTCCCTATTCCCTTCTCAGATCTCTCCTAATCTTATCAAATAAAATTCTTAGCTATATTACTATGTATAAAATAGTAATATAGCTATTCTCTCCTTTTCTTTTTGACGTGTTATTGAACTCATATCGATCAGGTGGGCGGATTACGCCCACATTGATTTGCATATCTTCGAACACTAAAACAAGGAAATGGGAGAACGAAAAAAAAGAAAAAAAAATAAACAAACCTGTTAGAATAAGTAAATTGCCTTGCTTGGCCAATAAATAAATAAAAGGCGAAACCAAAAAAAAATTCAAAACATACGTAATTATATGTATTTTGATGTACACAAGTTTTTTTTTTCATCATTAAAAAAGTTTATAGTAAAATAATTACAAAGTGTTTTTCTTAGCGGTTTAAATGAAAAATGCCCCTTAAGATTTATTTATATTGATCGAACGGATGAGTAACTTTTTATAATTCAACTATGTTGTATTTAAAAAAAGTCGGGACTTAAGGGTATCCAATCGGCCGAAATACATTGATACCCCCAAACCAAAATAGTCTCGGTACGCCCCTGGATTTATCACTTTCATATAGTCGTTAAGTCAATAAGCATCTTCTTGAACACTGTAAAATGAGCCGCACTTACCTTGCAAATTCAAAAAAATTTTTTACTTACACAACTGGTCTGTTTACGTACTCGATTCAAGTAACTTGAAGTTGCTTGAAAGCGTTTTTATAAGCTTTTATTTAGCTTGCTTCGTTCGTTTGTATGTCTTCAAAACTTGCAAGCCATTTTTCTACAACTTGTTGGAATCCGATTAAGCTGAAATTAAGCATACATGTGTAAGTCCGGAGACAATGCAATATTATGATAAAAATTTTTGCCACACCCCCTTTTACCGCCCACAAAATCCATAAAAATGCTATACCTCTAAAACTTCTACCGATTCAGTTGAAATTTTGGCAGTAAATTTCCTTCGAGTAGAGGATAAAAAAGGAAAATTTTTTGCCACTCCCCCTTTTACCGCCTACAAATCCATAAAAATGATATATCTCTAAAACTACTTTACCGATTCAGCTGAAGTTTTGGCAGTAAATTTCCTTCGAGTAGAGTATAAAATTTTTTTTGCCACTCCCCCTTTTACCGCCACAAATCTATAAAAATGATATATCTCTTAAAGTACGGGGCTGATTCAGCTAAAACTTAAACAGTAAAGTTTCATTAAATAAAGCGTGGGTTTATGAAAAACATTTGGCCACACCCCCTTTTACCGCCCAAAAATCAATAAAAATGCTATATCTCCATAAGTTTTGAAAATAAAAGATGTTTATAATTAACCTTGAAGACTAAAAAGTAAGATAAATAAAAAGTAAAATTTTTTTTTAAGAAATTAGCTTTTATTTCCAAAGACGTGAACTAAAAAGAGAAAATAAATTTAAGTGACACTTGTCATATACGTATACAGTAGGTATATTCTAGGTGCAGAAGAACCCCTGTCTTGGTTACTCATCATCATAGTATAAACGTACGTAAATTGGTAAGATCTAAGGACTTATATAAATTTAAAAATTTCAAATATATTTATATTTAAAAGCTTAAGGCACTGATATTGTGTAGTAAACCTGTATAACGGATCGTGGACATCGGTGCCTCATGCTTTTAAATATAAATGTATTTGAAAAATTCTAAATTTATATAAGTCCTTAGAACTTACCAATTTAAGTACGCTTATGTTATGATGATGAGTAACCAAGAGAGTGGTTCTTCTGCACCTAGAATATACCTACTGTATACATATATGACAAATGTCACTTAAATTTATTTTTTCTTTTTAAATCACGTCTTTTTAAATAAAAGCTTATTTTTTAAAAATTTTTTTTACTTTTTATTTATTTTACAAATTTTTGAAGCTCGAGAGAGAAGAATAACAAGCAAATTGTCACTCTGTATGCTATTACAATTACTTGAAGCTAGTACGAAACAGACCTAATACATATACCAACAAAATGCACACATCACAAGATACAATAACTTTTATATCTTTCGACGCGAGCTAACAAGGATGCCACACAAATTTTTTCATGCTATCGCAGCGCGATGCTCCAATGAAGTCAATTTTTCGAATAACAACACAAACAGAAATCTTGAAGTTGTTGAAGAGGGAGAAATTCGAGTTTTGGAGATGAATATGTATGAAAGTCTTCCTAATACAAATGAGATTTCGGTTCGAGTTGAAAAAAAATTCGAGATAGGGAAATTTGACTTATAGATATGAAAATGTCTTGAGAAAGCAAAAAGCGCAAATACTACTTCGAGTTATGGAGAATTTCGAGTTAGGGAAGTTCAAGTTAAGGAAGTTTCACTGTATAAAAAAACTTGCAAACCTGCTGAAGTTTTTCAGCGAATCCACCTAAAATACATTTATTTACTCAAAAATATGTAAATTAAATCTACAAATAACATTTTGTAAAACATGGATGAGATATTTATCTCTATACATGTAAACTTGTAATATAATAATTAAAATATGCCATCATTAATTTTACGTAAAGCAATTTAACTAACATTTACTCCATTTTGTTTAATTTTGCTTATGTATACATAAAACAAATTAATTTGACGTTTGCATGAAATTTCCCAATGATTTTTTCAGAGCTTAATCTTAATAGAGCAATTTTTTTACTCTGCAGCACTTCACATCAGGGGGTCAATTCCCGTTTTGCGTTAAAGTGAAGTGAAAAAAGTTTTTCACAATAGTTTTCAGTTACCGATTTCACTTTTTCACTTCACTGTGCACAAAAACGCGATTCTTGTTCGCCTAATGAAAAGTAGTTGCTGAATAGTATTTGAGAGTTGCTGAATGTCTATTAAACAAAGCTTTTATAAAAAATAATTAATTTTGCATTAATATATATAACCAAGATAAGTTTTTCGGTAACATAAAATAGCCGAAACTAATATATCAAGTCGATAACGCGCGTTTGCAATCGGCGTTAAATTTTTTGATTTCAGCAAAAAATAAACAGCTGTTGCCCTTTTAACATACAACGGGAATCGCGTTTTCGTGTAAAGCTTAAAACACTTTTCATATAACGATAACGCAGAACGGGAATTGACCCCCAGGTCAGATTATAGTTTACTAAGTTGGCTGAAGTCACATAAATATCTGAGTGTGTGTTGTTGTTTTGCATGTATTAAGTTATCTTACCTACCCAGTAGTTCCAGTCTTGAAGAAATCTCAAATGAATAATGTACAATTTTTCTTGATCCTTGACGAAACATGCTGATTTGGCCATACATTTCATTGACGAAAATTTTATATAAATGTTCAAATTCGTGAAAGGCACAATGCAGAAACGTCGGGATTTATCATGCACGAACCCAATATCGAAATATTGAGGAAGTTTTGTTAACGAGAAGTAGACAGAAATATAAAGAAAATTCGTCAGGGAATTAAAATCGAAACGTGCTTCTGGACCAAATTCAACGTCGCGAGTCATATTTAAAATTTGTACAGCAAAGTACTAAGAATAAACATACTTTTCAGATAAAATAAAAAATTCAAGATCCATTGCTTAAATCGCCCAATATTCAGTTTGAAATTTGCGAATTTTCGTAAAAATTTTCATTTATTCGTACTTACTAAAAATGTCTCAACTTTGAGGAGCCCATAATTGTGAACCAAATTAAAAAATCTTTTGGATTCATAATCCTTAGAGTATTCTCTATCGATTACATGCCATTTTTGCCAAACGCGTTTCTCCAAAAAAATGATTTTAGCAACGCTTTTTGGCCCGAAACCCAACCGTGCATCGTGCGATATATTTGATAGGGGAAAAAAATATTTCATTCTCTCTCAACTCTATTAGAAATCGACGTTATGTTGGTTTCGTAATGGCCTGACGTCACTACACCGTATATTTTCTAGGTCCACTCGGGCAGCTGTCCAAGCCCACTCCTTTACCATTGCCTTGATTCCACATAGAATCTCACGTTGTAGTGATAATTCCTTCTTCAGTCGTACGGTAAAGTTGTGGAATAGTCTCCCTGCGAGCGTGCTTCCCGTCAGTTTTGAGCTGTTTAAATTTAAAACAAATATTCACCGAAACTACTCTATCTTTTCAACCTCTAACTAACTATCACCCATCTTCCAAATCAACACAATGCTCATACATTTATAAGAAACATCACCTGAGCTTTCACTCTACAAAACAGAAAAATATGACACCAAATTGTCAAAGTCAAACGAATTCGACAGCAATGTCAATGACACCTAAACAGTGGTGTCAATGAATATTCAAATACTGTTGAAAACCATCGATAGTCAGTACAAAACTATAATAGTGTGACATTATCGATAGTTTCATCGATAGATTGCGAACTCAACAGTTTAGCCTCTGAGCGATTCGGCGAATTACAACAATCATAAATATCTTGAAGTTGTTGTAATAGAGTGGAAAAAGTTAGACTTTGCATTATATTTTGTACGAATTTTTTTAAGTCCGGCAGCTCATGCAGAACACTGGGTCGTGTTCTTTTGTAAATCGGTAGCAAAATAATGGGCTTATAGTTATAATTTAGTTTTTAATGTCACTTTTAATTTATATTTATTTATTTTTTATAAAATGGCTAAATTTTGCTACCTTCATACTAGGGAAAGCAATCTCGGAATCCCGGACGATTTAAGCCCTTTTAAATCCCGGGATTGTCTCTCTTGGATCCCGGGATTTTTAAATAAGAAAAATTTCCATTAGAAATATTCATGTAAATGCAAACATTTCATTTTAAGATGATATGAATATCGAGTTAGAAAAAACTTTTATTGAGGCTGAAAAAGATTGTTAGAACGATGAGTGTGAATCACTGGAGCAAAGACTTTGCAAGGTTTTAGAAGAATTTGCAACATCTTGAAGTCAGGTATGTATTTAAAAACTGTCAGATATTCTGACTTAGAAAGTAGTTTTATTTTATGGTGAAGGCAGCCGTGATCGAAATTCACAAATTGCTTACGACTATTTTACAAATATTTCTCCACCTTTTGTCATAATATATATTTGTTATAATATTCAAACAATACTCTCCAAGAAAAAATATAAATATAATTTAAATTGTAATAAAAACGTTTTGAATTATTTACTTCTTAAAATTTTCAATCCCGAACTAATACCGGGGATCGAGAAAAGCTTCTGGAATTGGACTCCCTACTTCATACCTTCCCCGGTATAGCTCAAATCTATGACGTGATCCTATTATTTTTTCACTTCCAACATTTCATCCAAACATATTCATCCCCTCTCTGTCACCCTTCTAGAAACCTCATACAAAATCAGCATTTTTTTTAAAAATCGTTAAAACTGGTCCGCGGTGACCCCTAGATTCTTCTTAAACATACTCATCCAAACATGCCCACTCAACTATTCCACGGTGACTCCTAGATGGGTCAAATGTTTAAGAATTAAGAACATATTAGAAATTTAGAAAATGTTTAAAAAATGTGTGAAAAATATTGGGGTTTTTTCAAGTTATATATGTTCGGGGTCGTCGCAATAATATGTCACGACCTCACCACCCTGTCATACAATGTCACAAAGTCTTGCTTACCTCCTAATCATAAGATAATTAGTTAAAACTTTTAAATTTATATAGTTTTTTTCATTCTCAAGCTATGAGTTTTCCATAAGAAAAAGCGTTGTACTAAGTTTGATGTTAAAATAGTGGTATTTTTTTTTAGCATATTGTATGTAAAAATATAACCTAAAATACAGCGGTGAAAGGTGTGGCAAAATTTGAGTTATGGAATTTCAAACACATTTCACGACTTTATTTTACATATATGCAGAGATTATGACATTTGTTTACTATCCTTTGAACTGATTGTAAATACAAATCTAATATATAAAAATGAATGTTTGCTTATTTGTTTGTTTTTTCGTTCGCTCATCCGATACTCATACCGTTCATCCGATTGCGATAAAACTTTGTCAACTTATTGCTTGCACTTACGCGAACAATATAGGCATATTTAAAATTTGCCACACCCCCTTTAACCGCCCACAAATCTATAAAAATGCTATATTTAATACAGTTTTTGTCGTATTAAACTAAAATTTGGTAATTAAGTTCGTATGATAACTATCGGTAACTATACTTCAAATGGGCGTGGTCCCACTATAACTACGCCTACTTTTAAGAAAAGATAAAGAGACTTCGAAATTACTGGTTCGATCGAGCTAAAATTGTGGCAGTGGATTTGTTTCGAGTACGAGATGGCTTAAAAAAATTGCCCACACCCCCTTTTACCGCCTACAAATATATAAAAAATTCGCGATATCAAATTGCTTTGGAGTAATAGGTCACACAGCCTCGAAATTCGATATTCAATCACAATTCGCACATGTCGTTCAACTGATGACATTTTATGGGAGTTAAATAAAGGGGAGTGGAACCTCCGATACAACCAAAACTTGCGATATCGAATAGTTTTGGAGTTACAGGCCACACAGCATCGATATTGAGTATTCGACATCAATTTATGCATGCAGTTTCATTAATAACAATTTATAGGCGTTGGAAATGGTGGAGTTTCACCTTCCCCATACAACCAAAATTTGTGCTATCGCAAAGCTTTGAAGTTATAGGTCGCACAGCATTGAAATTCAGTAATCGACCTAAATTTACACATGCAGTTTTATTGAAAACATTTTATGGCGTTGGACAAGTACAACCCAACCATACAAAATCGAATAGCTTTACAATTATGGGTAACACAGCGTCAGAATTTAGTATTCGACTTCAATTCATACATGCAGTTTCATTAATAACATTTTATGGGCGTAAGAAAAGAGATACGGGCATCTTTCATACAACCCAGATCTGTGCTATCGAATAGCTTTGGAATTATAGGTCGCACAGCGTCGGAATTCAGTACTCGATCCGAATTTACACATGCACTTTCATTGGTAACATTTTTTGGGCATTGGACAAGGGAGAGTGACACCTCCCATACAACCCAAAATTGCGATATCGAATAGCTTCTGAGTTATTTGTCGCACAGCGTCGGAACTCAGTATTCGACCTAAATATACACATGCCATTCCATTGATTAAATTTTATGGGTGTTTGCCAAGGGACCTCTTATTTGACCCATATTTGCGATACTGAATTGCTTTGTAGTTATAGGTCGCACAGCGTTGGAATTCCGTATTCGACCTTAATTTACACATTTAGTTTCATTGATCACATATAATGGGCGTTGGTAAAGGGGGCGTTGCACCTCCCATGCAACCCAAATTTGGGATATCTAGCAGCTTTGGATTTATAGGTCGCACAGCATCGAAATTCAGTATTTGACCTCAATTTACACATGCAAGGGATCGTGACAGCAACACGCCGGGTTTCAGCTAGTAACAAATAAAATAGAAAAGTCTAAAACCGAAGTTTCCAAAGTTATAATATGTCGTCACAGAATTCGAAATAAAACCTTTAACAAAAATGTCAAGCTTCTAAAAATTATTTTAAATCAAGAACTGAATTGGGTGGAGGGGGTATGTCAGGTCACCGGTACATGACACATGCGTGAAAATGATTTCAATTTGAATAATTTTTATTCCACTGGGCGATTTATACTTTTTGTTGTTTAAGTAAGACGGCATTCATGATAACTCCTCATGATAGAACTATGAAATCTTTTTAAATACGATACTCAGTAGAGACATTTTTCATAAAATTTTCCTATATTTTTTTTTTTAAATTAAGAGATAAATAAGGGTGTGGGGAATATTTTGAGATATATAACAAAACTTATACGTGCTGGACTACTATTTTTTTCCACAAAAACGGACAGTAGTAGGGTTATCTTTAAAAATAGACCATGGAAACTATGCTGTAATCACATTGGCGTCGGAAGCGGGGAAAA